>CM025853.1:15546808-15646543 GCA_003952965.2 Morella rubra
TTTTTCCTTTTGTGCAACCACTAGACTACCCGCCCACTAGAATATCATAAAACTTGCAAATTTCAAACTGCTAGATTCCCAGGGTCAAAAATTGACTGTTCTGTACATAAGAATTATGAGAAATTGTAGTGTCTATAAAACTTCCAAGGTCTCCTTGTTGACATCAAGGGGAAGCCCGACCTATGAATTTATGCTTATTTCCTGGTGCAAATAATATCATCTTTACATCCATACAAGTGAGCTGTGAAGCACCTTAAACATCTGAGAGTGGTCCTACACCCTCGCTGTACCAAAACGACAAAAATAGCGACACAATAGAATGGTGTCAACCATACAATATTAGATCTTACGGTACCACATGCAAGGACTGGCCCATCCATTTGGCCTGTCTGCGTGGGTGGGGCTGCAATTCGAGCGATTGTGGAAGGCGTCTACTGAGGAAGAGCAGGAAGAAAAGTGAAAAAAGAAGAGGAAGACAAATTATTAAAGATGCCTTCATAAGCAATTCAATGATGATGCTAATGGTGAGCAGAATGATTCCAAGTGAACTATTTTATGGCCTTCCTTTGATAATAAAGCAAATGCAGAAACACTAATTTTTGCATTTACAGTTGTAACAACATAATTTTCACGTCTTTGAAGATTTTCCAAAACTTCTCGAAAGTTGGTACCTGCTTTGGCAATGTTTGTGCTGCCCGCATTAAATGATTCCTATGCTTCCGACGCTGTGTGAAACACAATTTCTTTTTCTTCAACTCGGCGACGAGGGAGCATTAGGAGGGATAAAAATTCCCTCTTTTCCACCGCTTTTTGCTGCTCTCTCGACAGTGGAGAAATAGTTATGAATACACACTATATAGATTAGCGTTGCCCGATAAACTGTTTCTTCTCATATGCGGCAGAAAGCGCCTGCATGTGGAGTGTCTATAAAGCCATGAAATGAGACATCAATTATCCATAAACTCGTACACGTCCAAAATGAGTCAAAGGGAGCTCCTCAGTAGAAGTGCAATCACAAAATTCGGGTCTTTGAGTTAAGTATGACTTCATTCAACTCAAATGGAGATCCTAGCCTAAGTCCTTATCCAACGTATGTTCATGTCCATCAACAATACATAATGTACAATAACTTGTGAATCATTCCTTGAGAATCAAACTTGATTTATATTTCCTCTAGTTATGAGCTCTTTTGCATTCAGATTCCTACTACCCCTGATTCACCAGAAACCTCTGCAAGAGCAGTAACCGTCCTTAAAATGGTGAAAGCGATTGGAATCTCTCAGGACAATCTCCCTACTAGCTGACTTTGACATGAACTTGGCCATCTCATGACAGTCACCGCATACTCTTAGATTCTTGGTGACTCGTACTGTTTTGCCAGGAGGCAGGCTCAATATTCCAAAAGCCATGGCTAATTTTTCACTGTGCCCACAGAGAGCCATTTCCTTCTCCATGTCATCCGCATTAATTAAAGCATACCTTGTCTTCGGAAAGTAACCTTCTTCCCTCATCTCTGTTCTAAACCTTTTCAATAGGGACTCGATTTTTTTGGCTTGTGGGTGTGAACTATCGCCAGCCACAAAGATATTAACTTTGCCTTTGATCTCTATCCAGCTACACCCTGGGTTTTTTTTCAATCCACGGTGGCCAATCCTCTCACGCAACTTTTTCACTTCTTCCCACTTTTCTGCCTCTGCATAGATATTTGCTAGAAGTACATAATACCCTGTGTTCTCTGGCTCCAGCTCAAAAACGCGTTCTGCGACTTTCTCTGCTAGTTTTACATCATGGTGGATTCTGCATCCACAGAGCAAGGAACCCCAAATTGTGGCATCTGGTTCAATTGGCATCGTTTCAATGAATCTATATGCCTTCAACAGATTCCCTGTACGGGCAAGAAGATCCACCATACAAGCATAGTGCTCCAACTTGGGCTCAATATTACATTCCTCTCTCATAATGTTGAAAAACCCCCATCCTTCATCAAGTAATCCAGAATGGCTGCATGCATAAAGTATAGAAATGAACGAAACTTCATCAGGCTCAACACCTGCATTTCTCATCTCGTTAAAGGTAGCCACAGCTTCACTTCCAAAACTATGCATGCCATATCCAGCAATCATAACCGTCCATGAGATTAGATCCTTTGAAGGAATCATGTCAAAGAGTGACCGTGCAAGAACTAATACCCCGCACTTTACATACATATCGACAAGTGCATTGGTAACGTATTGATCTGACGAATATCCATTTCTCATTATGTGACCATGAATCTCTTGGCCTCTTTCTAGAGCAGCTAGGCTGGCACAAGCTGGAAGGACAGAGGCTATTGTTATGGAGTTGGATTTTATAACCTGTTGCATTTCAGCAAACAAAATAAGAGCTTCATTTGGAAGACTGTTCTTTGAGTAACCCCCTATCATGGTATTCCATGAGACGATATCCTTTAAGGGCGTCTGAGAAAAAACTGAGTGAGCTTCTTCCATGCTTCCACATTTTGCATACATATCCATGAGAGCATTAGACACAAACAAACTCAAGTCCATTTTCTTTTCTTTTATGTAAGTGTGCACACCCCTGCCACTGTCCAAAGAGCCATTACAAGCACAAGCATGAAGGACGCTTGTGATAGTAAAATGATCAGGGCTCACACCATTCCTTTCCATTTCACTGAATAATCTGATTGCTCCATCAGATAGACCTTCTCGAACATAACCTGCTATCATTGAAGTCCATGACACGACACTTCTTTTGCCCATCTTTCCAAAAACTCTGATTGCAGAATCCAAGTCACCACATTTTGAATACATGTCCAGCAAAATATTGTTAAACATGATTTCTCTGTCAAAACCAGCTTTTATTGCATAAGCATGAAGTGATCTGCCCAACGAAAGAGTACCAATACTTGCACAAGCCACAAGAACATTCACTATTGTTGCCAAATCTACGTCAATTCCCGACCACATCATCTCTTTAAAAAACTGGAGTGCCTTTGTCGCAAGGCCATTTGAGGCATACCCACTAATCATAGAATTCCACGATATGACATCTTTATCACTCAATTCATCAAACAAGCTCTCCGCACTTTCAACTCTTCCACACTTGAAGTATAAAGCAATTAGAGAATTCGCAACCGAGTTGTAAGAACCAAAACCCAATCTCCATAAATAGCCATGAACCTGTGCTCCACCTTCTACATTCCCTAGGGCCGCAAAACATTTTAGAACACAAGAAAAAGTAAAAGAATTCGCTTCTATGCCCGCGTCCTTCATCTTCCTAAATAAATATATACCTTCCCCAGAATCCCCTATCTTTGCGTACTCATTTATCATAAAATTCCAAAGAAAGACCTTATCATTCAAAACCTTATCGAAGACCCGCCTCCCGTCTCTCAAGGCTCCACAGCTGACATACATAAAAACAAGTTTTGAACCCAAAACTCCTACAACTTTTAAGCCATTTGCACATATAATCGAGTGAACTATTTTACCATCTTCTAGAGATTTAAGCTCCGCACAAAGCTGCAGAACCGAGCAGTAAGTCTTCGTCTCAAGCTCGGATTTCTGAGACCTGCAAAGCAATTGCACGGCGTTTCTCAAATCACCCACTTCACATAACTTGCAAATCTTGGTGTTCACATCCATGACTTCGTAAATGGAGGTTCCGGTGAGCGAAAGGGACCTAGCGTTTGCTCTACGAGAACGAAACAAATGGCAAGGATATGGACGTGTTGTTGAAGATGGTTTGGAGAGAAGAAAACCATTTTGGCATTCGACAGAGATTACTCGGGGATTAGGATCATTATGGTAAAACGGGAGAGAGACCCAGAAGATTGGAGGGGTTCTGGTTGTGATCAACATGGCTCTTCCCTACAATTTGAAGAGCGCGGGAGTCGGTAATCAGCTAGAAAAACTGAGAGTTTTGGGCGCATGAAGCACAGGCTTTCACTTCGGGGAAAAACTTCCCTCGTTTTTTTTTGTGGCGGATTACCAAAGCACCTGCCGTTATGTACTGAGCGATTTGGGGGTGCTTGCTATTTTTAAAATTTATTAGAGTTCGTGAAGTTCAGAATCTACGTCTAAAAGTTAAAAATTTTGGAATGTATTTATTTTACTGAAAATTTTCGTATCTCATAATATTAGAAAAATAAACGTGTCCTTTATATATAGTTTCGGAGGCTGTGAGATTTTAGATTTGTGATGAAGGCTTGGACCCATATCAACAGCCAAAAGAGCCTAGTTCAATTCGCTTCGGCCCCAGCCCCCAAGTTGAGAGGCTTCAGCCCATAATCAACAGATCGAGAGCCTAGCTCAATTGGATTTTGTTGTCGAACGGTTGGGGCCCATATAGACAGCCCAAGAGCATAGCTCAATTTGCTCTGAGCCTCTGACTCGTATACGGAACACTCGTTTTTTCAACCCTCTGTGGGAGCAACCGAACGCATCATAAGTTTACTAAACCACTCAATGACGGGTGTATATTCAGTCATTCAGACAATAATAGCTGCAGGGGAGCATGTTTATATAATCGGCTAATCTGAATATTCAGAATCTCGGATTCAGATTTTCCAGGAGAATATGAAGGCAGTCCATTCTCCTTGTGCACTTCAATTTTGTACCCTCCTCCCATTCAGCAGGCAGCCCAGGCTGGGTGGAAAACCCATTTACTCTGTCAGAGGTATCTAAGCTTTCACGACCCATAGCTTTTATTTCCTGCTGTCGTCCTTTCCTTTCCGTTAGGACAAATGGGTGGCATCAATTTAATGGACGAGTGAAGTTATCTTCACTGTGTTCTGTTTCGGAAATAATCCGTTTATAAAAAATTGGTTTCATGTCTTTGAAAATGGAGGTTATGATGTGGATATTTTCGTCTTTGAACTGGGGCTGAGATTTGTGGCACTGTGCCGCTGTCATCATGCTTGGTCTAGTCGTTCATTTGTTACTGGTAAATTGCAGTAACTATACGGAGTCCGACTGTCCGAGTCGGGTTTTAGTGATTTTGTGTGTGCAACTAGTGCCACAATCATTTGATGTCGCGTTTTCGCTCTTTGCAGAAAGATAGATTCTTTTGATCGACAGTTGATCTCTGATGGATGCTTGAACTTAGATAGTGGCTAGAAGTAGTATCATATGAAAATCTAGCTTTATATTATGACTTTATGAGCATATGTTGATGAATGTTTGGACTACAGTCTACATTACTACGAGTCGAAAATGTAAGTCTCCAACTGTACCTATTAGTTTTGTGTTTGTGCGGTTATATCCAATGTTTGTCTATAGCTTTGATTTCCTAAATTTGTACTAGTTCCCTTGGTGCAAACCATGTTTGGTTTCATCTATTCTCTCATCCTTTTATTATTCAAACTACGTTATACAAGTATGAGTGAGAACATGGCTGAAGAGCAAGGGTCATTCCTATGAGCGTCTGACAGACCATTTGAATGGATTTAAATGCAAAACACTTAGACTACAGTCTACAGAAGATAACGATTTATGATCAATATGTTTCCTCTTGAACTACTATCTTCTTTTAATTTAACTGGAGTCCTTAGCTTAACATATCCATTTTTAGTTCAGGCCATTAAAAGATGCCCCACCCACACCAGAAATAAAATCCTCCATTTTATATTTGTTTCAGGTTGGATTCTAGTTTTTTCTTTTTCTTTTTAATTTTTCCCTTCTGGGGGAGAGAGGTGGGGGGGAGGAGGGGTGAAGAAGAAGAAAAAGAAAGAAGTTCTTCATAGTTCATATGCTTCAATTATATCGTCAAAGCTGAGGTTCAACAATTATCCAGCACGCATGCAGATCCTCTAAGTGCTTGTATGCATTAGTTTTGAGAGCTCTTGCAACATCCAGTAACTGTCATTTTGTGACGTAGTCAAAATTCAAAGCGTTTCTTTGCTCTTGTCTGTATTTGCACAGAGAGTATATAGAAAGCTCAAAGTTCTTCTTTATTGCTTTGTTGTTTGTTTGCTTCTGATTGGCTATGTTGAATATGGCATTCCCTCTTTGTTAGATTCCGCTGATCTTTGGATATCACCATATTGAGATGTTTGTTTGGCCTGCATGTTTTGTGAACTTCAGACTGAGATATCAATTTTTTGATGCAGCTTGTTAACTTTGACAGAGATTGCAGATGGGCTTTCACACTGTCGCTCTCAAAAGGACTTTCCTAAGTCAACTATTTCAAACATAAGATCAGATGGAAACAAAAGACGTGGACCTCCTGGGAGGAGTTCCGCCTCAAGAGGGAGAATGGAGGATGAAGATAAGACACCTCAATCATCAAATGGTAAAAAGTCCAACCCATCTAACCAGGAAGAGATAATTTCTCTGTTCCGAAGAATTCAATCTGCAATCTCCAAGGGAGACTCTGCAAGTACAAAGGAGACAAATTCCTCCTCACCTGAGGATAAGCCTTCACCTGAATCAATTCTGGAGGTTCTTCGCAACTCAAGGAAGGAAGTGAAAGGAGATGCAGGTGGATGTCACCTTTTGTGAAATTCTTCTTCAAGTTTGGAGAGTTGAAGCTGAAATCTTCTCTATTTAGTGATTAGCTTGGCATGCTAGGAAAAGAGGAAGCTAACATATTTTCCATTTCTTCATAAACCCCCCCCCCTCTCTCTCTCTCCAAAAAAAAACCCACCAAGAGGAAAAGAGCAAAACAGCTTTTGGCTGACCAAAAATGCTCCCATCAAAATCCACTTTGTCAGCAAGAAATATAACCCAAGTCTCTCTGTTGTAATACAATAATTGCTTTTTCTTTGCATATGTAATTAATCGGCTCTCAATTTCTATCTGATTATTATTTCTATCCACTTTATTATGGCAGCCAAAACTTCAAAAAAGGAAGGTGACAATGTTCTGGCAAAGAGAAGAGGTGTTCCTAAGAAAGTGCAGTCAGTACAGAACAATCCACCGGTGGAGAACTTGAGATCAACTCGGCCCCAATCTAAGTTTGTGAAGAGGTCTCCGATACCATCTCCATCAACCCTGGGAGGCAGGATACAAGAGTTTAACAATGAAGCATCACAGGCTCGGGCTGGAACCAAGGAGTCGAAGTTGCTCAGAATAGAGGAAATGAAACTAAAAGAGCTAAAAGAACTAGCCAAGTCTAGAGGAATAAGGGGTTATTCAAAACTCAAGAAGAACGAGCTCGTACAACTGCTGAGGTCCTAAGATAATGCAGAGTCTTCCTGAGATGAGAAAACTTAGAAACCAGCAGGACTTTAAAGTTATAAGGGACTGACCACAGAAGGTGATCCTTTCAATATTTGAAGTCTTACCTCCGAACGTGCACCGTTTTGGTGTTAGTGCGTTGTTTGTGTTGCCACTGTTTGTTTGGTTCAAATTCTTTTTACGGCCCTAATTTCCATGACTGTTTTAGCTGCATGTACAGATTCTGTTCTAATGATTTCCTGCAAGTGAACGACACCAAGTTCAAGGTGCCAGGTTTTATTTTTCCCAATCTTTCCCCATTAATTATAGTTGAAGTTTCAAGGTTGTTCTCTGCTTCATGCAAGGAAGCTACAACAGATCTTTTTAATGGCAGTCATTGGTCAGCTAGTCTATTTTCTAGCTGTTTGAGTAAGCCGGTGGCCTAAAATAATAATAATAATAAGAGGAAAATACACTTTTCACCTATAAACTACCGAAATAGTGACACATTACATCCCAAACTAACATCTTTCAGACATTGCACTCTCAAACTACCAATGTTATATACTTTGCACCTTAAACTACCACTTTGACACATTACACCCTCCAACTACTAATATTAAACACTTTGCACCCTCAATTTGACAATAATACCTTTGAGAAATTAATGAATTGACAACAATATCTAAAGGCATTATCGTCATTTTAGTTTGAAAATTTGATAAAAGGTACAAAGTGTTAAAAATTGATAATAAGAGAGTGCAATGTGCCAAAATTAGTAGTTTAGGGTGCAAAGTGTAAAATATATAGTAGGTCATGAGTGAAAATGGTATTTTCCCCTAATAATAATTAAAAAAAAAAAAAGAGAAGAAAAGTACAGTAACATTAAGTAGCCATCCCCTCCAAGTAGGAAAATTTCGAAAAATTTCCAACCTAAAAGCAGTGACACATTAAAAGCAGAAAACCAAAGCAACTTGAGAGGCAGTGAATATTCAGTTTAGACGCAGCGAATACCGCTAACAAAACAAATAACGAGCAGTACAGGACTCCATACAAAAAATTACCCACCGCCAGCTGTGCAGCAGAGAGACAATTAACATACTCCCCATATATCAAAGCATCACGAGTCAAAACATGAAATCGCCAAAAAGTTATTTCAAACTAAAGTAACTTATAATCTCTTCGACTAACAATAATGATCCTGGTAAACAACTGATGAAAGGTAACAACTCAGAACAAAACTTGGAACGTTTAAGTTATCCCAATATGTAATATAGGAGATCTCTCTACGAAGCTGCTGATTGGGACTTGTTGATGATCACTCCTTCATATTTCATCTGGAACCACTTCATTGCATCCTCCTTTGTGACTCTGTGCTGAATTCCAACTCGAGCTTTGCATCTACGACGACGACCAACACGGTATCCTGCTCTCTCTAAAACCACAAAAAAGTCCATACCATAGATACCAGTTGAAGGATCATACCTGCAGCGAGAAAGAGACAACAGTTAGTTCTAACATAGAAAGTCAAACTGCTTTTCATGAATAATATTGCCGAGGTAGTCTAGTGCCTTCAAAGTTGGTAGAACATAGTACCACTGGAAAATTCAATCATAACAGAACAGAATATATAAAAAGACGTATCTATATTATATCTCATGGAAGACTGCCATACCAATTTGTACCAAATGCCATACAAGAATATAAATGTTAGAAAAATCACATAACCAAACATATTATAAGATGCAAGCAAACCGTCAACTGGACAAGCTACAATAAGCAGGAAACCAAGTTGGATTGAGTGAATTGTAGGATCCATGGACCGAACACAAAACAACTTGGATCCCATGACTTGCAAACTCATGTTTTTTAGTATGAATGATCCTTGCAAGATCAAACCCATTAAAGTAGAAGCCTGTTTATGTATGTCCACTAAGCTATGCCACAGACACAAAGCCTCATCCCAACTTCATCATAGGATTCCAACCCAATAAGACAGCTAAAGCCCACGTCATTTCACTGAAATGGAGCTAAACTAGCAAAGTTGCACTCAGACATTAAACATCAAGGCAATCAAAACAGATCGGCATCTAACAAAAGGCCAAACTAAACGAGAAGTAGAGAATAACAATACAAAATAAAGAACCGTAGCCAGAGCGGAAATGACAGGATGCAAAGAAGAGAGAAAAACAATTCTTCCTCAACACCCCAAAAGCCTTATGCTTTCCGCTATTTGCCAGGATCTGTAAGGATGTGCGCAGTCGCTGACAACTTAACTAGGTTATAACATTAACAGTCACCTTTTACCCTCACGGTTTCATGAGCACAACTCAACTTGGTTTTACATTGCACAGACAAATAGAGGCCCAACACAATCGTCACATGAATAGTCCTGACTGCCAGAAATTCTACGTGCTTTATCTTTAACCCCCTAGAGTGCTCAGATAAACAGCATACCATGAGTACCGCGAAAACAACATTATTATCAAGGTAAATGAACAAACCAGTTTCAATTTTAGCTCACTGGATGTTATATAATTATAACCTTCAATTGATTAACATGCACTATATGATGCCGCAAACAAATCTTTTAGGAAATGAATGCTAACTACAACGACCAGAAGTCTTACTTGATTCCAAGATCGATGTGCTCCTGAATACCAAAGCCGAAGCAGCCGGTATCGCTGAAGTTCCTCCTGAGAAGTTCGTACTCCTTCACCTTTAGCCCGCTTTCCAAAAGCTGCATCGCTTTGTCCCCTCTCACGGTCACGTAGCAAGCTATCTTCTCGTTACGCCTAATCCCGAACGATCTAACGGTGTACCTAGCTGTCCATGCAATCAGAGACCAATAAGATCCAAAATAGTAAAGCCCAAAAGAAAACTCAATAACCGTTATTCGAAAACCTTACCCTTGGAGAAGACTGGGTTTTGGCCACTCAGTTGCTCCAACACCTGAAGGAAAAAAGGGAAAATTAATGTAAAGAAAAAAGGCAAATGCAATTTAATTTTCAGAGCAGAAAGAAAAAAGCGCTGGGGGAGGGGAGGAAAGGAAGGCGCGGGGGGGGGGAGGGGGGGGGAGGCCTCGGCGAGACGGTCACCGCTCTCGCCGACGGAGATGTTGAGGACGAGCTTCTGGACCTTGATCTCCCTCATTGGGTTGCCTAGCTTCTTCTCCGAAGCCTGGTTCGTTAGAGATCAAACACAACACCGTAAGAAACAACAGATTGAAAAAATAAAAACATAAGGAATCGTACAGACAGAGATGGAGGGAGGGAGAGAGAGACCATTGTGCTGTGGAGTAGCAGCGGCGGGAGGTGGAGGGATGGCTAATGAAGACGAGAGGGTATAATAGGAGCGAGCAATGGCCTTGCTAGGGTTTTTGTCGTAGGTTGCTGAGGGTGAGCCAAACGACGATAATACCCCTCCGTGTTCGGGTTGTGGAACGGAAGTGTAACCGAGCCCAATCAAGTGGATTAGTGGAGTATCTAAGGCCTGAGCTCGGTCCATCTTTTCATGTTTTGTTGCTTGTGTTTCTTATGCCTTCGAATAAGTGTGGGTACTTGAATCCTCCATTCTGAGTTGGGTTTCGGTTTTAGTATGTATCTAGCGAATGTAAATTTTGGTTTCATTCTGTTTCGGAAATTATTGGAACGAAATCGAGATTGTCAGTATCGGAATCCGAAAATTTTCGGTTGCTATATATAAGCTTTTTTGGTCCAAAATGATTTGGATCGGAGTTTTGGTCAATTTTTTTAATTATATATCATAAAATATAAAATAAATATTCATCCAAAATCTATCCTAAACATTCATCTAAATTGTAAAATCTAAACTAAATTTGTAACATTCTAAAATTATAGGTATCGAAAAATAAAATCATTTTTCCATTTGAGCCCTACTTTTTAAAAATAAAATAATCGAAACCAAAAAATTCAAATTCCGAAAAATGCCAAAGAAGCATTCTGATTGTGCCGGAATATTTGCCCACCCTTACCTCCAAGGGTGCCTGCTCGGTGGTTCAAAGGTCGGCCTCCAATGTTGGACATACCAAGTGTGAAGTCATTTGGTAGTGAATTTGATGCTTTTACTGTTAGATTAGTCCTTAAGCTTACCGCAAATAGGGTCTTGGAGCCGAAGCCATTGCACCATCTTAAGAGAACGGGGCCTTGTGACATAACTAGGAGAGTAACTCCCCTAATACTTATGTCGTTTTTGTAGGTGCTTGTATTCATTATAGAGTTAGATCAGCTCTTCCTTTTCCAAATGAAATCATTTTACATATTAGTAAAATAAATAACAAAATATAGATATTATTTTATTTAGTTATTGTTTATTTATTATTACTAAAACTTCAAATCAACTATACCAATACTTTCATTAAAAAATACATTGTTTGTTGTTCTTCTCGAGACCTTACCAATAAATATAGGTATCCTATTTTTAACTTTGTATGAGCTTTTTTATGAGTTATATATATATATAAGGTATTTATGTGCACAATTTCGAAGGTCCAAGATTCTTCGAGATATTCGTATTTATAAATTAATAAATCTGAGCCAAATTTATTAAAGTTAGGCTTCTCTCTAGTTTTTGGTTGAAGCTCTCTGTATTTGTTAAGCAAACTAATTTGAAGTTGCTTAGAGTTCATGAGTCGAGTTCGAGTTTTATAAGAACAGCCCGTTTTGTCTCACGCCTTGTTCTGGAATTTCTGATCCGGCCCCAAAAGCCGCCCAATTATCATATTTTCAGGCAGCCACTAGTTTTCCCCCAGAGATCTAAAACGAGAGGAACAAAGCTTATCATGCTGTCAACGTTGGAGCCCAGACTCTTCGTCGCAAGCTTATCTATGTTGGGCCTCCTAACCAGTAGAGCAGGAAGCCCATCCCAGCCGACGCGGAAATAAAATACCCTCCATAAGGGTGCTATGGTGTTGGCCCATTGGGCCTCCTGGCATTTCCTCCATAAGATACTTTGGGGACGTAGAAGGATAGGACTGTCCGTTCGGATATCAAAATGGTCAGGAATTCTAATAGAACTTTTGATTCGTAGTTTTTGCCTGACTCATATAATAATCTCTCTTTTTGCCAACAGGAATGCTTGAAAGAAGGGTTAAAGATAGAGCTGGCAACTTCAATCCCTGAGGCATTTCACCACTTAGCATATAGACATAGTTATCCATTCAATTGATATCCCGAGTCAGAAGAGATGTGGATGCGTTTAGATAGAGGATCATTCAACAAGTGCTGGCCTCGTAACAGGCATATCCATGGGACTCGGGAAATACTAACACAAACAACGAACCTGAGACAGAGGCCTTCGAGATTTGTGGGGGCGTGGGGAACATCACACTAGTTTGGCCTCCACAAAACCCGATTTCTCAATTTTCCCAAATCAGATGTAAGTTCAAGGAAACAAAGAAAATCTGTCTTGACCAAACAGATAATTTCTTTTTAGCTTTTGGGTCTCATCTATCCAACCAAGACGTAGGACAGTAAAAACTCTTCAACTTGTGGCTCAAACTATATTCCAGACTTTAGACAAGAAATCTATTGTAAAATCTGATCTTAGATAAGAATAACGGGGGGAAGAAACTCTCATAAATAACTACCAGGCAGAATAAGTACAAAGCAGCAAAGAACAATCTGTTGGTTGGCAAGTTGCCAAGGTATTGACTTCAATAATCTGAAGCCTAAAGTCTTCAGAGCATAAATTTGAGGACCTGTGTGAGTATGTGACAAAACAAAATAATGCCAGAAACCAAATGACGCATCAATTCCACTATCCGAGCATTACAAGCTGACAATGCTCGAAGAACATTTTGCATTTCTATTCACACTCATACTAGAACATATTTACACGAAAAAACCACGGGAGCACAAAAGCTATTACCAGGCACGCCATCAGAAAGTTACAAAATGGCTGTCCCCGCCAACATCCTCCACGCCGGTCTGTGGAATTACTACTGCCGCTTGTAAACCTCCCTTCATTCCATTCCTCCATAAATCTGTTATCCCCAACACCAGTCACATTTTTTGCTGTCTTACCACAAATTTCACACAACCTGCACGTATAGAAGAAAGAAAAAATAGGCATCTGCATAAGTCGTGAATTCTAACACTACCTTCTTCTTCAAAGCACTTCATTAAAAACACAGCATAAGTGTGGGACATTTCACCAAACATCTGGAAACAATTTTTCCAGAGTCCATTTTAAAAAATTCAACCACCCATTTCATACACATTTGGGTGCATGAGTGCCTGAAAACACCATTATTGCAGAATCTAAGAACTACATCATTATTTAACTGCATTACTAGATCCCTAGTCACATAGAAAGGGTAAGGAAGAGAAGGGAAAGGGGCTACTTGCGATTGCATGTCACTAACAGTGGACCTAATTTGGTTACCTTATCACAGTTGTCATCTTGTGAATTATGCACTCTAAGATCATTTGGGGGATACTGTTTCAGTGTTTCTCCACAGATCATGCATATTATCAAAAACTGATAGAAAGTTTACATATAAATAAGCAAATAACTAAGAAGCTTCATATTTGTCCGATAAAATGAATCATGCCATACTAAAAGGTCAATCATTTATAGTAAAGTAGGGATTCTATTTTTTTTCCCTTGGAAAATTTTAAAGAGCTAAATAAGCTTTTTTTCAAAAAAAAAAAAAAGAAGAAGAAGAAGAAGAACGTGACCTTGAAGAAGGAAGCTTAAGTGCAGATTAATTCTGGACAAAGCTTCTTCTCCGAAGCCTGGTTCAAGATCAAACTAAGAAACAACAGATTAAAAAATAAAACATAAGGAATCGTACAGACAGAGATGGAGGGAGGGAGAGAGAGACATTGTGCTGTGGAGTAGCAGCGGCGGGAGGTGGAGGGATGGCTAATGAAGACGACGAGCAATGGCCTTGCTAAGGTTGCTGAGGGTGAGCCACGACGATAATACTCCGTCGGGTTGTGGAACGGAAGTGTAACCGAGCCCAATCAAGTGGATTAGTGGAGTATCTAAGGCCTGAGCTCGGTCCATCTTTTCATGTTTTGTTGCTTGTGTTTCTTATGCCTTCGAATAAGTGTGGGTACTTGAATCCTCCATTCTGAGTTTAGTATGTATCTAGCGAATTTTTTGGTTTCATTCTGTTTCGGATTATTGGATCGAGATTGTCACGGAATCCGAAAATTTTCGGTTGCTATATATAAACGGAGTTTTGGTCAGGAATGGTATCGAGAGCTAAGAGAAAAATGCCAGAAGCATTGCTCAAGGTAACTCCAATGTTGGACATACCAAGTGTGAAGTCATTTGGTAGTGAATTTGATGCTTTTACTGTTAGATTAGTCCTTAAGCTTACCGCAAATAGGGTCTTGGAGCCGAAGCCATTGCACCATCTTAAGAGAACGGGGCCTTGTGACATAACTAGGAGAGTAACTCCCCTAATACTTATGTCGTTTTTGTAGGTGCTTGTATTCATTATAGAGTTAGATCAGCTCTTCCTTTTCCAAATGAAATCATTTTACATATTAGTAAAATAAATAACAAAATATAGATATTATTTTATTTAGTTATTGTTTATTTATTATTACTAAAACTTCAAATCAACTATACCAATACTTTCATTAAAAAATACATTGTTTGTTGTTCTTCTCGAGACCTTACCAATAAATATAGGTATCCTATTTTTAACTTTGTATGAGCTTTTTTATGAGTTATATATATATATAAGGTATTTATGTGCACAATTTCGAAGGTCCAAGATTCTTCGAGATATTCGTATTTATAAATTAATAAATCTGAGCCAAATTTATTAAAGTTAGGCTTCTCTCTAGTTTTTGGTTGAAGCTCTCTGTATTTGTTAAGCAAACTAATTTGAAGTTGCTTAGAGTTCATGAGTCGAGTTCGAGTTTTATAAGAACAGCCCGTTTTGTCTCACGCCTTGTTCTGGAATTTCTGATCCGGCCCCACAAATCATGTAGTTTCCCCAGAGATCCAATTTCATGCTGTCAGTTGCAGAATCTTAACCACAGTTAAAATGGGAAATTTCATATACTACCTGTCCGTTCCCTTCTTAGCTTATTCGTAACCACGCCTGCAAAGCAACTTCAGTTTCACCACTTAGCATATAGACATAGTTATCCATTCAATTGATATCCCGAGT
The DNA here is from genome assembly GCA_003952965.2 of Morella rubra. Taxonomy (NCBI): domain Eukaryota; kingdom Viridiplantae; phylum Streptophyta; class Magnoliopsida; order Fagales; family Myricaceae; genus Morella; species Morella rubra. The sequence continues at coordinate 15,562,121 of CM025853.1, forward strand.
CAGAAGAGATGTGGATGCGTTTAGATAGAGGATCATTCAACAAGTGCTGGCCTCGTAACAGGCATATCCATGGGACTCGGGAAATACTAACACAAACAACGAACCTGAGACAGAGGCCTTCGAGATTTGTGGGGGCGTGGGGAACATCACACTAGTTTGGCCTCCACAAAACCCGATTTCTCAATTTTCCCAAATCAGATGTAAGTTCAAGGAAACAAAGAAAATCTGTCTTGACCAAACAGATAATTTCTTTTTAGCATTACCAGGAACCGGTGTAGTCACGTCTGATGATGATTGATGGACTCAATGGCAAATCTGCAAACCGCTCTCGCCAACGGAGATGTTGAGGACGAGCTTCTGGACCTTGATCTCCCTCATTGGGTTGCCTAGCTTCTTCTCCGAAGCCTGGTTCGTTAGAGATCAAACACAACACCGTAAGAAACAACAGATTGAAAAAATAAAAACATAAGGAATCGTACAGACAGAGATGGAGGGAGGGAGAGAGAGACCATTGTGCTGTGGAGTAGCAGCGGCGGGAGGTGGAGGGATGGCTAATGAAGACGAGAGGGTATAATAGGAGCGAGCAATGGCCTTGCTAGGGTTTTTGTCGTAGGTTGCTGAGGGTGAGCCAAATGACGATAATACCCCTCTGTGTTCGGGTTGTGAAACGGAAGTGTAACCGAGCCCAATCAAGTGGATTAGTGGAGTATCTAAGGCCTGAGCTCGGTCCATCTTTTCATGTTTTGTTGCTTGTGTTTCTTATGCCTTCGAATAAGTGTGGGTACTTGAATCCTTCATTCTGATTTGGGTTTCGGTTTTAGTATGTATCTAGCGAATTTCGGTTTCGAAATTGTCAGTATCGGAATCCGAAAAATTTCGGTTGCTATATAGAGCTTTTTTGGTCCAAAATGATTTGGATCGGAGTTTTGGTCAATTTTTTTAATTATATATCATAAAATATAAAATAAATATTCATCCAAAATCTATCCTAAACATTCATCTAAATTTAAAATCTAAAATAAAATTAAACATTCTAAAATTATAGGTATCGAAAAATAAAATCATTTTTCCATTTGAGCCCTACTTTTTAAAAATAAAATAATCGAAACCAAAAAATTCAAATTCCGAAAAATGCCAAAGAAGCATTCTGATTGTGCCGGAATATTTGCCCACCCTTACCTCCAAGGGTGCCTGCTCGGTGGTTCAAAGGTCGGCCTCCAATGTTCGACATACCAAGTGTGAAGTCATTTGGTAGTGAATTTGATGCTTTTACGGTTAGATTAGTCCTTGAGCTTACCGCAAATAGGGTCTTGGAGCCGAAGCCATTGCACCATCTTAAGAGAACGGGGCCTTGTGACATAACTAGGAGAGTAACTCCCCTAATACTTATGTCGTTTTTGTAGGTGCTTGTATTCATTATAGAGTTAGATCAGCTCTTCCTTTTCCAAATGAAATCATTTTACATATTAGTAAAATAAATAACAAAATATAGATATTATTTTATTTAGTTATTGTTTATTTATTATTACTAAAACTTCAAATCAACTATACCAATACTTTCATTAAAAAATACATTGTTTGTTGTTCTTCTCGAGACCTTACCAATAAATATAGGTATCCTATTTTTAACTTTGTATGAGCTTTTTTATGAGTTATATATATATATAAGGTATTTATGTGCACAATTTCGAAGGTCCAAGATTCTTCGAGATATTCGTATTTATAAATTAATAAATCTGAGCCAAATTTATTAAAGTTAGGCTTCTCTCTAGTTTTTGGTTGAAGCTCTCTGTATTTGTTAAGCAAACTAATTTGAAGTTGCTTAGAGTTCATGAGTCGAGTTCGAGTTTTATAAGAACAGCCCGTTTTGTCTCACGCCTTGTTCTGGAATTTCTGATCCGGCCCCAAAAGCCGCCCAATTATCATATTTTCAGGCAGCCACTAGTTTTCCCCCAGAGATCTAAAACGAGAGGAACAAAGCTTATCATGCTGTCAACGTTGGAGCCCAGACTCTTCGTCGCAAGCTTATCTATGTTGGGCCTCCTAACCAGTAGAGCAGGAAGCCCATCCCAGCCGACGCGGAAATAAAATACCCTCCATAAGGGTGCTATGGTGTTGGCCCATTGGGCCTCCTGGCATTTCCTCCATAAGATACTTTGGGGACGTAGAAGGATAGGACTGTCCGTTCGGATATCAAAATGGTCAGGAATTCTAATAGAACTTTTGATTCGTAGTTTTTGCCTGACTCATATAATAATCTCTCTTTTTGCCAACAGGAATGCTTGAAAGAAGGGTTAAAGATAGAGCTGGCAACTTCAATCCCTGAGGCATTTCACCACTTAGCATATAGACATAGTTATCCATTCAATTGATATCCCGAGTCAGAAGAGATGTGGATGCGTTTAGATAGAGGATCATTCAACAAGTGCTGGCCTCGTAACAGGCATATCCATGGGACTCGGGAAATACTAACACAAACAACGAACCTGAGACAGAGGCCTTCGAGATTTGTGGGGGCGTGGGGAACATCACACTAGTTTGGCCTCCACAAAACCCGATTTCTCAATTTTCCCAAATCAGATGTAAGTTCAAGGAAACAAAGAAAATCTGTCTTGACCAAACAGATAATTTCTTTTTAGCTTTTGGGTCTCATCTATCCAACCAAGACGTAGGACAGTAAAAACTCTTCAACTTGTGGCTCAAACTATATTCCAGACTTTAGACAAGAAATCTATTGTAAAATCTGATCTTAGATAAGAATAACGGGGGGAAGAAACTCTCATAAATAACTACCAGGCAGAATAAGTACAAAGCAGCAAAGAACAATCTGTTGGTTGGCAAGTTGCCAAGGTATTGACTTCAATAATCTGAAGCCTAAAGTCTTCAGAGCATAAATTTGAGGACCTGTGTGAGTATGTGACAAAACAAAATAATGCCAGAAACCAAATGACGCATCAATTCCACTATCCGAGCATTACAAGCTGACAATGCTCGAAGAACATTTTGCATTTCTATTCACACTCATACTAGAACATATTTACACGAAAAAACCACGGGAGCACAAAAGCTATTACCAGGCACGCCATCAGAAAGTTACAAAATGGCTGTCCCCGCCAACATCCTCCACGCCGGTCTGTGGAATTACTACTGCCGCTTGTAAACCTCCCTTCATTCCATTCCTCCATAAATCTGTTATCCCCAACACCAGTCACATTTTTTGCTGTCTTACCACAAATTTCACACAACCTGCACGTATAGAAGAAAGAAAAAATAGGCATCTGCATAAGTCGTGAATTCTAACACTACCTTCTTCTTCAAAGCACTTCATTAAAAACACAGCATAAGTGTGGGACATTTCACCAAACATCTGGAAACAATTTTTCCAGAGTCCATTTTAAAAAATTCAACCACCCATTTCATACACATTTGGGTGCATGAGTGCCTGAAAACACCATTATTGCAGAATCTAAGAACTACATCATTATTTAACTGCATTACTAGATCCCTAGTCACATAGAAAGGGTAAGGAAGAGAAGGGAAAGGGGCTACTTGCGATTCATGTCACTAACAGTGGACCTAATTTGGTTACCTTATCACAGTTGTCATCTTGTGAATTATGCACTCTAAGATCATTTGGGGGATACTGTTTCAGTGTTTCTCCACAGATCATGCATATTATCAAAAACTGATAGAAAGTTTACATATAAATAAGCAAATAACTAAGAAGCTTCATATTTGTCCGATAAAATGAATCATGCCATACTAAAAGGTCAATCATTTATAGTAAAGTAGGGATTCTATTTTTTTTCCCTTGGAAAATTTTAAAGAGCTAAATAAGAACCTGACTCTTGAAGGAAGAGAAGCTTAAGTGCAGATTAATCTACAAAAGTCAAGCCTAAGCTTAGGACTTACAATCTCAAACACCTGAATATTCTTCTTAAGATACTACCAGTTTATTGCAAATTGCTCATATTTAATGCCTTTTTGTAATGGATATTGACCCAACAAAAAACTTAGTTTTTGAATGAGAGAAAGAGAAGAGTTGCTCAAGGTAACTGCTTTTGGGCCTCTTGAAGATGAAGAAATAGATTAGAGCCTTATTAATCTTCAAAAAGAGGCAAAAAGAAGACAATAAATAAACTAAGACGACAGTCAAGTTTGCAAACTTCAACTCAAATCTCATCACACAAATATGTTTTCCCCACCAATTTGAGGCAAATCTTAAACAGTTAAATGGGAAACAATTACCTGTTCCCTCTTAGCTTAAACCACGCCTCAGCACAGTAACTATGTGCAATGCCCAGCTCATCTTTACAACAGCAACCAAGCTGAATTAAGTCCGTTGTCTCGGTCATATTAGCATTACCAGGAACCGGTGTAGTCACGTCTGATGATTGATCGGAACTCAAATGGCAAATCCTGCAAACCTTTTCTCCATCCCGATTGTCACTAAACCCTTTACCACTGCCGCACTTCACATCAATCACGACTGAATCCTTCTCCAATTCAGACACCCTTTTCTTCACATCTTTTGTAGATACCTTACTCGACCCCAAATCGGTAACTTTTGCCCCCAATCCCCTATCATCACCACTAGCATGCAGAGCCTCAGCCGAATTAACAACAATTGCAGTTCCAGAAACAACTCCGTCCACCATGTTGCTCGAATTCTCACTTCCCCCTCGATCAACTCGACCAGGAACCTCACTGCCACCGCCCCGGTCAATCATCTCCTGAATAAAAATTTTCTCGTGCCCAGGCATTAGTCCCTTACTTGACCCCAAGTCACAACCCAATACCTCACGATCTCTATTATATTGGCCAGCACACACGGTCTCCCTTTCTTCAGAATTTGCCACAACCCCAGTCTCAGACGCCAACTCATCAGCTGAACTGCTCGAATTCTCAGTCGCCCCCGGACCCGACGGACCCGGTTGTGCCTTATGATGCTCCTGATCCATTCCAAAACAAATATTTTATCCACCTGTATACCAAATTGCCAAAACTTCCTTACAAGACCCACCGGCAATATCGTCTCTATCTGCACCAAATTATAGAACCAACATTTGTTTCGTTGAAGAACAGCGCAAAAACAATGTAATCAAACTCAGCGCTTTCAAACCTACTCCTGTGCATAAGCCAGTCCAAGTGATGAAAATATTAATAATCTCAAACAACACCGAAATATATACGGATCGAAATTTTGAGAAAAACCAAACCCCAGATCGTCGTTGCTCAAGGATAAGAGCTCCAGTCAGCAGCCAAGCTATGCGTGTACTTCAGTTATCAAAATCCGCAACTAAAAGAAAAATTACATCCATACACAAAAATCGCAGATCAAGGTTTTCCTCCAGTCGAACTGCGCCAACTTTACTAAATTCTCTCTGCGTGATTGTGGAAGAGAGAAAATATTTGAATCCCTTGGGGTTGGGAAGTGATAAATAAGAGGAAAGAATGCGAGGTTAGGTGAAAGAAAGGAACTTGGAAATAGTAAGAAATCCGAAATCCAGGTTGAGTGGAAACGAATTATGTGGAAAAATAAAAAAGGAAACGAATTTAATCAAACGGATTAAGCGCTTGGAGGGATTGAATTCGATTGGATCCCTTACTTTTTAATAACATCACTCCGCATTAGTGTAACGCCCACTTTCGTTCCGTCTGCCTCGTAATTTTTTCTTGGATTTCCCGATGACGTTTAGAACGGGTAAAGTACCAAAGCCCAAAGACGTGTTTGCGGGATCAGGACCTTCAAATTTTTTTGATTAATTTTTTGTAAAAGATTAATAATTCTTTGAACAAGTTAATACTTTTACTTTATTACATAAACACCCCTATCTTGTTGATCCTCCTGCATCGTTTCAACTGGCTAATACAAATGTTATCTATAACACCATCTTCAGCTGAATCTGTGACTCACTTGGTATGAAACGATCCGTGACTCACTTGATAGTGCCATCTGAGTGTGGGGTAATTTAAGTAATATATATATATATGAATAGGATTAACTCAAAGAAAAAGTCAAATTATCAAAATTAAAAATAATTAATTTTTATTGTAGAAAGTGCTAAAATGCGCAGCGGTTGATCCATGTTTTGTTCTGTGATGGACGGAACGGATAAAGATTGAGTAGGAGAGATTTTCATGTACTGTGCTGTTGGGTTTTTCAATCAAAGCATCTGGGTATAAGTTCGAATCACTCGCCAAACGAGTCCTAGACGCCTTGCATACGGGTCTGCAAGGTTGGATCCGTATGCTTCCTTTAAAAAAAATGGTAACATGGCATATCTACGTGAGGAAAATAACTAATGCATTATAAACATAATATCATAATGATTTGATATAATATTATCACGATATCATAAATTCAAGATTTAATATAAAAATATCTTTCTTATCATATTTTAAATTTTCTCTATAAGTAAAGACTTTTAACTTGTACTTTATACAGGTTCATAATATAAAATACAATCATATATAACTTTTGCGATAGATATAGGTCTTTTATATCGAACCACTTATTTTTTTTTTTGTCTCTTTTTATTATTTTTTCTCTCCTTTCTACATTATCTATCAATCATGTATTTCTTTTTATCTTTTTCTTTCAATGCATAAGATGAGGATCACTTCCGGTAGAAATCTTGATTCATATACTATGCGCTTTGGACTTTGGAATAGTTGTTTTTATCCACCAGCGACAACAGACGTGTTATCTAAAAAAAAAGAGACGTGCATCCATTAACAAAAGGTAATTAAACAAAAATCCAAACGTGTGAATAATAAGAACTACGACCAAGAAGAAAAAAAAAAAGAATAATAAGAGCTACGCAATTGGACTTCCTGATCAGTGCTGGAACGAAGCTAGCGTTGGATGATTTCTCTGCTTGTTTAGTTTGTTGCTTGCTGCAGTTCATGTGGAATAAATGTAAGATAGCAATGATTCGTATAGACTGAGGAATATGTCGAAACCTCGTCTATATTTGTCTGAAGTGACTCCAACGCAATAGCATAGAATACTTCAATAGAATACTCTGTAAAATTACTATCAAAGTCAACTTCCTATAGCCTTAACGAAGAAAAAAAAAAGACAATATCTCCAGAAGGGGTATGCAAAACAGTAGGATGACAACGACTCTGCAATTGTTTAAGGTTGCATTTTCGTTTAATACTAACAGGTGGAATATAGATGTTTGGCTTTCTTCATGCAATAGGGCTCGAATGTTGTCGGTCAAATTGTCTATACAACTAAAATATACATCTGAGTGAGAATCCGAGAAGTTTTTTCTGCTGGGAATCTTTATCTTCATACTGGATCTTACCCAGAATCTTTTTTCAGAAAACTTAACCCAACAATCTTGAAATGCGACAGCTGTCTTGGCTCACCTGAAGATACTTTACTTCGTTTTGGCCGAGAGACTTCCATTGGAGGAAGATAAGAACGGTTACAAGGATACATCCATTTCACCTTCTCCAACACCACTGCCTCTGGGATTAAAGAGCACGGAAAGAAGACCAAATGCATCAGAAAACACTGTTGATGTTGAACAGTATCGGTTTTATCCTACCAACACGACCAAAATACCAGGAGCCGGCCTGTAATTTAGCAAACAGAGATACTATATGTCAAATTATTAGTTAGACTCAGAATTCAAATGACTATTCCTGCATATCTTCATGAGGGTCCATGCAATAATTGTTAAAGCTTTGTTGTTTCTGTCGAATTGCTACACATGAGCTGTTCTGACCAACTGCAGCCGCCGCCCCAGTTCCCAGAACAAGCCAAGATTATTTTGTCCATTATTTTATGGTCTAATCCTCAATTATATAAAGCCAAGTGATTCTGACAACCAATAAATAAGAAAAACAAAGTGAATTATCGTACGGAAGATTGAAGAAAATAGGCTGAAGTTCCTGCTACTGTGCATTGAGCCATCAAACGTTTCGCACTAAACCTTTTCTTCTAAGCAAATTTAGAACATATTCCCCACCTCTACCCTGTCTTGTCATTTCCTTGATTTTTATTCTATCATAAGCAAAAGTTCCTTTCGCACTTAAAATATATAGCAATGTAAGCTAAGAATGAAGTGGCGGTCACTTCATCTTACAGTCAAGTAAAATAAGAATCTTCGCGATAAAAGCGTGACAGAGTGCATACGCCTATATCGATCAAACTAGGAGGCAAGTGGTCCAACTTGATGCAATTATCATATCTATGGCAGTGTCACCACGATTGAGAGAGGAAGTTGGAGATCACAATCTGGGAATACTAATAAGACAGGTGTGATTAGAATCTGTATCATCTTCCATTACTACAGGGATAACAGAGATGTAAGTTTTTGTTTTTTTTACACATGGACTTCTCGTGGCTTTCCCATTTTCAGGAAGCGTAGAACGTGAAGGCTCAAGATTCTTGCACTGAAAGAATTGTAGAAGTTAATCTGTGCTGAAAAGGGTATGTCATACAGGGAAATCAAGCTCTGCGGACTAGATACATGAATCTGAGCTGAACTTAGTAGGTATATACCCCAAGCATTAAAGGTATATAGAGCCTGCAATAGGCGGACAGATTTTAGCAGCTCGTCGACGTCTTACCTTAATGAAGAACAGAACTCAACAGGGGGCTCAAGAGGAGACCTATGGCTGGCGGTGGCAAGTGGTCTAGTGGCCTGTCCCACGCCAATCAATGGCATATTGTTCCTTTTTTAAAAGGGGAATCTATTCTGCTAAGGATCAGCCAATGAATCTATAAAAATGCATAAAAAACAAAACGGAGCGGTCGTAGGTCGCTGGTGAGGGCGTCCTCTCGACTTCTTCCTTAAGTAGATTAATCTACAAAAGTCAAGCCTAAGCTTAGGACTTACAATCTCAAACACCTGAATATTCTTCTTAAGATACTACCAGTTTATTGCAAATTGCTCATATTTAATGCCTTTTTGTAATGGATATTGACCCAACAAAAAACTTAGTTTTTGAATGAGAGAAAGAGAAGAGTTGCTCAAGGTAACTGCTTTTGGGCCTTGCTTGAAGATGAAGAAATAGATTAGAGCCTTATTAATCTTCAAAAAGAGGCAAAAAGAAGACAATAAATAAACTAAGACGACAGTCAAGTTTGCAAACTTCAACTCAAATCTCATCACAACAAATATGTTTTCCCCACCAATTTGAGGCAAATCTTAAACAGTTAAATGGGAAACAATTACCTGTTCCCTCTTAGCTTAAACCACGCCTCAGCACAGTAACTATGTGCAATGCCCAGCTCATCTTTACAACAGCAACCAAGCTGAATTAAGTCCGTTGTCTCGGTCATATTAGCATTACCAGGAACCGGTGTAGTCACGTCTGATGATTGATCGGAACTCAAATGGCAAATCCTGCAAACCTTTTCTCCATCCCGATTGTCACTAAACCCTTTACCACTGCCGCACTTCACATCAATCACGACTGAATCCTTCTCCAATTCAGACACCCTTTTCTTCACATCTTTTGTAGATACCTTACTCGACCCCAAATCGGTAACTTTTGCCCCCAATCCCCTATCATCACCACTAGCATGCAGAGCCTCAGCCGAATTAACAACAATTGCAGTTCCAGAAACAACTCCGTCCACCATGTTGCTCGAATTCTCACTTCCCCCTCGATCAACTCGACCAGGAACCTCACTGCCACCGCCCCGGTCAATCATCTCCTGAATAAAAATTTTCTCGTGCCCAGGCATTAGTCCCTTACTTGACCCCAAGTCACAACCCAATACCTCACGATCTCTATTATATTGGCCAGCACACACGGTCTCCCTTTCTTCAGAATTTGCCACAACCCCAGTCTCAGACGCCAACTCATCAGCTGAACTGCTCGAATTCTCAGTCGCCCCCGGACCCGACGGACCCGGTTGTGCCTTATGATGCTCCTGATCCATTCCAAAACAAATATTTTATCCACCTGTATACCAAATTGCCAAAACTTCCTTACAAGACCCACCGGCAATATCGTCTCTATCTGCACCAAATTATAGAACCAACATTTGTTTCGTTGAAGAACAGCGCAAAAACAATGTAATCAAACTCAGCGCTTTCAAACCTACTCCTGTGCATAAGCCAGTCCAAGTGATGAAAATATTAATAATCTCAAACAACACCGAAATATATACGGATCGAAATTTTGAGAAAAACCAAACCCCAGATCGTCGTTGCTCAAGGATAAGAGCTCCAGTCAGCAGCCAAGCTATGCGTGTACTTCAGTTATCAAAATCCGCAACGAAAAGAAAAATTACATCCATACACAAAAATCGCAGATCAAGGTTTTCCTCCAGTCGAACTGCGCCAACTGTACTAAATTCTCTCTGCGTGATTGTGGAAGAGAGAAAATATTTGAATCCCTTGGGGTTGGGAAGTGATAAATAAGAGGAAAGAATGCGAGGTTAGGTGAAAGAAAGGAACGTGGAAATAGTAAGAAATCCGAAATCCAGGTTGAGTGGAAACGAATTATGTGGAAAAATAAAAAAGGAAACGAATTTAATCAAACGGATTAAGCGCTTGGAGGGATTGAATTCGATTGGATCCGTTACTTTTTAATAACATCACTCCGCATTAGTGTAACGCCCACTTTCGTTCCGTCTGCCTCGTAATTTTTTCTTGGATTTCCCGATGACGTTTAGAACGGGTAAAGTACCAAAGCCCAAAGACGTGTTTGCGGGATCAGGACCTTCAAATTTTTTTGATTAATTTTTTGTAAAAGATTAATAATTCTTTGAACAAGTTAATACTTTTACTTTATTACATAAACACCCCTATCTTGTTGATCCTCCTGCATCGTTTCAACTGGCTAATACAAATGTTATCTATAACACCATCTTCAGCTGAATCTGTGACTCACTTGGTATGAAACGATCCGTGACTCACTTGATAGTGCCATCTGAGTGTGGGGTAATTTAAGTAATATATATATATATGAATAGGATTAACTCAAAGAAAAAGTCAAATTATCAAAATTAAAAATAATTAATTTTTATTGTAGAAAGTGCTAAAATGCGCAGCGGTTGATCCATGTTTTGTTCTGTGATGGACGGAACGGATAAAGATTGAGTAGGAGAGATTTTCATGTACTGTGCTGTTGGGTTTTTCAATCAAAGCATCTGGGTATAAGTTCGAATCACTCGCCAAACGAGTCCTAGACGCCTTGCATACGGGTCTGCAAGGTTGGATCCGTATGCTTCCTTTAAAAAAAATGGTAACATGGCATATCTACGTGAGGAAAATAACTAATGCATTATAAACATAATATCATAATGATTTGATATAATATTATCACGATATCATAAATTCAAGATTTAATATAAAAATATCTTTCTTATCATATTTTAAATTTTCTCTATAAGTAAAGACTTTTAACTTGTACTTTATACAGGTTCATAATATAAAATACAATCATATATAACTTTTGCGATAGATATAGGTCTTTTATATCGAACCACTTATTTTTTTTTTTGTCTCTTTTTATTATTTTTTCTCTCCTTTCTACATTATCTATCAATCATGTATTTCTTTTTATCTTTTTCTTTCAATGCATAAGATGAGGATCACTTCCGGTAGAAATCTTGATTCATATACTATGCGCTTTGGACTTTGGAATAGTTGTTTTTATCCACCAGCGACAACAGACGTGTTATCTAAAAAAAAAGAGACGTGCATCCATTAACAAAAGGTAATTAAACAAAAATCCAAACGTGTGAATAATAAGAACTACGACCAAGAAGAAAAAAAAAAAGAATAATAAGAGCTACGCAATTGGACTTCCTGATCAGTGCTGGAACGAAGCTAGCGTTGGATGATTTCTCTGCTTGTTTAGTTTGTTGCTTGCTGCAGTTCATGTGGAATAAATGTAAGATAGCAATGATTCGTATAGACTGAGGAATATGTCGAAACCTCGTCTATATTTGTCTGAAGTGACTCCAACGCAATAGCATAGAATACTTCAATAGAATACTCTGTAAAATTACTATCAAAGTCAACTTCCTATAGCCTTAACGAAGAAAAAAAAAAGACAATATCTCCAGAAGGGGTATGCAAAACAGTAGGATGACAACGACTCTGCAATTGTTTAAGGTTGCATTTTCGTTTAATACTAACAGGTGGAATATAGATGTTTGGCTTTCTTCATGCAATAGGGCTCGAATGTTGTCGGTCAAATTGTCTATACAACTAAAATATACATCTGAGTGAGAATCCGAGAAGTTTTTTCTGCTGGGAATCTTTATCTTCATACTGGATCTTACCCAGAATCTTTTTTCAGAAAACTTAACCCAACAATCTTGAAATGCGACAGCTGTCTTGGCTCACCTGAAGATACTTTACTTCGTTTTGGCCGAGAGACTTCCATTGGAGGAAGATAAGAACGGTTACAAGGATACATCCATTTCACCTTCTCCAACACCACTGCCTCTGGGATTAAAGAGCACGGAAAGAAGACCAAATGCATCAGAAAACACTGTTGATGTTGAACAGTATCGGTTTTATCCTACCAACACGACCAAAATACCAGGAGCCGGCCTGTAATTTAGCAAACAGAGATACTATATGTCAAATTATTAGTTAGACTCAGAATTCAAATGACTATTCCTGCATATCTTCATGAGGGTCCATGCAATAATTGTTAAAGCTTTGTTGTTTCTGTCGAATTGCTACACATGAGCTGTTCTGACCAACTGCAGCCGCCGCCCCAGTTCCCAGAACAAGCCAAGATTATTTTGTCCATTATTTTATGGTCTAATCCTCAATTATATAAAGCCAAGTGATTCTGACAACCAATAAATAAGAAAAACAAAGTGAATTATCGTACGGAAGATTGAAGAAAATAGGCTGAAGTTCCTGCTACTGTGCATTGAGCCATCAAACGTTTCGCACTAAACCTTTTCTTCTAAGCAAATTTAGAACATATTCCCCACCTCTACCCTGTCTTGTCATTTCCTTGATTTTTATTCTATCATAAGCAAAAGTTCCTTTCGCACTTAAAATATATAGCAATGTAAGCTAAGAATGAAGTGGCGGTCACTTCATCTTACAGTCAAGTAAAATAAGAATCTTCGCGATAAAAGCGTGACAGAGTGCATACGCCTATATCGATCAAACTAGGAGGCAAGTGGTCCAACTTGATGCAATTATCATATCTATGGCAGTGTCACCACGATTGAGAGAGGAAGTTGGAGATCACAATCTGGGAATACTAATAAGACAGGTGTGATTAGAATCTGTATCATCTTCCATTACTACAGGGATAACAGAGATGTAAGTTTTTGTTTTTTTTACACATGGACTTCTCGTGGCTTTCCCATTTTCAGGAAGCGTAGAACGTGAAGGCTCAAGATTCTTGCACTGAAAGAATTGTAGAAGTTAATCTGTGCTGAAAAGGGTATGTCATACAGGGAAATCAAGCTCTGCGGACTAGATACATGAATCTGAGCTGAACTTAGTAGGTATATACCCCAAGCATTAAAGGTATATAGAGCCTGCAATAGGCGGACAGATTTTAGCAGCTCGTCGACGTCTTACCTTAATGAAGAACAGAACTCAACAGGGGGCTCAAGAGGAGACCTATGGCTGGCGGTGGCAAGTGGTCTAGTGGCCTGTCCCACGCCAATCAATGGCATATTGTTCCTTTTTTAAAAGGGGAATCTATTCTGCTAAGGATCAGCCAATGAATCTATAAAAATGCATAAAAAACAAAACGGAGCGGTCGTAGGTCGCTGGTGAGGGCGTCCTCTCGACCTTTGGTCAAATATTCATTTATTTTTGGAGAAAATATTTTTTTCACCTATGAATTATCACCGATCTTGCATTTTACACTATAAATTATTATATTTAAGACATTACGCTCATACTTGCATCCTAAATTAATATGTTTGAGACATTAACGATAATGCCTTAACTTACTTTATATATATTGAAGATATTATTGTTAATTCATTAAATTATCGAGATATTATTATCGGAGAAGGGTGTAAAGTGTATAACATTGGTAGTTGAAAGTTACAATGTATCAAAATGAGTAGTTTAGGGTGCAAATTACAAAGTGTCTAATATTGATAGTTAGAGGATGTAATGTAGAGATATTTAAAACCACCAGTAAAATCCAGCAGAATCGACACCAACACTAGATTCTCGGTACCTGGACTAACCAGTGCCATGTTGGTGGCTTAAATTTGGAAAATCTGATGGATTTTCCTGTTCCCAGATTACCCGGCACATACTTTCGGGGTACAGGTAAACCGAGTTTTAATTTTTTATTTCTTTTTTATATTAAACCTCCGAAATTTGTCCAAAAGAGTCTCTCCAAAAGACCCAGTTCATTGATGATGCCTAACGCGTCTTTTATCTGTTCATCTTTTCTGTATGACTGATCATTGATCCGAAGGCGTGTAGTATTTAGTCTCAGACAAACTTCATATGTTATATTATCTTTAATCGAAATCCATTTGAGAAATTAAATAAACATTTAATTTCTCCGATTTGGAATACTGTCTGAGGGGGTGGGGTTTGCTTTTTTCAACTCATTAAATTCAAACGAAAAGTTTATGCAGAAACAAATTGGGTGCAGGTGAAAAACAAAAATATCTTGAATAATTTGGGTATTGTATACGGACAAATGAATATGTCTCTTAAGAGCAAAAAAAAAAATCATCAATTATTGGTCTTACATTTTTTTTTCTCCATTTCTTCTATATTGTCTAGAAAAAAAAAAAAAAACAGATTTGGTTAGACTAAGAGTTAATAAGAAAGGCTCTTTTATAGATGTTATGCAAGTTAATTATATTTTCTTTCTTCTAGTTTTCTTTCTTCCTTCATTCGATGTTGTCTAGAATTTTTTTTTTAAATGTATTATGTAGAGTTACTCATCTTAGCCATGGAGATTGAAGAGTAGGGATTTTAAAGGAGTTACCCATTTTTAAGATGTTCTTACTTCTCTAAGTTTATTATTTTGAATTTTATTGATTGAGATTTTAGATTTTCATCTTATATTTTAAGATATTCTCTAATTTTATTGACTTTGGATTTCATTTGTTTAGATTTTATTGATATGTAATCAATGGGCCAAAAGAAAAAAGAAAAAAAAAATACATTAGGCCAAGTGTGTAAAATGCTAAAAAAAAAATAGTCTAATATAAATGTAAATTAACCGGAAACCGTCGTTACTAAAACTGCCACTACTAAGGGTCAATTTTTAGTAGGTGTAAGTAATAAATATTTGAAAACCGGCCTATCCGGTGTAGGTGCCGTTTTGGCCAAAACTAACACCTACACCGAGGTTGAACAGCCCTAATGCAATGTATCTAAGACCAGGTAGTTAATGGGGTGAAAAATGTCTTTTTCCTTTTATTTTTTTGGGCTAGAAACATACTCGACTACGCATTTGATCGATTCGATTTTTATGATGTCGGATATCCTATGCTCATCGGAATTGCAAGGTTTAGCTCCTGGTAGACAATGCAATCAAACTCCAATCGATCCTAAAGGAAAAAGAATAATGTGGAATTTGTACATAATATATATCCTGATGAGGGAAAAACTCATTCACAGTTGAACTTGGAAGGAACAAATTGAACTTCTTGTTATCGAGGTCCAGAAAGTTCCATGGCTTCGATTACAAATGAATGTTCTTCGTGCACATCACTGTAAATTCTGGAAAAACTACAAGCCCTTGCCTCGCAAATGTTGTTTTGACCTTGTGATTCCTCCGGAAGTCCTGACTGCTCTACAAGACCTTCCAAGACCTTCAAAACTTCTGACATCTTTGGCCTGAGGTTGGGATGTGACTGAGTACACTGCAAAGCCACCTCTACTACTTTCTCCAGCTGCAATGCATCATAACATTGCCTCAGACCCCTATCAACCAGCGCCTCCAGCCTCTTTTCCTCGTACAAGGTTCTAACCTGCATGGTTCAACTATTATTAGGAACTTGTAATTGATGCCTAAATCAACACCATAGGTTTAACGGAAGAATAACATTCTTCGTGTGGCTTTGGCATTTATGTGATGCCAAAAGAGGCTATAGAGGGGTCTGTCTCATGAAGATGATAAATTAAATTAACTACATGAACGAAGTATCCAATCTATCGTAAGTGAGAATTACAGGGTACTTGAAACTCAGACCACTAGGAAAAACTACTTACCCAATCAAGAATCATTCCCTTTTGAACCTGACCATTTGCAGCATCCAAGGCCTTTTGCCCTGTTATGAGTTCCAAAAGCAGTATGCCAAATCCAAAAACGTCAGTTTTTTCAGAAGATTGTCCCGTCGAAAGATATTCTGGGGCAATGTGGCCTACAGTGCCACGCACTGCAGTAGTCACATGTGAATCCCTCTGATCTAACAACTTAGCAAGACCAAAATCCCCAACAACAGCTTCAAAACTTTCATCAAGCAAAATGTTTGCTGCTTTGACATCCCTGTGAATTATTTTTGGATTGCATTGTTCGTGTAAGTATAGAAGCCCACGGGCAGCTCCAACAGCAATCTGAATTCGTCTGTTCCAATCCAAAGAGGGCTTCCCCCGACAAATTTCTGCTAGTAAGAAGCAAGTAATTTGTGAATTAGCAAAGAAATAAGCAAAAATCTGAACCTGGGTCGAGCTTTAACTTACATAAAAGGCATACACGAAACAGCTTTGAATCCAGGGAAAAATAAATAAATGACCATTTTTCTTTTTTGGTTTGTGGAACAACCAATTATCAAACTGCTTGGGTTTTAAAGATGCCATACAACTCGAAATTGTGAGGTTGTCACATCAATAACCAGTTACTTTAAGTTAGAACTGGTGTTTAAAAAGGCTCATCAGAAAACAACAGATATAAACTCTGTGTTCCCAGTTGCAAATCTTGAATAATATCTTACACACGAGTAATTCCCTAGGGCTAAAATGATTCTCAGTCCTTGTGAATGCTGTAACTGTGGTGGAGATTTTCTAGACTTCAAATAATAAAATGTTGCAGTTGAGATTTGTCAGTTTGAACAAGTTCTTTCACAGAGAGAGAGAGAGAAGTGCAGACAAGCCACGATGAAACAAACCTCTCAAGCGGTCAGCAACACTCCCATTTGGCATGTAAGGATAAACAAGCAACCTTTCATCAGACGTCATACAAAATCCATACAAACGTAAGAGATTGCGATGCAAAGCCAAGCCAATCATTTCAACTTCAGTTTGAAATTGCACTTCTCCTGTGTAATTTGGATCTCTCAGCCTCTTAACAGCCACCACAGTCCGATTTGGAAGACATCCTTTATAAACCACTCCAAAACCACCTTGTCCTAGAATGTTTCTGGAACTAAAATTTCCAGTGGCATTTTGCAATTCACGAAATGAAAACCTCTCGAGATGACTAATATCAAATTCGTAATCTTGCTGCACTGAAAATAGGAATGAATCAGTGCCATTTGAATCTTCACAATATTGTACAATCCCCATCATCTACTTGCTTGATAGAAAATGCCATAATTAAGTAAGTACCGTGAGATGTAAAGAGAAACCGAGATCTGCACCAATACACCCAACAAACAACCAGCACCAAAGAAATCCCAAATGTGCAACTTGTGCCTACAACAACAGAAAGCATCCACTGACGATGACTGCTGACTTTCTTAAATGAACCTGTATCTGTAATTAAATAATCATGTACAGGCATTAGATCTATTTAATAACTCATTGGCAAATTGTGTTTGGCAGTTTGCATCTACATACCGTTTGTTGGTTTTGAAAGACCCATGCAAATTTGTGCTGAGGAAGGAGTGCAAAGCAAGTTATTCCCTGTAATACTGCAACAAAAAAAAAATTGCCAAGCAGCTGAAACAACATATGAGGTAGGGATTGCAATGTTTTTGTTTTGTTTTGAATGTATGTTAACAGAAAATGAAGAAAGCATGGTTGCAAGTGTGATGATGCTGAAGAAGAAAATTATCAACTGCTGAACAGAACTTTCCTATGAAAGATTGGTCTTCCTATTGGAGATGACGAAATAGTATATGCTACAAGTATGAAGTATGGATTCACATATGAACGAGCAAGTGCAGCAAATGTCTGTTCCACCACATTGGTGAATATCAACATAAATTTCTCATCAAGAAAACATTGTGTATGAATTACTGTTACATTGTCTTGCAGTCAATTTGTTTCAATGTTTTCCATGACATAACACCACAGCATTCAACAAACATTCCCCAAATGAAGGTTGACAACATAGGATCACTGACATACCAGAAACCAAGAATAATCGGCAAACAAACATAAAAATATACTGAAGCCAACAGAGAAACCCCCACATAAGGACAATTGAAGAGCACGAGCTTGTTAATTGTCTTAGACATCCAAACCAAAAGCTTAAAGCTTGGGCTACTAGCTGGAAAGGCTCAACTATTATATAAGCCCACATTCATGCCCACACCTAGAATATTCATATAACGAGTTCCCTTTTCCCTAACACCTCACCTGTATCCTTTTGCTAGTATTTTTGGAGTGGAACCACTAAGGTTATTGAATGATAAATCCCTGTGCAAGACAATTAAACATAATTAGAGTCCCTTCAAACAAGTTAAAGAGAAAACACAGTTGAAATCTGATGGAACACATACAAGAATGAAAGCCCTGTGAGATTAGCCACGGGTTTAGGAATCTGTCCAGTTAACTCGTTTTTATTAAGCCGCCTGAAAAACTTGCATGGTAGAGGTTTAGAGAACATATAGTTAAGGAAAAAAAAGTTCAACCAATAGGAAGATTGGTGCCTAATTTATCTGTCAATCCATACTCACAAGTAACTTAGATGAGTTAGAGAACCCAAAGAGCTTGGAATTTCTCCAGCAAACTGGTTACCAGAGAGGTCAAGAGTTTGAAGCTGTGAAAGCTTTCCTATGTCAGGTGGGATAGGACCAGATAACTGGTTGTTCTGCAACAACCTGCACCAAGAAATGGAAAATATCGATTGATCCCCTTTATATCATCTTTCTGGCTGGTACGCAGCAAAATACTTATAAGACATCTCATGACTTATGTGCGAAACTTTATCATTTTGTCAAGCAATTTGGTAGAAACGAAGACTCTCTACAACAAAACCACACACTGAATCTCAAACATGCTCATTGGTGCATAAGACCAACTACAATTCTTCCTACAGAAACTAGCCTTCGAACACCTTAAGTATCTCAGCCTTTATACAGTGCCGTATGAAAAAATTCAACAATCCAAAAATCATGCTTTGCCAGTAATTATCTTCTATATATTAACTTGCAAAAAGAAGAATTGCCTACAATGAAGAATTACCCTGAAGATTGAAACACATTATAAGCTCCCATATTAGCCATTTACAACAATAGGGAGCTAACCAAACAAGTAAAATTATCGCTCCGTGAGGTCTAGTCGAGCAGGCTATAGAAACAGACACTTGGAGCTGCCATAAAGCCAAGAAGGAACGGCAAGAGAGAAGTCTCACATTGTTCGAAGGTGGCTCAAACTCCCAATACTGGGCGAAAGCGTTCCTGATAAGCCCATACTGGTCATTTCACTACATGCACCAAAAGGAGACAGGCACCGTTAGAAAAGCATTTTGGATTTAAGCAAATATTCCTTTCAATTGACAACCTAATATGTGTAGTTATCAAAAAATTAAAATCCCAACCCCCCACCCACCAAAAAGAACGGTAAAGAAAAGAAACCAAAAAGCAATTTTCTTCCAGATCCTCTCCTTTTGCGAAGAAAGCAGAAAGGGGGAGAAAGACAGCGAACGAAGAGTACGATTGATAAACTTGACACATTTTCGGGTGTAAAATTTTCTCGTCGCCAAACAGGAGCAATACTGTGATGCAGAATGGGGGACACTCACAGAGAAACAACGAAGCCTTCGGCAGAGCAAGCGACCATGTTCCACGTGCAAGGGTCAACGGAATTAATATCCCACCCATCCATCACACGCAACTCGTCCGTCATCTTATTTTTGACCGCCATCAGAGCAGCCACTGCTTCATCGGAAAATGATAGATTAAGTGCAAAGGCAACAACATATATGCAAACATTTAAAAAAAAAAAAAAAAAATCAACCAGTAACTAGCAGAAGATAAGGAAAAGCGAGACAATGGTTTTGTTTCTCGTCGGCCACGAGGCACATACCCTCATAGTTAACACCCTTGGGAGAAAGAAGACTGTCAGTATCAGCAACAGTCATTGGCATCCAAAAGAAGAAGTAAAAGAAGAAAAACCCGAAACACAACTTTACACATTCCATGAATCAAAACTGCAAAGCTCAGAAAAGCAAGAACCTGACAAGTTTTGGAAAACTTTACTGGCACTCAAGTGGTTCAGACGTCAGAACTATAATACTATAATATTCATCTCTCCCCCGTTGATAGAGCTTTAAACGGGGAACCTTCTCTGGAATCCCCTAGCCTGGGGAAAATAACATAGTTTTACGTTTTCAACAAATCTGTATGTAAACAAAGAGAAACGAAAGAGTTCATAGTAGAAAATAAAAATGAGGGTCGGGACCGGGGAGCAGCTCGAGATTTGGGAAGCGGACAGGGGTTGTCGGCTGGTTTGTCAGTTTAAAAGGCCGGGTATTGTGCGTGGTCGGTTTTTATGGCCGTTTTGCTATAGAGATGTGCGTGGGCATTTTGGAACCCTCTGATTATTGAAACTTGACTGGAGAATGTGTGATCGACGTTCAGGATATGAGTGAGGGGGTGTCCGGGCTTAGGTAGTATTTGGGTTTAATTAGAGTCGGGGCTCTCTACTGTCAACGTCTGGGAGTGCTCGCTATTGGCTCGAAGATTTATGTAGCAGGTGTTTTGGACGCTCCAGGTGCAAGCACACTCCTCCAAGCACGACGTCGTTTGCAATTGTTCTCAGCTCGTTATGAATGAGTTGGGAATGAACGAGCCAGGAGGGGTGTCGTCCACTTGTTATTATCCATTAATTCATTAATTATAAGGTCCGTAGTTCAAGTAGTAAGAATATAAGTTAAAATCATTTGAAAAAGTAAAACTTAATTTTAGACTTAAAGAAGTGATTGAGACCGATTATTATTGTGGTGACAGGCTTGTTTAATAGACAATAATTATGATTTAAACTAGACATTTCTAACGGAAGTACTTCTATAATAACGCCTAAAGAAAGTTGCTACACTCGTTGTATCTTTCTTTTTGCCTAGAAAAAAGAATCCTATAAACAGTCATTGGGTTAATTAGATAAAAAAAAAATCATTTAGTTATGAATCGGTATATTATACACCTTAAATAATATAATACTTTAATATTTAGTCTCTCAATTGGCCTTTATAAATTTTTAAAAAATAAATTTAGTGAATCTTATTGTATTCTCTCGAGTTTTCATAGAATAGTAAATCATTTTTCTCCTATTTTGAGTTAGACAATAATATTTTATATTAGAAAAATATAGCACAATTGAGCTGACTTCAAGTTGATAATTTTCATCAACGACGGCTTGTTTTGATCGGGTGAGCATATTCTTCATCTTAATAGTGATGGTGGTATATAACATAATGTTTCGATGATGTGATCCGAATCTACAAGAACGGCAAAAACGTCTATCACATTTACATTTCATCTGGGCAAAGTTAGCCAGTGTCGTGGAAAGTTGGTCCTGGCGACTATGTTTGGGTGGAACTAGGGAACAGAACTTGGTTGGAAAGGCAATTACAGCACATGGGATGCTCTCCTGAAGAAGAAAAAAAACGTTTGAACAGTAGTTGGCTCCAGTCAAGCATGATGGAGACAGTGAGTGCATGAAAAGAAGCTCACTATCAGGCCCTAAGGTTTGGTCTCGTAGTGGATGGGAAGGGGACGAGGATCGTGTTGGAACATTATAAACAAACGCGAAGAAACCACTAGACCGGGCAGTTTCTGCTTGCCTGCCTGCCATTCCAGAGAACGATTGCTGCTCTCTCTCGTGTTTTCGTAAAACATAAATTTGTTTGTTTTTTTCTGCCACTTAAGTTTGAGTAAAAACAATGTCATAGAAAAAGCATAGCGGTACTGAAAACAGAATAATAGCATTTTGATTCGTACAATCAGTTGTCTGCAAATACAAATCAACCACCAAAGAACTAACAAAACGGAATCGACATGCAAATTACCATAATCAACAACAAACAAGACCAGCCCCTTTTCTTCAGCCATTCCATAAGGGGCTTTCTTCCTAGACATAGATACACTTTTCCCTAGCTTTTCCCTCTGCTAGCAGCTTCGTGATAAGTCCATCTCCAGCTATCTGAACTATCAAACATGTACAGAACAAAAAGGTATCTTACGGAGGCTTGGAAAGGGAAGAATTTTTTTGGGGTTTTTTTTTTTTTTTTTGGTGGGGGGGGGGGGTGTTGAACAATCGTAGAGCCGAACTCATCAAGTAAAATGCAGCTATCCAGGCACTCGAGTCCCTATGCATCTTGGTAAAGCAAGAGCAAGAAATGATATTGGTCAGGCCTCAATGCTTGGAGATTCCAACACAAAGATAATACCTCCTTGTGCCAAACATCAACTGGACGACGAACATTCACATATAACTTTCCACACTTATGTGCCAGCTGGATGCAAGAAATTTAGACCCATTTGGCGTTTCAAATGCTCTGGTATCAACCGATTAACAAGCTCTGGAGAAGCCCCTGACAACTGTCATAAGAATAGAGAAAGCGGTAAACAATTTGTTACAAAGTACACATCAAACTAAATAGTAGCAGAACATTTACCAAATCAGCGAACAAAGAATAGTTCAATGTTTCTCCTTAGAGAACTAAGGGTAGCACTACAAAAGTCATGAGTGGTTTGCGACCAAATAAATAAAGCCATAGCCACTCATCAACAGGTGCTGAAAGAGGATTCAATTTTCTCCAAGATTTGACATGCAAAAGTAAAAGTACTCATTATCTGTGTTTTGGTACTTAGCCATTGGAAAATCCATTCCTATCATTCTGGATACAATCACTAATAGACATGCACATTCACACAAATTGGCAAAAGAAGCAAATCCATACTTCCTGTTTAAAGTTGAAAAGCGGTGGCAATGGGCGACCATTTGGTAGGCGAGTGTTGGAATCTCGGAGTTCATCGAAGAAAGGGTGTGCACACGCTTCTAGCTGTAATAACAACAGAAACTCCCAGTCAAAAAGGCAACCAATAGAAGGAAAGTCCATATGAATACGTGCAGTCGCATAGTACAACCCCCCAAAAAAAGAAGCAACACCCTTGACACCATTTACCAAGACTAACTTCTTATCACTACTGACTCAAGAACTAAATATAATCATTTATCCATAAAACTAATAGCAGAAATGAACTCACCGCTGTGCAGCGAAGACTAGGTGAATATTGCAGCAGTCGTGAAGCCAGATCAATTGCTTCAGGGGGCATCCTTTTGTGGAAGACCTACATCCAGAAATTTACATGTTAACTGGCTTACCCCCCAGAATGTGGAAAAATACGCTTGAGAACAAAAATAATCAAGTTAACCCTTTAGCATCATTAAGAGCCTTAGGTAAACAGACATAGAAAGTGCACCTAACATAAACAAAGAACGAAGAATATATATGGGGGGTGTGTGTGTGTTCCAAATGCAAATTGCAGATAATTCTCCTCCAAATCAACTTAATCCTCTGACAATTCCTTCATTCCAAAAGGAAATATGGAGCAGACCTTGTGCCAAGGGTGTGCTTTTATCTGTGGAAACCTGAAATCGGTATAGCTAGGATTCATACAGCGAATTTCTTCACGAGTTGGAGTACCAAGAACCTGTATGGTAAAACATGAGAAGTTGACACATGACAACGAGATTGAGTCCAAATAAAGCATCAATGATAAAACCAAACCTTGATTATTTCAACTAGCTGGTCAACTGCATTTTCTCCAGGGAACAGTGGCTACAAAATTAAAGGATAAACAGGTCAGATAAACATACGCATGTGAGAGGAAAAACTAACCCTTCAAAAACTGCTGGGAAACTTGTTTAAAAGAGAAAAGGCTAACCTGCCCCAGAAGAAGCTCTGCAAGGACACAACCAGCCGACCAGATATCAATCGAGGTTGTGTATTCCGTGGCACCAAATATAAGTTCAGGAGCCCGATAGAATCGTGAGCATATGTATGATATGTTTGCTTCACCTTTGACCTGATCACAATTAAATTTATGATGAATGGCAGAAACAATATACTAGACAACAGACCAAAGAAAAACTTCCTATTGGCTAACTTAACATTGTAAACAGTCACGAATTACTCTCCAATGCAAACATCCAAAAGTTAGAAAAAAGCAGGGAGCGTAATGACAAATCCACTTGCATCCCCAACCGTAAACAACACCCCCCCCCCCCCACACACACACACACACACAACCCAAAAAAGTAATTCTCTTTTCGTTGGTTGACAAAGGTTGCAGCAGATCACCAAACAAATCAAAAGAGAAGCTTGCTAATATGAGACTTCAAAAGTAAGAGATCAACTTACTAGCACTTTTGCACTCCCAAAATCGCAAAGTTTAACCTGGTGAGTGAGAGGATCAACCTGCAGACAGTCATGAAGTGTCAGTAAAACCAGTCACAGCATTGTATTTCTTTCATTCTTTTTAAATGGCAAAAGCTGCAACATTTTCTTGTTTATTTTTCGTTTAACAAGCAACAGTTCAAGTTTTATTTACAGCAACAGAAAAGCATACCAAAAGATTTTGAGGCTTCAAATCCCTGTGGCAAACTCCAGGAACAGTGTGTATATATGCCAGCCCCCTAAAAATCTGGAAGCACCCCAGTTAATACCAGGAAGAATTCGTGATAAGCCAACAACTTAAGAAAGCACCATGCACACCTGGTACGTGTAAAGTTTGACATAGATGAGTGGCATTCTCTGGTTTCCATTGCTGTAATGCTTCAAAACCCGATACATGGTCTCCGGGACATACTCCATTACAAGGTTGAGAAAAAGTTCATTTTTACTAGTCGTGGAAAAGAAACAATGCTTCAGACAAATCACATTCGGATGATCCATCACACGCATTAACTGCAGTTCACGATTCTTATATCTTCTGTCCTGCAAAACCTTCTTTATAGCTACAGTCTCGCCAGTTTCCAAGCATTTTGCCTGGGAAGAGAGGAGTATCAGGCAAAAGGCACCATAGATGAAAAAGAATAAATACAGGAAGAGCTGCAAAGTTTACATTTGCATACCTGGAAAACAATTCCAAATGAGCCCGTCCCCACAACACGCTCCGCCATGTAACTAATTGTCTGCAATAAGAATCACACCAACAGAATCAACTTCACTAAGAGGAAATTGAACTTGATCAGCTAGTAAGCTGTCTAAATATCCAGAATCTTCCAACAGTTGTACCAGAAATGGAAAGAAGCGCAACAAATAGGTATTACCAAGAACGCTTACCTGCTTAGGTTCTCCATTTTTGCCTCCAATGGTAGTGGAAATTATATGACCTGTCGGATCACTTCCATCAACAACAGGACCAGATATTTCCTGCAAAAATATACATCAAGGCTTTAAGTATTTAAGGGAACAAAACTTTCTAATGGGTGTACACAACATTTGCAAATTTTTTTTAGCAGAATTCAGGAATTAGCAGGGGCCACCGACAACGCCTAACGCAGAATTGGAAGAAAAAAGAAAAACACACAACTCGATCCTTTAAGAGCATATTATCAGCTAAAACTATCAGAAATGGAAGTCCCAAAAACACAATTAGAAGAGAAGGTAAGAGAAAAGCTCGGGAAAGAGATGGGTAAGAATTCAATACAGAGAGCCAAATACACTAGTTCGCCAGTAGAGAGTATAAAATGCCTCAAAAGTTGAAGATGTTGCGTACCAACAGAAGCAGATCGAACACACCAACCTCATTACGCAATTCTAACATCATACAGTGACCATCCACCAAGTAAATTAGCAAAAACGACTCGAAATTTCAGTGAGAAAACCGAGGAATATACCGACGAAGCTTGATCTACGGAAAACCGTGCCGAAAAATAGAAATTAGAGCAAGGTTATTCAAGGAGCCCAAAGTCCAAAGCTCCGGATGAGCACAAGAGGAAATCACTTCGATCTGAGACAAAGACTGCTAAATCGGCAAAGTTGAGCTCCCAAAAAGGAAAATTAAGTAAAAGAAGAGAAGAAATGAAGCTGGGGAAAGATCAGAGAACCGTGTAAAAGCTAAAATTTCGGACGCCTATCAAAGAAAATTAGAAGTAAACAAAAGAAGATCAGCTCATCCGAAGCACTAGCTCGACCTCAGATCAACGCAAATCAAAAAAACGAGATCTCTCTACGAAATCTTCATTCGGATCAACGACAGAGATCACCCCAACCCTAACACACCGTTTGATCGCTGAGAAAACAAAGGAAACTGAAAAAGAACAGAAAGTCAGAAATCCTAGATCCCGCATTTCTCCCTCCACCACTTTCTCCTCAACCAAGAGATCAATACACAGAATTTCTGGCCTTGGGAAAGTGAAATGGCGTGTACCTTATCGTCGGCCATGTCCGGCGGTGGACGAGGGGATGCTCTTCTTGGCTCAGTCAGCGATGATGAAGAAGATCATGGGGTGGAGGAGGAGGAAGAAGAGGGGGAAGAGGAGGAGGCCCCAGCGAGAGACAACAACAAGCCCATGTGATTCCCACCTCCTTTTTTCTCGACTCTCGCTCTCTTTCTCTCTCTACACTTTCCGTCCTCGTCGCTCTCCCTCTCTCTCACTCTTTCTTTGCTGTTGGTGAAAGGGCCCTACTGTCTGACAGAATTACGAGAATGGACTTTGAATTTTCTGACTCCTAGCCGACGTCAACATGATTGGCCTGAGTCTGTTTCTTTGTTTTTTTTTTCTCCCTAGAAAAATACGTACAGGAACAGAAACATTTAGGCAAGACTGCTGCTGCGAGGTTACTTTGATTAACGGAATAGTGTTTCGAAGTAAATTTTCTTTTGGTCATATTCAAGCTAGAGCGAAATGAGTGGAAAAGTATTTACAGTCAATATTCACCCTCGGGTAACTTCACTGTAAGACCGACACTTCAACTATATAGTTTAGGTGTATAGTCTTGGGTTCATTGGATTCAGTTACTATGAACAGTAGTGTTTGATTGTTATAATTGTAATTAAAATTTTAGAATATTAAAATTAATGAAAAAATAAAGAAATAAATAATTTGAATAAATTTTTTATAGGCCCAGAGTCTATGTAGTAGTATAAGAAATTAATTTATGTGGTAAAATTTTTATTAAAAATACATCTTTCCATCCAACTTCATCTTTTTTTCTAATGGCATATGCGAGTCAGTACTAACTACAGCGTACTATTTGTTCAAGTAGACCTCGTAGTTCACTAGCATATGTTGTTAATGAAAGATATAAAGATAGATAGAAGAACGTGTTTTTAATGAAAACCTCACTATGAGGATTAATTTGAAATTTTATTTACTTCAGAGACTAATTTCAAATTTTTTTATACCACATAGACAATAGAATGCATTTATGTCTTTTATATATTTATTTGTAATGAAAATGATGAGAATGGATGATTTAATGGGAGAGGAAAAAAAATTGTGTAGTTATTTCATTAGAGTTAAAATTTTGCCCCCCAAATACCACCGGGAGGTTTGGTTATCAAAATTTTGGAAGTTTAAAAATTTTAGTTTATTAGAATTGATGAAAAATGAAGAGAGAGATAATTTGAATCAATTTTTTATATTTATTTTGATAAAAATAAATAATTTGATGAGAAAATATATATTCTTTTATAAATTTTTTATTAGACCAACTATTTGGCATCGGCAGCCAAACACCAATTGGTGACTTAAGTAGAGGTCATAAGTAAGGAAGCCACGATGTTGATTTTGGGAGGTTTATATGTCTCTAGCCTCCTAACTTTTTACATCATTTGTTTGCTTAATTTTTTTAGGGCTTAAAATTTTCACCACACCAAACATATTTCATAAACCCCAATAAACTTCATACTTTTACATATATACTTCACACTTTTCACAAGCCCCAATAAATTTAAACATTAAAAGATTCCCAAAATTTTGAGAATATTTTCCAAAATTTCGGTAAACAAACGCCTCCATAATAAGTTTCTCTGACTTCTTAAAAAATTATTTATAAATTAGGTGGTACCACTCCATGAGTCTATGGTAAAATATTTTCGTTATTATCCAGAAAAAAAGTAAGACTTCTATAAATTGTGAACAATAATTATTTCGAAAACAAAAGTCACAAAATCACCTGATCTCCAAATAATAATGATATCGACACAAGATCATTTTACCTCTTTACCATAATAGATATTAATAATGACCATTGAATATCATTCAGAACCAAAATATATTATCGTGTGAACTTTTATTTCTCCCATTTCTCTTATTTTTATCTTAATTTCCGTGGGAAAATCAATATGGTTTACTGTTTAGTACCTTTTTATCATCTGTAATAAAATGAGGCTAACATCTCTTCTCCATGCCAAAATAGAAACATCCCTATTAGCTCTGTGTCAGAGCTCCCGGCCTGAAAGGTATGAGATATGTTTTCTATGTCCCGTAACAGAAGCTGATAATATTGATAGTGTTAGGATTTTTTTCATGGGGATGTATAATGAAAAGAGTTTTGCCCATTCATAAAACTGACAGCGTTCCAATTGTAGTTTTATGATCATTATATTGTGCGTGCAAAGTTCTTTTTAGAATATGTTGTACCCAACTTTTATACATCCAACTGAAGGAAATTTGATCCAATTGAGAAAAAAACTTTGATTGAGTTTGAGAGGCAAATACATACACTTGAACTGATTTTACACTTTAAGTCAATAATTTGTTTCAATGATACTTAAACTGGTTGATTAGGAAAAAAAAAAGGTTAATCATCTGGTTGCATAGGATTCAACCTCGCAATCACTCACTAGATATGATTATTCAAAGAGTCGAAGTTCGTATTTCTAATTTATCTCTATCTTTGTTTTAAAGTATAATTACAATTAAAGTTTTTGTGATATTGAAAAATTACAAATAAATCTCTACAGTAAGAAAAAATATAAATAACTCGCTATGGTCAATATTTTGTTAAAAATAGATTCATCTCTACATTCAAGATATTAAAAAAAAAAAAATTAGTCTATGAGATAAAAGTGTACGTAAATACTATTTATAATAAAATGTGGATCGCAAGGAGCTATTTGTCGATATTCTTTAACTTGAGTGTTTATTTGTAATGTTTCACCAGTACAGGGACTTTAGTTGCAATTATGACTTATTTTTATTACTTTTCCCCCCAAAACAAACAACTCTGACAAATCCCAAAATGGCAACATCTGACTTGTACTGAATGCAAAATGTTCGTTAACATGGGCGTTGCGTGAAATTTTTGGCGTAGCCAGGCGAGACTCAACTCAAATAAATGAGTAAGTAAATGAAAATGCTGTTGGTTATAAGCGGCGCGCCAATACCAAATCATGAAACTCTCTCGTGTTTTTGAACGAACCTCTCACGGCAATTGCTCGAATCTTCTTCTTCTGGCCTCTGCTCGCACATCTCGATTTGGCACCGGGACCAGAATGCTCAAATACCAACGTTTATTCCGGTTGGTGACCAGTAGCTGTTCCGGATATGATTCTTGTTTCAAAAGGTTAGTTCCAAAAATATTGTTGGGTTTTCTAGGCTTCTCGCTTGCTTTTCACTCATCTGTTCACGAATATAACTAACACCTACTTCTTTAGCTTCGCTTTGAATTCATTCTTGCGTGTTCTTAATTTATCATTATCTTTCTCTTTCTTGATGTCAATACGTGCCACCAAACTCTGTGTCTTCTTAGTATGGTCTAATGGGTTGGTCGGTCGGTTTAGAAATAAAGAGAGAGGAACCTGTAGAGGTAGGAGAGGGGCTGGCTTAATTTTTTTTCCCATTCTAATCATTGTGCTAAAGGTGTTTATCTGTTTTACGCTTACGAACCGGGCCAAATTTTCTAAGTTATGTTGGAATAAGAGTTGGCGGTTGTGGTACAATTCTGGATTTTTGAAGCTATCCCGCGAGATGCTGTTCTAATGGGGAAACAAGGGACCCCAAGAATCCCGCGTCCAGAATTTCAGAATGCAGAGTTATTTCTGGAGATGAAAGACTATCAGTTTAGAGGCCCAGAAACTTTAACATGTTGTGATCCTTCTATTGGAAGGAGGACGTCATGGGTGGGAGATAACCAGAGGAATTCCAAAACCGTATTACTTCCTGGGTTGAAGAATGATTCTGCAAAATATAGCGCTAGCAAAGGAATCTATGGTGGGAAAAGGCATTTGTGGTTTCGAAAGCACGTGAGATCAATTGCTTTGATGTTAGGGTTGATGGGTTTCATTCTCCTGCTTGATTCTCTCATGGTGTCCATTTTTGATTTGGGAAAGTTTCAGCATCATTCATCCCAAAGAGAATCAAGTGGGCTTAAGGTAAATAGTTCCTGAGGCGCTAGTAGATCTCCTAGTCTGCAACTAACTAATGATGTGAGTACCAGTCTATAACTAAGTTGGAAATCTGAGAAATGGAGTTTGAATGGGAAGATGAACTTTAGGTAACTCAGGCTTATTTATCCGAACTGGTGCATTTTGGAGAAATTCTCCATGTTTCATTTTTGGTCTGCAGCCATTGTGGTTGGCTGGTCAACTGTCTAATTGTTCTGTGCGTATGTAACCTTTCCAATACGCCTGTCAGTAAATTTTCCAGGCAGATGCAGTTTGGCATCATTTAGGATTCATTTCCTACAGAGATTGCGTAGGAATTGATATATGTGCAATATTGTTAAATTTTTAATGAGAGTAGAACTGATGTCCAGTAATGTAATGTGTATCCTTTGTTTTCGAGTAGACCCAGGGGATGGAAAGAATGAACATGTATTTTTCTCTCTGCTAGACTTGCAACTGATGTCTGCCTGTCTGCATGTGCATTTTCACTCTGCAGGCTAAGATTTTAGCTGCTACTGGTCATTGGCATGTTCCAATTAGTTATTTCTTCTATATTGAGGATGATATTCTCAACTCATGCTGCTATTCGTTCTAATATATGCTGCCTCTGTTTTTTTTCAAAGGAACAAGATAGAGGTACCTACATCAGTGAAGCAGAACCACCAATACAGATGTATGGGCGGCTCCTAAACTTGGCATCCAGTGCTCTTGCGAAGGTTAGCTGCATAACTTTTATGTTTGGCACACATTTTCAGATTAGCTTGTCAAATTAGGTAATTCAATTTATTTTATTCCAATATCTGAGATATTAACTTTGCTTTAGAAAGAGTTTAAGCAAGAAAAGTCGAGTTTTTGGGAGGAGCCATATCATAAGGCATCTGCATGGAAACCATGCGCGGACAGAAAAGATCCAACCAATCTAGGTATTTGATTTTTCTTCACACTCGACTGATGCATGAACTATTTGCTATAGTTTTCTCATAAGTGCTAAATGATAGCCAGTGTCTTCTTTTTTTGCAATTCAAATGATAGCTGGCTATCATAGTTGAATCCTTTTGGTGTAAATTTTTTCTTGAATTGTGTTCTGATGCTGGACAGGGAGATTTGACAAAAATAATGGCTACATACTAATCAGTGCAAATGGTGGTCTCAACCAACAACGAGTTGCTGTAAGTACCTTAGCCGTCTTGAGTTCTTATTTGTCCTTAGAACCCTAATGAATTGGGAAAATAAAAATGTGTAGGACAAAATTGTGAGTCCACATGTTGCGAAAATGAAACATCCAGGAGAGCTTCAACCTTAGTTGCACCAGGGAGCTCTCTGTCTGAGACCTGTACTCTGTAAAATGATCACAGATCCCGTTTTCTTGTGTAGAATGAGGGCTTTGAATGGGACAGTCAAGTAGAAGAATTAACCGCTCACCATCATCTGATTCTCCTTAAAGAGGAGAGATGTGTGCATTGTTGAAAGTGTAGGCTCATCTATGGAAGAAGGAATATTCGCTTTGAACTGAATTAGTACTAGATTCTTGTATTTTGGTATTAAGTATTCTAATTTCCTCTGAAACTTGTAGGGCTCTCTCTGAGCTCTCTCAGATAACTGATTCCTAATGTTGGACATAGCAAATGTAGGTTTTAATCCATTGGAAGGACAATATCCCCAAAATTTGGGTGCAAAACTTCAGGCGGTTTATGTAAGAATAGTGAAGGGTTGAAGCTTTGGCTCTGTTAGACCATATCTGATTGTCTTGAGTATGTTGATCTGAGTTGTGTATAAACTCTACTTGAAGACAATTGAAGCACACGTTGACACTGTTAGATTTGCATTTCAATATTATTTATTTGTTTTGTTATCTCTATTAATGCTAGTTTCTCTGCATACGTGTTTTGGTGGAGCTTATTCTAGTCTGTTATTGTGATATTTTTTCCAGTTATCTCCTCCACTAGTCGAACTGACTAAAGTAATGCTCACAGATTTGTAATGCTGTTGCTGTGGCATCTCTTCTTAATGCAACCCTGGTTCTTCCAAGATTTCTATATAGCAATGTTTGGAATGATCCCAGGTCTGAGATCCTATCTCGTATTATCTTGAAAATAGTTAAGAGTGTTTTGAGTTGATTGCTTAGATATTATCAGTATAGGACTGCTGTACTTTGAATGGATGCTTCTTTGTGGGTGTTTTTTTTGCCCTCTAATTTACACATTTGCGCTGGTTTTTTAATAAAAAAAGATCGGTTCAGCTGTGCTCATCTTGTTGTTTCATCCTACTTCAATTAAGTCCTATTAACTTTAAAAGGAGAGTACAGGACAAGCAGGAAGCCAAAAAATGGTGCTACATCGCTTAGTTAACCATGCTGTTTTGCTATTTTTGTTTTTGAGCTAACTGATAAAATGCTCGACCTATTGTTTTCATCCTTTCAGCCAAATATTTTTCTTAAAAACATAGCATTCACTTTAAAAGAAAGTGGGCCTGGGAACAATATACGTTCTCTACTGTATCTCATCCTCTGATAAGTTGATGCATATTAAGCTGCACAGCCAACCAAAAACAAAAGCATTCCACTCATTTCTAGACTTCTAGTTGAACAGTGGATAGGTTTTTCATTACTGAATTCAATTTAAATACCTAAATCCAGTTAGTTTTTTTTTTTTTCCCACAAGCATGGTTAGTCACAAATTTGTTATTCTTTTGTACGTGCCACAGTTGTTGATTCACGCATTTCATTTGACAAAAGTGCAGCCAGTTTGGTGATATTTACCAAGAGGAGTACTTTATGAATATCCTGAAGGGTGAGATCAATATTGTGAAGGAACTCCCTCCTCATCTGGGATCTGTTGACATTGAAGCACGAGGTAGCCTGGTATGCTGTCTTTTTTTGCTGTACTTCATGTGAAAAAATGGCAGGCATTTTGAGTGTTTACTATAGTTTTACTTTGCTTCTTCAGGTTACTGATGCGGATCTTGTTAAGGAGGCAAAGCCTGTTGATTACATCAGAAATATACTTCCTCTCCTCTTACGAAATGGGGTTGTTCACTTCCTTGGGTTTGGAAATCGACTAGGCTTTGATCCGTTGCCTTCTGAACTTCAGGTTATATCCTCTGAAGGCTTAAATATTTCTGTAACCTACTCTTGAGCAATTGTTTGCTGGTTAGTTTATCATA
Organism: Morella rubra; assembly: GCA_003952965.2. Lineage (NCBI taxonomy): Eukaryota > Viridiplantae > Streptophyta > Magnoliopsida > Fagales > Myricaceae > Morella > Morella rubra. The sequence continues at coordinate 15,595,737 of CM025853.1, forward strand.
TTATTTCCACAAATATGACGATGCTCATCATTTTGGAGTTGCATCAAGATATCTGAAAATTCCACTGAGCATAGGCATAGTTTATATCGTACACTTGTATAGGCGTAGTTTACATGCATATCTGTATATATAGAAATGCAATGACATACTCTATATATGAAGCTATATACAAGTGAAATGACCACCTCCAAATTCACTCATCAATAGGCCTTTCTTGTTCGAATGGTTGTATAATGTCAATTCTTTTATGCTTCCTTGATGAACACTTTCTGAACTGCTTAGCGTGCCCTAGATTTTGAATATTCCCATGTCATCTTCTATCCGTACATTAATGACACACTAGCTCGGAAGCGCTCTCCCTGCAATCTGTCCCTTTGTTATTCAAAGAGTAATGCCTACTTCAGTTTCTCACTTTATAGTCAAATGAAACAAGACACCAAATGGTAATTGCTAAGGAATTCTTGCCATTGGTCTTCACCACTCTATTCTTAACGTTAACGTGCTATATCAGTGTTGCATAGTTATCCAGTACACATCAAGGTGACAAGGTCGCATAACTCTCTTGCATGATCAGATTACCTTTACAATTTGGTTAAATGTAGTTGAACTTATTACAGAGATTGAGATGCAAATGTAACTTCCATGCCTTGAAGTTTGTGCCAAAAATCCAACAAGTTGGTTCATTGTTGGTCAGAAGGATAAGGAAATATCCAGCAGTACAAAGTATGTTGGACAAGCAATTGCTAGGGAACTTCATGCCCAGCAATCCCTCGAGCGAGCATGATGCTGCTAGCGGCCCATTTAAATACCTTGCTTTACATTTGAGATTTGAAGTGGACATGGTGGCCTACTCCTTGTGCGAATTTGGAGGTGGAGAAAATGAGAAAAAGGAACTTCAAGCCTATAGAGAAATCCATTTTCCTCTGCTCATTGAGCGCTTAAAGAACTCAAGGTATGTTCTTTAGGTTTTCAAGTTATGCACTGATAGCTTCCGTGAACATCTTTGAGTTGAATCATCTATATCCTAAACATATTGATGTTTCCAGCCGTATTTCTCCAGCAGACTTAAGAAAGTTGGGGAGATGTCCTTTGACACCAGAAGAAGCGGCACTTGTTCTAGCTGGACTTGGTTTTAAGCGGGGAACTTACATTTATTTGGCTGGTTCTCATATTTATGGAGGAAAATCCAGGATGGATTCTTTCACCAGCCTCTTTCCCAACTTGGTCACAAAGGAAACCCTTCTCACTTCCAATGAACTTGCACCTCTTAAAAATTTCTCTTCTCAGGTAAACGAGCAGTGCAGCCTCTTTATTTTCCAATTGTCGCAACCACATTATCTTATAAATGTATCAAACTTAGTTTTAAATCTACTGGTACCTGACTGTTATTCTCTTGAAAACATCATATGATCAGTTCATTACAAATTTCTGATGTGGGTATTTAAACTAGTTTCAAGGTTTATCTATGACCCACTTACTCCTTTATGTCCTATTAGTTTCCAATAATCATAGTGCCTTCCTGATGTCATATGGCCTTGACTAAACAGATGCTGCCCAGAAGGTGGGCACCTCTGGATGATACAATAAATTTCCTTACCCGGATTATACAATGAAGATCCTTACTTTAGATTATGGCACTTATAATTTCCCGTACAATCGCACAGATTGTCAGACCTTAATTTGGAGCCAGTTCTCCTACGCCTGGGGGCAACATGCAGCTTTGGCTCACACTTGTAATGAACTTGATATAACACGGCTTTGTTCTATAACTTTCAACTCGCTTTAGTTATAAGATTGCTGTGGATGCAGCTAGCTGCATTGGACTTTATTGCATGCGCAACTGCCAATGTCTTTGCCATGACTGACTCTGGGAGCCAACTTTCATCCCTCGTATCTGGATTCCGAACTTACTATGGTGGTGGTCGTGCTCCTACCTTGCGGCCTAACAAGAAGAGGCTGGCAGCAATTTTGTCCGAGTATGACACCATCGGATGGAACAGTTTTGAAGACAGAGTGAAAAAAATGATCGAGGAAGGTCAAAGAATGCGTGTGAGGGGCCATGGTCGAAGCATTTATCGACAGCCAATATGCCCCGAGTGCATGTGCAGAGCCCAATAGCGTGTCCACGTGTCTGACTGTTCCTTCTAAGGCTCTCTCTGGTCTGCTTGACAGTTCTTTTCTCTTCTGCTCAACATAATTGAGATTTTCAACCGAGCTCAGGGGCAATGTTCAATTTTACACAGGCATCTCTTGTCTTCTCTCTTTTCTCCTGTTACTCTTTCCATTTCTTACGTAATCTGTTCAATAACATTCATAATTGTAATCTATTATGTGAGTACTATTTTTTACCATTTTGGAGGTCAGTCCACAGGACATACATGGGCTACGTAGAGGCATCTAAAGCCCCACGCCTTACGTAGAGGCATCTCTTTGAATGGATTTCAAGGCCTTGAATCTTGATCAACTCCCACAAAGGCCGAACATTCTCAATGAAGCTGCAGCTCCAAGGCCACTTTTTCAGTGCGGAATACACAGGATATTCCTCCCAATTACTATGGACTCCTAAATGATCTTGGCAAGTTGTCATCTTATCATCTATGGGTGCAGTTGTTAGACGGCATCAATGGTGTATAAGAATAGAATGATGGAGACGAAAATCATGATTCCGGTTCCATATCGAATATTAAAAATAAGGAGAAGATAAAAGAGCGAGAGGGAAGAAAGACGAGCAATTTACATGATTAGGCCTCATAAAGCACATGCAGAGTCTTAAAGTTACAAAAGTGCTACACTTTCGATTGAAACGCACACAAACCGATAAGGATGTGATAAATAACGGTAGTTGGACCAGGGAGTGGTGCGAGAGTCACGGATAAAATCCGCCTACACTCCGGCCTCCTCTCTTCGATATTCCCAGCCTCAGAGACCTTTCTCCTTTTTCACTTTTTTCTTTTATGTTTCTGATTCTCTGGGAAAAACAAATGTGATGCTTGTAGTCCCCGCAACCCCCGCGCGAAAGGATATCCTTTCGAGACTTTTCTTCTGTAATCCATGTTGAAAGAAAGGATTTTCAGCTTATAAATAAAGCTGCAATTCGGAGAGAGCCTTTTATTCCGTAAAGTTTCGGAGAGGATAGTCTTACAATAAGATCTACCTGTTCGGTATATTTCTTTTTAAATTGTATCATGCAATTCGGACACGATATTATAGAAGATCGTGACCCATAAAAATAACTGGGATGCTTTGTTGCACCAGTTGGAAAAACAACACTTGTATGTCTTCCTTCCTCCATATTGAGCACAAACTGTGATTTGCGCCATACAAAAGTACAGACTCATATTTCTCAAAGTACACCAGAAAGTAGGTGACTTTCAAATCGAACAAAATTGAATATGCTTTATGGACATACGAATCAGTTTTATTGTTTTATAGCCAAATAATCCGAAACTCCAAAAATATATATACTGAAATCAAAGAAAGTAAAGAGAAAATTGAAGGGAAGGTAATAGCGAAGGTGCAAATTCCTCTAAAATCCAGAACATAGGGTGGGTCTTCGTTGCATTCGTCTTGCACTGATAGTCTGATCCACGAGGTGGGTACACCAGAAAGTAGGTGACTTTCAAATCGAAGAAAATTGAATATGCTTTATGGACATACGAATCAGTTTTATTGTTTTATAGCCAAATAATCCAACTCCAATATATATAGAAACAAAGAAAAAAGAGGAAGGGAAGGCAAAGCGAAGCTGCCATTCCTCTACAATCCAGAACATAGGGTGGGTCTTTGTTGCATTCGTCTTGCACTGATAGTCTGATCCACGAGGTGGCCCTTTTCTGGAAATGATGTTTTTCCTCTACCGTCTTTCTTGCTAGCGGGCACTACTACATGTTCAAGATGGTGGGAAGAAACGGTTGAGATTGAATGGGAGGGTGTAGAACTCCTCATTACGGCTGTCGCCCTTAAATGTCCTAAATTTAACCCACCATGGCATTCCCCTGTCTCTGGCACTGTCCTTGTAGTCCAGTGTGTTGTCCAAGAAAATTGCAACGATTAAGGCGACAGTCGGGGGTGAGAAGAAGATGGTATTAAGGAAATCATTGAACTGCACAATCGAAGAAGCACAAGTTAGTGTGAATAATCAAATCAAAATGCACGTGTCTGTCTGCATGTTCTCCAACAAACAGAGTATATGATCAGTCACACTTCCTTGGGATGGTCGAGTCCTGATGAATTATCCGATTATAATCCTCCAAAGTGATTTTAAAAGACTCCAGTCCTTATTGTAGAGGAACAAGGGAGGTGCTGACTGCTGAGGATATGGCCTTATACATCCATTTAATACTCCAAGTGCGTAGAATTGTGTCCATGAGAAGATGTTGTCAGTAATGCTCTTAATGGTTAATCCACCAAGTCTAAAAGCTCAAAGTACTCGCAGTCATGTTGTTGAATAAGTTTAATTTTATATAGTGGGGCCCCTATACAGCAGCTTTAACGAAGAGGACCTTTCATTTTCCAGATAGATGGTAATTGCTCTTTGAGAGAGACTGCTATTTCTATAGATAAGCTTGAGAACAGACGAAGAGACAAACTTACCCATCCAGCACTAGTATGAGCAGGACCATGAAGAGCCTTGGCTGTGTATTCCCTAAAATACTCGGGAACAGACAAACCCAAGAATAAGGAAACACCAGTGATGAAGAGATTCCTCATTGAGTTCATGTTCGTGAATTGCAAAAATGACAGCCCCACCGAAGCTGAAAACAAAAATATAAGAGTCGTGAAGGAAAGAGAAAGGAAACCGTAAGTTGGTACTAAGAAGTAAAAACATGACACTCACCTACAAGACCAAACAAGACACAATATGCAGCAGCAAATACAGTAAAGGGTATCGACGCAAACAAGGCTCCAAATTTTCCTGCAGGGGGCAAGACATATGAGTTAAAAGAAATAATATAAGACTCGAGAAGTAACATGATATACATAAAATATACAAATAATTCGACCCTCACCTAACATAGAGAAAAATATCATAAAACCAGCTGAGATTTGTATAACCCTGCGGCTTCCTACACGAGTGCTTCCCAGAAGCCCTACATTTTCTCTGTAGTTTCACATAAATAATTATTAGTCTAATTGCAGCAGGTAAGTGAGAAAGGTAAGAGCATTCGAGCAAGAAGCAATAATCTTTACACAGAAACTGTAGAGCCAGTCAATGTTCCGAAGAGTCCACTCAGAAGGATCCCAATGCCCTGCCATCCAATACCACGGCTGAGAACATGAGCTGGAGGTGGCGTAGCACTTGCTAGACGTGATGCAGCCTTGTAAGCACCAGTCGACTGTAAAAGCAGACAAGAGCTTTACTTTCCACTTATCGACACTATCTCAATGATTGATACTCTTGTATAGGTAATACCTCGATCAACGAAACTAGAACGGCAGCCATCATTCCAAAAGCATGACCAGCGTCAAAGGTAGGTGCACCCCATTGAAGAGGGTATGGGATCTTTATCCTGAAAGCAAAAAATTGTGGGGTAAAAAATCCAGTTGCTAAAAGTCCCATCTGATCTTCTTCCAATCTTTCGCTAAGTATGGAAAAACATATCTGTGAATGTTCAGAATCAAATGCTTGTCCAAATAGTTTCACATTTTAGTGCCATTTGGGAGATGGAGGCAATTATATTGACCTCTTTTCTTCATCCTTTTTTGCATAAATTATTTTCCTAAGATTAAACTCCCCAAGGCAATTATCTCCTTGAGAAGGCATTGGGGTGATTTGTGTCCTGAGGTCATTCAGAAACAGTTCTTATATTCAGCGGGGTGAATCCTGGTTATAAAGCTGTCAACTATCACTAAGAGTTCTCGTTTGACAGATTTTACTACTACTTATTTGAGTAAGGGCTGCTTTAGCTACCAACCATGGAGCCGAAGAAATGAGATTGGCCTTGTCAGTTCGGCAGTTAACTTGAGTTAATTCTGGTCGATGTCTGTACGCGCCACTGGCTGTCATGAGGTGCGCATATGCCCATATCACGGTGATTGATATAAGGAGAGCAAACCGCTCTAGTATTGGTATTTGCCTTGCCTGAAAATTTTTTAAGTACTGGATACAAGAAAGCAAACAACCATAGTTAGATTGGTTTGCTATAGTGAGCATCTATTTTGTGCAATGAAGAAAACGGGACCCGACACAAGAAAAAAAATTTTTAAAACAGTGCGAGAAAGATTCTCAGGGACAGATTTTCTCAACTTGCCAGATCTCTCTCTCTAAATCATCCATCAATCTTGTCCAATTACAGCACAATTCAATGACTATCTCAGAACCGTTCTTAATATTAGGACTGTGTCGGGCACTTAACACTACAATTAAGTTTCCAAAGCTGGTGTCCAGAAAAAGAATGGTTTCCAAAGCAGGTATTAAAGAATCGTCCTTTTGCCCTCAAAATTTACTAAAGAGTCAATTTGATTAAAAGAGAAAGGGCAGTAATACCTGGGAGAAGGCTATAAATAGAATAAGCATGGGAATGCCAATTTCAACACACCGTCCAACCTGATAGAGATAAAGTGAATCAATTATATAATAGTATTGAGTGAAATAACAATGGGTACACTTTAGTTACGCTCAATATGGAGTTATTAAAGTATTAACAAGAAAATGACAGTAATTTTTTATACAACATACCACAGGGAAGCCTCTATCAAACAGGCCAAAGCCCACTAGCGCAATAACAGGAGCCATTCCGAGAGGGCTGAAGAACCTGAAATGTAAAACGAATGTAATCATTTGATTTATGATTAGACTGATACTAGGAGTTCTTAGAGAGTGAGATTTAAATTTGAGATGAAAGAAGTACAAGTACCTGGAGCAGATGGCCCACATCTGACTAAATCCCAAAATGATTTGTATGCTTGATGCTACTATTAGAGCCCCTTGGACTGCTCTCATGGTGTTCAGAAATCTCTAGAAATAAATGGAAGGCCATTAGATTTTGCTCTAGGGAACTAAAAGTCTATCACTCCCACAGTCTTCTAAATTAGCATAGTACTTATGTTCTTACATAATCTATTCTAAAGCCACTGCAGCTAGATTAATAGGCCACTTATAGCTGCACTTTGGTTCACACAATTTTGTTAACTATGTATATGAAAGGTGTGCATGCCTGTGCTAGTGTTGATGAGTGAGTTGGTAGGCCCAAGTGCATCTTTGAAAACAAATCTTTGAATTATTACTTGCTCAGTTACTATTAATTCTTGTCAACAAAAATGTGTGAACCAATCTCGGATCTGTAGACAGTGATTTGACTCACATTTCAACAGTTTAGGCCATTTAACCTTATGTGCTTATCTTGATTTCTTTTGGTATGATAAAGTCAATTTGGGAAGTGGGTGGGTCACACGAATATGCACCGAAAGAATGTGTCCTTTTCACTGACGATGAGTCCTACTTCATGAAAAACAATACAGAAGAGAGAACTGAAAAATGTTACTCAAAATTGGACTAACCAGATGAGGTTCCTCGATGCTTATCAAGGACGAATCGTGGATTATGGATATAATAGGGACCATGAATGCATAAGACCCTCCAATCACTGTGGGTAATCGGGTCCCAAACAATGTTTGGAGTAGCGTATTAATTCCTTCAATAAAAAGTAGAGTCTGCACCACCCTGACTTTGTCACCCTGAAGGATCAAAAGCACAAATGGCCGTATCAATAACGAGAATCCATGAAGAAGAGCACAAACCCAACCGAAGAGACAATACTCGAGCCTATTCTAGATTATCATAAAATTAAAGAAGAGATTTTTCCTTCAAACAAACGAAATAAGAATCGGAGAAATTACTTAGTTTTGTAGTTTCGAACTTTGGAAAAAAGTTGAGATATCAGAGCCAATGAAAATGACAAAAAAAAAAAAAACATCTCAAACGTATGGGAAAGAGCATGAGAGTTGGCTCACATCATTGCCACCCATTAAAGGAACCAGGAATGACGGTATCATAACAGCAGTTCCTAAGGCCAAAATGTAGTGCTGAAAACCCAGAGCTATTGCCTCCCCTGTTTCCACAAGCAAAAATGAAAGAGCGGAGAACATAGAACGTAAACATGGGCCAGAGAACAAATAAACCAACGAATGCAGAAAAATGAGGGTGAGAAAATTGGCCATACCCCACGACGGGTTTGAGTCAATACAGTACTCTAGGCCTTGAAGTTGGTCCATCGGCGGATGACTTATCTCTTCCGGTTTTGGAGCTGCCATGGCTGACACCCAGTTCACAGCTTTTCTTTTGCAGGCAAATCAAAATGGATATCGACAAAATGAATCAAAAAATGCTGAGAGAGAGATCCTCTCAGGCTTTTGCTTAGCGAGAGTAACGGAACTCAGACAGATAAACGCGAAATAAAGAAAGAGTCAATGCTGGTAGAAAGCAGAAAGAGAAAGCAAATGGATGATGGAAGCAAAAGCAAGAGACTGAAGAAAAGTTGAGAGAGAGAGAGAGAGAGTAGTGCACCGCTGAAGATAAACTACAGAGGGAGTAAGAAAGCACTGAAGAAAAAAAAATGGCCCTTGCCGCCCACTAATAAGCACTCGCACTCTCCCTCTCTTTGTAGGTACTAGTTACATCTCTATCTCTCTTCGCTTTGCTTTTCATTTGTACAAAAGTTCCGTTAACTTTCCATATTCCCAAACTGCCCCTTACGGAACTTCCAAACTGAATGTTACCGTTACCTCACTGTTTCCCATTAAATTTTACAACTCAAACTTATTTAATGGGTACTCGGCCTGTAAATTTTGTTGCCAGAAAAAGGAAAGCTTTATAATAAATAAAGGGCAAATTATAAGTTTTGGATACGTGGTTCTTATCTATACAAAATAGTAACATTTTCTACCTTAAAAGGGAGAGAAAGAGAAGAACCTTTTTTTTTTTCCAGCTCTTCGGCCACTAGCGTTCCATGTAGTACTGTTTCAACCTCTATAAGTATAATGGTCCACCTGATTTCATAGGGGACAGGGCTCAGAATTTCGGTCAATTTTCGCTCTTTGCTCTTTGCTCTTTGTCTGCATTTTCTTTCCACCAAATAGCTAGCTCGAACAAACCCATACCATTTTAGCCAACGGCAAAGTCCCAGATTTTGGCAAAGTTTCTATCCCTGTTTTGGAAGGACGCCAATTGCCATGCAAGTTGAGTTCCTGATTAGAAGAAAGAGAGGGGTGGGGGGTGACTAAGCGCCAACGTGTGAAGGAACAGTGTACGAATCTCTAACGTCTCTTTTTGTATGCAAAGACAAGCAGCATCGAAATCGGAGCTCCTCTGCATCCGCATATGGGAAAAGCTAGAATTTACTCTTTTTCCCTGCAGTGGCAGCGAGATTCATGAATTTACCGCTCTGTCCACCTGCCCCGACAAAACTGAAAACTCCCAACGACCTTTTAAAATGACAGTAGCAGTATAAAAAGATAATATTATTAACAATCTTCCCGCCTTTAATCGTTTCGTTTGAGTTAAGTTTGGCAGAAAAATAATACGAGATATGGGAATAATATGAGAAATCAAAGTGTCGCTACAGGACTCATATGGCGGGTTCTGTCAGGTTTCAAGACGCTGCTTGGCGGGTTTCCATACCAAACGAAGACGGAAAGGGTAAGAAATTAAGAAAGATAATAATGGAGAAAAAAATTTCGCCCAGGGAAGTTATTCTTAAATAGATATAGAAGTTCTTACATATTCATGCTTGATACTATAATTTTAATAACAAAATCTACCAAAAAGCCAGGTATTTATGAGAAATTTATAGCCACCTAGAGTCCGTGAACGGTAAGTTTCTTGTTGTCCTTTTATTAAAAAGAAAAAAAGAAATTAAATATAGGTTAAAAATGCTGGAATTGTGAATCATAAACAAGTGGTGGTTAAAATGTAATTTACTCTTTCAGCATTAGAAAATAGTAAGCTTTTGGTAAGTAAGAAACGGTCAATATATATGTCGTTTGGAAAAGCATTTTGATTATAGACCCCACAACAAGCTAACAAAAAGGTATAGCAAAAGGAGGAGGAAACTGAGAGCATGTTCGGTATATAAAAATCCTCAGGATTTTTTTGAATTCTCAAAATACAAAATATTCTACAATCAAACATCATTCTTAACACTACATAAAAATAATTAAAATACGCATACTAATAAAATTAATATCACCTAAAAATTCTCAAAACATAAAAAATTCTCAAAAAACTCCCTAACCAAACACCCTAATTTTCCCGATCAGTTGATGAATAGAAAGAGGAGGAAGACGCATCGATCTCACTTGACCCAGCTCCTTCTGTTCTGCCCAAAGGATCATGTTCACGTGGTCATCGAAAGGACGTATTTCGAACTATCCAACTGCGTACTTGGGCTGTTATAACCTTCTCTTAGTATGTGCACGTCTGTACTCAAAAGCCTGATGCAAAAGCACGAGTCAACAGCATTATTATCCTACGTACATCAAGTAGGGCTAGGGTTTCACTTCACCGCGTACTGCATTAGAGTTGTCTGTTGAAGTGATGCAGCATGCGTGGCAACAGAGACAGAGGGTAACTGTTCAACTCAGTGTTCCTTACATGTTAGACTGACAAGGTTAGAGATCCAAGACACCAGACAACGGGGTGAATCGATCGGATGCTAATTCTTACCCATACTTAACAGCTAAATAAGCCTAACAAACGTTAATTTGATCGAATCGTTCTGTCTCTGAGTTAACTAACAAGAATCTGGGTCATAAAACATTCTCGAGGAGTTCTTTTGAGAAAGAAAATGCAGAGGGCTCTTTGATTGGCAACATAGAAAACAGCATTCCAAAAAGTTGTTTACTAGTAAAAAAGCAACACGAGCATGAATGATGATAAATTATGGCGAACGCTAATTTGTAAAAGCGGTTAAAAACAATATCGAGCGTTGTACTTCGACATAAGCAATCATGCACGCGGTGACAGGAGCGAAAAAACAAAAAAAAGGCTTTTGAGGGGCCAGAACTAATAATGAACGGAGGCGAGGATGATTGTGTCGACAGGCCATGGATCCCGCTTCGATCCGATGTTGACCAAGGTACTCAATCAAAGGACTTGGAAGATGCCATTCGAGAATGAAAGACGCGCGCAGAGAAACGGTGTGTGTGATGGAGATGACAAGGTGGGCTCCTGATGTTCCTTTCGGCTTGGACTTGGAAGTTGTAACGCGGTTTACAGGGGATGATGTTGACGGGGTGAAGAAAAGAGGCGGGAAATAAGCAACAGCCCCCTTGTGAGGGAGTAGCAAATAGTTAATTTTATTTTTTTTTTCTCTCCCAGGCAGTGTCAACGTGTTGAATAATAAAGAAAATATTGTTTTCCATTTCTGTGTTTTTTTTTAATTAAAAAAACCTTTATTCTTGGTTGGAGAAGAATACCAAATTATTCATATGACAGAAAAGTCTTCCCTCGATCAGAATCAAGAAAACTACTCTTTTATTGTCAATGTCAAATTCTCAATCCATTGGACTCGTATTCATTTGCATTATGGCCTTACTGAGGACCCAAGTCAAGGGTGGTTAATTGAGAGCTGGATAGCAAAAACTTTCCACTTTTTCAACACGTAAATGCTGCCTATAAACTCTCTCTCTCTCTCTCTCAAAAGACGAGATAAAGAAATAGGTTCCTGTGAGAAGGGAGCTATTGGGAGTGTTCATGACATAGGAGAGAAGGGAGCTACTGGGAATGCTTCCAAGAGGCGGAAGCGGCCCAATTATGCCGCCTGTAATTGCTCCATCTACAAGCCATCTTTAACTTATCTGCATTACAAATTTTCACTCAAGCACTAAAAGCCAATAGCTACAATCAGGAAATTGTCAACTTTGTAATCGCCTATTCATCTGCACTTGTCTAACTGGTTGTGAAACAATAATTAAAGAGTACTGTTTTCGCTGCCCAGGTCCAATGACGACACATTCTATTACCACCAGGGGCGGGGACCTTGTTAATGTTATCCTTGCATTCACCTACAAAATTCCACGGGGCAAACTTTACTGCGGGTAGGCCTACGTACTTGGTACAAAACCCTTTTCTGAGACAACATCGAGTTATAAACAAAAAAACGACCAACTTCCTGCAGGACGGTTGAGTACTGATTGGTACAAAGGGAGAGAGAGACGAAGATGTGGATAAGGGTGATGGAAACTCACGTCGATCGATAATTATTGTCACAAGTCTCGGCTCAGAATATATATGATTCAAATTGAAAGAGGAGCCAAATTTACAATAACTTTTCCAATAATGATATCTGTAAACATACCAAAAAGAATGGGCAACTTTAAAGAGTGCTACTTCACTACGCAATTTACTCTTACCGAGGAAAAAATTTGAAGGACCCAAAGCAATATGAGACAAAATTTGATTTTCATTTTTGCCATATACAGGAAGTAAATGATTGGAAGTACATACCAGCCGCTATGAAGCCTTCAACTGGCGAGGAAAACACAGTAAGATTATGAACCCTACAAACTGTTGTATGACAAGTCAATGGTAGTACAATGAACGGCTCAAGATCTTCTTTCCATCTTCCTCTCACTAGATCTTTTCTCTTCTGCCTCGCGCCGTCTTTGTTGCCTGCCACATGATCCTTTGACCATTTAGCGAAAATGCTTCTCTTTATGACAGCAACTAAATCAGAGTGAAATCATACCACCACTATAAAGTTACTTAGTATTACATACTTGCAAAAGTAGTTAAGTTTTGGATAAATCACTCTCAACCTGAATGCAACAAAAGGTTCACATGCTTGTCTAGAAACTGAATACAGTAGTAGATCAGATTCACTCACTTAACAAGGTACCATTTAGCCCAAAAAATTGCAGACAGGCTTTACAGAAAACATGTATGTTGAGTTCAAACTACACATGCCAAAATAATAAATCACCTCCAATCTTACCCCAACCTACCAATGGAATAAGCAGTTCCACTCTAGTTTGTTAGGTTGGGATAAGAAATATTCATACCAAACATACCCAATAACTACCCTCTCCACCATTAGAGTGCTAGCTTACTGCCATGTGTCTGGTAAAACTTCCAACTTCTCCATGATCCAAACACAAATATGTAACCTTCAGCCCACCTCAGATGCATACATTGTGTCCAGTTTAGAAATACCCCGTCACAATCAGTGTTCATAGTTGGTCTTCCAGCCAGTGGCAAGAGTCATGCATGAAAGTAATAGAGCTCACACTATTATTTAAGAATCCTAGGGTGATGGAGTCACCAAATGCTTTAACATTAACAAGAAAAAACGTTAAAAGAAAGATTGAAAGGAATAGTTAACAAAAAGAATTCACAAATTGTGATATGGTAAATTAAAACATGGCCAATAGTCGAGTAGAAGAGACAACATATTTGAGCTGCTTCAACATGACACACAAACTGAAATCATAAGCATCCAAACCCTGGGAGAAGAAAATGATAGAGGGTACACTGGACACTGGTCAAAGCTGTTGACAAAACTTACGCAAAAGCCATGTATCCAGCACCAGCATTAGTGGCAGATAAAAGTACTGCATGAGCCCCAGCTGTAGAAATAGAATCCTTCCCCCCAGAGGGCAAAGGATTTCTTTGATCCCCATCCACCTGAAACACAAAAAAAAAAAAAAAACGTAAAAATCGTGTTTAAATGATGAGTATATAAAGATGACGGGGAAGTTATAAATGGCAAATGCATAGATGAAAACCTTATCCCACTTTGATTTCTTGTTCTGTCTACCATCCCTACTAGTGGTATCAGCCGCAGGTGGGATAGATAGCAAGCCACTAGAAGTTGAAGTTGAAACACCTGCAAAAGGATGTAATAGGAGAACACGGCATTACCCTAATTTTTGAAAAAAAGGAGCAAAAATTAATACCTCCTAAAGCTAACTTAACCAATGAATTAACAGATAGGGTCTTGTTTGAACCTGGGATAGGCAGATTAATTTTTGGTGCAGAAGCAACTGCTCCAGGTTGTGTTCCTGAAACAAATTCCACCTTTTGACTCTTCTTCCTTTCTTGTTCCTCACGCCTCATATCAGCCTCTGCTTAGTTAAACATACCAAAACATAAGCGCAAGCGATTGATAGAAATAACATATAGACACTTCCATAACTTAGAACAAAAAAGAACCAGCAACAAAAGAAATCAATGCAGTAAGGAAGATGCAGGATTCACAAATTAGAACAACAAACCATAGAACTTGACCTTGAGCTCTTCATTTGTAAGTAACGAATAAGAAAGTCTAACTGTCACTTCTGAACAGAACTATACCTGACATATTCTAGGCTATCAACGACATGCACTCTTTCACATTTTGACATATCAACCACAGTCTGAAATTGAAAATTCATCAACCCTTGAACTTGGTAAAAGCATGGACAGATGACACAGAAAGACAAACACATTCAATAACCCTAATGTCAAATAGAAAACTGTTTACTTTCATTCCCCCATAACAACAATAAAAAACGAGCAGTCTTGAACCATCTGAAATGCACACTCAGCAGTACCAAACATATTCTATACCCAACATATTCCCCTATGGAGATTCCAACGTATTCTGGGTAATTAACTAGGGAGTCTAAAAGTAATAAAATTACAAATAATGTTCACTTTGGGAACAACGTCAAATAGATGTCCAAACTACTGTATTTGTCACATAAATCCGTCCAGCTACCATTTTTATGTCCATACGCACCAATTTCTAAGATCTTGATGTTAAGATTTCACCGTGTGGCCTATTTTTCATCCATTATACTGGTCAGATTTAAACCAAAGGTGAGATGTTAAAATTGCACCATGCGGTATATTTTTCATCCATTATGATCAAATCTTAACTAAGGTTGCCCATTGGAAACTTTTTGCCTGTTAAAGGGGCTCAATATGACCAAAGATGGTAGATTGGACACCTATGACATTCCCTTCATAGTTTAGGATTACAAAGTGAATATTTCCCGCGAAATAAAGTTAGGGATAAAGTCATAATTAGCCCCATAAGTATGAACAAAAATCAAATCGGTACCTCTAATTATCAATTCAGTGATTTGAGACTCATAACTTTTGAAAATCATCAATTCTAGCCCCCCATCTAAATTAGACATTAAATCTAACGGAAAATCATGCAAAATGACCGAAATGCCCATCCAAGACTAAATTTTTTAAAATAAATAAAAATAATAAAATTTTAAGAAATAAATTAAAAATAAATATATTATTAAAATAGAGTTTCAATAGTTTTATTTAAAAAATATTACTTTTTTACATTTTTTTTTTTAATGAATTTTTTGGTAATTTTATCTTGGAGGGGCATTTTGATCATTTTGCATAATTTTCGTCGGATTTAACGCCTAATTTAGACGGGGCTAGAATTGATAATTTTCAAAAGTTATGGGTCTCAAATTGCCGAATTGATAATTACAAAAACCTTTAACTTGAGTAGAAGAGGAGGTTGGAAAAAATAGAGCTTGAGCTGGAGAGTTTTTGATATAACGATTTGATTTTTGCTCATATTTATGGGGCTAACTATGACTTTATCCCATAAAGTTATCAAAGAAACACACCAATAGACACAAATATGCACACATATATGTATACACGCACAGATATACACCTACATTAGTGACACAAGATCCGCAATAGGATACACATACATACACACAGAGAGAACAGAGAGAGAGAGATCTGCAAAAGGCACTGTCAATGACCTATTTCGTCAAAGTAGTCGCTTTTGTCATATCCATGCGGGTCAAATACATCTTTACTGAAGCAAGACCCAATTTGATCAATGTCTTGATACCTCACTGCGTGCAGCAAGAAGTCTGGGTTCCTATAATCCTTCCTATTGCGTACTTCTGAGTTGAAGCTTTTTCCAGCTTTCTTGTACTCGAGGAACTTGTTTATTTTCCTCTGCACTAGGATAAAGATATCAAACAAAATAAAACATACCATATTCAAAAGCACTAGCATACATATAACTTAAATATCCTACCAATCCAAAACATCTAGTAACTGCATAGAAGAAAAATTTTCTACAACTTTAAGCACATCTCCATAACCTTAATTGTCTTGACAGTAGTTTCTACCAAGACCCCATGCAAGCGTTAAAAATCTTCCTGATTAGAAGAAACATTACAGCAATGCAGCCACAGCACAGAGCCCAAAGACAAGTCATTCTACCAACTTAACGCAAATTAAAAACAGCAGAAAATGAATAAGATGCAAAAATTTATTGCCCAATGGCATACCATGCTATTAAACACATAAATCCCCCATTAAATATAATGGACAAAACCTTGAATTAATCATCTTTGAGAAACATTTGCATAAACCTCAAATTTATAATTGGACAAGGAAAAGATACGGGAACAGCTTGTGATTAATGGTCTAGTAACACTTGGGATTTTCCCCTTAATCTTCTCTTCATGAAGGTATAAGAATTTTATATTTTTCAAAATGACACAAGACACCTCACATGCGAATATTAGTGATCTTTCTCAATTACCCGTATAAATAAAATTACAACTTACCTGTAGCTCTTCCGAGCATTTTTCTTTTGGTGGCGGTGGAAGAAACTTATCCAATGGGTTGACTTCTTTTTCCCGTTCCCTACCAGCTTCCTCAACATGTTCACCTTCTGATTCACACACAGCATGGTTCATTGCATCGTACTGTGATGGATCAGATGATGGAAGAGTCATTTGATTGCTAGGGGTTGAAGCCTGAACAGTTCCAGGAGGTGTTTTATCTTGGAAATGACCTACAACAAACAGATTTTGAGGAAACCAAAACTGAAGAAGAAGACACCAACCATCAGAAATATAAATTTTAAATAACAAAAACATATCATTTTTCAGCTCCATTTTTTTTTTCAAGTGTTGAGATGTATGCATGACCTCCCTATCCCGCCCAACCACCATTTGACAACCTGAACCAAGGCCAAAGGACAGAAATATGTTTACGCTTTTATTTCAAGATTGAAAGTCCAATCTAAGTTGATTCTCTCAATGAGTAGCTAAATCAAACATCTCTAGTGATTTTTTAATAGTAGTGGAGTGTTTATACTTCCACATTTCAGTTGATCTTTGATACATGATATGATAATAGGGGAATCATACGAATCCATGATACATGATAAAACACATAAATTACGACCTCGATTGGGCAATGACCCAATGCACGCAAATCTTAACTTTGTCAATAAAATCTTTCAGTCTCTGCATTTCCAGCAACTATACGCAATATTTTAAAAGCAATAGCCATCATAAGGTTATTTTGCTAATTATTCACAGAACAAAATCTCATTTTCCCTTTCATCATCCAACTTGGAAGGTCAAGGGCATCATTGAATATACGCAATGTTAGTTGACAAGACGGTAGATATCTCATGAAAAACTGCATACAATTAGCAGCAATGGGCAAAAGGCAATAATCTAACAGTCACAAGCACATTACACACACCATTAGCAGTTTGAAGCTCCTCTCCAAACATGACCCTGCCACTTCCCACTATTTCTCCATCCTGCAAAAATATACCACCAAAGCCACATATAAATCGAGATGCTGCAACATGAAATAACCCCAGTGATAGAAGGTTCAACAAGGGTCTAACCCCAACCCCGCACCAAAAAACAGCATTTTACTCTCAGGTTGGTCGGACCTTCCCCCTGAAAAAGGGAGAGGCGCCATTCCACTGAAATAAGCTGACGTTGGGAACTATACAATTTCCAAACAGGTTACAAACTTCTCCCCACCAATCTCCGTAACTGATTCAAGTATCCAGAAACTTTTCCACCTAATCTATCATCTTCAGAGATAAACTGTAATATTCAATATCAGATAAACACCATTAGGTGTCAGGAAAATAAATACAGTTGAAATATTCGTTGGCTTTGAGCTCTCTTCGGGAAAGTATTGATATGAAATCAAGCGCACTCACAGACACAAACTAATTTCTTTCATAACTGGTATCACTTACTACTAATACAAAACAAATAAATGTGTAAGCACAAAGAATATAATTACTAAACAAAATAAAGAAAGAAAGAAAAGGAGTAGTACCTCGGGCTCAGGAGACATAGCAACTTCATCGTGGCCATAGTCCACAATCGTAAGCTTCCCTCTCCTACTCATCCTCGTACTATCCGCCGCCTCTTGCTGCGGCGACACCACCGAAACCCGAGGCTGCGGAGAAGTATTCTCACTCTCCATGGGTGGCGTATCATCGTAAGCTGAATCAGCACCTACTTCTCTATCGTCGATGGCCATTAAGTCATCTTGATCTGCCATTCTCGAATCCAAGTAATCGCCGTCTTGCTGCTCTCGAGCTGGTTGTGGTCGCTCCACTTTTTCATCTTCTTCCTGCGGTCGTTCTTCTTCTTCTGCGACTTCTTCCATTTCCTCTTCCTCTTCTTCTTCGTCGTTGTACATGGACAACATAGCAATGCCTTCGAATTGCCTTTTCTTCGAAGCCATGGGACTAAGGTTTTCCCCGGAGGAAGGGGGGAAGGTTGTCGAACCTGGGTTACAATAAATAGGGCTTCGAAGGTGGATTCGGAACGAAATTTTAACGGTTTGAACAAAGAAGATGTTGTTTGATTATCGAATTGAAATCAGCTTAGCAAGTTTAGCAAAAATTGAACTTTCTGAGGGACCGAGGATTTTGGGGGGACGAAGCAGAAGCTAGAAACAGGCGAGAGAAAATTCAAGCAATGGTGGAGTGGGCCCAATACGGTTTTAGATTTCACTCTAGGTTCATGTTTAAGATGGGAAGTAAGCCTTTGTGAAAAGCCATGGGCCTAAACCCCCCGAATAGTGATCCAGATGCCTCCCAATTGGGATGTCAGCTGCCAACACACTAACTCTTTGTTACGACACAAGTAATGCGCTGCATTTAGATGTAAAATGTACGTCTTTCCCATGGGAGAGAAAAAAAAAATGTACGTCTTTCCCATGGATCATCCCTCTTCTTTCTACTTCTGGGTCTAGTAATGTACGTGGTTCTTCTCTCTTCTTTTTTTTTTTTGGGTCACAGTGCAAAAATCTGTAATGACGACCTCTTTCGTTAGAGTATAACATATACAATTATCAGAGCAAGCCTCCATTGAGGGGCTTAATTCAATCGATTATTAAATAAGAGTTTATATTAATCAAAAAATGATATATACATTTTTATTTATTTATGGATGATAAATAAGTATGACTGTTATATGAGTAGACAACATGTAATTATACCTGATCGAGCCATTTTAAACCGGTCCATCACAAAAATCCACTGGGCCATAAGCTTGGTGGAGCTAGACTCAAAGTCCAATACTTGAGACGGGTTGAAAGGTCCAATTTCTCATTCCTTCCTTCTACAAGCAAAATAACACACTAGAATTCAAAGTCCCCGAAAGAGGTTCTCAGATGCCATTGTCAGTCGTAATCATCTAATCTCTTTTCTGTTTCTAGTTTTTGGTTATAAATCAAAGTCTTTTTTTGGAGTGAGATTGCGTACCTCATCTGTCATTAGTCGCTCTCTATATATCCTTTTTCCTCATTTCCCCTGTTGGGTCGTACTGGCCTTGGTCTATTATTCCTCTTTTGTCCCTTCTTTTTTCCATTGGCCCTTGGGAAGATGGTTTTTGTTTATGCATTAAATAGCTAAATTTTTTTCTTTCTAGTATCGACTTTGTTAGAAAATCGGATGATTAACTCCTCTTAGACCTTACTTTTTATATTTGATGTAATCCTTATTTACGAGGTTTGTCGGGCCTTCTCTCATGATTAACTCCCTAGACGACGAGAATCTTGTTTGTATTAGAGTGGGCTGTAACCTCTTTTTCATTCTACTCGGGTTTTACTTTTCTTTTTATTGGGACTTTACAACCTTTTTAGGGCCAGAAAATCTTTCCCCATCAATACCCATATCGATCATAAAATAGGAGTCGAGCTGCTTGGCTGCAACAAAATCCAAGCAAATCTTATCTCAGGATGAAAGCTGACCATTAGCTACTATTCAAGATAAACTCAGTCAGGGCTGTTGAATTGAATGAGCAGAGATAGGTTCCGCTACTGTATTGCTGACCACATATTGTCACGAACAAGGTTATTAGATTAAGTCTCCATAGATACCAATATTAACTATTTAAGACAGCACAATCATTACTATTTAAGACAGCACAATCAAAGATTACACCGTTGAGTGGCCATCCTTCTAAAATCAATTGGTATCAAGAGAGTTTAACTTAAATCTTTTATGACATTTGGCATTGTATCGGCTTGTTCTAAGAATGTTTACAAGGAGCAGAATTGTGGAGTTTTAATAATCTTCTCCTTGTCAAATGCTTACTAAGTGCTGCAAATTGCAGCAGATCAACCCATTTATTTCGTAGGAGCATTCAAACCAATCCTAATGTACAAGAGGCAACCACGTAAACAAGCTAAGCTTTATATATACTCAATGGACAAGAACAAATCCTCAAATGGAAAAGTATTAAAGACGTGAAAGCTAAAAAGGATGAGTCATGAGCACGACCGCAAAATATCTAAAGAATCCAATTTCTCTGGTCCAAAAGAAGACTGGTAAAGCGGTTAGTCCTACTCTTATGGATGATAACTAAGTATGATTGTTATTCGAGCCTTCGAGGATAATGGACATCCTTACTCTTACAAAGAAGTGTAAATTTTGTTTTTTTGGATAAGTAAAGAGCTGTAATTTATCTTTATATATAATCCCAAAAATCGATCTGATGTGGCAGGACATAATGATTCTTTTCTCTTTTCTAGGAAAAAGGGAGAAAAAAAATACAGGATCATGCATTTCGGCTGGATCTCGGGCCATCCTTTATAAACTATTATTTCCTTTGAGCAAAGCCAGTAAAATAATGCAACGGTAAAGGTTCAGACAACATGTAATTAGACCCATATCGACCATAAAATAGGAGCGAACTGCTTGGCGACAACAAAATCCAAGCAAATCTTATATCTGGATGAACCACGACATAGTTGAAACTTGAAAGCTGACCATTAGCTACCATTCCAGATAAACTCAGTGTGCTGTTGAATTAAATGAGCCACTGTATTGCCGACCACAGATTGTCACGAAACAAGGTTATTGGATTAAGTTTCACATATTTTTACTATCTAAGACAGCTAAGTTAAAGATTACACTCATCGTCATTTCTTCCAAAATTAATTGGTGTCTGAAGAGCATCACTCAAGTTTTTATGACATTTGACATCATACTCAATGAGCCTATTCTAAGAGTGCTCGCACAGAGCAGCATTGTGAAACTTTAACAATCTCTCTCTCACAACGATGTTCCTGTGACACGGACTCATGACCTCCTGGCTCTGATACCGCTTATTGGATTGTTGAGTTGACATTACTTCCAAAACCAACTGATGTAAGGAGAGTACTACTAAGTCTTTTATGACATTCGACATCATACTTAGCAAACCTGTTCTAAAAGTATTTGCAAGAGCGGCATTATGTAATTCCAACAATTACTATATGTCTGTCAGCCAACTTGTCTTTGGCAGAGGTTCATGAAAGTTGGGTGTAATACCCCATCTCGAAAAAGGTGCTAAGTGAGTAATTTGAATTTTAAACGAAGAGATAAGAGCTTAATTCTATTTTTGATTTTTGGATAGAGGTTGAATGGTATTTTTGAATTTAAATGTTTGAATAGAGATTTAATCCTAAGTTTGAATTTAAAGGTTAAGATATATGGATAAAAATTATTCTTGTGTTTGAATTTGAAAGATATGGATAAAGATCTTATGTTTGAATTAAAAAGTGATTGATAGAGATATGTTTGAATTTTAAAAGTTGAAAAGATTAAGGTTAAGAAATTATCGCAGATAATGTATATTGGAGACCAAAATTTGGATTGAGGTGGTGATATTAGTTTCTGAGAGATTGTTCGGCAATTGTTGGGAAGCTTTAAGGATTGGTTAAGCATTTGAGGTAAGTGGTTCTTTAATGAGATTTTTAAATGTGTATCATATTTTATATGGTTTTGATGTATTATTTGGGGAACTAAACAGAATTTGGGTAAAATGAGATTGTGGAGATTTTCGTTAAACTCAATTGAAATATTTATAACTTGTTTTAGTGAGCATACTGTGAAAATTTTCCTTGCGCTGGTAATATATCTCTCTGGTCTGTGTGGCCAATTTGATACCTCTCATGGTATTTGGAGGTCTTTGTGGCTTAGAGGTCTGTGTGACCATTGTTGATTTTCCTATACTGCGTGGCTTTGGATTTTTTTGTTACAAACTTTGGTATGGTTCATGGTGTTTTATTTTGGATTTCGGTTATTGTGAGAAATTTGTCTTTTTCCCAACTCTCATTGACTTGCTACTTACTAAGCTAGTCGTAGCTTACCACTTATTCTCATATTTTTCAGAGTTGGCAAAATTAGAGAAATTCGAGGAGCTTTAAATAGATTGTATTTCAAAGGCGTGTTTTGCAAGAGTACTTTTGGAGATTAATTTTGGAGAAATCATTATTGTAATTCTTTTGGAAGATCTTTATTGATGTTGAAAATATCGGATATGCTAATGTAAATTTTAGGGCTAGGATTGATATTTGTAGATTTTTTATGGCTTTATGAATATTTTGCTGAGGTTGTACAAATTAGTTTTAAAATATTGGGGCTTAGATAAATTATTAGCCATGGTGAAAAAGTCTTATAGCAATCTATCTGTACGGAGTTTGGGCCCGGAGCTATACATTGGGGGGTCATTATTTGATTGATAGAATTTCGTGAAGTCGTTGTCAAATGCTTATTAGCTACTGCAAATTGCAGTAGATCAACCCATTTATTTCTTAGGAAAATTCAAACCAATCCTGATGTAAAAGAGGCAACCACGTAAACATACTTTTATACTCAATGGACAAGAACAAATCCTCAAAAAGGAAAAGTATTAAAGACGTGAAAGCTAAAAAGGATGGGTCATGAGCACGACCGCAAATTGCCTAAAGAATCTAATTTCTCTGGTTCAAAAGAAGACTAGAAAAGCAGTTAGTCCTACCATAGCCTCTAAATCTGATTTTCTCATCCCATTCAGCAACTTTCTTTTAATTTTCTTTCCCTTTCCCGTTTCTGCTTTCCCGTTGCTCGGAAAGCTGGAAGCAACCCCGTTAAAGAAGTATATGGACCGGCACCAGATCATAATAGTCTTGAAAGGTCCAGAAGGTTAAGTTAAAAACTATCTTGATATGTATCACCAAGGCAGTGACACCCTCTCCACCGCCCCCCCAATCGCTGTCTCCTTACTATATTTCTTCAAAAATAGTTTGCTTTTGGTCTACATTTGCATTTTGCATGTACTTCCAAATAACAATTGAAATGTCAGCTTCAAAAGATGATCAGAGGGACTAAATTAATCGAACGATTAGGTAGTGCAGAGACACACGTTTGGAACTTGCAATTTGCAAAGAATACTCCAAATGAAGCGGACAACGACATCCTATTAAACAGCATGTGAGCTCTCACATGGCATGTACATCTATTTATTGGTTTCTTAGCAAGCATTCTGATTGGGAAGTTGAAAAAGACATGTTTTAAAAACTTACTGATTACAATCTACATTAATCTGAGGTGTCTCAGAAAACACTCCGAATCTTATAAACTCCATGGAAACAATCAAATTTACGCAATTCTGAAGTCGTTTTCCCTTAAGACTCAGTCGAAATGCATGCTGCCCATTCTGGCTGTGCAGTGTAACAACACCACCGAGAATGGGCTCCGTGAATGTTGACTATGAAGTGCCAGGGACGAATTAGCGTACAAAATTGACGACCAGACGAAACAAAACATGTCAACTTGTGATTTTGGATTGGACCACCATATATGCACCATTCATGTGCCAAGTTAACATCCGCCGGCTTAGGGTCCCGGCTGAAACATACACGCACTAACTCCGGCTGGTCAAAATACGTAACTAGAGGAAAACAGGCCAAGCATAAAGTGGCGATCTCTTTTCCTTTTCTGAAACATCCAAAACAAAAGCAAAGAAGAAAATGAAAGGAATAAAGCGAAAGAGAAAAAAAGACAATGAAATAGAGAAATGGAAAAAAAAAATATTAGAAAAAAAAAATGCTATCGAAAAGAAGAGCTAGAAAGGATAAAATGACGAGGAAACCTCACATAAGAGACAAGCAATAAGTGGGATTCTCTGCCACCCTTTGCTCGCCCAAAACGCAACAACATGGTTCACACTATATTACTTCCCTCAGCTTTCTTACCCTACCCCACTTCATTTTGTCCACCTTTTTCAAATATAAAAAGAAAAAAAAAAAAAAAAAAAAAAAAAAAAAACAATCCACGCTTTCTCTCTCAATGATTTATCTCTGTACATCACTCGTAAACATTATAATAAAGAAACATCTGAGAGAGACGAAAAGTGAGGAACAAAAACAACTTATACTGCTCAAATCACGCGCCTCAAAAGCGCGGGCAAATCAATCGTCTCAAGTATACAAGTCAATACTATCCTTACGAAGGCTCGTGAAAGCACGCGCTCCATATTGGCGTGGCGGGAGATAGACACGTTCGATCTCGGGAATTGAAGCGCCCACAAGCCGAGTCAACTCAGTTCAAGTCGATCGTGGGTGGGATGTATGTCCTTGAGCAGACCCAGGACCTGTTGCATAGTAGGCCTTTTTCCGGGTGACTCCGCCGTACACAAGTACCCAACTCGTAGAGTCTCCACCATCTCACTCACCGAGTCGTCCCCTCCGAATCGCAGTCTCGAGTCTAGCGCGTCCACGCTCAGCCCTTCCCTCACCAATCTCCTCACCCAAACTACGGTCTCCGCGGACCCTATCCTCCCAGTCAGCAATTCCATCATAATCACCCCGAAACAGTACACATCTGTTTCGGGGCTGCAGTGCCCGACTTCTCGCGTCCCGATATTTCGGAAGCCAAAATCCGCTATCCGCGGCTCGAAGTTTTCGGAGAGAAGTATGTTGGAAGTCACGAGATGGCCGTGGACAACGGGTTTGGACCCGGCATGGTGGAGGTACGCGAGGCCACGAGCTATGCCGACAGCGATGCGGTGGCGTGTCAGCCAGACTAATTTCTCCGGAGAGGATAGGTGGGACCCAGCAGCGTTGTGGAGTTCCCACGTATCTCCGCTCCAGTCCTCCACGTTGGGCGCCCCAGTCGGTAGCTCGTGAAGCCACCGGTGCAAGTCGCCGTTGGACATGAACTCGTACAAGACCAGCTTCTCTTTCCCTAAATCGGAAAAAACCAAGAAAAGAACAAAAAATTGGGGACCAATTATGCATCAATCTAAGACCGTTCAAATGTTGGCGAATCTCTATGCAACATAATCATGGCATGTGCTGGATTTACGTGACAATGGTGACAGATTACATGGCAGTCTACGGAGTACGACTCTGAAAACATTAAAGCCCCGTGACACCGATTTAATATGGTAGGTCAAAGACAAAGAACAGAGCTACGAAAATTTCCCCAAAATAATGACAATACATAATATAAATTGAAGAAATGGGTACAGTACTGTACCTGCAATGCAGTAACCGGAGAGAGGCAATAGGTTGGGGTGTTTGAGACGGGAGAGGTCCTCGAACAAGGATACGGCATCGTCATGACAGACGGCTCTGGCGTTCTCCAGGACCTTGATTGCCACGTGGATGTCTCCGGGAAGGATGGCCCTGTAGACAGGGCCACACCTGCCTTCAGCGAGCTGGGACTCCCTGCCGAAGTGTGACGTAGCGGCGATCAGGTCCTTGAAAGTCAGGCTGATCAGGGGCTTCTCGAACATCACCACTGGGGCCGAGGTTGGTTCTTTGATGTCCGCGACCCACGATGTGCCTGACTCTGTCTCGAATGAAAACGGCCCTGATTTTTCAAACTTAAATGGCAGCTGGACCGGTTTGGATATTGCCCACTTGTTCTGTCTTGCCAGTCTTTTCCTTCTGTACAGAAAACCTATACAAATGGCCATCAACACAAAGACAAATGCAGATGCACATGACAGGCCCAGTACCAGAGGTTTGGTTTTTGATTTGGTTTTTCTAGGGCTGGTGCCTTTGATTATGGGACCGCGTTTTTGGAGGGGTCTGTGAATTGGGGTTGTGGGATGAGATGGCATATGAATGCTTGTAGTATTGGAGGCGGAAGTCCCAGAATGGATGAACGCGGATTTGCCAAATTTGTGGTACTTGTCGGGACCAACTATTCCGGTGAAGTTGTTTTGAGAAATGTTCAAGAACTTGAGGCCACTGAGGGGAGGGAAATCAAAAGGGAAAGTTCCATTCATGAAGTTGTTGGACACGTCAAAATACTTCAATGAGCGAAGAACCGAAATGGGTTTCACGTTGCCTGAGATCTCGCAGCTTGAAATGTTGAGGTTTTCTAGGTTGGTAAGGTTGGTGAACCCAACGGGCAAAGTTCGGAGACTGTTAAGCGAAAGGTCAAGAATTCTTAGCTTTGGAAAAACACTCAGCCGAACCAGATTGGTGAATCTGTTGGTTGACAGATTGAGCACCTGAACCGATGAAAACGAGGCGTTTCCCGTCGTCAGTTCAAATCCAATGCTCCCTCCAAACCGGTTCCTGGACAAATCAACGTGTACCAAGCTTGGAAAGGACCAAAACCACCCTGGCAAAGACCCTTGCAGAGAGTTCCCGGAGAGATCAAGAATCTGCAACTGTGACATGTTCCTTAGGAACCTCCATGAGATGACCCCACTTAGATTTCTGGACGGAAGCTTGATCTCCCTAATATGAAGCCTTGAACAGTTCCCATCCGCCGACTGAAACCAAGACGGGTTGAATCCAGGGACTGATTTGAAAGCCTTTGAGATCAGCACCTGGTCTGTACTGTTGCATGCAGATTCTACAACCACAACCAGGAAAAGAAGAACAAAAAATCTGCAGGAGGTCTTCATTCCTTTCTTCACGATTTTTCAAACTCTCCCACTTGCGTACTTGAGGGGAAAGAGAAACGGAGAGAGCATGACATGCGCGGAGACCGGGCCTATTTTGGATTCAGTGGGATATGGAGTGGTATTATAGTTATGAGGGGGTTCTGAGTTAGTGAAGTGGGAGCTAACCCCGTTAGGTTTCGACGGAAGAGTTAGCGGGCGTGACTAAATAGACAAGGTAGAGTGGGACAAAGGAAAGTTTGCAGAGGTGGTGTGACTAAAGAGACAAGGTAGACCAGTGAACTTCAAACTCTGACTTGAGAAGCCTTTTACAATTACCGGCTGCCCATGCGGTGAATGCGAACATTTTTTTCCCCGCTCGAGTTTAACAAAATTTTCTTCGAGACAGTTTTTGCGTAGAGCTAATACTCCGAATACTCCTTGCTTTCCGGGACTGCTAGCTTAAAGCTTCCCTTTGCTTTTTCAATAGGTCCGGTTTTTCCGAAGGATTACAAGAGTTAGTGGAAAGATTAGTCGGGACAAAAAAAAGGCTTCCGCGTATTCTCCACAAGCCGAAGTCTTCGTCTAAAGACAAAAATTTGTAAAACCCAAGTTGAAGGCGGCTAATAAACATTTGGACCCGGTCTAGGAAAAGTACATTTAGCTCAAACTCCCCTTGTTATATATTGAACGTATTCTGTTTCATATTTATCTAGCAAAAAAAAAAAAGTATTCCTTTTCATATTTAGGAGCTAAAACTCTGTACTGCATAGTATCCTTGTTTTTTCTTTTACTCTGGGTCAGGAGTCGTATGAAGTTGCTACATTGGACCTCCAAAACACAGAAATGTTTGAAACTTAGGACTGAAAACAAATATTTTAAAAAGAAAGTGCAGAAAGTTGCTTATAGTGGTTGTGATCTGTAAGCCCTGTAGCGAGAAAACAACCGCCAACCAAATCATGAGGTAATTAACATGTTAATGATTTGATAAATTTGACTTTTTTAGCTTTTAATTTGTTAAGGTGGAGAGAACAGATTCCAGGTAGCAAATATCTTTGCCTGGAACAGCCAGACGTATAATTGGTATTTATATCACGATATGCAAAAGCAACGACCTTGACCTAAGTTCAAGTCATCCACCTAATTAGCCCTTAGTCAAGAAATCCTTTTTGTGGGTGATTGAAGCTTTTTCAGGGAATTCACATGCTAGCTAGCTAGCATACGAACCACTACGGGGCTCAAGAGGTTTTCGTCCCTTCCAAATACAAAGACTTGTCCTTTTTTCCTACTCCAGAAAAACCCACCAAAGAATGCGATCTCAAGTACTGTACTGGGTTCCTTTTACTATAACTTTGGGAAGCCATGTTGAGGAAATAATTAACTACAGATTCTTAGCAGCTCCAATAGGAAAAAATGATAAAGAAAAAAGGAAGAACAATGAATAAAGCATAGAGTTATACATTATTGTATTTCAACTAACGTATAAAGGTGCAAATTATATGTCAATTATATATTTGACCAGAGAAACAGTGGTCAAAGTAGATTGGATAGGCTAATCAATGGATTTGGAGGCCGGCAAGCAACTTATTCCACAATCGATCCCCATT
Organism: Morella rubra; assembly: GCA_003952965.2. Taxonomy (NCBI): domain Eukaryota; kingdom Viridiplantae; phylum Streptophyta; class Magnoliopsida; order Fagales; family Myricaceae; genus Morella; species Morella rubra. The sequence goes on from CM025853.1 coordinate 15,624,245, forward strand.
TGCATGTGGGCAGCCGACCTGCTCTTAGACCCGACTTTGGCTTAATCCTTTTTGTTTTTATATCCCTTTTGTTTATTAGTATTTAGTTGTACGTTTGAATTGTTTAGGAGGGTTAAGTTAAGTGGATTGCATCACCTAACCCACGTAAATCCAAACCAGCATTCCAAGGGAATGACAACTCAGATTGACGACAATCGACCAAAAGTGGACTACGTACTAACAGCTAGCTACATTCACAGATAACTACTGGAAACTCCGACTCTACACTTCCGTCCTAAGTAGTTAGCTCAGCAATTAGCGCCGAGAGATGTTTTGAAGTAATTCATTTCCTTCGTAATTTGTGAGTAAATTAATCCTTTGTGCCCACTCATTCCTATCGTGGATGAAATTGAAAAGTATGTCCTTTTTATTTTTTTATTACTCGAGATTTGGACTTATTCTCTAATCCATTCTGGACCCACCTAGGTGACAATATATTCGCAGGAAAAAAAAAAAAAGATTGTACGACATTGGAGAAATCAAACATCGAGTTTATGGAACATGGGGGGTTTTTTTTGTAAGCAATGGAATATGGGGTTTGAAATATGATAGGGTATATGTAGAAAGTTTGAGCGTTTCAAAATGGGCTGTGTATGGCTCTTAGGAAAAGGAGATGATTGCATAGCAACCGCATCGATCCCTCATCGAGACCTGGGAAGGATTAGGCCTGTCAAATTGTGAGCTCATTTAGGCTATAATTGGAGGGGAAAAAATGATATTTTTACTTAAATTATTTATTTTTACCATGCTTATTATTCTAGTGAGAAGGTTTGCATTATTGTACTCTACTTTTTCTACACCAATATTTGAACTGGGCTCAACTGTTCTGCACGGACTCTCTGTTTTTTTGGGCTGAATAGTGTAGTAGGAATTCTATTGAGTCATGAGATCACAGTACAACATATGATTGGTCGGGGTATCAGTGTCTACGTACTGTGCCGAAACATCGATTCTGGGCTCTTAATTGTGGGCTTATGTAATTAGGAGTTCGTTGAAAAGTTTAAGACCAGAAAAACCAAGAGATCCAAGGCAAGCCTAGAAAGCCATATGTTTCTGCGCGGGCTTGAAGAAAGCCCAGTTGGGATTGACCCTTAGTGCAGGGATATAATAAAGTAATGGAGAAAGTGCGGGAGCAAAAAATGCAGCAGTTAATTAAGACGAAGGTGGTTAAAAAAAAAAAATTAAGACGAAGGTGATTTTGCCCTGCGCCAATCACGGAACATGCTTTATATGCCTATCTTATGATATCGCTGATCCCTCACTGACAGCATCTTCGTCGAACCACCCGAAAGAACTCCCTTAACTCTTCGTATCCAACATTGAGACTTGAGACTTTCCAGGGGCCTGATGCGGGGGGCGGCAGGAACTTTTCCGAAACAAATAGAGTACTGGACATAGATAATGGGTAATGGTAGAACCTGCTGCACATTTACCCACAACAAGTTGTGCGGTAAGGATGGTAATATTTATGACAAGCTCTTGTTTTCTAACATAAATCATGAAAAAAATCGAGGAAAGAAAACAAAAACACGATTCAATATTTGCTGCATGCATTATTCCTATTATCAATCCTTTTGTTCTCAGTATCATGCATAGCTTCAGCTTCAGTTAAAGACAGCTTCCTACGCTGCGGCCTTGGCAACTCATCCTCTAGTCACTCAATATTAGAAGCCATCTACACCCGTAAGTTCGTAACAGTTCCTTATCTGCATCTGTTTTGGAATCCTACAAAAGAAACCGAAGGTTTGACACACCTGTAACACCTAAACCAGTTGTTATCGTAGGCCAAGCAAGAATCTGATATCCTTTTTTTTAGCTGAATAAACATCTGCATTAAAAAACCAAAGCCACCAAACAACTAACAGCGTATATCACAAGACTGCATATGCTAAAAAGCTCGAGTTGGAGCTCAGAGTTCGAAGTGGCGGCCACAATTATGAAGTTGTTGCAAACCCATGGGGGGCTTTTCTTAACCACCGCGACCTTGACTGGCCGTACGTCGGTACCAGTTCCAATGTTAACTACGATGAAGCCAAGGTTTTCGGGGTCAAGTATTTCAAATCCCTTGAAATACTTGACCCCCTCTCTCTCTAAACTCTCTGGAGGGAGGGTGAGAGCTTCGCCTCCCTCATTCTCCCTCCTACCTCTTTCCTCTCTCCTCTCCTCCTCTCGGGTTCGATTGGCCAGCGCTTTTGGTTGGTTTTTTGGTTTTCTGTGCAGGTGGCTTTGAGTGGCAAACGGTGGCTTCCACTCAGTTTCATCGAGCACACGCCTCATGGTTGCCTTCAGAAGGCCCCGATCTACGCAGCATATCGTCTCCGACGCAAGAAAGATGGCTCGTGTAAATTCATGTGCCCCATGCGTTGCGCGTGGATCTCACACGTCGAGCACTTTGGCTGTGATTGCGGCCTTCTCCGCCTCACTTCACCTGCCTCTCTTCCCAAGATTGGCCTTTGTAGCTCTTGTCCTCCCCTTTTGGCTGTGGACCTCCTCTGACCACCATCACGTGCCGCCTCCGCCTCCAACCTCTCTAATCAAGTTCTGGCCAGAGTCTCTCAGATTTGTCGATTGCCTTTATCTATTGCTTGTTTCCTTCCTTTTTTTTTTTTGGTGGATCTGTATTGTAATTTCAGCTGGTGTCTGCATGTTAAGGGCTCCAAGGGCACAGATCGACGACAATGCGTCAATCCCTCCTTCAGCTGCAGTTGCCACTACCATTTGCAATGTTTTTTTTTTTCTTTTAATGAACATTCGGGCTTATTTTCCACGGGTCTTCCATGTTCCAAGGGCTCTTGTATCCTCTTGCTTCAAGTTTCGTGCCCGCCACATCCTAGGACCTTGTGTCCTTATATATTGGCTTCGGCCTCTCAAACTTGTTGCTAACCCACTTTTTTCTCTTGTAAATCTTTGGTCGTAATTCTTTACTTTTCAATAAAAGTGTGTTGTTTACAAATATATATATATATATATTTTAAGGGAAATTTCGACAGGTCGGTTCGCGTGTTGTTCCGGATAACTTCTTTAGAAACGAACAGAGTATTATATTTTCCGGTTCGGTTTTTGTTTTTATTCCGGTTCAGTTTGCGGCCATAACCATAAGTCGGCTCCCCTGTGAGTTGGCTCTTTGTGCTCTCGAGTAGCATACGTCTTTCTCCTTTCTGGCTATCTTATCTATAGTGGAATAGTTGCACATGAGGATGATGTGAACCCCACGACAAGCGTATATAGAAAGAAAAAAAAAACAGGCTTGAGATTTTAGAATTTTTGAAAGAGACCACAAAAGAAACATGTTTGCCTCAGAAAGGATAACTGTCGACAGGGATTTAACCTGAAAGAGCCAAGTGCCAACTCATGATGGGTCTAGTCCCAGAGTTAGCCATGCTGGCCTTTGAGGCAGGCCTTTGTGGGCCTAGCATCTCATAGTGACGAGCTTTTCCCAGAAGCAATCGATAAGAGAGAGAGATGGACCCTAACTGACCCCACCCAATGAAAAACGAGCCTGACTCCGCTTTCTCCCATAATCCGCTCCTGAATTGAGCTAAATAGAACTACTCTAAACCAGAGTGTAAGCAACTTCGCAAAAGCCCAGACTAACCTCTTTTAGCAACCAATGGACCAAACGCTAACAGCCTAACACACTGCCAGCCCCATTGAAGGTCGCCTGTCTGCCTTAACTGAGGAAGATTGCCTGCCAATTACCTTCTCGTTGGTAGAGGTTATCACCGGTACCGGAGGTGTGCTGGTTAACAGGTACTATATGCGGGTGACCGGAGCGCCGTGCCTAGCGGCACCGATCTCGGTGGTAGCGGGGATATTGCCCATCACTTTCCTGTCTTTTTCAATTTTTCATTTATTTTTTTCAGATGAAAAGATGTGAAAACTTGTAAAAATTGTGAATATTTTTAAGATTTTGATGGAGTTGTGAATATTTTAAGTAGGTTGGAGTTTTATAAGTTTTTGTATAAAAATTAGTGAAAAGTTTTAAAGATATTTAATTTTTATTAAAGTTGGTAGAAAGTATGAGAGAGATGATTTGATGTACTTTTTTAATAAAAAAATATTAGATTTTGATAAAATAGTATGGAGAGAGAAGATTTTGTTAGAATTTTTTTTTTAAAAGTTATTGGAGTTTGTATAAAAAGTATTGGTGTCTGTGTAAGATTTTTGAGATTTTTTATGTTAGTTTTGTAAATTTTGTTAAATAATTTGTGTTCTAAAATACTTTTACAAATAATATGCCCATATTTTCATGAAAAAAGTTGTTTCCTTTAGTGTTTTAAAAAAAGGAACATAAATTAGACAAAACTTTTGGATCGATTAAAACATATTCTCCCTTCCCTTTTTCATAACTTTTTACAAATTCTAATGAAATTTTAATATTCTAAAAATTTTAAGAATATTTCTTGAAATTTTGACAAACAATTGTCTTTAGTATAAGATGTTAAAAATTTATAAGTGTATTTATTTTGTTGGAAATTTCTATACCCTAAAATGTTGGTTTGAAAATTTTAGGGAGCTTTGTCTCTTTTTTTTTTTTTTTCTTGAAAAAAACCACTAGATAGATAGTAAAAAAAAAAAGACCAGAGAAAATATAACTAAATATTATCACAAGAGACGATACTAGCGGGAATACTAGAAAGCAGCACAAAACCAAAAACAAGAGCCAGTGAAGCCCACTTAGCCAAAAGGTGAGCTTGCCTATTATAGCATCTAGGAACCCATCTAAAAGACTAGGGCAGGGTAGCGGTACCAGCGGGGGCAGTTGTGCCCACAACCGCCACCGCCACTGCCAGGGCTGTAAGCCATTTTTGGCTACCGCCCCCGCTACCGCTACTAGAGGTGACGGTTACCGCATGGGCGGTTCCGGTTGAACCGCCCATGCTATGGGCCTGGGCTTTTTTTAGCCCAATTCAATTTTCTTGGGCTTTAGGGCTATTTGGGCTTATTTTTTGGGCTTTTGGGGGGTTTTTTCGGGCTTTTGAGTGTTATTTAAGGCTTTCTTTCTAAGCCCTTTTAGCCTTAGCCAAAAATTTTGGGCCTTTGTTTGAAGGGATTATTAGAGCTTTATGTGAGTTATTTAGGGCTTTCTTTCTAAGCTTTTTAGCTTATCAATTGTGTTTTAAAGTCCAAACCTTATTAAACAACTCCATGATCAGCCATTTCTCATTTTATTTACAGTTCCTTAAAAAAAAGAGTCGAACTTAAAGTCCCAAGTTCTCACTTCAATGGCAGGCCCATCTAGAGCTCAAATCTCTCTCTTGCTAATATCGTAAACACGGAGAAATAACGGAAATTTTTTTAAAAAGGCTCAGATAAACTAGCAAGATGAATAGTCAATAAAATAGTGAGTAAAAAGGAAATAATCTTAGATGAATAGAATTAATTTCATGTCATGGTCATAATTTTTTATTAGCAATATCAATAGAAAACTCTCTTTTCGCAAAATATTAAAAGAAAATAAAATATATGAAAAAAATCAAAGAGTAGGCTAGTAGCCCAAGGAAGTAGAACATCATAAGCTTAAATTAAAGAAATAAATAAAGAAAACAAAAATTATCACATTAAATATATAATTTTCTTCAAGGATGTACTAGAGGAGATTAAGCCTTTCTAACCCGATAATATTTAATAATTTACAAAATACAATTAGTACGTAATATTTAAATAGGAGGTAATTGATAAGCTAAACTAAAATACAATTACAATTTACAAATTGAAAACTTGCAATTTGCAAATGGAGCAAATTAGAATTCATTTGAAATTGTGACAAATGTTGGCCACAATATATTATCTCTATGACCATATTAGATTATGGCAATAGAAAAGTTTGTAATTTGTATCTTATCATGACCTTTTTCTCTCTAATAATCCACATTCCACATTTAATTCAACAATCTACTCTAAAAGAATTATTACCTATCAACAAACCTAAATTAGCAAAACACATTCCACAAACCTAAATTACGACGTAATGCAAGTAATTAACAGCACATATCAATTCAAGTATTCAACAATACATTCAACGTGTACATTTAACAACACATATCAAGTAAACAAACAAACTAAAGTCAATGATAGTTAGAACAATATCCCTACTCGGCTGCTCCACTTTCCATCCTCCTAATCAATGATAGTTAGAAGATCCGATGTCAAATTGGATAACTCTACAAACACCAAATTACACAATGTCAGAAATAATTAACATATAAAGTCATATATTCATGAAAAATCGCAAGTAACTAACTAAAATATTATATATATATATATATATATATATATATATATATATATTATATATTCAACCAAAAGAATTATCTGCGTCCATCTTGTAACTTTGTGGATCTTCATTCATATCTGGAGTCATGTCATCCTCATCTGTAACAAGCTCACTCCTAAACCAATTTTGTGCACAAATAAGACCTTGGACAGTGTTTGGTGCTATGGAACTCTAAAATGGATCTAGTACTCGCCCTCCAGTACTAAATACAGACTCAGAAGGCACAGTCGTGATAGGAATCACCAACACGTCACGAGCTATGTAGGCAAGGGTAGGATATTTCACGGAGTTCACTTTCCACCACATGAGGATATCAAATGTAGGGGACTTAGCCTCAACAGACTCCATCAAATACCTCTCGACCTCAGATTTGGAGTCCAATGCAGTTTGAGATCTCCTATACTCATCAAAGTCATCCCAATCATCGTCGTCATCCTTTGACCCTTGTCCTTCTATGACCACATCACGTCCTACATGGGCCAAATCCATGCAACTACTGCTATGAGCACCACTATCATTATATTCTTCAAACAAACGGTTCAAGGTGCCTCTTCACAATAGTTGCCATGCCACGCCCCTCCTCTTCTCCCATTACTTTCTTAAACCAAAACTCCAACATCATCACTTTGAAGCGAGGATCAAGCATAGCTGCAACAAACAACAACCTATTCACTTCAACAAGATCGCCCCAGTACTTGTTATACTTTGTCATCATGCGCAAAGCCATCTCCTCAAGCGACTTATCCCCACTGCAACTATACTTCACCAAATGCCTATGAATCTTAGCAAGCTCCTCAAAATAAACGTTAGCAGTAGACACAAGCGATCCCGACATCCTCAAAGTCACATCATAAAATAATTTTAAAAATTTAATGAAGTGACGAATATGCTCCCAATCATCAAATGTGGGAGGTCCCAAACCCTTCCTCCCATGCCCATCCTCTTTCAAGTATGTCACAAATACCCCATCATCATCCAACATGAGCTCAAAAGCTCGTTGATACTTCTCAGCCACAGACAACATCAAATATGTTGAGTTCCAACGAGTACTAACATCAAGAGTAAAAAACTGACCACATTGGATATTTCTACGCTCAACACATTTTTTGAATGCTATCAATCGGGAGGGGGAAGACTTCACATATCTAATCATATTTCGAATTTTTGATATCGAATCATCAACCTCTTTTAAGCCCTCCGTCACTATCAAGTTCAAAATATGAGCAGAACATCTCAAATGTATAAAATCGTGGCCACATACAACCCCATCTCCATGCAACTGCCTCCTTTTCACTTGATCAATGGCAACATCATTAGCAGAGGCATTATCTACTGTAATTGTGAGGATCCTCTCAATCCCCCATTCAAACATATAATCCTCTAACTCTTTAGCAATGGTGGCACCCTTATGGTCTTCTACTTTTCGAAAAGATAACACCCTCTTATGTAAAGTCCAACCAGCATCAATGAAATGACCCGTCACACACATGTAATTGAAATTCTGAATGGAAGTCCAAGTATCTGTTGTGAAACAAACCCTATACCCATTGACTTTAAACCCATTCCTCAACTTAGCCCCTCATCCAAATACAATTGCATACAATCTCTCATTATAGTATACCTAGAGGGAATCTTAAATCTTGGTTCAAGGTAATTGATCAAATTCTTAAACCCTTTTTTTTTAACAGTAGTAAACGGCAACTCATCAACAATTATCATCATTGCAATCAAATTCCTAATACATTTCTCATCAAATTTTCGAGTCACACCCATTACCCCTACATCACTCTCAGTGGCTTTAGAAGCATCATGATTTAATAACATCTGACTCACATCAACATTACCAACCTTCCTCTTATAAAACAAGCATGCATGATGATGTTGCCACAACCCCGAAGTTCCATTTTTTTTGTGATGGCATGGAAATAACTTACCACAGTAGTTGCATTTGGCCTGAGCCAATAGTGGATTCTCCTCTGGTGCTAGTGGAATCCTGGTGAAGTGCTCCCACACTGGCGACTCCTTAGAATTCTTCCTCTTCTTAGACTAAGGACGTAAGGTGGTAGCCACGTGGCTCATTTGTAGTAGTTGCACCCATTTCTTCAGCAGATGATGACGTGAAACCAATGGGTGAAGTACCAGTGGCATTACCACCGCTACTAGCACAAGCACTATCAACATCGTTACTAGTACTGGTGGGTGTCGTAAAGCTGCCACCACTATGAGTAGTTTCAATCTGAAATGAAGTTTGAATCAATATAGAATGGTACTAATCAAAATATGTTATATAGTCCTGCTTAGCATATAATCAAATATAATGGCCAAATTAATAATTTTCAAAAGGAAAATATTTAGAAATAATTATCAAAGCATCATGAGTCATGACAATCGAATATTATGTTTTTAAATTATATATATTTCTTTTTAAATTATATCATACAATGTGGATTTTTATAAAAAATCTTTGATCAAAATTCCAGAGTTATCTAATTTTTGGCCTAACAATCAAATTATCATGTACCAAGAAATTTCAAAGCATTTGATTCCCACCTTGCACTTAGATGTGGATGAATATGATATACACTCGATTATAAGTTTTCTGACAAGTCACAAGAGAGGTAGGAGTCCCGTGCCCCATTCATATATATATAAAGACAACAGAATAATTTTATGAGTTTTTTTTTCTGGGAGATTAATTTTATGCCCCATTCACAAACTATCTCAATTGGTAAGTGAAACCTCAAATTGGAGGCGTGTATCCAACTATCCACCCCACTTGCAATTTTTGTTTAGGTCTTGTGGAAGACTGAAATGCCCAAACCATTTCTAAATTATATGTTAAGAAATAAAGAAAGGAAATTAACAAAAACGAAAAAAAGGAAAGAGACAGCTATGTGTTTTTTTATTTTCATAAGAAACAAGTTATATACGTTGTTTTACTAAGTCATTTCATAATTATTTAAAAGTTTTTTTCATTAAGACAAAACATCAAACACTTGTAGTGCATATAAGCATTTGGAGATAAAAACCTAGATCTAGCACTGTAGAACCACAATCACGGTAAAACAAATCATCAATTGACATTCCCACAACATTTCCAATCACACAACTCAATCAATTCATTAACAGCACAAAAATCCCAACCTAAATATACAATAAACCGAAAAAAAAACAAAGAACTTGGTCACATAAGCTAAGCTAAATGCAATGGTTTAAACTTTAAAGGACTTCTAGAACAAGATCCATTACAAGTATATTCCAAAGATCCTTGTACATTTCAATTTGTTAACTAATACAAATTTACAATGCAATTATGAATTACCTAGAAGGAAATCGGTGAAGAGGTCGTGGGGAGTGAAATGCACCGGGGAAGGACGCCGTCGGTGAAGGGGCTGAAGGGTTGTTGCCGTCGAAGGACGCCGGAGGGAGTTGCTGCCGTCGAAGGGGGTTGAAGGGCCGGGGTGTGGGGTGGGTGGGGGGGTTCTGTTTCTAATATTCAAATTTAGGGCAATAGGGGGTGGGAGTTGTGGGACGGTGGGGGGTTTGGGGGTGCACGGAAGAAGCCTGAAGGCTGAAGGGGTCGATGAGTTGAGTTCTCATTTTAGACTTTTTAGGGTTTTTTTTTTTAAACTAAGTGATCAAAACGACGTCGTTGCTCATTAAGCAGCACGACGTCGTTTTGATTACAAAAAGTAAAAAAAAAATAAAAAAATAAAAAAACAAGCGGTTTGGCGGTGGCCCCGCGCGTGTCAAGCAGGGCCACCGCCACCGCTATTACCACCGGGATTTTTCCAGTAGGGGTACTGCTATAGGTGGTGGCCGCCAAGCAGTAGCAGAGGCAGTGGCGGTAGCGGTTAAACCGTATACCGCCGGTGGGGTTGCCCAGACCTATAAAAGACCAAGAAGGATGCTGACAAAGCTCCTGACAAAGGGAAGCAACCAAGGGCTCAATCTGCCAGCAAGCAGGAAGAGAATGGTTGTTCAGGTTAGTGCAAAGGAGCTGAGAGTCAGATTCGAAGATAACCTGTGGCCAGCGATTCTCCAAAGCAATTTCCACTGCTTTAACCGCAGCGAAAGATTCACCAACTAATGGATCCATAGCCTTTAGTCATTCCATGTACACAGTACAGAGGGAACTAGAAGAGTCTCGACAAGAGACGGCTAAGAAATAGCCATTACAACGAACAGCGACATCAACATTCATTTTCAACCACCCCAAGGGCAAGGACTCAATCTGCCAACAAGCAGAAAGAGAAGGTTGTTTAGGTTAATGCAAAGGAGCTGAGAGTCAGACTCAAAGATAACCTACGGCTAGCGATTCTCCAAAGCAATTTTCCATTGCTCTAACCGCAATGAAAGATTCACCAACTAATGGATCCATAGCCTTTAGTTGTTCCATGTACACAATACAGAGGGAACTAGAAGAGTCTCAACAAGAGATGGCTAGGAAAGAGCCATTACAACGAACAACGACATCAACATTCGTTTTCAACCACCCCAAGGGGGGTGGACACCACCTATTATTTGTATCAAAATGGAGAGCTGAAGACTAGGACAGGAGGTGTTCACCATATCTACAGAAAAGAGAAGCCTTCAAATCTTCCTCAGGCACCTCTAGCCCCTCGTGAACACGTTTGTTGCGAGCGTACCAAAGTTCATCACAAATAAAGGCAGTATTGATGATAAACTTGTTATGGTGTTAAGGAAGGACACCAAAAGACTCCTCAGCATTAATGAAGTACCGAATCAGCTCAGTAGGAGTATAAGAGGGAATTCTTGCAACGTCTAGGGGCCAAGTAGAGGTCCTCCAAAGGAATCGAGCAAAACAGTAATGCTGAAACAAATGTACAGCAGACTCAGAATGTGAGTCACATGGGGCAGCTCTCAAAAGCTTGACGATCCCCATCCCTACTCCTAAAAAATTGAGAGGAAAGGAGGGGGAGAGATTCTGCCGCTATCTTCCAAAGCAACAACTTCAAATGATCTTGCATTCTGAACCGCCATAGCTTCTTCCATTCATTAGCCGAAAGAGAAGGATTATGATAAGCTTTCCCCTGCTGTTCCAAGATAACCACACCTTTAACTGAAAAGACACCTCGAGGATCAGAAGTCCAAAGAACCAAGTCCTCCCTCCTCCGCAGAGGAGGTGTCATCCAGACAATATGTTGAACCGAATCAGCAACAAATAACTGATGTAAGAGATCGAAATCCCACTCCGCCATATTGGGCACCAAAAGGTCAAAGAACAAACGAATTTAGGGGGCTAAGTTACTCGAGATTTTTCACTGTGAAAAGAAACCCAAAATGGAAGGGATCCAAGGGGTCTGACGAATATCTAACAAAGTCTCATTCCTTGGGAGATAGCACATATTGCTGCGAATTAAATCCATAGTATTGCATATTCCATTCCAGACCAAGGAAGCCCCACATGACGACTTGGACTCCAAAAAAGAACAAGAAGGGAAATATTTTGCTTTCAACACACATGCCCAAATCTCCTTTGGTTGAACAACCAACTTCCAACCCAATTTAACCATGAAAGCTCTATTAATATCCAGCATGCACCGAATATTCAATCCTCCGGCATCTTTTGGTTGGCAAATGTCATGTACTTTTTAATAAAAAAATATTAGAGTTTGATAAAATAGTATGGAGAGAGAAGATTTGTTATAATTTTTTTTTTGAAAAGTGATTGGAGTTTGTATAAAAAGTATTGGTGTTTGTGTAAGATTTTTGAGATTTTTGACGTTAATTTTGTAAATTTTATTAAATAAATTGTGTTCTAAAATACTTTTACAAACAATATGCCCGTATTTTCATGAAAAAGGTTGTTTCCTTTGTAGGGTTTTTTAAAAAAAGGAACATAAATTAGACAAAATTTTTGGATCGAGTAAAACATATTCTCCCTTCCTTTTTTTCATAACTTTTTACAAATTTTAATGAATTTTCATATTAAATTTTTTAAAATTTTAATAAACAATCAATTTTTAGTTTAAGATGTTAAAAATTTTAAAACGTATTTATTTTATTAAAAATTTCTATAGCTGAAATGTTGGTACGAAAATTTCAGGGAGCTTTGTCATTCGTGGCTCTGTGCACACTGCACATCTGTTTTGAAGTAGCATCTCATATGTTTATTCTTTATTGTAATTTTTTTAGCGCGTGCAAATCGACCGGCTACATCCTGAAGTATTTTATGCGTCTACTACACGTATACACCTAATAATTACGTGTCAGATAATCATAACCGACAATCAAGTTGACTTTCTTTTCCAAAGGACGACCTCGGACCTTTGCTTCTTCTTATCGTAGGGCAGCGACATACCCGCTCAAATACACCGCCCCCAGCACAGTGCCCAAAACCACCACGTCAGCCATAAATGCAAGCAGCCAAAACGGTGGTCGGCCGGCGATAATTCATAGGGTCGGTTCCGTTGCATGAGGATCTATATATAAATTCTATAGTTTTTTTTTTCCCCCTGAGAAACGTTTCACGGGTCAACGGGACATAGAACACATAAATGTGTAGGGCTACGTGTGTCGTGTGGGCACGAATACACGTCAGCACCATTACACAAATTGGTTCTGCTGTTGCAGAGCTGGCACAATTTGGTTTGAATTAGGCCGCGGCCTACTCGAAAGTTCGACCTCCTTAAAATACAAAGAAATAAAATTAAAGTACTATTACAGTTATATTTTTTTTCTCCTAAAATAACCTTTTTATTTTTTTAATATTGGATACAAAGATAGCATAAAATCGTTTGTTATATTTGGCTGTATCTCTCCTCTAATAATCTCTATATATTTAGCTAGAGGTTTTTCCAATCGTTCTATTGGTGACCCTAATTCTTTTCGAGTTTACTTCCAATAAGCTGATTCTTAAACGACTCTTCTTTGTAAATAGACAGATAAAATTAAAGAACAAATAGAGAGAAAATAATTTCATAACACAATAAAGAACTTTCATGGCGTAGAGCGTAATTTGTACACTTTGCAGATACAATTTCGTGGAACTAAATAATTTTGGCGGTGCCTGTCAAAAAATAAAATATTCACTTCTAACCTCTCAAATTATCATTAAAATAATTCTATCATATTTTAATTTTAAAATTATTAAAATATATCAATATTCATTGGTTAAATAGTATGACAGTGCGAAATTTTGATATTTTTAAGATTAAATTGTTTAAATTTGTAATTTAAAGAAATTGAATATACACGTGAAAGAGAATAAAAATATTATTTCACATTAAAAAGAAGTTGTGATTAATATATTATTTTTTCGAGAGTTAAAAAAAGATTTGAGGTGGGTTAAATTCTATCTACCTGAATAGGACGTCTGGTCTTTTTATATATTTTCCTATGATTTATTTTGGTAATACATTTGTCCTAACTTTGCCATTACTCCAGAAAATACATGTGACCATTTGAATCCAACATTTTACCTATAATAAATCCCTCCTTAAATTAATAAGAACTTTTTTTTTTTCTAAACTTAAATTAATAATAAGTTGATTGAGGTTTACGCGAGATGGTTCTCGCAAATGGAGTCTGCGAACTCATCACGTACGTGTACACGTGCGGGACAAAAACAAGGAAGAAATAAACGAAGCAAATACTGCAGACTGCATAGGGGGATATTAGTATATCCCTTCTCTCCTACAAAGAATCTCGCTCCCAAGCCCATCGTAGTCGTTCATTTGGTTCCCAATTTCTTCACAGTTTCTACACCACTCACACAGAACCAACACAAAAAAGACCCAAATAAAAACACCCTATTAGCTTGGAGTTCATTGACTTCAAACTTATGTCAGGTACATAGTACCCACCACCACCACCGGCACCGGTCATTTCACACCCAATGTCTAACAACACCAACCATAAACTCACCACCACCACCACCACCACAAAGAAGGAAGCGCAAGCCCTTCTCCTCGGCCGCTTCGAGGTCGGCAAGCTTCTGGGTCACGGTACCTTCGCCAAGGTCTACCATGCACGCAACGTCAAGACCGATGAGAGCGTCGCCATCAAGGTCATCGACAAGGAGAAGATCCTCAAGAGCGGACTCATCGCCCACATCAAGCGCGAGATCTCCATCCTCCGCCGTGTCCGCCACCCCAACATCGTCCAGCTCTTCGAGGTCATGGCCACCAAGTCCAAGATCTACTTCGTCATGGAGTTCGTCCACGGCGGAGAGCTCTTCAAGAAGGTTGCCAAGGGTCGTCTCAAGGAAGACGTCGCCCGCAAGTACTTCCAGCAGTTGATCTCTGCCGTCGGATTCTGCCACTCACGAGGAGTGTTCCACCGTGACCTTAAGCCCGAGAATCTCCTGCTCGACGAGAACGGTGATCTCAAGGTCTCGGATTTCGGTCTCAGCGCCGTCTCCGACCAGATTTGCCAGGACGGGCTATTCCACACCTTTTGTGGCACGCCTGCCTACGTCGCTCCTGAGGTTTTGGCCCGGAAGGGGTACGAAGCAGCCAAGGTGGACATATGGTCCTGCGGGGTTGTTCTCTTCGTTTTGATGGCCGGGTATTTACCCTTTCACGACCAGAACATTATGTCCATGTACAAGAAGATTTACAAGGGCGAGTTTCGCTGCCCGAGATGGTTCTCTCCGGCGCTGGCTCGTCTCCTTACCCGTCTTCTGGATACGAACCCGGAGACCCGGATTACGATTCCGGAGATCATGGAAAACAAGTGGTTCAGAAAAGGGTTTAAACACATCAAATTTTATATAGAGGATGATAAGCTTTGTAATGTCGTGGAGGGGGAGGGGGAGGGGGAGGAGGATGAAAATTCGGTCTCCGACCAGTCCGAATCGGACTCGGAATCCGGGTTCGAGATGAGAAGGACCAGGAGAGTGGGTGCATTGCCGAGGCCGGCGAGCTTGAACGCCTTCGATATAATATCGTTCTCGCGCGGTTTCGATCTTTCTGGGTTGTTCGAGGAGGGAGGGGAGGAGTCGAGGTTCGTATCGGGCGCGCCCGTATCCAGTATTATATCGAAACTGGAGGAGATCGCTAAGCTTGTGAGCTTCACGGTGAGGAAGAAGGATTGCCGGGTGAGCTTGGAGGGGTCAAGGGAGGGCGTTAAGGGACCGTTAACCATTGCGGCTGAGATATTCGAGTTGACGCCGTCGTTGGTGGTGGTGGAGGTGAAGAAGAAAGGAGGAGATAGCGGAGAATACGAGGACTTCTGTAATAGAGAATTGAGACCGGGTTTGCAAAATTTAATGCTTGAAGATGCTGCTTCTCCGTTTTCATCTGCTTCTTCGTTGCCACTGCCTTCAGATTCTCAATTTCCGTTTCTGCCTTCGGATACTGAATAGAGGGTGAAAGAGAGAGAAAAGGAGGGGACAAGGGTATGCTTTTCTCAAATATTGGTTTTCTTTTTTGTAATTTTCTTGATTGTTCTGTTTGTTACTTAGGTGGAGAGATAGATTCCCCTATAATATAAGTTCTATTCTTGTATCAAGAATCGCACATTAGATTATAATGAATGGAGGACAGGTTTTCTACTTAACTGTTCATCCTTGGCATTTTTTAAAGTAGAAAACATCTAGAAATCGGATTTCATTCCATCACTCAATTATGCTGACAATCCAAGAAGTGAGTCCTTAACAACACGTCAATTTTTTTAATTCAGTGTGCTGCTCAATTTCTTGAGTCGGATTTGTTGTGTCTCTGAATGGTTTTTCTGCTTTTTGCACTTCGGCAAATATAAGCCTGGTTAATGTTTTTCGTTTTGGTAGAAGGATGTCCTAAGGTTAATTACATAAATGGCTTCCTGAATATAGCTAATGCATTTGATGATAGTTTTGATATAGGGGCACTCCTCATCAGTATGGTTAAGTATTGAAGTGGAAGGGGGATATCTAGAAGAGACCATATGCTGATACAGAACTAGAAGCCTGAGCTGGAATCCTGGACTTAAGGGATTTCGCTTCCTGTTTGATCAGTTTTGCAGAATTCAAGCGCTGCTTTGATGGTAGTATTTGCATTACTATGTGTGGATTTATGCAATGATTAAGAAGTTATATTTAGTGTAGATAAGAGTTTGTGACCTTTTGAGTAGTGGGTTTTAATATTATAAAAAAGCTCCTGGATAGAGTTGTTGATGTTAATTTGGGAGTGCCACCTTTTCGTCTGGAAACTTTGACAGTGGAGCACAATTTAGGCGCAGGGATTTTGATTTAGAGTTGCTTTCTGTGGGATCAAAATGTACTTGCTTTCCACCTTACAGTTGGGGACTTCAATACTCCAACGTTACGATGGGTTCCTCTGAGTTCCTTAATTGTGCAAGATGAAATGCAAGGCAATGTAGTGGGCCTATCTTGGCTTACCTTTTGAATGAATGCAAGAAGTAATATCACCTAAATTTGGTGAAGTGGTGGCAATCAAGATGGACACTTTTTGATTTATAAGATAGGGATTGTCACCTAAATTTGTCCCATAATCGTGATCTGGACAGACACCACGGGGAGTAGGCAAGAAAATGTTGGAAAATCTGAGAGTGAACTGTAAATTGTAGTAGGTTTTATAGAGACCGAGAATCATCTGTCAAAAGGAAGCTGCTGAGATATGTCCTAGGTAATTTAGCTTAAAGAGAAAGCCAGTTAAATTTATGAATTTGCTTTCTCATCCCATCTTCAGTCTACTTACAACAGTGGTTGCTTAGGTTGCATATGGGTTTGTGGTGATGGCTGATCTGTAGTATAGCTCTCAGAGGTTTTTAGATTTTTCCTATCATTAACCTTGTTTTGTCATGATAAGATCTGAACTTTGAACCAGGTCGAGTGGTGATACCTCATGTCATAAAATATCTTGCTTCCTGAATTTTGCAGCAGCGGACTTCTTTCCTGATAATGCCAACTGCAAGTTTCTTTACTGCTTTTGTGTTGTGTCAGTCTAGCTGGTAATGTGCCATCTATTTGACACAACGGCTTTGAAACATTTTCTTTGCATAATTGAGTGTAGGCCCTTCTGTCTCTAGGGTTGCATCCAGAACACGACACAATGACATATTGGAACTATTCAAGTAGTTTGTCGTCCTTACAAATATACTACCGCATGCGTGGACAAAGTATAATTTGTAAGCACGTAGTCCTGGGTGGGGGTAGCACATTGGCAAATGGCAATGTCATGAAGCGGACTCATCGCCCACGTCCAAAGTTCGGGACTTATCTGTGGTGGATAAATCCAAAGTTCTCGTTTTGTAACGTGATTCGCGTTCTAAGTGGGTACGGAGAAAAAGAGCAGGCCCCTGAAAGCAGCTTGCGACTTTTCCATACTGCACTCTCGGGTTACCTTCGCGTCCTTTTGCTCTTATACGGGACAACTAAGGGTGAATAGCGGACATGTCGGAAGCGGAATTTGACATTCCGACATCCGGTCCGCTAACTAGCGGATGGCCAAAATCGACTCCGCTTCCGCTTCCGACTCTTAGCGGACTTAGCGGAAGCGGATTAGCGGAAGTGGAATTCCGACAACTTTTTGGGCCATATTTTTTGGCCTCATTTAAGCTTTTTTTTCAATAAATGAAAATTTTACTCATTCATCACAATTCACAAATAAAATCCTAAAACATGTAATTGACAAACAAATGTAAAAATAAATATAAAAACATGCAATTCACATAATCTCATATTAAATAAATCTGAAATCAAACTTGAAACTAACTTGAAATAACAAAATATTACAATACAAACTTAGAAGTATCAACTCAAGTAAGAAATTAATAACATAATCAAACATCAATCAATCACGTATGACCCATCCACGATCGATGCAGCATTAGAAATTAACTCTGCAAAAAAACAAATGTATCAACAATTAGCTCATAAAAAATTTTAATAAAGTGAAAGTAGAAATGTAAAATGTTGTATATACCTATATCCATCATATAACTAGAGGATCTTCTGTCCCATCAGTAACTTCAGATTCGTTATCCTCTTTATCATCAGCAGAATGTATGACCTTGGATGTCAACCAATTTTGAGCACAAATGAGTCCTTCCGCCGTCTTTGGTGCCAACGAACTCCGGAAAGAATCTAATACTCGACCCCCCGTGCTGAAGACAGACTCTGAAGGCACTGTAGTGATAGGGATGGCAAGAACATCTCGAGAAATTCGTGCAAGAATGGGAAATTTTGGTGCATTCACTCTCCACCAATTGAGGATATCAAAATTAGGATCTCTGGGCTCAATATCCTCCATTAAATATCTCTCCACTTCAGACTTGCTATCCAGCAAATTCTGTTGCGCCTTAAATTGTGTGAATTCCATGTAAAGAGGATCATCTATTGATGAACTAGATGACCCAACAAAATCAAGCTGGCCTTGACTTGCAGATACGCTCCCACTGCTAGATGACCCATCCATATTAGCATACTCTGTAAACAACTGATCCAAGGTCCATCTTACAAGACTAGTCATCTTTGCACCCAACTCCACCCCCAAAGCCTTCTTGAACCAAAAGTCCAAGTATATAATCTTGTATTGTGGATCAAGTACCGCTGCAACAAACAACAATCTGTTAACCTTGGTCAAATCACCCCAATTTATTTATTCATTTGCATTCTTCTGCCATTAGCTACATATATTTCCCAAATGCATATGAACAAATTCCCTTGATATCAAAAGTCAATTTCTGTTGAGAACTATCCAATTTACTTTGAGTTCTCTTATACATTACACATGCCTTTAAGTGGGATCTCATAGCCGAAGTCCCTTGATCTTTGTGGTGACACCCAGTTTTATGACCACAATGGTTGCACTTGGCCAATGGTTTGTTTGGGTCAACTACTGGTAGTATCCTAGTGAAATGTTCCCACATCGGGGATGGATTGGAAACCTTTCTTCTTTTGGGGGTAGGGTACTTGTTTCAGTTTGTTGTGCCTCTACATCTATAATTGGTATCTCACCAATTGTAGGTGTAGCCGTTGAGGCAGGGGTAAATAAATTGGGGGTTGTGGATTGCGAAGATGCAATCGGAGTTTGACGATCCATCTGAAATAAAGACACAAAATAACATACACCTCGATCAAACATACACCTCAATCAAACATACACCTCAATGCATTTAGAAATATTTCATGACTTACAAAATACTAGAACTAAGTCTTTCAATCAAACATATATGAGGAACCAAACAATCTAATACAATTTAATTTAATCTAATCTAATACAATTCCCAACCAATTCCTCCAATCCCAATTGATAGACAACAATACCACTAACTAACGAATCTAACCAACAGTAGCTGTGAGAGAGAGGAGAGAGAGAGAGAGAGACATACAGAGAGAAATCAGAGAAGTCCTCTGGCTTCTTGCTTAGCCCGAAAGGAAGACAAAAATTGACTCTCCGTGCCAAGGGCTGAAGTGAGAACTGAGGAAGGCCGAGAGGGTGGCAGCACTGGCAGGGGAAAGGGAAAATTTTAGGGCTGCGGTTGCGGGGGACTCGGGTTCAAGGGAGGCCGGAGGGGGAGGGAAAATTAGGGCTGCGGGGGGGGGACTCGGGGTCATTTAGGGGAGGGAGGGGGCAAATAAACACCGAAACCGTCTTATTTCAAAATTTAGTGGCAATATCCCCTCGTGGTTAAAAAAGCACCGAAACCGGATTTTTCGCCGAATTCCGGTTAGTGGCCCAAAATAACCTCCGGAAGAGGCGGATCTTCTCTTACCGAAACCGGTGATGGAAACGAAACCGGACCTCCGCCGGCAGCCAGACCGGACTTACAAGCCTAGGGACAACCGCGTATTAGTTTCTTTTGCATTTTCTGTTTATCCTTTATAATACCTCAAGCACTGAAGAGGCCTAGGAAGTGATCGTATTGGGATGTCAATTGTGTGATTGTCGACCCAGAAAAATTGATGATTGTTTTTTTTTTTTTTTTAAGTCAATTGATGATTGTTGTTTGCTTTCTAATTCAAAGAATAGTCCAAGAGGTACCTGGGGTTGCAATTTTAGTATGTGTGTGTTCATTGGAAACAGCAGCTAAAAGTCAAATTGATACCTAAATATCGAATGGCTGTTATAACTAAGGACAATCAAATTTAACCGGTGAAAGACAGTTGAAGACTTGCGTCCAAAATACGAAACCACATGGGCGGCATTCAGAATCTTGGCCTTGATGAGTGAAAAATCTGGTCACGATCGATTTTAAAATTTAAATATAATTTTTTAAAATTATAATCTTAATGATTTTTACGTATATTAATATAATTTAATATTATTTTTTTGTCAATTTATTTAATCTTTGAGAGTCATTCCTATTTTTAGAGATGTATTATTTTTGACACATTGATCTCTTAACTTACACATTTTTTCACTTTAGACCCCGCACCCAAATTGCCCGTTAATTTAGACGGATTCTGTCAAAATTTTTACACATTGCCCCCTTTATCCTTTTGGGTGTATGTACACATTGCACCACGTTTTGACGGAATCTGTCTAAATTAACGGGCAATTTGGGTGTGGGGTCCAAAGTGAAAAAATGTGTAAGTTAAGGGTCCAATGTGTAAAAATAATACATCAAAATTGACTCTCCGTGCCAAGGGCTAAAGTGAGAACTGAGGAAGGCCGAGAACAACATATTCACAACCGTCAACCAATATCCCCTTCATTCACAACCAATGTCTCCTTGATTCCCAACCAATTTAATAGAACAACAAATTCACAACCGTCAACCAATATCCCATTCAATCTTCATTCACAACCAATATCCCCTTCATTCACAACTAATCTAATACAATTTAATCTAACACTAACAACAGATCACAACATTTATCAACCCAATCCACCAATACAATCTAATATCAATATATAGCTAATCCCAACCAACAGTAGCTTGAGAAGAGAGGAAGAGAAGAAATACAGAGAGAAATCAGAGAATCCTCTGGCTTCTGCTTAGCCCGAAAGGAACAAAATTGACTCTCCTGCCAAGGGCTAAAGTGAGAACTGAGGAAGGCCGAGAGTGGCAGCACTGGCAGGGGAAAGGAAAATTTAGGGCTGCGGTCGGGACTCGGCAAGGAGGCCGAGGGAGGAATTAGGGCTGCGGGCTGGGGGGGACTCGGGGTCAGGGAAGGGGAAAGGGGAAGAAGGATTTAGGGAGGGGGGATGGCAACAAGTAAACGACGTTTCCTATTGAAAATGGGACGGCGTCGTTTTAACTCAAGGGGAACAAAATAAAATAAAGAAGCACCGAAACCGGATTTTTCGCCGAACCGGCGGAAAATTCCGCTTCCAGTTCCGCTTCCGTTAGTGGCCCAAAATGACCTCCGGCTCCGGTTCCTGGAAGAGGCGGATCTTCTCTTACCGAAACTGGTGACGGAAACGGAACCGGACCTCCGCCGGCAGCCAGACCGGACTTACAAGCCTAGGGACAACCGCGTATTAGTTTCTTTTGCATTTTCTGTTTATCCTTTATAATACCTCAAGCACTGAAGAGGCCTAGGAAGTGATCGTATTGGGATGTCAATTGTGTGATTGTCGACCCAGAAAAATTGATGATTGTTTTTTTTTTTTTTTAAGTCAATATGATTGTTGTTGCTTTCTAATTCAAAGAATAGTCCAAGAGGTACCTGGGGTTGCAATTTTAGTATGTGTGTGTTCATTGGAAACAGCAGCTAAAAGTCAAATTGATACCTAAATATCGAATGGCTGTTATAACTAAGGACAATCAAATTTAACCGGTGAAAGACAGTTGAAGACTTGCGTCCAAAATACGAAACCACATGGGCGGCATTCCAGAATCTTGGCCTTGATGAGTGAAAAATCTGGTCACGATCGTTTTATTTTAAAATTTAAATATAATTTTTTAAAATTATAATCTTAATCTTATTTTTACATAAATATCAATATAATTTAATATTATTTTTTTTTTATAAATATCAATATTATTTAATAATTTTTATACAAATATTACTAAAAGAGTTAAATACATTTTGTCCCCCTCATTTTTAGGATCATTTATATTTTGTA
>CM025853.1:15646588-15817720 GCA_003952965.2 Morella rubra
TTATATTTTAATATTTTATTTTTAAGATATAAGTTATATTTACCAATAATTTGATCCGTACTAAATTTAATATAAAATTAATTAATAATTATTTATCTGGACCTCAGTCTTTAATCTAATTAGAGTATTACCTTTAATCTACAAATCAGGAAATCACCGAAAAGCATAAAAATGAGGTGGTAAAATCCAAGAAAATATTTCTCAAACCCATCCTCCCAACATGTTTATCACTTCAGCGCCTCTCACCCATTCTTCCCATCCGTTCTTCTTTAATTCCGCATTCGTCAAACATCTGCTAACCGCGCCAACTGAAAACAACACCAGCCCGCCCACGGCCCACCGGCTTGTCAATACAAAATCCCCGATTAGAATGCCGTAAGAAAATTAGATGGCTCTCTTTGTTCCCATCGTAGTATGGAGATGATAATTGGAGTACTACTGGACATGGGGAAGATTTAGGTAAGGAGTTTGAAATATAGGTGCAGTGCAGTGAAGTGAGTCCTCCTTCCCAAAAGAAAATGAGGGACCTGGCCATGTGCAACGGCTGCTTTTTATTCTCTCGAACAGTTTCTGAAGTCCATCGGCTTGATTTCGCTGAGGATTTCTGGTTCCGATGGCCATGGATGAGTTACACTCTGCTCAACAATCTCTTCTGTTTTCCAATGGAGGTGATAATAACAAGAACAAGATCAGGAAAAAGGGTATCTTCGGATCGTTGGCCAAATGGATTCTCAAGTTTACCATGTGGGTCATATTCGTTTTGTGGGTTGCTATGTTTTGTGTCGTTCCTACAGACTTGGGTAGCGACCTCTATGATGACTGGATCGATGCCACCAGTGGAGCTCTGTTTGGGAAGACAGGTGCTTCTTTAATTAGTATTTTGAACTGGAACTCATCATCACATTCATTATTAATTGTCTAAAACGTTTGATTGAGACTGAATTTTCAGGGAGCGCCCTGCTGTTATACAGCGGCCCCATTATCATGATTGCTTTTCTTGCTGTTCCATATCTTCTCCTCTCTGGGGAAGACCAACAGGAAGAAGAACTACAGGAGTATGTAATTCTTTTGCACTTCGACGTGTTTTTTATGTTTGTTGGTTACTTAAAGACGGGAAAACTATGAAAACTGCACTGGGTTCATGTATCGCAAACAACATAAATGTTCAATTTCTAACATTAAAAGAAAAATCCACTACAGGAAGAGGCCTCCAAGATTTCGACTGTGGACTTTTCCCGTTCTGGTTGAGGGACCGTTCGGGGTTGTTTCTGCTGCCGAGTTCATTGGCATAATCCTCTTTGTTGTGTTCGTTCTGTGGACTCTTTATGCGAACGCAGTCGTGAACTTTGAGTTGTTACCTAGCTACGGTGACTTGACCTTCAAAGAAATGAGGTACACTAATCTATGGAGTTTGGTTCCGTTTATTTCTGTAGAAGAGAAATTACATTATGTACATGTTACTAGGACAACATTCCAATGTCCGTAGGTGTGATCTCGTCAACTTTTCAGGGTTTTTATGTTGCAACTTATGTCAGCATATTGCTTTCGTTTGATTGCCCTATCTTGCTTGGCCTTTCTTTTTCTCCCAATCCCAAGGGGATCGATTCTTCTCCGACTTATTGATATACCCTTTGGGCATGCCACCAGTTATCACGCATGGCTGGGAAATCTGACAATGTTCCTACTTACTCTTCACGGACTTTGCTATATGATTGTATGGGCAATACGTGGCATCAGACCATGATCTGAAGTGAGTGGTACTTTTCATGGTGTGCTTTACTGGATTGTTTTAGTTTGGTATTACTAATGCTCTAGGGAGGCCACAGCGGACACTTCATGTGGTAGCCTTCTTAAGAAGTGAAGGAACAATGATGACTTCGATCAAGGACAGCACAAAAGAACAAGACAAACGTGAGAAAATGGAGACTCACTTTATCATTCTCTCTATTGGGGTACTTAGGGGGTGTGACCCTTTCAAGGGCTTAAAATTGCATAAATGCAGGATGAAATCTTTGGGCAAATTAGGAATTAGTCTCTTATGTTTTCACGCAGTTCAAATCGCTACCTCAAGTTACAAATTCAGTGCTCGACTCCACTAGTTTCTCTGTTTTACAAATTGCTTCTTTCTTCTTTAAGTCCCATAGACCTTAGTACATGTTGAAGTGGTTCGTAAACTAGTATCATATACTGCTTCCTTAATATTCCTATTTCAACCAATGCATCCTAGAAGATATGAATTACCTAATTCCATTTGTCTGGCTGATAAAAGGGTGTTACTCTGTTAATGAATTTACACTTCTCAAAGTAACGTCAAGATGTACTATGTGTACTGTCCAAGTACTCTTTTTATTTCATTCGACCTTTCTCTAACCAAGTTTCATAATAAACAAGTGTTTGTGTGAAACTTAAACCATTCACAAATGAGCATCTAATCAGCAAATTCTCTACGTTCTTTTCTTCCTTAGCAAGATGGATATTGGCTGGAGTTCCTTGTTTTCTTGAACTTTTCAGTTGCGTCATTTTGGAATTTGTGGCACTTGGCTTTGGTGCAACTGGATCATATCTGTTGGCATTTTTCTTTCTTCCAATTGCAAGAGGATCCGTTCTTCTCCGCCTTATAGGTATTCCATTTGAGCATGCGACAAGATATCATGTATGGCTTGGACATCTCTCGATGCTGTTGTTTACCCTCCATGGAGCAATTTATCTAATTGCATGGTCCATCGAGGGCCACCTCATTGATGATGTGAGTGCTAATGTTTATCTCTCGATAATGAAATGCTTATCCGTATATACATGATCTAAACAAGTAACAACTCTTATTTACTGCATAGCCATATAAGTCTCCTGGTGGAATATATAACTATCTTTGAAGCCAAGACCAACACGTTACACCCTCAAGCAGATATTTCTTCTCCAGAGCCATTGCAACTCCCATCGTTCATGAGGCATCTGACGTGGCTATCCACTCTGTCAAGAGTAACAATTAAGGCCAAACATGATGCTCTATTTTTTATGATGTGAAATTGTGATGTGTTTTGGGTTACATAACTGAAACACCATTTTATATTGCAACGCAAGTTCATGACGGTTAGATATATCCTTAAAAGACTTAATGACTTAGAAAAGAAATATGTCCTTGAAAACTTAAATTTAATGCACATTCCAACTATGATAGATATGAACTTTAGTAAGTTATTTACTTATCAAAAAAAAAAAAAAAAATATGCCCTTGAAAACTTAAACTTAGTGCACATTCCAACTATGATAGATATGAACTTTAGTAAGTAATTTACTTAGAAAAAGAAAAAACTTTAGTAAGTAATTTATCAGATGAGAATAAAAAACATGGTGAGAAAAACTTGAAAATTTCTTATCACCTGACAGATCATATGGATGGCCTTGCTTAATTAGACTGATGCTTATGCTATATGTGAAGAAATTTGCTGATTTGATTTATAGTGGCTAAACTTATTTTGTTTTAACTACAGTGATTAGATCAGCGCCCACAAATTTGTAAAGCATGGTGCTAGGTGCTATGAGTGATTGGCCATTACAGTTTGATGACATACTTTTGATCTCCTCTATCTTCATTTGACAAAAGCATTTTGTTGTTAATCGATCTTTGATACCTTAAAAGTTTGCGCAAATACAATAATAGATGTGAGTTGCGTCAGCTGGCTTGGCTCGTGCATGGTTGTAGTTTTTTCAGCTTATGTAGTGCTCAGTATCTCTATATGCCCTAGTGTGCCAGAATGATGCCTGTGCTCTTGAAGAAGCCAAGCCAATATGTACTTAAATGTATCGTTACATTATCATTTGTTGCAGGTGTGTTTGTTTGTTGGTCTCTTGAATGTAATGCTCTTTATATACTGTCAGATCCATCCACCCCAATTTTATTCTGAGAGGTCATGTCATGGGATAACCCACCCTACAACTGAAAAAGATATTGGCAGAGAACCATGGTAAATAATTTCGGCGTCCTCTTCAAAAGCTGATCGAGAAGTTAAGTGTGTCTTTAAGTGGCACTAGTGAGGAAACCTGAGAGAAGGCATCTCCGTGTGTAAACAATTTGATTGTCCTAATCAATCTGCTTCCTCCATCGAATTTTTGCCACATGACCTTGATGGTTAGAGACATTGGGTCATATCATGAAGATGATAAAGCTACCTTTTTTTTGTAATTGTTCCTTGCAGATATTGGAGTGGGGAAATCTTGCCGGAGTTATTAGCCTTTTGTCTGGTCTATTGATGTGGGTGACATCCCTTCATCCAGTGAGAAAGCAGAAGTTTGAGTTGTTCTTCTACACCCACCAACTATACGCTGTTTTTGTCTTCTTTTTCGCTCAGCATGCTGGTTTCCATTTCAATAGTGCTGCTGGAGGAATATTTCTTTTCATTATCGATCGCTTTCTGAGGTTCTGCCAATCACGAAGGACTGTTGATATAATTTCTGCCAAGTGCCTGCCTTGTGGAACAGTGGAATTGATCCTTTCAAAACCTGCAAGTAATAGTAGTTCCCAGCACACAAGCTTTTAGTTTTCTTGCTTATCTTGCACACTACTATTGTCCCTCCTTTGCTTTCATGTCTTCTCGTCTGCAACTCCGTCCGCGCCGCCTCAGTGTAATCTTCCTTTCCGCTGTGAAAGTTCCCGGCAGAATTTACTTTGGCTGCTAGGTCTCAGGCGGTACATGCTCATCGCGCGCCATTTTCATTTCTTTTAGTCCGCTGGGATGGTAACTACATTCTCTCCATCAAAGGCAGATGCTACCCTCTCTTTCCATAACGCTTCATTACTTGCTGGCACATCATCACTCGACATTCAAAGACGAGGTGTAAGACGGGCACTCACACGACAAGGCAATAGGAACTGTCTGTGAACAAGTCATTACACCCAGATTAGTGACACAATTAACTTGCAGAGAGACTGAACTTTGACTGTGCTGCTAGCACAATTCCAAAGTTTTACTCAGCATGCAACATTAAATTTACTCAGTGTGCGAGACAGAGTGACTCCTTATTTGAGAGGAGCATTTCAAATTTGTACTCATACCGCTCAATCTACTTGACTCGTGTACTGTATCCCAAAATGATTTCAGATTCCTGCAATTTATAGCCAAAGATTAACACCAGCATTGACGTATTCTAACTTATTTTTCTTTTCCTATGCGTTAACCAAACCGCAAGCTCGTTAATTTGGCTCTTTCTGATCTAGTGTCATTTCAGGACTTCACACACGAGATAACCTCCTAGGTTACAGGTAATATTTGGCAGATAACCTGTAGTCGCTAAGTAGCTCTATGGTGTTTGGAAAGTGTGTGAGATTCGACCCATTTGACATGCTGAGTGCACTTTCTGACGCTTGTAAAGCTAATTGTTTATTAATTATTGACCTCCAACCTTCTCGTGTTTAATAACCATAAAGGTGCGCAAAGAGTAATCTAGACCTGATCTTCACCATCACACCATATTTTACCCCTTATCCCATTTGACTTAACGCTTTGGGCTATGTCACATCAATCACAACAGCAGTGCTCCTCAGCCTCTCTTTCCCGACCCAAATGCAACAATTGAGCGCAGTCAATCCTAGTCCACTTTCTACCACTTGAGGATTACATAAACGACCAACTCACTTTGAGTTAGTCTCGAGCAAGAATCTTGCAATCTACTATGATTTTCACACAATACAAGACCAACGAAGTGAGACTCTCCCACCACCTGAATCAGTTTCTGTGATAGACAGTATCTACCACCTCTTTTATTGTATCCTCTTTTATGGCAATTATTCTAGCCCTTCTCATTTCTATATCATGTCTTATCCTCAGTCATGTATATTTA
Source organism: Morella rubra (assembly GCA_003952965.2). NCBI lineage: Eukaryota > Viridiplantae > Streptophyta > Magnoliopsida > Fagales > Myricaceae > Morella > Morella rubra. The sequence goes on from CM025853.1 coordinate 15,652,427, forward strand.
ATCACTATTGTTGTTCACCTCGGGACCTCCACTTGTTGCTCGAAACTCTCCACGAGAACGAGGAATTATCACCCAGTCTCCTGGAAAATAGCGAAAATTCAAAATAACACTCTTGAAGCTCCATTTCTAACCTTGCAGACTCATCTACCTTTCCTCATTGTACAGTCGGAACTTGTGGCAGCATCTCCTTCCGACGCAAGTTACCTGGATATTATGCAGCGAATTTGTATACAGGAAAACAATTACCATATTGTTATTCGACAAGGTTAAACACTAAACCTCTGCAAATCATCGTCACGTTGTAAGTGCTATCCCACCTCAAAACCCTCCCGACCTCTCTTACTGTATATATGCATATACATGAGAGTTCTACGACCCATTCTGTACACTTTAGAAGCGAGAACATTCCTGTCATAAAGGGAGAGTACATATCTGCTGGAGCTAGGTAAACATAGAGAGACTATCTTTTTCTTCATCCTTCGCATTAGCCTTTATTCAAGATGTCTATATAGTGACGTATGAGGTACATCTCGTATGGTAGAGTTACTCTGGCATCTTTGGTGAGGAATACATACAACTCAATCATTAGAGGCACAAAATTTCGTAGTTTGAGAAACAGAGCTGAATTGAGCTGCCAAAAATGAGAATAGTCTCTTCAAGTCTTACGACTTCTCAGTTACTGACCAACCAAAGGACTATCATGCAAAAAACATGATTAGAGCGTGCACTTAGGCATCACACAGAATCTAGGTCAATGCACTACCTACTAGACAAAGTGCGTCAACCCGTCGACCCCATTATATGTATCATCATATCGAGATTCAAGATCCTAACGATAATAACTCACCAAAGGTTATATTCGAGCCCATAGCCAATAGGATCTAAACTACTGTATACGCTTCTTAGCACAACTCTATACGCTACTTAAGCTAACGAGAACGTTGATGAGAATCAGACCCCCTTAGCATATACAAATTTATGATAGGAGACTACTTTGTATACCTTCTTTGCTTATGAGCTTTCCTGTTCAAAAAATACTAAAAGAACTTTTGAGTTAGAAGAGGATGACTAATCAATATCCAACTCTCTATATTGTGTTCTCCTCGCTTTGCTATCTGTGTTCTGTCTGCTCTCGCACCTCTTCTTCGCGTGTCTCTGTCCACCCTCTCAACTCTCGTCGTTCTCCTGTACTCCTCTACATTAGAATTTGAGGATGTAAAGCCCGAAGGGAAAAATGAATATACCCTTTAGGTCGAGCGTACTACACTCATTTATATATAGCACATCCCTTTCCTATATTCAAACGCCCATAAGGTTATTTTGCCCATACGGGTTTACGTCCTCAGGTTCTAAACCTAAAAATTAGAGTGCGAGTTATACCTTTTCGTAGAACCATAGTTTGAATATTTCTTTAATAAGCTGAATTTTTACACGTTGAATAAGCCTATAATACGTCGCTTTTTTTTGTTCGTTAGAGCTATTGTGCAATGTATGAGTGACTATTGGTCAAACCACAATGACAACGTGTCTAAGTAGTGCCTCCCACTGCTATCCTTAGCGTCCTAGCTCCTATTCATCAGAATGCATTCAGTATAATTCTCTTCAGCTCAAGGAATCTCCTGAATGTGACATATGATTCCCGCTTTATTGTGTGCGCATCGATTTCATAACTAGATTTCCTAGTCCAAGCTCAATTATCTGCCAAATTAAGACCCACATGTCCAGCCCATATAAAAGTCTCCATTTTGCCCCTTCAAGCCCATCAAGCCCATACTTAAGCCTAATTACCACTAATTAAAATGAAAAGATTCACAATCTTGATTAATTATGCTCTAATCTCAAAAATTAAATTAAAGGCTTAAATGTACCCACAATCCTTGTGGTATAGAATTGTTGCAAATATGTCTGTGAGGTAAGAAAAGTTATTTTTACATCTTGTATATAGCTCTCATCTAAACTATATCCCTTTTCCGTCAGTTCTCTCTTTTGTACAAATTAAAATACTCTGAAACCCATAAGTCATGCAAGCATTAATCTACGTACGCAATGCCACAATTTTTAAAGCCCATTACGAAATACACCATCTCACTATGAAGCGACAATCATGTAAAGGTTATTTGCCCTCAGCATCTTTTCTGCAGTAGAATTAGAGGATTGTAAATCAATCACTACCTTTCGTACCGATTAAGTACCACTAAACTTAAAATATGTATCTATATCGTACACAACCGTCGTAATTCTCTTTACCTCAACTCTCCTTCTCAATCCCACTTACTTATTCTTACTTTACACCACCTTCTAACCCGCTAGCAATCTTAAAATCAACAAAACATTTCTTCTTGGCGACGTTGGAAATCCTACTGGATTGGTGCTAGGAACCGCCCTCGATAACAGTGGAATGCAACCTATACCTGCACCTCACCAGCACATATCATATTGTTGAGTACTCCCCCGATGACAGGGTGTTTTTACCGATAAAAAGGAAGTAAAAATATATCGAATACGGCAAAATCGACTCTTATTAATAAGAATGAATAGAAGTCAAATAAGCTGTCGCAGAGCTCCATAATATAATTGATAACATCGATGGACTTGTCCATTAATAATTATAAACTCATTAAAAATAAATCGACTTGAGTTAAAACTCCAAACACGTCGAAGGCACCTCCACAACGATGTTCAAGTCAAATTCACAAGAGAGTTAGCCAAATAGAAATTTGAACAGATTGGTGATTTGAATAGACATTGCAAAAATATCTGCCCAAGCAACACAAATTTACAAAACACACACACGCTCGGACAATAAAAATCCCGCTTAGCAGCTATCCACCATCTTCCCACTTCACCCCGCTGAGGATATGCACACACTTTATTAGTTAAATGAAGCTAGCAGATAGTGTTAAATTTTCATTTTGAACAGTATATAGTATGTCAAAACTCTAGCAAGTTCCAAAGAAATGGATATTTCTACAAATTCTTGTATGCCAAAGTCATTCCATAAGCCTCAGAAGAAAAACCATTGAAATGTTCGAAAGAAAAATACAAAACACCATGCATAAAAGTTGTCAGTCTAGACAATACCACAAAATACTTAAAAGTCTACACCTGCTTTTGAATAGACGTCAACTCCAGATACTCGAAAAGATTAAAGTAGTCAGACCTTATTTATTTCTAGACCTTTAGACAACCCAAGAGGAAGATAAATTGGATTTCTAACATTGTTTTAATTTGGCCTCATGAGTTGTTCGCAATTGTACATAAACTATTTTATAGTTACAAATAAACCTAGTAACAATCATAAGAGAGGGGTATAAAGTAAAAAGAGCAGTTAGAGAGAGCAAACAACAAAAATTTACGGCTGGTTCCTGCAGAATCTTATGGACGCTGCAAGGTCCCCCCCTAAGTTATCTAGTCTCATGCCTTTATGCGTTTCATCCACTAAGTAATCGCTTACACAAGAAGACGAGATGAGTATAGAAATATGTATACTTAAACTTGAAAGCAATCTCTTACAAGGCACTCCGAACGGACGCGAGTGTTTTGTTGAAACTAGAGCTATATCAGCTATATCTTCCTTCCAAGATTAAGCAATACACATCACCGAAGAAGAAGGCACAAAGAGAATATCTCCCTCTTATCTAAGGTGTAGAGTAGGGGAGTGATTTATGAAAGCAATAGTAAGACTCTCAAGTGAGATGGAATTACATAAGACATGGTGGCGTATCTCTAAATTGATCTCCACACAATAGCCACCCCGAGATTGAAAGAAAAGCGACAAGCGGGAGAAGGAGGAGAGGAGTAAAAGGCGAGAAAGCCAAGAAGCTTTTAGCTGTATGAATGTAATATGAGTATACTCACTGCTCAGACTCTCAGACTATCATCTTTTGATATCTCTCTAACATCCATAATAAACCATATGATCGAGTTGGTCCGTATCTTGGTGTTGTGTTAAACTTTAAAAAGTAGTCCTCGTACCCTACATATCCTTTTAATTGGGCCTGCAAAAGCAAAAAATGTACGCTGTCTCCTGAAGCCCAGTTTTCGGAGATAAACAATGGCGTCAAAATTCTCGTTGCGTTCCAGGAATCGAACACGCTAAAACCACCGGCCAGGTTGGTTTATCTGCCGTTGTCCCCAGTGTCTGCGATTATTACTACAAAAGCTGTGCTGACCCTTCACTTGGAAAATTGCTCTATGTACTAGTATACCCTAGTACTAACGGGAGTCGAGAATAAGGATTGAAGTGTTTTGGAGGGATTTAGAATGTATATTTAAGGAGACGCGTAGTCTGGCACTACTGATTAACTAATACTACAGAGTAAAGGAATCATCTTCACAACTGTTGCGAGCTTGTTTCAACCCAGCCAATTCAATTTTCATTTCTTATTTTGTTTTAATATCCATTAGGTTCTAATGGCAGATATCCTCATTCCCTATTCATAGAAATCGACTTTAGAGCGTCCCTATATTACATATATAAATATGTATCTTTCCTCATATATGAGTGTGTACGTTGCATATGACAACATTTGCACAACCTATCTTTTTGTAGAGAAATACTACCAATGCATCCTGTCGACGTGAGCGCTATTGAATGAACATATACTCTTTTATAATCACGAAGTTGAAGAGATCTTTCAATATTTATGTTTTCCCCACAAAAATAGAGAAAACATATAGAACGAAGTATCACTAGGTGGTTTAATTTCTAAGTGTTTTGGTACCAAAATAGCAAATGTCTTCTCCAAACACAGAAAAGACTTGAATATTACAGTGGTAAAAAATAACTTTCTTATCTTAACACCCCTCAGAACGATTCTGTCGAACCATAAATCACTTTATCATTTACTAATCAATTAAAATATATATACACAAATTTAAAGAACATAAAATTAATATGAGAGATATGATATAATAAAAAATCCATAATTATACATCAATATCAAAATCCACAAAATCCACATACAAAATAATAAAAAAGGCAAGTTCCGTGATTCCTCCTCACTCTCCGCCATAGCGCAACAGGCACCAGTATAGGAAGATATTCCAACAAACCACCTCAGTAGTAGGCCGCACAGACGTTGGAGAGGCAGAGCAGCAATGAAACAAGTAAAATTGGTCGTCTGGACAAGAAGAGAAATATAGGGTCGTTTGATGAAGGCCTCCTTGATAGCGGTGTGTATAGAAGACCAATAAGCCGCTTGGCACAAATGAGGACAGAAATGTGAAAATACCCGCATCCCCTTTCCTGGCCGAGAAGGAATAAAGTGTACCATCCGTCTTTGGCAAGGTTAAGTTACTTGATATAGTCTTCATGTTTTCGGATCTTCCTCGGGTGTTGCGTTGTCTGCATCAGTGTGGTAAAAATTTAGTACTTTTTTGTCTTCAAAAGTAAGTGAAGAGACGTATAGATATGAGTTTATGATATTCAATTATATAACTTATATTCACATATTTATTTTATATATGTAGTATCTTAAATTATTGTGAGATTTCAACTCATTATAAAATTTTGTTTAATATAGTTTATATTATTATTATATTTAATATTGACACGTGTTTACAGTTCGCAGACCGGAAAACATGTGGATACGAAGTAATGGTTTGTCCATTACCTCAGACTATGAAACGAAAAATACAGATGAGACTTTTTTTTAAAATTCCAATGTGAGTTTTCTTTTTATAAAGGAAAATCTAAAAACACTAATAGTGGGTTATTGTAATATTTTCTTTATTTTATTTTACCAAACATTTTATAGAATAAAGAGGATTTCTCCCAATAACTTGATTGAAACATATCAATGTTGATTTATCCAATATGCTAAAATGGTACCTTAGAGTTACAAGTTAACCCTAGATTCTTGTAGTTCTTCAACTTCTAAAGTGTCTCGACATAGTTGTCATATCAATGTATCTTCACCCTCGCACGCATTTACTAAATTGTATATCTTTTGGATGTCTCCTTCGATTATTTCAGTTTAATTTTTGATAGATACATCAAACTATCAGGATTTGTTGATTTGAAAGAGACACAAGCACTGACTATTCCTTTATACATTTATCCGCTATCCGCACATGCACCCCAGATGCGCGTGCAATACCCAGTGCCTAGGCTCCACCAACCATCGTAGCTATACATACATATCCTCCTCAAGCCGACCGCCGCGACTCAATGACAGCCAAGATATCTTTAAAGACCATAAACTGAATTACGCCGTTTGCGGAATATTCTTAGGATATTATCCCCTCGAATTGCGACCCCCAGTTATATCCTTAGAAGTTATAGATACGAAACCAAACTAATACATCATATGTGGTGAAAGGGGGGGACCCTATGTTTGAATGCATTGAACACCTTGAGGAGATTGTGATCTATCAAAGTGAAATATCATAGATTTAATTTTCCTTAATAACTACACAAGGAACGTTCTCACCTAGGTGCACGCAATTTCCTAAAAGTTATTCGAACCTTAAGGGTCATCCGGAAATCCTTCTGTTATCTCCACACTCTCATCACACACACTCCCCTCCCGAAACCGGTTAGTATTCCTAGACTTTTAGGCTCTAAATCCTAGCACTCCCCACTCACCCGCCGCGCGCGCTTTTTCTAGAATAAATTTCGAAGGAGAGCCTTACCATAATTTTGAGGACAAAATTAATTTTAAGGTGGGGAGAATGTAGTAACGCCTCTCGATTAAATATTATTTTGAGATTAATTTTGAGATTTCTAATAAATTAAAATATTTTATTTAGAAAATTATTTAATTAATTTTCTAGTGCTATTTCCTTTGTGTAATAATATTTATAAATTTTTTGTGACTCTTTGTACTAGTAAGTGGGATTAGTATAGTAATAAAAGTATATGAAACATTAAATTGATATTAGTGCTTAAATCGTATTTTTCTTAAAAAGGCCTTATAAATTTTGAATTTGTGTGCCTTAGCTCTCTAATTTTTTAATCTCTCTTGTAATATGTTAGTCTAGGTTTGATTTAATTTAGGCTTAAATGCACCCACATTCTATGTAGTATGAGATTATTGCAAATATGTCCCTAAGGTAACAAAAGTTATTTTTAAGTCCCTGTGGTAAGCTTCTTGTTAAACCTATCCTTTCAGTCCCCGTTAAAAATTAACTCACTCGGTGATGTGGCAATTTAAGCCACACAAGCAAGAACCAAATTAGGTTGTGTGTCCACTTGGGCCACCATTGCCAGTATAGTAGTGCCCAGTCATCAAATGGTGCCATGCAGACCAAAAATAAAAAATAAGAACGAAAATATTAGTGGGCTGAACGGCGTCACATTTGAGAGACCTTTACTGTTTCGTATCACTTTGCCGAACCCTTAACACTTTATCCCCAAAATTTCCTTTCCTCCTTGCGATATGTTTCTAGTAGGGTTGAACAGTATTGGGCCGAAACCAACTGGGCCCGGTTGGTTTTGGAGCAGCTTGGTTTGATTGTCGGCCCATTTTTTCCCAAAACGGAGTGGGTCAGTTTGACCCATGGCACTGGTTTGTTTAAATAGTAAGTGGGGAGTGAGACAACGTCGTCTCCCCCCCCCCCCCCCCCCCGTTCCCTTACATTGGTTTTTTCCCCCCAACGCCCTTCTCCTTCAATCCTTCACTTAACCATTTTCCTCAAAACTGAAACCCTAGCCACCCACACCCCCGTCGGCATCTCTCTCTCTCTCTCTCTCTCACGTTCTCACCTCTCTTCTCTCTCACGAAACCACGATTGTGGAAATTGAGTTCTACTCTGTCTAGTTCCAGCTCCGTGCCAGGTGCCATTGTGCCACAGTGATCAAACCCTCTCTTTCTCAAGATCCAAACCAACTACACCAGGTCGACCCCCGAATATGGTCGGCCAGACCGATTATCCCAACCGACGATTTGGCTATCGGTTGGGATTTCTTTAGAACCGGTTCTCAGTTTGGGCTTAAAACTGAACTGACTGGTCGGTTTTCAGCCCTAATTTCTAGCACCGAACCCCAGTTGCAGAGCTTGAAAATTCTGTCCATTAGAGAAGAAATTTATGAGTTGGTGTTTGGGAGAAATACAGGTTAGTCAAAGTTTGCAAGCCACACTTTTATTCTTGGATTTTTTGTTTATTCTGTGCCCATTAGACAAACCCATGTCACTACAATGACATTGTTGAAATTTTTGTTGTTTTTCTTTCTTTCTATTGTTTATTTGGTGCCCATAATAGTTTATATAGGTTATAGAGAAGGTGTAAGTTGGAGTTGTTCTTTTTGTATTTTATTCAAGAGTGAGTGACTCATTTCTCCTTAGTGTTTAGATTGGTAGGGACAAGTGGACTTGTCTTATAGTGTTTCCATACATGGTAGGGACATTGGGTTTTGATTGGAATTTTCACATTCAATTTCTACACGTGGGTTTGTCTCATTATTATCTGTTTAGATGCTCCCCTCGTGGTCCTAGCTTTCTGTTTAGTTGCTACCAATGTAAAATATATCTATTGATGCATTATGTTGGTCCCGGATTTAACACGTGCACATGCAAAACGTGATAAGTGTAGAAGTGTTCACAAAGTACTAACGTAGAACAAATATGCTGACAAATATAACTCTAGTGTAAGAGCTTCTTTTGTACTTGAGTTTTTTTTTTGTTTTTGTTTTTTTCTTTTGTAAACATTGGGAAGCCTCCAAATCGGCGGGAGGACGAGAATGATAGTGAATCCATTGCTCGAAGTGATTCGAGAGGAAGAGTGCTTTGTGTGGACAGAAATTTGGGTGGGCTAGGGTTCAAGATTTACCCAGTTTCTCGCCATGAGGGAGATGGGGAGATTACTTATGGGTTTTCGTGGGTATATGGCACCGTTTAGTTTTGAGTAAAGGAAGAAAATTTATTCACAATGCCACGTGGCTTTTTTCGCTAACTGGGTGTTGACTGGGCTTTATAAAATTGATTGGCCATTGCGTACGTCGATTATGCTTGCCACATGACTAGGTTCAGTTAATTTTTTTCACAGAGACTGACGGAAGGATATAGGTTTAATGAGAAGCTTACCACAAGGACTTAAAAACAACTTTTCTTACCTCAAGACATATTTGCAACAATTCTATACCACAAGGATTGTGGGTACATTTAAGCCTTTAATTTAATTTTTGAGATTAGAGCATAATTAATCAAGATTGTGAATCTTTTCATTTTAATTAGTGGTAATTAGGCTTAAGTATGGGCTTGATGGGCTTGAAGGGGCAAAATGGAGACTTTTATATGGGCTGGACATGTGGGTCTTAATTTGGCAGATAATTGAGCTTGGACTAGGAAAAGTCCATTAGTTGAGAACACATGGACCAATCGGCAAGTATAGAAAATGTGGAGATCTTGGAAGGATTTAGAAGCTTTGATGATTACCTAGGTTGGAACGAGGTTGATGCTTGGCATGGACTGCACCATTGCCACCCAAACCAACCATAAAGAGGAGTTGTTTCTTTTAATTAGCTTTAGGAATAACCATGGTTAAAAGGTACCTTAGTTGTTAGATTAGGGCTAACCCTAGGGCATTAACTATGGTTAGAAGGGTCTATAAAAGGAAGAGAGAGCCAAAAGGGTTCATTTTCCCCTTGGCTTCATCCAAAAAGAGAGAGAGAGAGAGAGAGTGGCATGAGAAAGAGAGAGAGGCCGAGAAGAAGAAAGAAGAGAAAAAAGAGTTTGTGATAGTCATTCTTCTCTCAAGTTCTTTAGTATTTTGTTAGAGCTCTAAGAGTTAATCTTTCTCCATATTCTCTAGGTGTCTGATTCTCTCAAAGTTTTCTAAGGCGAAGAGCTTGCTACAAGGTAAGAGTGTTTAGATCTATTTGGTATGATATTTTGGGGTATTATGTTATTACATATTGGATGAGTATGCATAAAGGTCACGGGTTAGCTAGTTTTAGTTGAGATGATAGCTTTCTTTGAAGCCTATCATTTGCATGAGGCTTGGTTGATGAAAGAAGGTAAGATGAGATTCTTTGGAGTAACATCTCTTGTTTCTAAATGAAACTTGCTTATTGAGAGTTGATGATATATATTTGTGTATCTTACTCTTTAGGTTGAAGTAGGAGATGGGTTTTTTCTCTATTGTCTCTCCTTTCCTTCCTTTAAGTGAGAGTGTGTTTGATCATTACATTGAGTGAGGGTGTTGGTGGTAGATTCAGTGAGTGATTTGCAGAGGTTGTTTAATTCGTCATGATGTCTTTTATTCGTGATTTTCGTATTGCGTCGAAGGAGATGCAAGTTTCGATCAATGAGAAAGGAGTGATTAAGTTGTTGAAATGGAGCTTCAAGTCTTTTAATTCCATTATGATGGGGAATTTTGGTGCTGTTCGGATTAATAACATGACTGATAAGTTGATGGAGGCTAGTGCTAGTAATGATTTCGCTTCGAAGTTCAGTGAAGCTCATCGTGGTTTTTTGGCACAATGTTGTTCTAACAAAGGTGGTCGTTATGTCGTGGTGGTGGAGTTTTGTGGGGGAAGGAGGACTGGGATGGTGATGGTGCTGGAAGGGAAAAATGGTTATGGATGGTAGATATTGGACTAGGTATTCCAGAAGGTGGTTTCTTACTTAGTTTACAGCGTCGTCCTCTTTTTCCCTTTACAAATGCTAGCATTTGTCCTGAGGTTTCCTTTGTTGAAGCTGTCAGGGCATCCCCTTCGGTGGTTGCTAGGAGAAAAAAGTCAGTCCTTTATTTGGTAATGGCATCTTAAGCAGGATGGCGAAGAAAATTGAAATGCCAAATATCGTCCATGCAAATTTGGCAGCTAAAAACTTGTTTACCCATAAAAGTCCCATTAAGGTGTCCAATGGTGTTGCCTTACCTGGGGCGTTGACAACTGTTTTGTCGAGTGATGATGTGCCAGCAAGTAATGAAGCGTTATGGAAAGAGATAGTGGAAGTGCGGAGGCTAGTTAAAAGGTTGGGAGATTTTTTGAGTGCTAAGGTTGATGATGGCCCAAAAGAGTTGGATCTGTCTTGTCAAGTTTGTGGTTATCACTTGAAGGCCAAAAGAGTATTTATCCAAGCCCATATGTTAGTTTCAGGCTGTGAGAATAACATGGACACAAAGGCTGCATCTCACGATGTGCTTTCGCGACTTGGTGTTGATTTTGTACGGAAAATGGTAGAGCTGGAGTTGCAACCAATTTCTCAACTTATAGGCAAATTGTTACTGCCAACGACCAAGGCAAGGGCGTCGCAGAAGTCTAAAGGATCAGAATTGCTGGGAGATGTTGGGCCACAACATTCTCTAGGTTAAAGTGGGCTGATTGGAGTAGATTTGGTGAACAAGCCGTTGGGTCCACATGGGGGTGACTCTTGAGGGGTCGGGGACAATGCTGAGCATGATGGATTTTCTCAGAATACTTAATTGATCAATTTTGCTGCTCCTATGTGCGGGTAACATGTTGGGTTTGGTGATCATGGGATAGTTACGGCAGCTTATAATAATATGGTGGAATGTAATGACGGGGTGTTGGCTGAAAGTGATGGTTTCCAGTTGGGAGTTCAGTGTGATTCTGGCAGTATATTGGTGGAGGATTTCTATGTTAGAGGTGGTGAGAGGGGAGGTAAGTTTGTAAGGGTGGGTAGTGGTAGTAGGGATCTATTTGGGAACCTTTGCAGATTCGTTATCCGGTTTCTCAGAGGGGCGAACCTTCTAGTTGGGTGCTGCAAATGGTGTCGTCTTTTCGCCATATGATGAGTATCATGTGAGGGATATTAAAGTGAATTGCTTAATCCGTTTTTAGCCTTGGAGAGGGATAGGGGTGTAATGGCAAGTATAACACCTAATTGATCGGGAGGTAAGATGATGCAAGAATTGAAGAGCTTAAAGTCCAGAATCAATTATGATGGAGGGGATGTATCGTCTAGGCGAAATAAAAGGGTAGGAGGGCTCTTTTAGGTTGCTAACGAAGCCAAAAATACTCAATTAGAATGTAAGGGGTCTTAATGACAGGGCCAAGTGTAGTAGGATTGGGAACTTAGTATGGGGTTGGAAACTTGATTTAGTATGTTTTTAGGAGACTAACATTGAGATTCTTTCGAGAGTAGTGGTGAAGGCTTTATGGGGAGGTCCACATGTGAGGTGGAATAGTGTCCCGACTGATGGTGCTTCAAGTAGTATCATTATATTGTGGGATTCTCATGTCTTGGATGCGGTGGATTTTTTTGTGGGTCGGTACTCCATTTCAGTTAGTTTTCAAAATGTGGAGGATGGGATTCAATGGGCTTTTTCAAGGATCTATGGTCCTAATGATCATTCTAGTTGGCAACTTTTGTGGAATGAGTTGACGAGAGTGTTCTCGTGGTGGAATCTCCTGTGGTGTCTAGGTGGAGATTTTAACGTTACTCGTTTTCTTGGGGAGAGGATAGGGAATGGGGGAGTTGATAGAGCTATGGCTGATTTTGATGATTTTATTTCAAATTGTGGGTTGTTTGATATTCCGTTGTCTGAAGGCTCTTATACTTGGTCTAATGGTCTTACCACTCAGTCTTAGTCTAGGATTGAGCGGTTTCTTTTTACCATGGATTGGTTGTATCTTGAGGTTATTCAGCATCGATTGCCCTGTACGTATTCTGATCAATTCCCTGTTATTTTGGAAAGTGGTACTTATAGTGGTGGGAAAAAGCATTTCCGTTTCGAAAATATGTGATGGAAGGAAAAGGGTTTTGTGCAGCACGTCAGGGGTTGGTGGAATGGTTATGAGTTTTCAGGGTCTCCTAGTTTTGTGCTTAATTTGAAATTGAAGGTTTTTGGCATTATTAGTGTTTGCAAGATGGGTTTGTTTAGAGAGTTGGCAATGTTAGAAGGGTTAGATGAGGAAAGGGGTCTAAATGAGGCAGGCTTGGAGAGGAAGCTAGTGATTTAATAGGGAGCTAGATTGCCTGATTGACTTGGAAGAAGTAAGTTAGAGGTAGAAATCTCAAGCTTTGTGGCTTAAGAAGGGGGATAAATGTACCAAATTCTTTCATCGTGTTGCTAATTTGAATAGGAGGTTGAATTCCATCTCTCATTTGATGGTTAAGGGTGTAGAGGTGGATGATTCCAAGGATATTTCTGACCAGATTGTTCACTTTTATTCTTCCTTGTATGAGGAACCTTACTTGTGGCGACCTATGTTGGATGATTTGGAGTTTGACACTATCTCTAGGGAGGAGGCTGAATGTCTGGAAAGGCCTTTTGAGGAGGAAGAGGTGTATGGGGTGGTACGTGGTCTTAATGGGGATAAAGCTCCAAGTCTGAATGGCTTTTCTATTGCTTTTTATCAGTCTTGTTAAGATGTGATTAAGAAGGATGTGCTCTCCGTGTTCAATGAGTTTGCTAGGTGCGGCAAGTTTGTCCGAAGTATGAATTCATCTTTTATTGTCCTAATACCTAAGAAGCCAGGAGTAGTTGAGTTGAAAGATTTCCGTCCTATTAGTCTGGTGGGAAGTGTTTACAAAATTTTAGCAAAAGTGTTAGCCAATTGGCTGAAACTTATGCTACATCAAATTATGTCATCCTTTCATAATATTTTTGTGAGGGGTTGACAAATTCTAGACTCGGTGTTGATCGCGAATAAATGCCTTGATTCTTGGTTGAGGTCAAAAGAACGGGGTATGTTGAGTAAATTGGACATCCAGAAAGCTTATGACCATGTGAATTGACAGTTCTTGCTCTATATGTTGAGGCATTGTGGGTTTGGTGAAAAGTGGTGTCGTTGGATACACTTTTGCATTTTCGTTAGTTAAATTCTTTATGGCTGTTAATGGATCGCTCGAGGGATGTTTTGGTAGTACTCATGGTTTACGACAATGTGATCCCATCTCTCTTTTATTTGTCATTGTCATGGAAACCTTTTCACGCATGATGGAGAAGTTAGTTAAATGGGATGATCACTGGGTTTAAGGGGTGTTAGGTGTGAAAGTATTGTATTTCCATTTATTTACTGATGATACTCTTGTTATGTGTGGGGCGGATGTGGAGCAGTTTAGAAGTCTTCGGTGTCTATTATTGTGTTTTGAGGTAGTTTTATGTTTGAAAGTTAATCTTTCAAAGTCGAGTTGGAGGTGATTTCGATTAGTAACATTATTAATGTGCAAGAGTCGGCATCGATTATGGGGTGTATAATTTATGTATTGTCTATTACTTATTTAGGTCTTCCTTTGGGAGCTAGATCTAAGAGTGTGCATATTTGGGATGGTATTTTGGAGAGGATGGCTAGAAGGTTGGCTGGATGGAAGAGAATGTATATTTCTAAAGGCAGAAGGTTGATGTTGATTAAATCCACCCTCTCTAGCTTACCTATATATTTTTTATCTCTTTTTCCCATTCCATCCTCTGTGGCCTCTAGAATTGAGGAATTGCAAAGGAATTTCTTTTGAGGTAGCGATTTGGAGGGTCATAAATTTCATCTTCTGAAATGAGAAAAGGTTTGTTCTCTTCTTCATTGTGGGCGGTTGAGTCTTCACCGTTTGTTGACATTTAACAAAGCTTTGTTAGGGAAATGGTTATAGTGTTTTGGCACTGAGAGAGATAGTTTATGGAGGGTTATTATTGCAACAAAGTTTGGTACTATGGTGGGTGATTGGATCTCTTTGCCTTCTCAAGATTCTTATGGGTTGAGTTTATGGACGCATATTAGTAAGAATTGGGATTCTTTTGCTGCCCATATTCGGCTTGTGGTAGGTAATGGGTGTAGGGTGAGGTTTTGGCATGTTTGGTGTGGAGATATTCCTCTTCGTTGTTTGTTTCCGTTGTGTTCTCTTTGGCTTGGTGTAAGGATGGGATGGTGGCAGATTTTCTGTCAAATGATGCACTTTCTTTGGTTTGGAATATTCAGTTCTTGAAATTTGAAAATGTTTGGAAAATGGCAGAATTTAGAGCTTTCTATTCCACTCTTTATGCTATGGTATTTCGTCGAGATAGTGAGGACAGTTGGTTTGGATGGGAGCTAAGATGGTGTTTTCACTGTGATAGATTTTTATTCCTCTATTTTTGGTGGTACGTCACAGTTGTTTCCTTGGTGTGGGGTTTGGCGGACTAAGGTGCCTATGAGAATTTCGTTCTTTGTATGGGAGGCTATGCATGCTCAAAATTTGACAATTGATAATCTTCGAAAGCGAGGTGTTTATGTAACGGATTAGTGCTATTTATGTAAGAGGGATAGTGAGTCCATCGACCATGTTTTATTGCACTGTTCTATGGCGAGGTCACTTTGAGTGTATGTTTTTCGCATTTCGAATCTTCATTGGATAATGCCAGAAAGGGTGTTTGATGTGTTGCCATGTTGGAGTAGAAAGTTTAAGGATCCTTTGGCTAAGGCAATTTGGAATATGGTTCCATCTTGTGTTTGGTGGTGTCTTTGGAAGGAACGAAATAGCCGTTGTTTTAAGGATTTAGCTTCGTCGTTGGTTTATTTGCAGGTGTTGTTATGTACTCTCTTTTTTGTTGGGTTACTACCATGTGGGGGGGGTCATTTTCTAAATTTTCAAATTTCAGTAGCTTTTTTATCTGTATGTTCTAAGAGTTTTCAGTACAATCTTTGTATCATTTTCACTCTTTTTTCCTTTTAATAATTGATCTTACTTATAAAAAAAAAAAAAAATATATAATGTGTGTTTTGTTGTACCTTAGACTCTTGCATGTAAATTTGAAGCTTGAAAACCAAAATTTCAATATTTGAGTGGATTTACTCTCTTGTGTGGATTTTTGTAATTTTATTGAGCTTTGGGTATGAGGTGAGGTATAACTAACACTTAGATGATGAGTTGTTGGTGTTATATGAAGCCTATAGCCGAATATGTACATGAATGTGGCTCTTGTTGAATAAGAACATGTTGCATGTCATCTATGTACCAATATCTTGTCAAATGATGCATGTAAATGACTCTTTGTTCATATCTGTTTGTCTTGAAGTAAGATGATGCATTAGTGTGTTTTGAATGTCAAAATGGATGAACTAAAATGGCTAAGAGAAGCCATCGAGGCCACGGATCCTAAGGTTTTTAACCTAAAGGATGGCCACTTGTATATTTTGACATTTCAAGTGCTTGATAGTGTAATTTGAGGCTTGTTTTGCTCATTGTTTGACCTTAACCAAATCCGGACAGTTTATACCTAGGGGATTTGAGTGGTTTTCGAGTAAGTGTAGAGTCCTATAAGTGGAGAACTTAGAAATTAGGTCAAAAGAGTGAATGTGGGCAAAAATGATCAAACCAGGTCCTAAAATATGGAGCTTGAGCCACTAAAAAGAGTAAGTTTGGTAATTAAACCTTAAATGTTATAAGATAATAATCTAATGAGGTAAGAGACATTTAATGGCATAAAAATGTCAATAAGGATGCTTAATGGGCCTTAGTGGGCCTTGGAGGCCCAATAACCTTTCTTAGGCCTTGAAAGTCCAAAAGAAGACTTAAAGGAGACCTAAAAGAGACCCTAATTAATTCTGGAACTTTCAATAAAAATATCATAGAACTTTATTAAAGATTTAAAGAAAAGAAAAATAAAGAGGAATGCAAAAGGGCTTGAAATGACTTAAAAGCCTTTTAAGAAACACTGAAGGGACCGAAAGACTTAAAGCCCAAGAAGAGAGAAATTGGACTTAGAGTTTTTAACTAAAGAAATAAAAAGAGGCCCAACCATTGGAAAGAAATATAATAATGGGCCTCAAGGCCCAATAGTAGAAGACAAAGAAATAAAGAAAGTGGCTTGACAAGGATATTGAAAGCCAACTAAAGTCTAAGAATTATTAAATGTCTATTGGAACTAAGACATAACTAAGTAAATATCAAAGATAAGAGGTAATAAAGAGTAAAGAGTTATTGAATAAAGGGAGTAATTATTAAATAAAAGATTTAATAAGCTTAAAGGTTTGACAGCGTGATAACCTTAAGATAGGTCTTACTTTATTTAATAATCTATTGTCAATTATTTAAATATTGCATAATGTATTCCTTATATCATTCATGTGAACATTAAGAATTCAATGGTAGAATCGTTATTGAGAATAACGGGATGTGGATAACTTAACTTCCATAAATGGTCCAGCTGTTATTAAACGAGCGAAGTTGTGATGGTACTGATCACTGGGAGACGTGCAACTATTGTCTTGCATGATTAAAGGATGGCCTCCTAGAAGGGGGGGAGCTAGACTCATCCTTGCTTTTGTTTCGGAGAGGACGGAAATTACGGAACCCAACTGAAGGGGAGAGAAACGCACAACCCAGACTTTAGAGGTAAACAAAGGGTGGAGTTATGCGTTTCTCTCCCCTTCAGTTGGGACTGTTCTGTAATTTTTGTCCTCTTCGGAACAAAAGCAAGTATGAGTCAAACTTCCCCCTTCTAGGAGGCCACCCCTTGATCATGCAAGACAATGGTTGCACGTCCGCAGTGATCAATACCATCACAACTTCATTCAACATTTTATGTCTATCTCTCTCCGAATTGCATAGTATAATTCAAGCAAGGGATTCCTCATCCCAATAAAAGTGGGTTTCTAGTACTTTTAAGTCACAAGTGGAGTAATTTAACAGAATTATTAATACTCTACATTTAAGGTCATACTTTATGGGCTATTAATTATGTAAGTGCCTAATTTTGTCTATCCATGATCCCATATTAGATCCGAGGGTGGTGAACGCTTACAAAGAGCATGGCTAAGCCCTTAGAAAGTAATTCTTTTTCTATCGGGCCTAAGGACGACTGCCAATTAACAAATGATTCATAGGACTAATGTGACCCATTCATTAATTGAAGAACTATTCAAAATTAAGATTAAATATTAATTGCTAACAAAAAAAAATCTAAGATTAACTAATTCTACTAACAAGCAGTATTCCTTGTAATTAAACCCAAACTTTAGAGGTAAACAAAGGGTGGAGTTGGATGGAGACTATGAAATGACTAATTCACTTAGTACTGATAATATGATCAGTAATATGTCACACTATCATTTCTTATTGATGACTATTTATTGCCTATTTTGTCTAAATTTCCCTGCTTTATCATCTATGCATGTCTTACCGCTTTCAATAACATATATCCCTTTCCCCTACCTTACTGAGTCCTTAAAATTCGAGTTTGGTTATTATGTTGAGGAGTATTATACTATTGAGTGATGAGCGATGGCTAGGATTGGGTCTACACGATCCAAAGGCCCAGAACGCGTCACATCAATTAAAATGAGATTACCTGGATAACCATTTTAACCGACCTGTTTTGTAATATGACCAGTTTTGCAGCAATTTTGAGTTTGCAAGTTTATCATTTAAGGTTCCAAATTACCCACGCCAGCTCCCACACCATCTCCCAGCTCCGTCTCATAGCCCCCATGGCATGCAATTCCTTCTGCTGGTATGGTTTGGTAATTCACTTATTTGCACTACTACGTGTTGTATGCATTTGGAGCCACTATGAGGTTTGCTTTATAACTTATTCTAAAGCATATACCTCTATCTATGCCTAATGAATTTAATGGCTTGAAAGAACGCATCAATCATTCTGTAGCACTCGAGTTTCAAATGAGTTGGGAGCTAGGACTCCACGAGCGACTGAAGTATGGTTCTTGCAGCTGGAGAAATGCTTATTGTAAGCATGATCCTATTCTTTTGCCGCCATTTTTTAAGCTATGCCTTCAACAAAGAGAAGGAGATTGTGGTTCGTATTGCAGATATGGGACCTGTGATATGTCTCTCAATAATTATGGATGGTTTACAAGCTGTTCTTTCGGGTAACTTTCTCTAAAGTAGTGGCTTTTGAGTTATTGTCTAAAGAGAGACAGCACTGGTTTTTGGATAAGAACCTTAGGAGTCACTTTTTTCCCCCTCAATTATAGCTATGGTATCAAAGAAGCATATTCTTATATTCAATCTCGAATATTTTCTTATCATTTATGACATTACAAAGATCAAACTTCGGCCTTGATGTAATCTTCTCCGACTAGTCTATTGTCACCAGTCTATAGCAGTCATGAATCTCCCTAGCTTTATATTGCTTACAAATAGGCTCATAAGTGTTGGGCTTTCTCCAATCCATTAGGCATTGCTAGAGGAAGTGGGTGGCAGCATATAGGAGCTTATGTCAATCTTAGTGCATACTATTTAGTTAGGACTCCTCTTGGTGCTGTGGTGGCCTTCGTGGTACACTTAAGAGGGAAAAGCCTTTGGGTTAGATTGCTGACAAGGTCTACTGAACAAGCAATTATGCTTGCTCTTAGAATAATCTTCATAGATTGGCAAAATAAAAAAGGAATCTGTATTTTTTTAGACTTATTTTGGTAAGTGAAACAAGGGACCAGTTTTGAATGCTTAGCTAGAGTTATTTGGAAATCGCAGGCCTCGAAAGGAGAGAGAGGATATTTGAAAGAGATTCAGAGCTTAGAGTTCAGAGTCAAGTGAGTTGAATCGACAAAGCATTATGCTCATGAGCCGATTCCAATGACTCATCTTGATAGACACTAACCATCCAGGGTTTACTATTTTTTTTTTCTCTAGTTCAACTTTGGCTGGTTTTCTGGTTTCTTTCAAGTTTTCAGGTAAATAATCTAGATTCTGTCTTTCTTAAAGAAGTAATATTTTGATATCTCCGACAAAAGAAACAATAATTTTGTGCAAGTATTATTGTATTTGAACTTCATAAATGGAATGTTCATCAGAAGCCCACTTAATTTCCCAAATAAGCCCACTGAGCGACGGAACTAGGCGATGAGGCTGGGCGCGACGGATGTCGTAGTTGATCTTATGGGTACTAACGAAGACCCGTGATTATGTTATTTTCTGCAGTTGTTTTATTTCTATATTTTGGACAAATTTTAAGTTGCTTTATTTAAGGTTTTAATTTTGTAAAACTTTGGAAACAATTAATAGCTACGTATTAGTGAGTAGGGGTGAATAGCGGACTAGTCGGAAGTGGAATTTGACATTTCCGACATCCGGTCCGCTAACTAGCGGATGGCCAAAATCGACTCCGCTTCCGTTTCCGACTCTTAGCGGATTTAGCGGAAGCGGATTTAGCGGAATTCTGACAATTTTTTGGGCCATATTTTTCGGCCTATTTAAGCTTTTTTTCAATAAATGAAAATTTTACTCATTCATCACAATTCACAAATAAAATCCTAAAACATGTAATTGACAAACAAGTGTAAAAATAAATATAAAAACATGCAATTCACATAATCTCATATTAAATAAATCTTAAATCAAACTTGAAACTAACTTGAAATAACAAAATATTACAATACAAACTTAGAAGTATCAACTCAAGTAAGAAATTAATAACATAATCAAACATCAATCAATCACGTATGACCCATCCACGATCGATGCAGCATTAGAAATTAACTCTGCAAAAAAACAAATGTATCAACAATTAGCTCATAAAAAATTTTAATAAAGTGAAAGTAGAAATGTAAAATGTTGTATATACCTATATCCATCATATAACTAGAGGGATCTTCTGTCCCATCAGTAACTTCAGATTCGTTATCCTCTTTATCATCAGCAGAATGTATGACCTTGGATGTCAACCAATTTTGAGCACAAATGAGTCCTTCCGCCGTCTTTGGTGCCAACAAACTCCGGAAAGAATCTAATACTCGACCCCTGTGCTGAAGACAGACTCTGAAGGCACTGTAGTGATAGGGATGGCAAGAACATCTCGAGAAATTCGTGCAAGAATGGAAATTTTGGTGCATTCACTCTCCACCAATTGAGGATATCAAAATTAGGATCTCTGGGCTCAATATCCTCCATTAAATATCTCTCCACTTCAGACTTGCTATCCAGCAAATTCTGTTGCGCCTTAAATTGTGTGAATTCCATGTAAAGAGGATCATCTATTGATGAACTAGATGACCCAACAAAATCAAGCTGGCCTTGACTTGCAGATACGCTCCCACTGCTAGATGACCCATCCATATTAGCATACTCTGTAAACAACTGATCCAAGGTCCATCTTACAAGACTAGTCATCTTTGCACCCAACTCCACCCCCAAAGCCTTCTTGAACCAAAAGTCCAAGTATATAATCTTGTATTGTGGATCAAGTACCGCTGCAACAAACAACAATCTGTTAACCTTGGTCAAATCACCCCAGTATTTATTATACTTCATTTGCATTCTTTTTGCCATGTCTGCCAAGAAAAAATCCCCACTAGCTGCATATTTTCCCAAATGCATATGAATTTTGGCTAGTTCTGCAAAAAATAAGTTTGTTGTCACGTATTCGAAGCAGATATTCGAACCGTCACTTCATAGAAGAGCGCAAAAACTTCGTAAAATGTCTCACACGCTCCCAATCCTCAAATCCAGGGGGACCCAGTCCCTTCCTCCCATGCCCCTCCTCACGCAGAAAGCTTATCAGAATCTCATCTTCTGCCAACATATCCTCAAAAACTCTCTGATATTTCTCAGCTACATCCAACATAATATACGTTGAATTCCAACGAGTAGGAACATCAAGCTGCAAAAATCCCTCACTGGGAAACTTCCTCTTCGCTACACATTTTTTAAACCCATCCATTCGACCGGGAGATGACTTAACATACTTGACCAAGTTCTTTACCTTGGCCACAGAATCATCCAACTCCTTCAACCCATCTTGCACAATTAAATTCAAGATATGTGCACAACATCTCATATGCAAACAATCATGATTACAAACTATTTTTCCAGGCCGAAACCCCAAAAGCAATTGTCTACTCTTTACATGTTCAATGGCTATATCATTAGAGAGGCATTATCGACAGTGATTGTAAGGATTTTATCAATCCCATTCCGACATACAATCCTCCAATTCCATCCCAACTGTCGAGCCCTTATGATCTGACACCTTAGAGAAGGCAAGTATCTTTTTGTGCAAGTTCCAAGTACTATCAATGAAGTGTGCAGTGACAGACATATAATTCATGTTTTGGACTGATGTCCATGTGTCAGTGGTGAAACAAACTCGGGGTCTATTGAGTAAGATACTAGCCTTCAGTCTAGCCTTCTCTTCCAAGTAAAGTTTCATACAGTCTTTCATCACTGTAATTCGAGATGGCACTTTAAATCGGGGCTCGAGGGTATAAATCATCTCCTTGAACCCATCCTTACTTACTATTCTAAAAGGAAGCTCATCCACAATTATAAACTTGCAATAGAAGCTCTAATAGCCTTGGGATTATATGAGTCTATCTTCATCACTCCCACTGATCCACTACTTGCCCCTTGATATCAAAAGTCAATTTCTGTTGAGAACTATCCAATTTACTTTGAGTTCTCTTATACATTACACATGCTTTAAGTGGGATCTCATAGCCGAAGTCCCTTGATCTTTGTGGTGACACCCAGTTTTATGACCACAATGGTTGCACTTGGCCAATGGTTTGTTTGGGTCAACTACTGGTAGTATCCTAGTGAAATGTTCCCACATCGGGGATGGATTGGAAACCTTCTTCTTTTGGGGGTAGGGTCACTTGTCTCAGTTTGTTGTGCCTCTACATCTATAATTGGTATCTCACCAATTGTAGGTGTAGCCGTTGAGGCAGGGGTAAATAAATTGGGGGTTGTGGATTGCGAAGATGCAATCGGAGTTTGACGATCCATCTGAAATAAAGACACAAAATAACATACACCTCGATCAAACATACACCTCAATACATTTAGAAATATTTCATGACTTACAAAATACTAGAACTAAGTCTTTCAATCAAACATATATGAGGAACCAAACAAAAACATTGAAAAAATTTGAACTTTTTTATTTAAATGGTAAAGGTTTGCTTGCGTTTGCATTTTGCAATCCTTTTTTTCTCATCTGTAAACATAGAGATTGACTCAGAGATTGTGCTGTTTGATTTGCATTGACATGTATAGCGGATCATGAATGCATATGCCAAATAGAATATGCATTAATGGCAAGAAATATAGGAACTTACACAAAAAGATAAGAGGAATGGGAGAGTGCAAGAACCAGAGGATCATGATAAGCACGAAAAGGATCAAAGAAAAAGTTGACATTCAAAGGAGTAATCTAAGGAAAATGCATAAGAGCAGAATAACAAATTCACAACCAATATCCTCTTGATTCACAACCAATCTAATACAATTTAATCTAACACTGAACAACAAATTCACAACAATTTAATCTAACCCAATCATAGCCAATACCAATCTAATATCAATAGTAGTAGCTAATCCCAACAACAGTAGCTGTGAGAGAGAGGAAGAGAGAGAGAGAGAGAGAGAGGTCACTTAATTTTAGCGCTAAAGTAAGAACTGAGGAAGGCTGAGAGGGTGGCAGCACTGGCAGGGGAAAGAGAAAATTTTAGGGCTGCGGCTGGGGGGGGGGACTCGGGGTCAAGGGGGGGAAAGGGAAATTAGGATTTAGGGCTGCAGGCTGCGTCGAGGGAGGGGAAAGGGAAACAAGTAAACGACGTCGTTTTAAGTCAAGGGGAAAAAAAATAAAAAATAAAAAAAATCCAGAACCGATTTTTTGCTGAACCGACGAAAATTCCGCTTCCGGTGGCCCAAAATGACCTCCGGCTCCAGTTCCTGGAAGAGGCGGATCTTCTCTTACCGGAAACGAAACCGGACCTCCTCTGGCAGCCGAACCGGACTTACAGGCCTATTAGTGAGCTTATTTTGGCTCACACTTTTGTAAATACCTTAGCAATTCTTTTGTTAAAATCTTTCCTAGAGGATTTAAAATCTATTTCCATCTTTATGAAATGTCTTTCCTTTATTTCTCCATAACTGTTAAACCAAAATTATTATTTCAAATTGAAGGTTACGATTTGCAAAGTTTAATTATTTTCCCACATGAGTAATTATTAATTATTCATTCGCTAATGCGCCGATAATAAGATTGGTAAGAAAAATTATTTTTATCTAACTAAAAAGAAAAGTTCTTTCTTTAATTTCCTAAAATCTTATATCCTTCCACGACTAGAAATGCTTTTCGTCAATTTTTCCACTTTAGGTCGAGTGAGGGCATTTTGGTCTTTTGAGCGCTTACAAAAACATGTGTTGTAATCTTGTTTAGTTAGTATTCTATTACTATCAAGAGAGCTTTAAAGATAATACCGGCACAGGTCGCTACATAATCACTTGATTTTTTTCGGTGAGAATTATTCATCGAAAGAAGTTTGGAGATGATTGTTCTCAAGTTCGGTTTAGAGCTTATAGAGGAGATATCTCAAGCTAGGTTTGGTTGTAAATATTGAGCCCAAGATAAACACTTGTAAGGTTCTTTAGCACTTGGAAGCTTAGAGTGTACACTATTTGGAAGATAGTGGAGAAAACTTCAAGACTCGGAAAAAAAAGCTTTAGGGGTAGATGTAAAAGGGGTTGCCGAAACTACCTAAAAATCTTGTGTTTGCTTTTCTTTAACCCTTCTCTTTACATTTAGCATTATATTCTCATTGTGATATTATTACATATTCCGCATGCTAAGATATTTATTACATTGATTTTTTAGCAAACACAAATTCGAGAGAACCTTACAAAAGGCCCCTCATCCTATAACTTAGAAAAGGCAAGATTTTTTTTTTTTTTCATTTGACTACATATTTGGACTCTAATTTGTCCACTTATCAAGGTCCCTCATTTAGTCCATGTTTTGGCCCTAAATGAGTGTAAATGAAGAACCTTTGCAATTGGACTATTGAGAGACTAAAAATATGGAGCCAAATGAGGAGCCCTGACAAGTAGAACAATGAGAGACTAAAATATCGAACCAAATGAGGTCAAATGAAGAGCCTTTGCAATTGGACCAATGAGAGATGAAAGTATGGAATCAAATGAGGAACCATTACATGTGGGCAAATGAGAGACCAAAATATAGTTCCAAAATGAAATCAAACGTAGAGCTTTGACAATTGAATCAATGTTGGATCAAAACATAGAGCCAAATGAGGAAGCCTTAAAAAGTGGACCAATAATAGACCAAAATATGAAGTCTAATTAAGAACCTTAGTAATTGGAACAATGAGAGACCAAAGCATGGAGCCAAGTTTGGTGCATGACATGGGGAGTAATGAGAGACCAAAATATGTAGTCAAATAATGACAAATGAAGAGCATTTATAATTGGAACAATGAGAGATCAAAACATGAAGCCAAATGAAGAGACTTAACAATTGAAACAATGAGGGACCAACAACATGGAATCAAATGAGGAGCCTTGACACGTGGACTAATGAGAGACTAAAATATACTGCCAAATGAAGCCAAATGAAAAACCTTTAAAGCGTTTTTATGTATGAATATGAAATTTACATACAACGCAACTTTTTGGCATAAAATCCACTTCAATCTACAATAGTTTCCTATCTCATCATTAGCCATGTTTTCAATAACAAAAAAACCAAACCACTTTCACAAAAATCTATAAATAATTCCTTTTATAAAAAATTTCTTTTTATAGATTCACAGTTTTAAAAAAAATATATATATTTTTTCTACAGGTATTATTATTTTCACAAACATTCATAAATAAATTAATTAATTAAGAGTGGAGGGTCATGCCTTTTTTTTAGTATTTGTTTTCCCATTTTCTGTGTTATTCTATAAATGTTCCTCATTTGTTTAACTTCTTCGAATTATTTTAATTTTTAAAGTAAAAAATTTAAATAAATGTCGTGTCGGGTTGAGTCAGCAAATGGGAACACATGACATCATCCTATTGCATGAGACATGGCGTCAATCAGCCACGTTAACGTTTTCCATCCAAGAGTTAGGGACAAGACAACGGAAGGACCAGTTTGGAAATCAATCCTTATCCTAGGGAGTTTGGAAAGAAAATTTAGCCTGGGGGAAAGACCAAATCACAAAGACTGGAGGATGAATTCAACCTTTTCTTTTTTTAAAATGCAATTTTATTGGATGTTTGTGAAAGTAATCAGACATCCATAAATATTGAAAAAATAATAATTTTCTACATGTCTTATTATTTGTTATATACAAATATAGCATAAACTTTTTAGAGCTCAAGATTGCATGTTTGCCGAACTCAAACCACTCTTCAGTCCTCCCCAAGTCCCACCTGACTTTCTTGACTAACATTTTATTTTCCCTTTCTTAGGGGTTTAGAATTTATTTAAGGAGATGTTTGGTTATGAAAAATTTTCAATTTTTTAAGAATTGTTTTTTCAAAAAGTCAAAATTTTTACTACCAATCATCAAAATCTCAAAATTTTTATATAAATTCCACAACATTTTCACACCAACTTTAATAATTTTTCATTAAAAAAGTCAAATTATTACTTTTTATCGAATTCCTTTTTTTTAATTAAAAAATTCATCATCTTTTGTCTCCTTATTTTTTAGCAAACTACAATAAAAATGATTCTAAAATTAAATATTCTTAAACTTGTTCACCAATTTTTTACAAACCCTATTAAAAGTCAAACTCTCAAAATTTTTTAATACAAACTCAAAATTCCAAAGAAATGTTTGCATGGGCGGACTTATGACTGAACTCTTATTGGGGGGGCCTTTTTGGTTGTCAAACATCACCTAAGGAGCCAAAGCATTTCCAACCGGAAAAGGAAAAAATAATGCCTCTAACCATTGTTCACCAAGTATTTTTGTTCAATTCCTCGAAATAAAAATGAAAAAACTAATTTTCTCCGACAGCATAACGAAAGCAGTATGTCCTCACTTTGTTTTCTGTTTCGAGGAGACATCATAGTATGCTCTATAGTTATAAGTAAAAATTATATTATACTCCATATACTTTGCTCTATTTATATTTAAAAGTGTTGATACATTATATTTTAATATTTTATTTTTTAGATATTAAGTTTATTATACAATAATTTGTATCCGTACTAAATTTAATATTAAATTAGATAATAATTATTTATCTGACCTCAGTCTTTATCTAATTAGAGTATTACCTTTTAATCTCAAATAAATCACAGTTAAATGAGGTGTAAAATCCAAGAAAATATTTCTCAAACCCATCCTCCCAACATGTTTATCACTTCAGCGCCTCTCACCCATTCTTCCCATCCGTTCTTCTTTAATTCCGCATTCGTCAAACATCTGCTAACCGCGCCAACTGAAAACAACACCAGCCCGCCCACGGCCCACCGGCTTGTCAATACAAAATCCCCGATTAGAATGCCGTAAGAAAATTAGATGGCTCTCTTTGTTCCCATCGTAGTATGGAGATGATAATTGGAGTACTACTGGACATGGGGAAGATTTAGGTAAGGAGTTTGAAATATAGGTGCAGTGCAGTGAAGTGAGTCCTCCTTCCCAAAAGAAAATGAGGGACCTGGCCATGTGCAACGGCTGCTTTTTATTCTCTCGAACAGTTTCTGAAGTCCATCGGCTTGATTTCGCTGAGGATTTCTGGTTCCGATGGCCATGGATGAGTTACACTCTGCTCAACAATCTCTTCTGTTTTCCAATGGAGGTGATAATAACAAGAACAAGATCAGGAAAAAGGGTATCTTCGGATCGTTGGCCAAATGGATTCTCAAGTTTACCATGTGGGTCATATTCGTTTTGTGGGTTGCTATGTTTTGTGTCGTTCCTACAGACTTGGGTAGCGACCTCTATGATGACTGGATCGATGCCACCAGTGGAGCTCTGTTTGGGAAGACAGGTGCTTCTTTAATTAGTATTTTGAACTGGAACTCATCATCACATTCATTATTAATTGTCTAAAACGTTTGATTGAGACTGAATTTTCAGGGAGCGCCCTGCTGTTATACAGCGGCCCCATTATCATGATTGCTTTTCTTGCTGTTCCATATCTTCTCCTCTCTGGGGAAGACCAACAGGAAGAAGAACTACAGGAGTATGTAATTCTTTTGCACTTCGACGTGTTTTTTATGTTTGTTGGTTACTTAAAGACGGGAAAACTATGAAAACTGCACTGGGTTCATGTATCGCAAACAACATAAATGTTCAATTTCTAACATTAAAAGAAAAATCCACTACAGGAAGAGGCCTCCAAGATTTCGACTGTGGACTTTTCCCGTTCTGGTTGAGGGACCGTTCGGGGTTGTTTCTGCTGCCGAGTTCATTGGCATAATCCTCTTTGTTGTGTTCGTTCTGTGGACTCTTTATGCGAACGCAGTCGTGAACTTTGAGTTGTTACCTAGCTACGGTGACTTGACCTTCAAAGAAATGAGGTACACTAATCTATGGAGTTTGGTTCCGTTTATTTCTGTAGAAGAGAAATTACATTATGTACATGTTACTAGGACAACATTCCAATGTCCGTAGGTGTGATCTCGTCAACTTTTCAGGGTTTTTATGTTGCAACTTATGTCAGCATATTGCTTTCGTTTGATTGCCCTATCTTGCTTGGCCTTTCTTTTTCTCCCAATCCCAAGGGGATCGATTCTTCTCCGACTTATTGATATACCCTTTGGGCATGCCACCAGTTATCACGCATGGCTGGGAAATCTGACAATGTTCCTACTTACTCTTCACGGACTTTGCTATATGATTGTATGGGCAATACGTGGCATCAGACCATGATCTGAAGTGAGTGGTACTTTTCATGGTGTGCTTTACTGGATTGTTTTAGTTTGGTATTACTAATGCTCTAGGGAGGCCACAGCGGACACTTCATGTGGTAGCCTTCTTAAGAAGTGAAGGAACAATGATGACTTCGATCAAGGACAGCACAAAAGAACAAGACAAACGTGAGAAAATGGAGACTCACTTTATCATTCTCTCTATTGGGGTACTTAGGGGGTGTGACCCTTTCAAGGGCTTAAAATTGCATAAATGCAGGATGAAATCTTTGGGCAAATTAGGAATTAGTCTCTTATGTTTTCACGCAGTTCAAATCGCTACCTCAAGTTACAAATTCAGTGCTCGACTCCACTAGTTTCTCTGTTTTACAAATTGCTTCTTTCTTCTTTAAGTCCCATAGACCTTAGTACATGTTGAAGTGGTTCGTAAACTAGTATCATATACTGCTTCCTTAATATTCCTATTTCAACCAATGCATCCTAGAAGATATGAATTACCTAATTCCATTTGTCTGGCTGATAAAAGGGTGTTACTCTGTTAATGAATTTACACTTCTCAAAGTAACGTCAAGATGTACTATGTGTACTGTCCAAGTACTCTTTTTATTTCATTCGACCTTTCTCTAACCAAGTTTCATAATAAACAAGTGTTTGTGTGAAACTTAAACCATTCACAAATGAGCATCTAATCAGCAAATTCTCTACGTTCTTTTCTTCCTTAGCAAGATGGATATTGGCTGGAGTTCCTTGTTTTCTTGAACTTTTCAGTTGCGTCATTTTGGAATTTGTGGCACTTGGCTTTGGTGCAACTGGATCATATCTGTTGGCATTTTTCTTTCTTCCAATTGCAAGAGGATCCGTTCTTCTCCGCCTTATAGGTATTCCATTTGAGCATGCGACAAGATATCATGTATGGCTTGGACATCTCTCGATGCTGTTGTTTACCCTCCATGGAGCAATTTATCTAATTGCATGGTCCATCGAGGGCCACCTCATTGATGATGTGAGTGCTAATGTTTATCTCTCGATAATGAAATGCTTATCCGTATATACATGATCTAAACAAGTAACAACTCTTATTTACTGCATAGCCATATAAGTCTCCTGGTGGAATATATAACTATCTTTGAAGCCAAGACCAACACGTTACACCCTCAAGCAGATATTTCTTCTCCAGAGCCATTGCAACTCCCATCGTTCATGAGGCATCTGACGTGGCTATCCACTCTGTCAAGAGTAACAATTAAGGCCAAACATGATGCTCTATTTTTTATGATGTGAAATTGTGATGTGTTTTGGGTTACATAACTGAAACACCATTTTATATTGCAACGCAAGTTCATGACGGTTAGATATATCCTTAAAAGACTTAATGACTTAGAAAAGAAATATGTCCTTGAAAACTTAAATTTAATGCACATTCCAACTATGATAGATATGAACTTTAGTAAGTTATTTACTTATCAAAAAAAAAAGAAAAGAAATATGCCCTTGAAAACTTAAACTTAGTGCACATTCCAACTATGATAGATATGAACTTTAGTAAGTAATTTACTTAGAAAAAGAAAAAACTTTAGTAAGTAATTTATCAGATGAGAATAAAAAACATGGTGAGAAAAACTTGAAAATTTCTTATCACCTGACAGATCATATGGATGGCCTTGCTTAATTAGACTGATGCTTATGCTATATGTGAAGAAATTTGCTGATTTGATTTATAGTGGCTAAACTTATTTTGTTTTAACTACAGTGATTAGATCAGCGCCCACAAATTTGTAAAGCATGGTGCTAGGTGCTATGAGTGATTGGCCATTACAGTTTGATGACATACTTTTGATCTCCTCTATCTTCATTTGACAAAAGCATTTTGTTGTTAATCGATCTTTGATACCTTAAAAGTTTGCGCAAATACAATAATAGATGTGAGTTGCGTCAGCTGGCTTGGCTCGTGCATGGTTGTAGTTTTTTCAGCTTATGTAGTGCTCAGTATCTCTATATGCCCTAGTGTGCCAGAATGATGCCTGTGCTCTTGAAGAAGCCAAGCCAATATGTACTTAAATGTATCGTTACATTATCATTTGTTGCAGGTGTGTTTGTTTGTTGGTCTCTTGAATGTAATGCTCTTTATATACTGTCAGATCCATCCACCCCAATTTTATTCTGAGAGGTCATGTCATGGGATAACCCACCCTACAACTGAAAAAGATATTGGCAGAGAACCATGGTAAATAATTTCGGCGTCCTCTTCAAAAGCTGATCGAGAAGTTAAGTGTGTCTTTAAGTGGCACTAGTGAGGAAACCTGAGAGAAGGCATCTCCGTGTGTAAACAATTTGATTGTCCTAATCAATCTGCTTCCTCCATCGAATTTTTGCCACATGACCTTGATGGTTAGAGACATTGGGTCATATCATGAAGATGATAAAGCTACCTTTTTTTTGTAATTGTTCCTTGCAGATATTGGAGTGGGGAAATCTTGCCGGAGTTATTAGCCTTTTGTCTGGTCTATTGATGTGGGTGACATCCCTTCATCCAGTGAGAAAGCAGAAGTTTGAGTTGTTCTTCTACACCCACCAACTATACGCTGTTTTTGTCTTCTTTTTCGCTCAGCATGCTGGTTTCCATTTCAATAGTGCTGCTGGAGGAATATTTCTTTTCATTATCGATCGCTTTCTGAGGTTCTGCCAATCACGAAGGACTGTTGATATAATTTCTGCCAAGTGCCTGCCTTGTGGAACAGTGGAATTGATCCTTTCAAAACCTGCAAGTAATAGTAGTTCCCAGCACACAAGCTTTTAGTTTCCTTGTTTATCTGTTATTTCCATATTCATTTCATTTTTCATCCTTGGCAATGTAGGTCTGCGGTACAGTGCCCTCAGTTTTATTTTCCTTAAAGTTCAAGAATTATCTTGGCTGCAGTGGCATTCTTTCAGCATTTCATCTAGTCCGCTGGATGGTAAATATCATCTCTCCATTCTTATAAAGGCTCAAGGGGAATGGACAACAGAACTCCAAGGAATTGTCTTGAACAATTCTGACACTGAACTGCAGAAAGAGCTACATCTCCAGCCTCTAACAAAGTTAACAGCTTCAGTCGAGGGGCCTTACGGGAATGAACAACCGTATCACTTGTTGTATGTACCCAATAAGTCAATTCTGCTTTAGTAGGTAACCCAGCTTAACATCATTAATTTTACCAGGTTTTATTTGTTTTCTGACGTTGCCATTTTATCCTACAGGTATGAAAACCTAATCTTGGTAGCAGGTGGCATTGGTATTTCGCCATTTCTGGCAATCTTGCGTGATATTCTCCATCGTACAAGGGAAGGAAAAGCTTGTCTACCTCGAAACATCCTGATAGTTTGGGCTGTAAAAAGATCGAAGGAGCTCTATCTTCTTTCAACCATTGATGTGGAGTCAATCTGTCCATTTTTCTCTGATAAACTAAATCTCGAGATTGACATATATGTCACTCAAGAAACAGAACCTCCACTGGTAGGTGTAGTGAAATTCTCTCACCCTTTTAATGTCCTTTTGTGAATTATTTCTTTTTTATCTGTTATCTATATACACTATGTTGTTCACTCGGGGACCTCCACTGGTTGTTATCTGCAGGAAGAGGGTAGAGTTCCCGAAGCTATGAACTCTTCTACCTGCAGCCCAGTGTCTCATGGATGCAGCATGTCTGTATTGGTTGGTACAGGAAATACTTTATGGTCAGGACTATGTGCTGTCTCATCGACACTCGGGTTTGTTATCTTAGTGGGTTTACTGAATTATTTCTACATAACTCCTTTTAGCATATCTTCACGGTGGTACATAGGGCTTCTTGTTGAAACCTGCATGCCTTTAAGTGTCTTTGTCTTTGGGGGTCTTGTGGTTGGTCTATGGCATCTTTGGGAAAGACAAAATGCAACCTGGGAGCAATGTGAAGATGATAGGACAAAGGTTTACAAGATGCCACAAAATGAAACTGTAGCTCACGAGGATTCACGTTGGCAGACTCTAGCAACTGCAAACCGTACCACTTATGGCTCAAGACCAGACTTCAAAGGTATGGCATGCCAATTGATGTTCCAAATATAAACTAACACAAGATTGCCAAAAAGGGCAAAAGAAAGGGGGGCATGTTGGAAACGAGGTTTAACCTTCTTATCGATAGCTAAAGCATCCTTGATCCCTTCTTTGTCTTACTGAAGGAATTTTGGGGAACATATCCGACAAATGTGGTGCCATTGACGTTGGTGTCATTGTATGCGGTCCTCCAACTCTTCAGTCAAGTATCGCTAAAGAAATCAGATCACGGAATATCAGGAGACAACACGATCATCCAATCTTCCATTTCAACAGCCATAGTTTCGATCTTTAGGTGATAAGTGTGCAATTATTTCCGGATACATTGAATGTTTTAAGATTTCTCTGATATATATATATGTGTGTGTGTGTGTGTGTGTTGGGGGGGGGGGGGGGGGGGGGTGTGCTTTTGTGCCTCTATATATTGTTAGGCGCTCAATGTTTCCAGAAGTCTTGTATAAGTGAATTTGATGATAATGAACAATAAAAAAGTTTTAAATGGACCTGAAGTTAGTCATTTATACGAAGAGTCCATAATAGAACAAATTTTTGAGTTTAGTCTCTACGCGTTGAATTTCTATATTATTATGAAGCTAGAGAATTGTTAAATTTATTTTTGAATGTGATATTGTATGTCAAAGACTAGTAAGTTCAAAGAAGGCATTTCCAAAAAAATTGTATGCATTAAGTCGATTCCAAGAAAGCTAAGAAGAAGAAAATTTGAATCTGTCTAAACGAGTCAACACCATGCGTAAAATGAGTCTACTCCACAAAGTTGAAATTCGAATTTGTCCAAATTACTTAGACACCTGCTTCGAATGAGTCAACTCATTGATACTGAATTTCAAACCTGGACAAATGAGTCAACTCATATCTCTATACGAGGAAACCTTGATTGCAGTTGACAGTAGAAATAGGAATCTATAAAAATGAGTTGGCTCCTACGATATCAGTCGACACCTTGGTCAAAGCAAAAAACAGGATTTCAGGATCGAAGCGAGTCGACTCCTACTCTGATATGGGTCAACTCGTACAGGTGAATTGACATACAAACTGCGCAAAATTGAAATTTTTAAACCGCTCTTTTTGTATCAAATGTAACAGCCAGAAATCCTTGTCTGAGTATAAAAGGAGTCAAAAAGGGAAAAAAGAACCAACTCTTTGCACAATATTTTGAATATCATTGAAGAAATCTACCAATTCTCCCCTTATTTCATTTATTGGTTAATTACACTTTACACTCACGTGATTTAAAAGTATTGATACTTTGCACTCCGTTCTTTTAATTTTGAGATATTCCACACTCGTAGTTTAGGGATCTTGACACTTTGCACTCCTGTCAAATTATCCATTATTTTTAATGGAAAAGTCAACCACGTGCAAAATATGTGACTGATTTTTTTTAGCGTAAAATGTCTCAAAAATAGAAGAACGGTTGCAAAGTGATAGACTCCCCAAACCATGCGGGTGCAAATTGTAATTAAGTCTTTTTGAATATTGGGGGCAAAATGGGCAAGTGAGCCACATGCATAACACGTGACTGACTTTTCTGTTCGAAATAACGGATAATAGATAGCATGGTGTAAATTGAAGGACGTTCAAACTACGTGGGTGAAATGTCTCAAAATTGAAAGAACGGGGTGCAAAGTGTCAAACCCCCAAACCACGTGAGTGTAAAGTATAATTAACCCTTTATTTATTTATTCTCCCAAGATTATTGTGAGATTTAAAGTTTCATTTTTTCACCCATTAACGCTCATCATTGCAAAGCTCTGACTATTTAGAGTAGTGAGCTTCAAACTCTTCAATTATAGTGAGGTCTCTCAAGTACCATTAACGCTTGAGATTTGAGTGTTGAGCACGAGCACATATTCTGACCGTGAGGTTAGGGGACTAATTGGGAATATCTTTCATTGTGAGTTTGTTAGTGTTTTCTTTGCTTCAAAAATACTTATAAAAGTTATCTATTACCCAAAAGTTCGAGTGTAAGCTATTTGTAGAGACTGGAGACAACTCAAGGAACAATTCCCACGGATGTAAGTTTGAATTAAGCCAAACTCTCAAAATCTCGGTGTTGTATCTCTTATTTGTATCTCCTTTTATCTTACAGTGATATATTTCTTGGAAATTGAGTTGGTTGTTGTATATGTACTGAGTTTATTCTTGGACTACTTTTATATTTGTTTCATATTGGCTTTAAACATAGACATTTTTTTTAAAAAAAAAAATCCAATTTACCTCCTTAGATGGTCACTTGGGACTTACATGTATGTGCTTTTATTTCTCTCTATGAAGATGAGCATATGTGCTCTATGTAGGTGTGCATGCTTTTGCACACAATTGTTGTTGCAGATCCTTGATGTTTAATAGGCACGAGGTGTCAAACTTTTTTCTTTTTGATTTTTCGTTCAAGGATTTAGCGATAACTGAAATCCTCATGAAAACGTTTTATCAGTGTCATACTTCTAGAAACGTTTTTGTAAATCAAAATTTCATTTTCATCCATACATTTAAAAACCCATATTTTCTGTGATAGAAAAACACACAAAAAAAAAATGATTTTCACATAAATCAATAAATAATTTCTCTCGGAAAAACTTTACTTTTAAACATATTCCACTACTTTCAGCATCTTTAAGAAAATATTTTTCAAAAGTTGTCTCTTTCCAAACATTTTCTGTTGATTAAAATGCTTTCACAGATATCTATTAAAGTAAATCTATAGAAATGTTCTTAATCACTAGAGAAAAGCATAAAAGTATTTCATAGCCAAATATATAGTGTAAAACTTTTCGGAAGAGATCAAAAGTTTTGGTAACCACAAGCATATATATATATATAACAGAGGCTTTCGGAGCTCAAGCGCATATATATCAAACCAATTATAAGTCCCTCGCTTTGTTGATAAATTATCAAAGATTAAGCCAACCCAAGAGAAAAGGTAAATTAAGTTATAAATTTTTTTTCAAAAATTACACATAAATCCTAGTTCTCAAGCAAGCCAAGCAAGTAAATCAAAGAAGAATGGTTAGAGAAATTAGAGGCTTCAATTTTTTAGGTGGGTCCGCAATCTTGCCTACGTCCACCCTTCAAAGCTCCTTTATCAAACTTTCAAACTTTCCATTATCACCCCTTCTAGCCATGAGAATAGCTTTTACAACAAAACTCAATAACAACCTCTAAAGCTTTAACCCCTTTGGGGTGATATACTCTCACTAAAGTTTACAAAAGTGCTCACACTCTCCTTACACTTTAGAGTAATGAGATATAGAAATAAACTCTTTCAAAGAGTAGATGAATAAATCGAAATTCTATTTCAAAAGCTCACACAAGAAATAAGCTTGAAACTAATTGATTTTGTGTGAAAGTTTTGTAAAAAGTGAGAAGCCAAGGCTTTTAGATATTATACAGGTAAATATGAAATTCAGCAAGCTATCGAATATCTTTGAAGTTTTCCTTTTATAGACCCTAATTGAAAACTCATCTTTTTTTTTATCATAGAAAAAAATTATAACTACCAATCGATTAGACCACTTATACTGATAGATCCGGTACCTGTGATTGTTGGCTTCAAAACGAGATTCACAAAATTTAAAATTAAAAAATATTCCTTATCCTAACCTACTGGTCAACCAGCCCACCGGTATTTGTGACTATTATCAATGTAAACGATCTTTAAAATTGATGCTCGAACATGTTTTAAACGTTATTGTATCGGTCAACCGCTGTTAACTCAGTAGTGAATTTGCTTAAAACAATGTCATATAAAATTTGATCTCTTTCATGGTTGCATCTAGCAAGATGAACATAAACAATCAATATACGTACTGATTAACAGCTGGTCGTCAAGTACTGGATCTAGTTAAAATATAGATGATGAAAAATGTAGTCTTTTTCACGGTTTCATCTTGTGGGCAACCGGTACCCACGTCTACTACTAATCGTCCAATATTAACGAAAACTCATTGAATATATATATATATAAACTTTTGGAATTTGCCAAAAATCATTTGGGCTGAGAAAATTTTGATTAAAAGGAATTTTTCTAGTTTCCTTGAAAAGTGAGTGTGTGATTAAGCCTATCAATATAATGAACTATACACCTTAAATTACAAAATTACCCTAAGGTCTTTATATGTCTTTTCGAGTTTCGATTCGTTATTTTCGAGTTTTTAGCCTATCCTTTCCTGAGTGGACCCACAAGCCCAGGTGGGGGTTCCAACTCAGCTTAATTTCGTATTTTTTTTGTTTGATTACGCTCGCCTCCATATTCACGACAACATGGATATCTGATGGGATGCTGGCTTAAATGTGGTTGCCTATTAACTCAGGGATCAAGGAGACAATTTATTTTTTCTTTTTTTATTGTAAGCGAGGAGGCGTTTCTTGGTTATTGAGTACTTAATACATTGCTTTCATTCTAGCAAATTATTATAGAACACCATTGAACAATTTCTCAGCAAAACAGAAATTTACAGAAAAAAAAAAAAATGTAGATTTGGGAGTGACCGCCTATCACAAAACAGACCAGTGCAATGGCACTTTATAAATATATATGTTCGTATAAGTATTGATAAGAAATTTAGAAAAACAAAAAAACAAATTTTTGATCAGAAGATATCAAACTGACCAACTTTATACAACTCCAAATCGTAGATTTCTTTGCGTACCAAAAAAAAAAATCGTCGATTTTTTTTACAGAGCAAGATCCACAAATATACAAAGGCCCTTTTAAAATATTGCTCGTTGCAGACACTAGTATCCCTAACACAGACAGAATAAACTTCCGTAAGATGCTCCCTATTGTTCAGAATACACTTCCGATAAAGAAAAACTTAAAACCACGACACCATGTTCCCAAAAAATTGTGGTGTCATAGGAAAATGGGGGCAAAAATTTGCGTATGAACTCATCAGGAAACGAGCTTACAACCTATATCTATGATCTCTTACCTCTTGGCCTTGAGTTAAGGTTAATTCATACGCCTTGGAGCCTTCAACAGGAACACACTCCTGACAAATCCTTTACCAACTTCACCAACCTCTTTTAATACATCAACTGGATCTTTTCCTTCCTCACCCACTTCGTCTCGACCCCGTTTCTGCAAGTAGTAAATAAATTTAGGACTCAAGTTGATAGGATTGAGAAAACATGAACATCGCTTTATGTTCCCATCACAATCTAAGAGACGTATTCAATTATACCTTGGCAGGAAACTTCTCCCACGTTATGCCAATTGCATCACCTCCCAGAGAATCATACCATAACTTGATAGTGTTGGAGAATTCCTTCTGTTTATGCCAAAAGAAAATGCTAATTAGAAGAACTATGCTTCAAATATCAACGTCCAATTATTGCAAATACTTGCCTCTAGATCCCCAACAAAGCACCCCAGTGGATTGAAGTCCACCAGGAGCTTATTTTTCACTTCCTTGGAGCTCCCTTTCAAGTCTCCAGGCAACATGAACGGATGGAAAGACTTGCTAGCTTTCCCATGAGCCACATGCTTCCCTGCCAGAATGTGAATGTCATTGAACTTGCCAAAAGTTCAGAACTGTAGTAAAAAATGTGCAGAATTATACCATGGTTTAGTTCAGAAGGAAAAAGAAGACGTTGGGGGTAAGGTAATTTGTCCCTGTGTAGAAGAATTACAGCATCATAGTTGTTCAAAGGAGTTCGGAAAAGGCACTGCAAGCCAAAAGTCCTGCTGTAACAACTCGTACACAAATTATATATATAACCTGGCAAATGTTTCACTCACCTCCCACTTATAAGAACCAATCTGCTCCTCCAATATGAGTTTGGTCAACAAGTTTGCACTGCTTCGAGCATAAGCCACCAACCTTTTAAGTTCCTTTTGAGTCAACAATTTTCATATGTCAATAAGGAATAGGCCAGGAACGCCATGCATTCGGCATCCAACAGTACCTTAGCACATATAGAAACAAGAAGTGCATGTGGGCACATAGGTTTCGAGAGTGCCCCCAACAGAAAAGGGACTCCAATGGCACAGTTCAAGAGATAATTGACCCTCTAAATCTATTGCTCAATGCAATGTTCCACATACACACAAGTTCTGCTTAGTGTAACATCTACAAGATTGAGATAATGTCCTCTATGGCTAAATTAATCTTAGGGAAGTAAGTACCAATCAGAATAAAAGAAAATCAGAAAAGAAAATCAGAAAAGAAAACTTAGCGGAAGAGGAACAACAACCAAAAAGTCAACTAAGGAATAAGCAAGGACAGCATGTGGAAAAGAGACCCGTCAATTAGCAAGCATGAATGTGAGAAAGAGTCCTACAAACAATCATGCCAAATTCCATTCAAAGGAACCACTCACCAATAGGTTTGGTGAAAAACTGGTCCAAGCCTCAGATGCCTTATCATAAGCTGCAGCTAGGAACATTGCTGTCCTTCCATGTTGTTTGTTTTCTTCATAATCTTTTCTACACAATGTAAAGTTATCCTGAAAAAACAATATGTTAAAGGGCCGTCAAGTGAAAAATAAGACCAGAAACTTTAGAGTAGACATGCACCAAAATTATCATGTACTTTTTTTTTCTTTTCTTTTTAAGGAAGAATTCACTCAGCTGAGAACTTACACTAATCTCTCTCTTATCATTTTGGCTCAAATCACCATTTATGTCAACAACCAATGCAGAAAAGCTCCAGTCATACTCTGAAAGTAATCGCAAGAACCTGTTAACAAAATTTGCATGCACACAACAGAACAAAATCAGGACCAAGGAGATACACAAATTATTTCAAATGCCTTGTAAGCAGGAACAGAGAGCGAACCTTAGAAATCCAGATATGCGTGAGCACGGTGCATTATTAAATGGTAAAGGCTTCACAAAGAGGTAAGCGACCAATAGCTCAACTACCTCTTCTACCAAGCAAGCTGAAAAAAGATGAGAAGCAACCCATCGTTTTGCAAGCCTACAGAAATAACCAAAATAAGTTATGTGGAGGTGGGGATTAAACTAGAAAGATAATTCCACATGCCAATTGAAATGCTCACCTAACAACTGGAGCATATACCGGATAACGACCCTGAAATCCATTAATCATGCTAGAATGCTGACTGCGAACAAAAAGTTCCTTGTCTGCAGAAGTGACCTGCTTAACTTGGTCACGTCCAACTGCAAATTAATTTATTTAATTCGTTAACTTCAGAAGAGTCTCACAAGCACATCTGTATATATGTATGTCAGACTCAAAGATCTTACTTTCCCTCTTCACCAAGTCCAGGCCTCTCTCATGCAAAATTTTAAGACGAAACACATATCCAGATGTGAAAACATCAACGTCATCCTCAGTAGCAATGCAAGTCATCCCCCAAGTATTCTGGAGACTGCCATAGTAGTATCATTAGATAGATCTGTTGAAAAGAATATGGCCGTTTCGTGAACAAAGATACCCAGCCTGCTCACCTCTCTCCAATTTTGAGAAGGAAAGCGGTCTTAGTTTTCTCAATTGATAATTCGTCCATTGGCCAATTCCCAGAACCTTCCAACTGTATCACAACAAATGACAACTTTAAGAAATTAAATAACTAAAAAAAACAATGAAGACATGAGTGATCAACAGGAAATCATGCCTGAATCATAACTTCCAAAGGCTGAATGCAGGATGGAGTGAGCTTACGTAGCCTTGGAACATCAACCTCATCATTAGCCAGAGGATGAGGTTCAGGAGGGAAGACGGAGGTAAACCTGAAAGCTGTCATTTATGATAAGTGCATAACATTGCTTGGCAGAGGAAGGCTAAGTGGCTATTAAGATAAGCCAAATCTGGATGTTAACGAGTCTGAAATAAAATATGTACCAAGTCACTGTGAACATATTCTCAACACAATTTAATGAGCCCTGTTACCTTTGTAACCTTTTCAAACAACAAACAGATCTTCTTAAATCAAGATAATAGAACATGAAGGAAGATCCCTTTCCTGCATTAAAAATCTACCTGGGTCTATAGGCTGCACGCTAGATACCCTCAAAGGAAGGTCTTGGATGAGACGCAGGCGCTTTGATAAAACCTCAAGTGCTCCAAGCAAACTTCCAGAAAATGATATAGGATCTGAAAAACATCTCTTTTTTAACAAAGCAATGACAGTTCCAAGAGAAAAGAAAAAGAAACAGAATTCACAGAAACTAAAAGTACTCGGTCCGCACTATCATTACCACTGATGCCATGGACCAGAGAGAAATCAAGTTCATGCACAACATGCACAACATTCTCCTTTGCTAAAGAAAGATGCCGCAGAAGTACATATTCAGAAATTCTTTTCAAAATGAGATGTCTTGCCCAGTGCTCACTTTCCCATACTACAACAAAGAGAAAATAACATCATCAGGCTTACCACATTCACTCTTAACTAGAAGGCTAAAAAAGGCATGCAAATCCTACAGAAGCATCTAAACTTGATCAACAGCAGCGATGGAAACATAACAAATGCCTCACCTGTGCTTTCTGCAATTGTACCATCTTTAAAC
Organism: Morella rubra; assembly: GCA_003952965.2. Classification (NCBI taxonomy): domain Eukaryota; kingdom Viridiplantae; phylum Streptophyta; class Magnoliopsida; order Fagales; family Myricaceae; genus Morella; species Morella rubra. The sequence continues at coordinate 15,693,454 of CM025853.1, forward strand.
CTCCTGAGCTCAGCCTTCTCTCCCCAAAATGTCCGGAATTTTAGAGCCTGGTATGAATCAGGGATAAAATCAGTTCACATATCAGAAAGATATAATTCGCAGTACCACCCACCACCGAACAACAAAAAACCTGAATTACCTCCTCCTTGTTTTCAGCACTTGGACCAATATCCACCACCCTGAAAGCTTTCTCCAAAGAGCTCACCAAAACTCCAACAAGCAATGGCTCTCTATCAAACATTGACAAGCCCTGTAGACTCAAGCTAATTAGAATATGTTGATCCAAAGCACTAACTTCTATGTAGAATATTGAAGCTTAATGTTTCCATACATTTTCTATACTGCATTCTGATGATGTGTTCCTCCAAGTAACACGAATAAACTTTGCTCTATCAGTCAGCCCCTGAGTAAGAAGAGTATGAACCTTCTGCTCATATAGCCTCCAACATTCATCATCAAAGCAAAATCCCGATGCATGAACCTCACTTTTGCCCTTCAAGTTCAATCTTAAAAAGGAACAGCGTAAGAGAAAAGGGCAACAAAGTTATAATGCAGCTGCAAGAATACCAAGCATGCGACCACCAAAATAATCCCATAAATGCAACAGCTAGTAACAGGAATGCATTGCGAACCAAAAAATTAGAAGACCAAGCTACAAACGCTATACAATAAAGAAGAAAACCTATGAACAATTTTCTTGACTTTGCAAACTTTAGCGACGAAAATAAACTTATTTTTCTATTTAAATTTCTATCCTCAATTTAACTCCATAAAGAGACCTAAACAAATGGGATGGACTTCATTGCATACAGTATCAACATCTATCTTTTCTGGTCATTATACAACATCTACTCACAACCAATGTCACCTTTCTATTTGTAATTGCATTACTTATTTCTACCCATGTTAATTTTTCTACTCAAACCTTTTCACTCCTCTAACTTGCATGGTATCACTCAATTACGACTAATGTAGTTATCAGTCTCCATCATTATATCCACCATCTTAGGTGATGACCCCTTATGTTTTCCTCGATAAGCACCAGTTATCTTTGACAAGATATATTCGTTCATTATTTTATCTTTCTTTGTCTTCACAATCATCCATTTTAACATTATCAGCCTTGTATCGTTTAGATTTAAGTTTCAGTATAGTATGTACTGTCGACTCTGTTGTTTTGTGTTCTTTGTTTTTCGTCTCTTTAATAAGATTGGCTTACTTATAAAAAAAATATTTAAGTTTCAAATTAGCAAGTTGTTCATGCCGTGTAGTTCTGAACCTTACCATATCAACCAAATCAGCTAACTTTGATTTCCAGCCCATTTTTCAAACTCATGTTTGAACATTATTCTCAGCAGCCTGCCAACTACACAGGTTATTATTGTTCTATAAGGAACCCTGCCTAACTTTGATTTCCAGCCTATATTTCTAACTCATCTTTGAATATAATACTCAGCTAATATGGTTGTTTTAAAATAAGTCTTGAATCACTTTATACTTTTAGTTAACAAGAGATAAAATAGAAAAATCTAGGATATAAACTGAAGTAATAACGGAAACCTAGCAATAAGCAAAGAGTTGGAATGAAATCATAAAGACACAAGCACGCATGCAGTAAACACGCAAACAGGAACATGTTGAAAGGATATTTCATTTCTATGTTCCATCTTGGAACAAGTATGAATCAGTAAATGAAAACTAACATCTACCACTTGAACAATTTTACCTCATGCAGTAGTCATATTTAGAGGCATAGTCAACCCTGGTCATAAAAATCTCCTCAAATCCACCATCTTTACATTTCTCCATGCATTTAAGTGTCAAAGCAGCTTCCTCTTGGAGCTGAAGTGTTGGGAAAGAGTATGTATAAGTATTTCATCATCTAAGCGCAATGGGGTTCAAAAAGAAAGAAGATCCTGACGAAAAATCCAAAATTGACCACAAGTATCCTGGTAAACAGTACCTCAATGAAACCAATCTTGGATACTCGGAATGCTAGATTAAAGGCGGCTGATTGATTGCATATGACAACCGGAAAAGTTTCTCTATTTGGCATCCTTTCCTGAAACTCCAAAGATTAAAATAATGAAAAATACATAGAAAAGTTGGAAGAGCAATATGACATCCTCCACGACACGGATAAATGAAAAATACACAAAGAACAGAAACTTTTAACTCCTTCACATGATTAGACACACTAAAAGCCTAGATCAGGCAACTTTTTCTGTCACGTTCCAAAGCTGACAATATGCCAGAGGACAATATTGCTTTAAGTGTCACTAGTAGGTATAACTAAATAATCACTTGACTTTCTTCTACAATAATCCTTTTACTGATCAAATTTTGAAACACACTAAAACAGAGATATGAGAGATTATTTGTAATGAGCAAGATAGTGTTATCTACAGCATAGTACAACAAATAAAAATAGCAATAAGTATATATCAAGCTCCTATAGAATCAGTAAGCAGCAGACCTCCTTTGGAATAGCCTTCTCGCCTTCCCGCTTGAAGAAGAGCCCACGGGTCCATAATTCCGAAGTAGCTGCAAACAAATTACTATACATTACCAGCATCAAAATGCACTATTTGATATTAAATTACACCTCAAAGAGCCCGTTTAGCAATGATAGTGCAAACACGTGAACTGCCTACAATAAAAGCACAATGCTAAGCATTCCACATTATAGTATTTATATTGCTACATATTGCTACTTCCTGCACATTCCCTATGCTTTGTTCCCCCATATTGACCATGTGCAGAGAATAAGACATGAGATAATGGTTTTTTCAACTCCATAAAAAAAGTAAGTGCCTAAGTACAGCATAATAAGTAATTGACAGGCTAGTTAAACCTAGTGGTAAATTGAAACAGAAGAAAAGTACAAAATACAAAAAAATTCGTGGATATCACATGTGATAATATGAAACCTAACAACCGAATCTTCCAATATGCAAATAAGTGCCTGATTCAATTTTCTTCAGCCTGATTGACAAAACAAACAATCTTCTTGCAGGTATAGTATACAAATTAATTCACCCAAAAAAACTCAGTTGCTTGAAACCGACGATTCTCATATTAATAAACACCTTTTGCTCTAGACAGGAATTACAGTGAAGTCCATTGAACTATACATACATAGGGTACTCTGTTCATACATCATGTTATATTCTACAATTTAAGTGGACTGTTACTTTCATGCCTCAAGTACAATTATTACTTACGGACCCAATAGGTAAAGGTTCTGAATCATAAGGGCAAAAGAGACTAATGTACCAATGAAGCTCAACGTAACACGTAATATCTCCTTTGCCTTCATAGACTTGTTAATCTTGTTCTGACTCGCAAGGTAAGATAATATGACGGAAATCAGAAATCCATTAAGGCAATCATGAACATATATCGAACTTCTCTGCCGTGCCCAAACCTACATCAGTATGGCAAACTCTTATTTCCATATATCCCAGCATAAAGCTGCAAAATAAATTGTTAAAAGGGACATTATTTTATGGTTATACCTTCAGCAAAATTGAAGATTCTCCTAACTCCTTCCATCCAAGAAAAGTTTTCCTAATAAGTTCGGTACTATCCTCTAAAAACATGTCTTCCAAAATACTACTATTATACTTCGGCGTAGCCTGAGGAATAGTCCCTTTGAAAAGAAGAAAAAAATCCAATAACTGTGAGCAGTTCAGGTAAAAGGCATCGCCAAACATCATGAAGCAAACAACACAATAAAACTGAAGAAAACACACCACCATGATTCAGAACACGGACATTATTCCGATTTAGGTTCAACTTCGCAATGGCAAACAGGGATTTGGCTGTAGGGATTATTCTTACAAAAAACCCAGGCACTTCAGCAAGATGCATAGCTGCAATACACATAATACTCATTCAGTCAAAAACACAAATTAGTGCAGCAGTGAAACATTTTCCAATAGCCTGATTCAAGCAAATGTGAGAAGAAAATCAGTGGTCAAAAATTAATACCAGATAAAAACAGACCTGGATAGACGAGCAATACAGGTTTCCGTGCCTCATTTTGTAGGGTAGACCATTCGACCTTACAAACTACTGAAGATAACTTCAAGTACTTCTTGATTATACATAGGTATAGGCACCTTTTGGCATGGTACCGATGATTCAAATAGTCTTTCTCATGGAAACACTCCTGCAGGGAAAGAAACCTTATTGGTAAGTAATGATACGCCAACATTGACAAAAGTAACAATCTAAATCACATATATCTCTTAGCTTCAATCCTTTCAAGGCCAAAGGACAGATTGTAACTATAAATGCTTAATCAATAATCAATGTGTTAAGACAGCTTATGGACCACCTTCCAATCTACAGACTCAGATATGATAGACATCATGATGCTCTATAAAAAACCTATATCTTCTCAAGGAAAATACCGCTAGATGACTAAGTTGAGAATGACCCAGCAACTTTCGCCATACACAAATTTGACCTTAGATCAAAAAAGAAGACACTTACATGCATTAACTCAAAACAGAAAACCCCCAACAATCTAAAAATATGATTACAGAGAGCAGTTACATACAAAATGACTCAAGTAAGGAGCTACAACATTAATCCTGGAAATTGATGAACTTACACCGGAACTACACAAAAGAGACAATCCAAATACATAAACAGGAGCAATAGCAATGCAATGACCTTTGGCAACCGTATTAAGAGATCAACATATTATATCAGGCATTTGCTACACATTGTATCGCATAACTCCCACCAATTTGCGATAGATTTTGGCTTCTTATATTTGAACTCAACTTTGCATCCGCACCAATGTCTCTGACAAAACCAGGAGCTGTTAGCAGCACTATACCTTCAATGATAGTTAACTGTTAACACAATGAAGCATTCCACATTATAGCTACATATTGCTACTACATTCCCTATGCTTTGATATTGACAAGAGAATAAGACATGACAAGTAAGTGCCTAAGTACAGCATTAAGTAATTGACAGGCTAGTTAAACCTAGTGGTAACCAAAATACAAAAAAATTCGTGGATATCACATTTAATATGAAACCTAGGGATTCAATTTTCTTCAGCCTGATTGAAACGCAATAGTATACAAATTAATTCAAAACTCAGTTGCTTGAAACCGACGATTCTCATATTAATAAACATAGACAGGAATTACAGTGAAGTCCATTGAACTATACATACATAGGGTACTCTGTTCTACATCATGTTATATTCTACAATTTAAGTGGACTGTTACTTTCATGCCTCAAGTACAATTATTACTTACGGACCCAATAGGTTTCTGAGGGCCTAATGTACCAATGAAGCTCAACGTAACACGTAATATCTCCTTTGCCTTCATAGACTTGTTAATCTTGTTCTGACTCGCAAGGTAAGATAATATGACGGAAATCAGAAATCCATTAAGGCAATCATGAACATATATCGAACTTCTCTGTGCCCAAACCTACATCAGTATGGCAAACTCTTATATCTAAAGCTGCCATCCTTTGATGGCCAAAACAGTGTCCTCTACGAGCTGGGTGAAGGCAGGCGAGTAGATCAAGCCGGACCTCCTTAAGAAGCTGCAGTTTAGTAAGTCCCATGGAATCTGTGATAGGTATCAGGTTCCATTTTCGACGAAGATGGTTTTCGCTGCGTAGAGAGGTGTTTGGTTCAAAAGTAACAGCAACTTCTCAAATCAACACATAGGACATAACCAACTTAATAAATCATAGCTCTAAACTAAATCAATAACACAGATACTTAGCAAGTTATCTCCAACATCAATGTAGAGGCATCCACCAAGAAGTTGATCTCGAAAGTCCAAAATAAAAATATGCAGACCTAAACATAAATCTAACAAACACCAACATTAAACAATAAACTACACATTAAATACCTGCTCAATTTTAGTTAACGACTAGCATTATAATCAGTGACAACTATTAAGTTCAACGCATTACTATCAAACCCAAACAACTTTTCTAGGGAACTATTTGAAACGTCCAAAACCCAAACAGAAACATAAGAACTGAGTTCAAAATTTTCTGTTTCCTCGGCAGCTAAACAAAGGTTTAGGCCCTAGGATTTTGGAAATGAGAAGAAAAGGAAAAGAAACGGACTTTTAAGTCTTCAGGAATTTTATCTATGCCATCTTTGATGGCCAAAACAGTGTCCTCTACGAGCTGGGTGAAGGCAGGCGAGTAGTCAAGCCGGACCTCCTTAAGAAGCTCCCTCACTTTTAAGTCCATGGAATCTGTGAAGGTATCAGGTTCCATTTTCGACGGTGGTTTTCGCTGCGTAGAGAGGTGTTTGGTTCAAATCAGCAACTTCTCAAATCAACACATAGGAATAACCAACTTAATAAATTAGAAACTAAATCAATAACACAGACTCTTATCTCCAACATCAATGTAGAGGCATCCACCAAGAAGTGATCTCGAAAGTAAAATAAAAATATAGATAAACATAAATCAACAAACAAACATTAAACATTAAACTTTCAAGTTAAGATCCCTCCATAAAGAGGACTGGCTTCGTTTCACCTCAGGTTAGACCTCCAACGTCAGTGTAGAGGTATCCACCAGGAAGTGATCTCGAAAGTTAAATAAAAATATAGATACACATAAATCAACAAACAAAATTTAGAGAGATCCCTCCGTAAAGAGGACTGGCTTTGTTTCACCTCAGGTTAGACCTCCAACGTCAGTGTAGAGGTATCCACCAGGAAGTGATCTCGAAAGTTAAATAAAAATATAGATACACATAAATCAACAAACAAACGTTAGAGATCCCTCTGTAAAGAGGACTGGCTTCGTTTCACCTCACCTCCAACGTCACCACAGGAAGTGATCTCAAAGTTACATAAATCAACAATAAACGGAAAGAAGCCTGACCTCTAATCTCCAATAAAAACCATAGAACCAACAACAGATAACAGTTAGCCCTACCCTCCGCCTTCCAACAAAAATCACAAACGGCCATAATCAATGGTAAGCCTTCCTGACATCCAATCTCCAACAAAAACTAACAACCAATAATAATAGTAATTGATATTCGAGAATCAAAATACCACTAACCTAAGAAAGAGCAATTCTTATCAGCAAGTCAACTATCAACCCTCAATTAGGAACACAACCAAATCTGAAAATGTATTCCAGTCAGTTTCATATTTGTATGAATCTTCGAACAATCGATGCTTATGCAAGTGTGTATACATTCCTTCTAATGTTGTGAATCCATTCAAATAAGTGGATCAATTTCCTATTTGTATGTATGATATTTCAAAGCGTGCTGATCTTTCATTTGTGGAGCTTGATAATAATGTTTATTTCTGTATTTACAGCAGCCAGCTTCTTCTAAATGTTTGCAGAAATTTGTGAACTGAGTGCAACTGAAGCCACCAAAATTATATGAAAGATCCAGTAACCAATCTACTGACACTAAATGGATTTTGATTTTAATTTGACAGACATATGAAAATCGCAGCAGTAATTAGGGCATACTGCTTATCATTTCATTCATCGAAGACAAAGGCCACAGATCAAATAAATATGCAGACTTCCTGTTTTATTGACTCCACCAAGTTACCAACCACCGATCAGTGAGTAATTTCAAATCTTTTATGCATTGAAAAGTAACTTCCTTGTTTAAATTTCCACTTGCACATTGAAAAAAGTTAATTTTTGCAACAGCTCTGCTCAGCCAGCTGCATTAATTGTAGTTAATTAAACCCTGTAAAGAAAAAGTACCGGTGGGGTAGATAGTCGAGTTACTGAGAGGCATGCAGTAGATGAACTTGAAAACTGTATTAATTAGACAGTGAACCAAGTTAATGTCAAGAGAGGTTTCTGTGGTATCTGTTCACCTTCACTTTTGGTTAGGTGGGCTTGTCATAAATTCAAGACCAATACCACAAGATCATCTTAAAACCTACTATGCAGCATTCAGCTATTTGTAAAAAAGCTACAGAGTAGTTTTTTGGCAAAAATGAAGAACGAAAGCTGTCAAAATATTTACAAGCAAGGACTTCAAATAATTTCTACCTAAGACGCATAAGGGTGCATCTGGCTTGCCATGGTTTTATCTGTGTCCCACAATATTGGTGTCTTTAAAAAATTACAGCAAAGAAAACAAAAATATGATATCTGGAAACTGACGATAATATGGTTCAAGAAGTATAAAGGATTCTGGTTTAGTCGAATTCCCAAATATGATCGTTCAACCATTGGAAACTGACGATACAGGGCACTCTATGTATTCCGCAGAAAACTAAAAAACAGAGATCGTTTTTGTGTTGAATATGCAAACTTTCTGTTTGCTTCATGCGAAAATTGTAAAATTATGCATAGATGTCAAATATAAATTGTATTCGCAAAGTAAATCCTGTTCAGATTATAGGAAAAAAATCCATTAGAGTAGGCCTCTTCTTTCCAATCAAACATTACAGCAAAGAAAACAAAAACTATACAGGTTTACCGTTAAGAGTACTACAGCAACTCAAAATCCCCAAATTCTTGGCTAGAAGATCGGAACCTAACAAAAAACAAAATCAAACAAAAAATGTTAGTAAATCGACACTAATCGAGACAAAAGCAGCAAGGTGAGAGGCCATAGAGAGAGAGAGAGAGAGAGAGAGAGAGAGAGAACAGCGAGGTGGAGAGTGTCAGAGATTCGCGAGAGAGACAGCGTGAGATACTGAAGAGTGGAGCGTGACTGAGAGATTTCGAGGGAGAGGGAGCGAGAGAGTCTGAGCTTCGACGAAGAGGGGAGAGTTCGGGACAGTTTTTTTCAGAAGGCGGGGGGAGCGTTCAGGAGTTAGGTTTTTTCAAAAAGGGAGGAGAGAAACGGTGAGTTTTGACTGTTTTGAAGACAAGTCAAAACTCACCGTTTTGACAGTGGCTTTTTTTTTTTTTTTTTTTAAATTCATACTTTTTCGGTTTTTTTAATAATACTCTATACATGTTATATGTTTTTAATCATTTGTAATTTGTAATAGTATTAAAAATTTTTATACTTAGTATTAAATACATAGCATATTATTTTACACTATTTTTTATAACTAGTAAAATAATATTAATTAAAATAGGTTAGTAGTATAATATATAATACTTATAATTAAAAGTATAATATCGTCTATATTGCCTAGTACTTAGTGCGTAAAATAACTTAATTCTAATAGTACCTTGAACTTTATACCTAAGGGTCTGTTTGTTTGCTTGTAAAACTATTATTTTACATAAAAAATTATCATTGAAATGTTTTTAAGAAAAAAATGATTCAGTATTTGGTTATTCTTTTAAAATATTTTCAAGAAAATATTTTTTAATGTTTAACAGGCTTAATGTTTACGTATTTAATTTAAAGGATTTGTATATTTGTTTTCCTTTTGACATTTTAATCCCTCAGTATCGATTTCAATGTCGGGTTGGTAAGTTTTTTAGACAAATCGATGTCTTATTGTGTTAGCCAACAGACAAAATGATGCTTATGCAGATTTTAGATGTCATCTCAATCATCCAATACGTAGGCTGCCCCATGTGACATGAAATTTTTCTCAAAATTTTAATATTTTAGTCCCTAAGGTACTGATTTCAATTGAAGGTCCCTGAGGTACACTTTTGCAATAAAATTGGTCTCCACAATTCAATTATCGTTAGCTAACTAAGAGAAAAGCGCCCACGTGGCTTGGAAAGAGAAAAATATAAAACTATCATATGCAACCTTAAATTCAATTTTTATTTAAAAAACATTACTTTTTATTTATATATCATTTTTTATTTTTTAGTAAAAATTAATTTTTAATAATTTTGTCTTTGAGGGCATTTCGGTCATTTTGCATGTGTTTAATGGCTAAATCAAACCAAAGCAAGAATTGATTGTGTTTTGAAAAATATGATGCAGAATAAAATATTTCGGAACTTAAGGGAGTCTTACTGATTTTTAACCATAGATATATCATACTATAATGTTCCCCAAAAAAAAATTTGGTTTACAGAAAATTTGAGCTTAGTTTGTTTTCTAGAAAATAATAGAGCTTTTTACAGTTGACTTGAAAACTTTTTTCTTTGACCTCATTTTCAGGTGCTTACCAAATACCTGAAAATAAGTAAAACAAATTACGACAAGCAAACAAACGGTTGGTAAAACAAATTACGACAAGCAAACAACGGATTCTAAAGTATTTCAAAAACTTTAGTTCTTGATATTAACTATATGTTTTTTGAGTAAACAGTAAGTAATATGTTTTTATTATAGACATATATGTCTAACCTAAATACTTAGGTTTAGCATGCATTTACTATATGTGTTTATTATATACATTATATGTGCTAATTAACTTAAGTACTTTATATGTATGTACCTAATGTTCAATCATAGCATCTAACATCATATATTATGTTATGTACTTTAATTACATAAACTAATCTCACAATATGACTATTGTTTATTTGCCAATAGATTTGCATCTTTCATTAATATAGAAGTTTTTTGATGTAGTGAGTAATAGCTCTGGTTGTTAACTATTAACGTTACCAACGTCTCTATTTTCATTTATAGTTAGAGAATTGTATAGCATGCACCATAGTTTCCTTTCTTATCAACCATGATATGGAAGGATCTTGCACAGCCGCTCCTTTCCTAATTTATTAGCCTTAGACATAGTATATATTCACTGCTTGTAATCATACCTTGAATATACGAAGATAGCCAATTCTCTCCAACTTTGTCTCCATTCTACAAACCTTAACATGGTATCAGAGCCATAATTTTTTTCTCCATGTCTGATCCCAGCGTTGCCTTTTCTCCGGAGGGTTCTCCTCCCACATCCAACCCTGTTCTTCCTCCCAAATCCACTCCAACGCTGGATCCTAATTCTCCTTTTTTCCTCCATTCTTCCGACTATCCTGGTGCCACCCTAGTCTCTACTCTCCTCAACAGTGACAACTTTCTCAAATGGCAAAGAGCCATGAAAATTGCCCTGAATGCCAAAAACAAACTCAGCTTTGTTGATGGCTCTCTGTCCAAACCGACGTCTTCTCCTACTGAGATTCAGTTGTGGGAACGCTGCAATGATATGGTTTTGTCATGGATCCTCAACTCCATCAACAAAACCATTGTCGACAACCTCATTTATCTCGATAGCCCCGAGCCGTTTAGCTTGATCTCCAAGAACGATTTGCTTAGTCCAACAATCCTCGCCTTTTCCAACTCAAACGCGATATTGCAAATCTCACCTAGGGCAATCGCTCTCTTGCCCATTACTTCACAATTCTCAAAGGCTATTGGGACGAACTCTCCGTGCTTCAATCTGTCCCTCCTTGCACCTGCAATGCCCTTAAAGAAACCCAATAACTCTGTGACACTGAGAAAATCTTCCAATTCCTCATGGGTCTTCATGACTCTTTTGCTCCCATCCGAAGCCATTTGCTTGCCATGACCCACTGCCTCCTCTTCCAAAGTTTATTCGACCCTCCACCAAGAAGAACAGCAACACCTCCTACATCTTCCGTCCTTTCGCTCGACTGACTCACATGGCCACGGCAGAGGACGTCTTCGCTGCTCTCATTGCCGCCGTGACGGCCACTGGCGCGACCAGTGCTATTGCCTCCATGGCTTCCCCCCAGGTCATCGTAACTCCTCTCGTGCTCCAGCAGGCTCCTCTGATAGCCACCCTGCCATTGTCGCGCCCTCTTCTGCCAACCAGGTTCTGGTTCTAGGTGATTCCCTTGAGAACGGTGCACCCAAAAATCAAACCCCTCCAGGGCTTTCCCATGATAGTTTCAGCAATTGATGGAAATTTTCAATTCCAAAAATACCCCTGCAGTGTCTAGTTTGGTTAATTTTGCTGGTGAACTCGTCTCTTGTCACTCAGTTTCTACTCTTCCTAATACTGAATGGGTTTTAGATTCCGGAGCCTCTAATCATATAATTTATGATAAATCTTGTCTTAGTCATATTAATTTACTTGCTTATCCTTGTCTTATTAAATTACCAAATGGTGACACTGTTCCTATCACACATTCCGGCACTCTTTGTTTATCTCCTCATTTAACTCTTGATAATGTTCTTTTTGTCCCTTAATTTAAATTTAATTTATTATCTATTAGCAAAATTACTAGTGATCTTAAATGTGTTGCCATATTTTTCTCAACTTTTTGTGTCTTTCAAGACCTTGCAACGAAGAGGCTGATTGGAACGGGTGAAGTCCGAGATGGTCTCTATTATTTCAAGCCTTTTTCAGCCTCCAGCTTTTCGTCTCACCGTGCTTCCTCCACCCCTTTATGGCATGCTCGCCTAGGTCACCCTTTTTTAGCTTGCATTCCTAAACCCTTAATGTTTCTCCTGTTAGTTTTCATTGTGATGTCTGTGCTCGAGCTAAACATACTCGTCTTCCTTTTTCTCTAAATTTGAATAAAAGCATGGTTTGTTTTAATCGTATTTATTGTGATATTTGGGGTGGATATTCCACTCCTCTCTCTCTGGTGCCCATTATTTTTTGACAATAGTTGACAACTATTCTCGTACCACATGGGTTTATTTAATGCGTTTTAAATCTGATGCATATTCTTATCTCACTTTTTTTCGCTCTCACACTCAATTTAATCACATTAAATTGTTCACTGGTCAGGAATTTTTTCTCATAAAATGCAAATTCTTTTCCACACTCACGGTGTTTTTCACAAAAAAAACCTGCGTCGAGACTCCCCAACAAAATGGTGTTGCAGAATGAAAACATCGTCACCTTTTAATGTGGCCCAATGTCTTCGTTTCCACGCCCACCTACCCCTCACCTTTTGGGGGGAATGCATCCTCACCGCCACTTATCTCATTAATCGCACACCATCCCTTAGTTTTCAAATAAATCTCCCTATGAACTTCTTTTCCAAAAACCTCCCACCTACACTCATTTTCGCATTTTTGGTTGTTTGTGTTATGCGCAAACTTTGTCCTCTCATTGAGACAAATTTTCCCTGTGTGCCCATCGTTGCATTTTTCTTGGTTATCCATCTCATCACAGTGCTTATCGCGTCTATGATCTCGAGACACACAAACTTTTCATGTCTCGCAATGTCACTTTTGAAAAAACTATTTTTCCTTACGAAGCACCCAATCTCCATCCCTCCTCCGCACCAGTCACCCCTTTACCTATTCCTGATCTCTCTCCTTCTCTTGCTCCTCTCCCTACCCCCTCCCCCTTCTCATATCCCACCCTTATCCCCGCCCCCTTCTCCTATCCCATCCCCTCCTCCACTTCCCCCACCTTTCACTCACCCCAAACGTCTCGCTTCTCATCCCTTTTATCTCCATGACTATATTTGTCCAACCCTACCTTCGTCTCCTCGGGCTTCACCCCCCTCTCTTAGGTATGGCTCACTGTCTCTCTGCACACTTATCATATCATCGTTTTACTTCTTGTCATTTAGCTTTTCTTACTTCCTTATCTCAACATGATGATCCCTCCATTTACTCCGCTGCCATCCGCCATTCTCATTGGTGTGATGCTATGCAAGCTGAGTTAAAGGCTCTTGAATCAAATCAAACCTGGTCTCTTCAATCCTTCCCTCCCAGTAAGAAACCCATTGGCTGTAAATGGATTTTCAAAACCAAACTTCGTGCTAAGGATCATTGAAGTCACAAAACTCGTTTTGGTCGCCAAAGGTTATACTCAGATTGAAGGTCTTGATTATCATGACACTTTTGCCCCTGTTGCTAAACTTGTCACTGTTAGATGTGTCCTTGCAGTTGCCGCCACCAAATGGTGGATTCTCCACCATCTGGATGTTAACAACGCCTTCCTCTATGGTGATCTTGATGAAGAAGTCTACATGACACCCTCACCTAGCTATTGCCATGAGGGGGAGTCGCATGTCTGTCACTTACACAAATCCCTTTACGGACTTAAACAAGCGTCTCGCAACTGGTTTGCCAAACTCCCCTCTGTCCTTTTAGACGCTGGTTTTCTGCCCTCTCAAGCTGACCACTCTCTCTTTACTTACTCCAAGGGTTCTATTTTCACCTTAATTCTTGTTTATGTTGACGACATCCTTTTGGTAGGTAATGATTTATCTCACATCCAACACCTCAAAGAGTTCCTGAGCTGCGTTTTAAACTCAAGGATTTTGGACCCCTAAAAGACTTTCTGGGTCTAGAGGTTGCTCGCTCACCTACCGACATCTTTCTCAACCAACGCAAATATACTTTCGACATCCTCACCGACAGTGACCATCTTGGCGCTCGCCCACCCTCACTCCAATGGAACAACACCTTAAACTCACTGACGCTACTGGTGATTTCTTGGCTGACCCTAGCATCTATCGCCACCTAGTAGGATGGCTGATTTATCTTACTATCACTCGTCTCGATATTGTTTTCCCGATCAATCTTCTCAGCTAGTTTATGCATGCCCCTCGGCAACCTCACTATGATGCTGCTATCCGCATCCTCCAGTACCTTAAATCTACACCCGGTCAAGGTCTTTTCTACCCAACTAACAATATTTTACAGGTCTCCCCTTATTCCGACTCCGATTGGGCCAGTTGTTCTACTACTCGCCGCTCCACTACTGGCTTATTCATTCAGCTTGGTGTCAGTCGTATCTCTTGGCACACCAAAAAGAAATCCACAGTCTCTCATTCCTTCGCTGAAGCAGAATATCGAGCCATGGCCTCTACCATATGTGAACTCACCTGGCTCCGGTCTCTCCTACATGATCTTCGGCTCTCTCATTCTTAGCCCATGCACCTCTATTGTGATAACCGAGCATCTCTCAACATTGCCAAGAATCCAGTCTTCCATGAACGCACCAAACACATCGAAATCGACTGTCATCTCGTCCGTGAGAAACTACGCGCTGGCCTCATTACCACTGCTTATGTCCCGGCCTCGGCACAACTCACTGACATTTTTACCAAAGCCTTAGGTCATGACTTATTTCACTAATTATCTCGCAAGTTGGGCATTTCGAATCTCCATGCTCCAACTTGAGGGGGAGTGTTAACGTTACCAACGTCTCTATTTTCATTTATGGTTAGAATTGTATAGCACGCACCATGGTTTCCTTTCTTATCAATCATGATATGGAAGGATCTTGCACAGCTGCTCCTTTCCTAGTTTATTAGCCTTAGACATAGTATATATTCACTGCTTGTAATCATACCTTGAATATACGAAGATAGGCAATTCTCTCCAACTTTGTCTCCATTCTACAAATCTTAACATTAACTGTTCAAGAACTTCATGAAAGAAAAATTAATGATTCATATAAATTACTTAAGGGTAAATGCCTCGAATAAATCCAACAAATAACTAATATCTTCTTGTTAGATAATTAAATAGTACTAGTGAACTCAAAAACTTTGAATGTACCAAATCTTCTGGCTTTTCCCTCCTAATGGCTTTCTCGTCTATGTCGGCAGTCTAATTCATGAGTAGTCACGTTAATCCTTAAATTCAAATAGAACATATATATATATATTCAACAGATTAAAAAAGAAACCTTCACCATGGATTGATCAACATACAGCTATCGTACAACAAATCAAAAAATATGTTAAACAATTACCATGTTTAGGTATAGCATCACCTCATGCATTCAAAATAGTAGAAACTGATGCATCTAATATTGGTTATGGTGGAATATTAAAAAAACGCATGCATGATTCATCCATTGAACAAATAGTAAGATATCATTCACATGCATGGAATATTACTCAACAAAAATATAGTAAGATCAAGCAAGAAATATTAGCTCTTGTACTATGTGTTCTCAAATTTCAAGATGATTTATTAAATCAAAAAATACGTTTAACATATATATATGTTAATAAAAAATACGTTTGCAAATTTATTAAAAAATAAAAAAAATACGTTTGCAAATTTTAGTTTAAAAAATAGTTTGCAAACGTATATTTTTTTCAAACATATAAAAAAATTGTAAAATATGTTAAAAAATAAAAAAAATACATTTGCAAACGTATATTTTTTTATTTGCAAACGTATTAAAAAAATTTCAATATATATACATATTTATTAAAAAAATAAAAAAAATACGTTTGCAAATTTTAGTGAAATAAAAAATAGTTAATTAATTTACAAAAAACTGAAAAAAGTTACAAAAATACAAAAAAATAACTTACAGATATTAAGAAAAAATTTGAAAATTTAAAACCAAATTGGGACCACAATAAAAATTTTCACCAAATAAAGAAAACTAAAAAATTAATAAATAAAAAATGTTAAATTTAATAAATAATATTCATTTAAATTTGGGGACATATAAAAATAAAAACTAACTTACAATAGCCATAAATAAATTTATAAACTAAATTAATTACTTAAAGTATCGCAAAATTAAAGCAAGCAAAATAAGATAAATAGATCAAAGTTGACTGTGAACCATGCTATTGGTTCACGCTCGTTCCAGCGCACATTAGCTTGCATGCTAAGTTAATTATTAAATTATGATTTTTATTAATATATTCATCTTCTTTGAAATTGTTTGTTACTAGCTTTGTGCTATTTTCATGTAGAAAAATCTAGACAGTGGCGAAATCAATCCAATAGAGCTGTATAAGAAATTCACAATAAAAATTGGGGCCACAAATAAAAATTCACCAATAAAGAAAACTAAAAAAAAAAAAGAAGAAGTTAAAATCAATAAATAGTATTAATTTAAATTGGGAACATATAAAAAATAAAAACTAATATACAATAGCCATAAATAAATTTGTAAACTAAAAAATAACTAAATTAATTACTTAAAGTATCGCATAAATGAAGCGAGCAAAATAGATCAAAGTTGACTGTGAACCATGCTGCTAGTTCACGCTCATTCCAGCGCACACGAGCTTGCATGGTAAGTTAATTATTAAATTATAATTTTTATTAATATATTCATCTTCTTTGAAATTGTTTGTCACTAGCTTTGTGCTATTTCTATGTAGAAAAATCCAGACAGTGGCGAAATCAATCCAACAGAGCTGTATAAGAATAATTATACAAACAAAGATGGTGTTTGGACCTTGGAAAGAGCGAGGGAATTTATGTAAGTATATTGCGCTTTCATTTTAATCTAGTTGGATGGTGTCTGTATTATAGTTTATCTACTTTAATAATTTTTTATAATTATTAAATTCTTGCAGGAACGGATGGATGTCTTCCACCGCCAGCGTGAATCAGAAGGGAAGACTTAAACTGAAATTGAAGTATATTCCGAGATATTAGGCAAGATGTCGAGATATATTCATGGATTAGGACATGCAATTAAACATGTGTCATCGTCAACTTTAACTACACAGTCTTCTCATCTACAGTGCCAGCTAGCGAAGGCAAGGGATGAGAGCTGCTAGAGAAAAAGAATTGCAAGATTTTACAAAGAAGCAAGCTAAGATGAAGGCTACGCTACGAGACCACTGAGAGGAGCAGCGGACGGAGCAGGAGCACATTCGATTGGAGTAGGAGCAAATGCGATTGGAGTATGAGGAGCGCATGCGGAAGGAGCAAGAGCATTTACGGGTAGAAAATATCAAAAGAGTTGGAGCAGTGCATGGCCATTGTAATGGAGAAGAAAATGAACGACATGTCAAAGCGACTATTAGGCCAGTTTGGGGGCCGACACATGAAATGTGATATATTGTATTTTCTGCTTTGTGATTGCTATATTATCTACCAGTACGATATTATTTTCGATTTAATTACAGATAATTATGTATTATTATTGATGTTTATGAATGTGAGTATTATATTATTATTGTAATAGTACATGTTATATAATATTTTCGATTATTATCGTTTTTTTTTTAAATTATGTTAATACCGTTAGATCGACAATTATAGCAATTGAATGGTATGGTAAAACATGATCGATTGCAAATACTATTGTCCGATTGGGAAAAATGAAATGCCTAAAACCGTGTTTGATCGGTATTCTAACGATCGATCGTCAAGTGCAAGCGATTGAACAGTTAGTAAGAAAAGTGTTCAATTGTGAACATAACCGACCGATCGGTGATAAATACAACTTTCGATTATCCAACTCAATTGATTGATCGTCTAGGCAAACATGTGCGATCGTAAAAGCTTCCACGATCGATTGGGTTCGTTGGAGCATCCGTTCGCAGAAATGAACTGATTGATTATCAAAATTGTCTCGATCAATTATGACTATATATCGTTCGTTCATTCTCAAATTGCTAATTGGTTGTTAATGTTTCCCGATTAATCTTGATAAATCAACGTCCAGTCGATCTCTAGTTGAACTATTTGATCGTGATCATTCACAATTGATCGTCTGTTCTTGCAATTCGATTGATCAACCACCTTCCAATCCATTGGAAAAGTGGCGATCGACCACGACTTTTCGTGATGAAAAGTTCTGTCAC
The DNA here is from genome assembly GCA_003952965.2 of Morella rubra. Lineage (NCBI taxonomy): Eukaryota > Viridiplantae > Streptophyta > Magnoliopsida > Fagales > Myricaceae > Morella > Morella rubra. The sequence continues at coordinate 15,711,838 of CM025853.1, forward strand.
AATAACCTATTAGTGACGGAAACATTTTCATCACAAAAAACTTTTTGTGACAAAAACTGAATTTCGTCATGAAAAACATTTAGTGACGCTCTTTGGCTGACAAAGGTCGTGATGAAAAAATTTCATTACTAAAAATTTTAGTGACAAAATTTTGACTTTTACTGAAAAAAAAATTGTCAAATAAAGTCAATTTTTGTGTAGTGTCTTTTATTTAAGGGTTTGTAGTTCATGACTAACCTGAGGGTTCCCCTTTCAATTTCAGCATTTTTCTGAACATACATTATAAGAAATTTGACTTTTCGTGACAAAATTCTATGAGATCAAACGAATTTAGTAACTAAAAGTAGAGTTTTTGTGACAAATTTTGGCTATGTTTAGTTTGGTTTTGAAAACATTTTTTGTGCAATGATTAAGATAATTTTTTGTAGTTGTTGGAGGTAGTGTAGGTTCTCTTAAGATTGATGAAAAGTTTGTTAAAAGTTGTTAAAAGTTGTTTCTGTAAAAAGAATTGGAGTTCCAAATTGTGAAGCCCAAACATAGCCTTTAATTTTTATCACTAAAAGTGAACCTTTAGAGATGAAAATTTATTTCATCACAAAAGTCCCTATTCGTTATGAACTTTTGTCACAAAAAGTGAACTAGTTGTGACAAAATCTTCGTCACTAAAAGAAAAAAGAAAAAAAGAAAAATATATTTTTGGCGACGAAAATGTACATTACAAGGAACATAACGCTTTTGTGACAAAAATTTTCCTCCATACGTTTGATCATCTAAGTGGATGACCGTCCCCAAAAGTCACATCATCGACATTTGGGGGGATGGAGTTTCAGTCCCAAAACCTCACTTTTAGGGATGGTTTTTTGAGTGTGCCAAAAACTACCATGCCAAGATGTCAAATTTGTGCGCGAGGTGGTGGCATTCTATTAGAGTTTCCGGCTCGATTGACTTTGTTTCTACAAAAGGACGTGGTTTTAATTGCTAATAATACTTGGTAATATTTGTGTACGGGAAGTGCAAGGATAGTAGAGACATAGATGCTTGAGAGCAAAAATTTTGGGCCTCCAAAATTTCCACCCCGATAAAATAATCTAAAATTCTTTCGCTCTCCATCAAATTATTACTTTTCATTATAAAATAAATATAAAAAATTAATTCAAATCATCTTTCTTTTATTTTTTCACCAATTCCAACGTCCTAAAATTTTTAGGATCAAACATTATTGTCTACATATAGCCTAAAAAGTGTATATTTTTGTCATAAAAAGAACTGTGATAGCGTCACTGAGGGATTTGGGTGAAAAAGGAATATTGCTGCGAATATTATATATACCTTGTTTTTTATTTTATTTGAGAAAGTGCTATATATTATTATATTTAGAGCTAATTAAATTTTGACACTCTCTTAGAACCCAATTAATGTGCTATTGCGGGAACTTTTAAAAAGTGACTAATTTGACAAAATTTAGGACAATGTATAAAGACTCAAAATGAATCTACATAAATCACCACAATGCCTCCTTAGTTTGAATAGTAATTATATTCTCTCTCTCTCTCGATCTCTCAAATTTGTACGTAAGAGCATTTTAGTTACTGAAAATTGAGAAATTTGGTGGATATAGATGAAAGTAAGAATTTTGGACGATCTCTCCGTTTCTACTGGGATGCCAATTGGAATTGGTGGATCAGGATGTTGCCTGGCAACTTGCTTTCGTTTTTGTTGATAATTATACTTTTCATTTATATCTCTTACATATTTATGGGTCCGACAGCAATAAGGATTTGAGTGAGTTTGGATTGGAAAGCGATCGAGAGGACGTTTATGGATGAGGTTAATGATGGTGGATTGTTGTTGGGTGATCAGTCTTTGAGTTACAAGACTTATGGGGTTAGTCTTGCGGAGTGCCCGATTTATTCCTTTGCTGTTTCCAGGTCGATTAATTCACACACGTCGAGGTTCTTGTTTGATAATTATACTTTGATTGTGAGTGATTATTTGGACTCAAAGCGTTTGCATCAGATATTGACCGACTCAGGTGAGGAGTTCAGGAGGGTGGCTGGGATACCTAAGGCAGAGTTCGGTAGGGTTCTTCCCGTTTATGTGTTCGATTTGGACTATAATATGCTGTTGCTACTAGACCGGTATCACCAGTCTGTTGCTTTCAAAGATAATGGTTATTGCGGTGAGGACAGAGCACACAGACCGTGATTGATTATATATAGTTGTAATGGTCGTCAGGTGTTGTCTCAGACAAGGGAGCTTGAGCGGCCGCAGACTCCGTTTGGGCCATTCTCCGAGATTTCATCATTGTCATTTGTGCAGAAGGATGCAGCTAGGAGAAATGTTCTTTTGACATCGTTGAATTACAGTATAACAAGCTGTGCCATTGAGGTTCTTGAATCCATCGCTTCACATGGAGGAGACAGAAAGCTACTACTTAAGCAGAATTGACATGTTGAGTTCACACAAAGGTGGAGCTTGTTTGAGTGCAATTAGGTGGACAAAGCAGTTTCTGCATTGTCACATTTGGATTTTGAGATGGCTTTGTATTACTTGAGGTCTTCGGATCATGATCTGTATGCCATCCACTCACTCGTCTATCATGCTTCTTTTATACTGAATCTTTTCCCTACAAATTAACACCCGCCAATGCAATAAGAGCGAGAAACCAAATTCCCATTTGCTGTCATATCTTTGAGGTTGGGAGGTCGCTTTCTGGGAGATATGTTGGTTTCCATTTTCATCCATATCAGAGCAAAGTCATCTGTTAGCGTCGTTGATAATGGAGCCGAGCACCTTCAGGCTACCTACTTCTACAATATTTATGCATGCATCCATTTTGAGGAAGTTTGTTTTGCATCAAAGTCATCATTATTTGAACTCTGACCACCCAAAACTCTTCTCTCTCTCATTGGCAACCCCCGCGCACTACTGCAGTCTGCAAGTCTTCTGGAAATGGACATTTTCTTGTGGGAGATACGTCATGCCTGCGCCTGGCGTGATTCACGAGCTCCTCAGAGGCAGTGGATAGTTCTCTAATTGCGATAATTAGCTAGTTTCGCTCCTAAAAGAAATGACGAGAGATCATATTTTATCTGCTTTCTTATGACACATCGATCGTTTGCACCCATTTGCATGCAGGGCAGCAAAATTTTCCATATACCTCTCGTGAGATAATTTTCTCCATGGGCTGGGCGACCTCCAAATATACCTCGGCCTAGTAGTAGTAACTAGTGAGGTGCCAATGAGCTTTAGCTCAGGTGGCCTCCCTTTGGGGAGGGTTAGGTCCGGTGGTCGAATCCCCCCTCTTCCGCAGGCTAAGTCCTGCTCCACCATTTGCCTTAAAAAAAAAAAAAAAAAAACTAGTGAGGTAGCCATAAGCCATCAGGGGCAATATTGTCAAGAGGAAAATATTCTGCCGCTATTAACCGCGCGGTCCCTTGAAAACAATGTCGCCCGAATTAAGTAAGCAGTTGACAGCACGAACAAAAGCAAGATAAACCACTTTCTGTCTCTGCTTCTGTGCGTAAAGAACAGATCGAAAAATATATATAAGTTTTACAAACCGCCCCCTACTACTCTCATTTTCCTACTCTCTCTCTCGGAGTCCGTACGTCATTTTGCCTTTGCACAGTGGCATCGCTTTCGATTCCCAGCCATGACCGACGGCCACCTCTTCAACAATATCTCTCTTGGAGGCCGTGGAGGCACTGTGAGTTTTCTTTTGCTCCCTTTCTCCGGCTCACTACTGTCGATTTAGATTGGTATATTTGGGTTTAATCTGTGGGTTTTGGTTGCTTAGAAGTTGCAGGATAACCAATTAAATCTGGAATCTTATCTTGAACGTTGTCTGGGGGTCTGCACCTAAAAACCCTAATTTTGTGAATCCTTGCTTTGTCCAATGTATTACAAATTTTTTTATTTGGACTTGATTTGAACCTATTGCTTAGTAGGGTGGGAATAAAAATGGAATTTTAAGTTCCTGTGATTGCCTTTTTTACTCTTTATTAGAAACCCTGAGCGATCATATCTTGTATACTTTTTGATAAGTTCAATTTTTTTAGTCTGGGAAATTTAATTGGTGGAGGCAGGAGAAGCTGTAAGTACTTTGAATTGTATATCTCAAAGAGTACTTACCATGAAAGAGGGAAAAGAAAAAAGGAACTTTAACAAGCTTGGACAGCTCTTGATTATGCACTCCCGATACTTCTTACAAAAGCTTCGATTTATTTATTTCATATGGGAAACTTATTATTCTGGCCCAAGCGACATTGCACTTTCTTGAAAGCAAGGTTACACCTTCGATCTTTTAATGGAATGCAGAATCCTGGGCAGCTTAAGATATATTCAGGAGGGATTTTATGGAAGAAACAAGGAGGTGGTAAGGCAATTGACGTGGATAAAGCTGACATCATGGGGGTGACATGGATGAAGGTCCCAAGGACAAATCAACTTGGTGTTCGGATCAAAGATGGGTTATACTATAAGTTCACTGGGTTCCGAGACCAGGTTACTATCATCTCTATCTCTTTCTTCAACAAACTGAATGTATCCTTTATCAAATTTTTTAGTGAATGCTGTAGAAGAACTGCATTATAACTTGTGTTAACAAGTTAGTTGGTTAGTGCTTCTGTTGCACATAATTGTTCGGAACCGTCATATTCTTATGTTTCTTTTTATGCTTCGCCCGTAGGATGTCACCAGTTTGACCAATTTCTTTCAAAGTACCTGTGGCATAACACCAGAGGAGAAGCAACTATCTGTCAGTGGGCGTAATTGGGGAGAAGTTGATTTAAACGGTCAGCTACTTTATTATTATTTTTTCTGTTCAAGTTGTTGATGTAATATATTTTGTCTCACTTATTAGAACTTGTCTATGTTTTTTTGTAATTTTGCTTAGTATATATTAACTTTTTGGTGTTCTCTGGCTTGTGGGATCATTCTTTTGTTGGGGTAAAATAGTGGTTTTGGTAATTTTGGTTATAAAGTTGAAGAACATAGTTGTAGCTATAAAATTTCCTCTTCATTGTTGACTGTGTGGTTTAAAGGCTATTCTAGAAAATTCCAATGTCACGTATGTGCAAGCTTGTGATTTTTCCAATTTTAAGTTAATACTAAGAGAAATCAATATGTGGTCATTAGGTTTTGACAACTTTTACGAATTAGTCGTTAGGATTCAATTTTTTACTTTCCAATCACTGAGTTTTTCATCTTAGTTACAATTAGGTCCTTTCACACTTAACCGTGTTAGGTCTCCTAACAGAAGCTCAACCACGTTAGTGCTTCTCGAGCTCACCCACTTTTCCACGTCATCAGTCATTTTGCTTTGACAACCAAAACATGACACCCAGCTTTCATCTAATTAAAATCCATTCATTGCACAGTTCTTCAGCGCACCGTTTTCACGAAATTGCACAGTTCTCCAGCTCACTGTTTTGACATTTACTTAAAATCCACCGGGTACACTTTTGACGATGAAGATTGATGTAATTACAACAGAATGACAAAACGGTGCCGGCTCATGTTGATTTCAAGAGAAGTGCAGCATTATTTGGTCTTTCAATTGCTAACTCTTCATTGGTTGAAGGGTTTCAACGAGTTGATTTTGAGTAGAGAAGTTAAGCAAAAGAAGGCAATGGTTGTTGAGATGGGGTTGAGCTTCTATCCCAGACCATTTGATCCGCTTGCCTTGAAGGCTTTGAAGCTTGATTTGCTTGCATTGTGCGACATTTGTATGGAAAGTGTGAAATTGGAGAGTGCTTTGGGAGCAGGGAAGTGTGCGGAGAAGCTTTTTGTAGATGGTCTTGTGTCTGTATCAGCTTTTGTAACAAACCTCCATATCAATGAAACAGAACATTCACTGAAAATCTTCACTGAAAATACATTTACCGAAAAATTACATAAGAGCTTACATTCGAGGCTCAGCCAATCCTCCAAAAAAAAATACAGGTAAATTCCTTAACTCTTTTCTTACCTTCTCCTGCACTAGCTAGTTTCTTATATGGACTTGTAACCGCTTCTTAAAATTGTAATATTGAAAGTACGATATTACCTAATAAATGTAAATACGAAAACAATTGCACTAATGGATTTGTATGGTAGAGTAGGCCTCTGAAATTAAGTCCAAAAGATCGTCATGATCTGGAATAGTCCGTCCTTGCAGCCCATAATTGTATCCCATCCCATGTCCACTAGGAGCTGTTACGTAGGCATGTTACATTCCCCACCCCTTCAAGCAACCTTGCTCTCAAGGTTGAAGGTTACACTTGTACTTTCTCCACCATTTTCTATTTTCTTGAGGTCATCATTGCCAATGTAATGAGGATCAAGAATAAGAAATTGACAATCTCCACTTGTTTCGTTGTATTCAACTCCCAGCAGGTATATGCAGCAACACCACCATCATAATGGTTTCCCTGCTTACAAAGTGTATGGCCAACTCTATACATTTTTCAAGAAGCTCAACTTCAGATTCAAGACTTTACAAGTGACACCCAGAAGTTTTTCCAAACCCAAGCTCAACTCAAGAAAGTAAAAACCATTCATGAGACCCAAATAAAACACCCAAAAGTTTTGTCCAAACCCAAGCTCAACTCAGTGGAAGCACAAAACCATTCACGAGACCCAAATAAAGAAGGAGCTGGAGTCCTTTCTACAAGTACCTGTACATCCTTCAGCCAAGTAAAAACATGATGTATTGAGTGTCCACATAATAGGAACCTTCTTTTAGAATATTGAGCATATTTACCCATAAGTTTGACAACTAATTCAATTTCTTGCAAATATATCTTCTCCTCATGTCCCTTAAAGAGAAGCACAACATCCATATATTGACATTTTGCACTCCAATATTTTCTCTCAAAGGCTGATATTTTTCTTCAAAATCTTCATAGTATAACATATGAAGGCTTGATAAACATATGCTGCCTTTTGTGGCCTCCTCATAGCTAAACATCCTCTGAAATAGCAATACACCCAAAAAACACACAGTAAAATGTTCCACGTCTCCATGTGGAAGTGTTGTGGTCTTCCATTTAATTGAAAGCAGTAGGTGTCGTTGTGGAGGAAAAGTGGAGACAGCAATTATACCCACCAGCCCAAACATACATTCATTGAGAACTAGGAATCAACTTCAAGTTCAAGGCAGGGAGGTAATGAATGGATAAACGAAACCTTTCCAAGCCTAAACAACGAACACCTGGTGCACTTAAAATAATGCCCGAGCAATTTGTCCAAACTTCTTCACCATAGTGTCTTCCTTTTAAAATCACATGGGGGCCAAGTTTGAAAAATTGTCCCACCATAATAAAATCAGACACATGAAACTCATGGTCATAGAGAAGAAATGTGGCATTATTTGCAATGACCCGTTGCTGGAATCAAAAGGCTTCAGTATCTGATTCTTATTGTCATTGGTTTAAATGCCACTGTTTGGAGAGCCCCAACAACATCTCTTTGCATCTTTGTATTGCTAAATTCAAGCAATTCAACAAGAGGTGGAATCTCACCTTCCATCCAGACATGGGTTTTAATGTTGCAATACTCATGAGCAGATTTAATTAGATTGAGGATATGAACATGCACGCCCACCTCGAAGAGTTGCGCTTTTCTCTCGTCCCATGTGGGTATGGAGATCTCTTGCTCTTCTTTGATTTCCTCCTCTAGTGTTTGCATCTGCCCCTTCCTATTTGGAGATCTCTGATGTCGGCGTCTCTGATGCTCAATGAACAACCAAGAAAAAGCTCTCAGCCAGAGGCTGGCCCAAAACTATGATTTGAATAATAGAAGAGTCATAGAAAAAGAGAGATAAGAGGCTATTTTAGAAATATAGAAATAGAGTAATGCGAGCCTTTTTTTTTAGTCGTCTCCATACCCACAGCGGAATCTGTCATAACCTTCGATGCTTACAGTGACCAAAAATAGACTGCATTGCATGCTTTTGAAAATTCCGGATGCCTTGGACCTTGTAAACAACATTGTAAACAAAATTTCTGGAGGGAGACGATAGCTTGCGATAGGTTTTAGGAAATTTTCTGCACTGGAGGCACCTTCCTTAAAATTTTGGTCGGTGTTGAAGAGAAATTGGATGTGGTAATGAAACAATGTAGTAACGAAACTTTTGGGAAATGCTAGAAGGAGAAGCGAAAGGTATCTGAGAACTTTCTGTCACTTACTGAAATGGTAGTATTGGCTTTCTGAGTCTTCCCTTGGTCGAGTTCTTCCGGATATCTTGTTACTATGTTTTCTTCCATCTTTAGAGCTTCAATTTCCTCTTCAAGTTTTTCCAAGTTCACCGAGATGGATTGCATATTTTCTCGCATGCGCTTCTGGACATCCATCAACTGCTTGAGTGTTTCCGTAATCTGTAGACATTGTGCGAGCAAATCTCTGGCAGAATCGTTGCTCTGATACCAATTGTAACAAACCTCCATATCAATGAAACATAACATTCATTGAAAATACGTTTACCGCTTCTTAAAATTGTAATATTGAAAGTATGATATTACCCTAATAAATGTAATATTGAAAGTACGAATTACACTAATGGATTTGTATGGTAGAATAGGCCTTTGAATCACTAAGTCCAAAAGATCGTGATGATCTGGAATGGTCCGTCCTTGCAGCCCATAATTGTATCCCAGCCCATGTCCATTAGGAGCTCTTATGTAGGTACGTTCCAGCTTTCAAGGGGTTTCCTCCTATGAGCACGGAAACCGCAGTGGCATTTGGGGCCTTCCATAAGTTCTTGATAGGTGGGTCGTCACATTCTGATACTGATCCTTCCGCCACTAGAACTATCATGGAGTCCACGGTCTTCACTACTTTACAGGTAGTTTCGGGGTTTTCCTTCTCTTTCCATTTTCCTTCTCATTCTAAGCTCCATTGTCATCCTGGTGCGTGCAAACTGATGTAGTTACAACAGAATGACAAAAAGGTGCCATGCAGGTGGATTTTAAGTAAATGTCAAAATGGTGCGCTCGAGAAGTGTGCAATGCGTGGATTTTAATTAGATGAAAGCTGGGTGTCATTTTGGTTGTCAAAGGCAAAATGGCTGATGACATGGAAAGGTGGGGGTGAGCTGGCGAGAAGGGCTGACGTGGCTGGAGCTTCCGTTAGGGGACCTAACGGTGAAGTGATGGAAGAACCTAATTGTAACTAGGTGAAAGACTCGGTGATTGGAAATAAAAAATTGAATCCTAGTGATTAATTTGTAAAGTGGTCGAAACCTAGTGACTAAATATTGAATTTCCCTAATACTAATGTAGTGAACTTATCAGCTTGTCACATACGAATTTCATGACAGCTCCCAAATATTCTGAGAGATTTCAGAACCTTATGCGATCTTGCAGCATCTCCAGATTTATGAGATGTAGTCTTATTATCCACACTGGTGAATCACTTTTCATGCTGTTACTTTTCACAGTCCTATAGACTAACAGTTTCGAGTACTCCTTTTTTTTTCTTCTTAAGCTAACAATTATACAATTCGTCAAGAGGGTGTTGATTATCACTTGTTTTAAGTTTCTACAAGTGGGCTACTAGGCTTCTTTCACTGTGTAATTTGTGTTTTTCTCTGCTGCTCTTTGCAGGGAATATGCTAACTTTTATGGTTGGTTCAAAGCAAGCATTTGAGGTATCTCTAGCAGATGTCTCACAAACTCAGCTTCAAGGGAAAAATGATGTTATCTTAGAGTTTCACGTGGATGATACAACTGGAGCTAATGAGGTCCGTTGGGTTTATTTGATGTTTATGTTTATTGAATGAGTTCAGCCTTCTCACTAATTTGATGTTCATGACCACTGTATGCTATGAACCACTCTATACACATGTGGGCTTTACTTTTGGCCTGAAAATAAGGTTTTACTCATTATAATATTAGACTAGAGAGCGAGAGATGGTATAATTTCAGATTGTTTGTTTACGATTAATGTTATTTGTTTCTGAGCAATTTTATGTTGGGTTATCACAGAAAGATTCATTGATGGAGATAAGTTTTCATATTCCGAATTCTAACACCCAATTCGTTGGTGATGAGAATCACCCTCCTGCTCAGGTAGGCTTCTTTTTATGCAGGAAAATGGTGTGGTTTACTGAATACTGTTAACTGATGTCTTATCCATCAACTTTGTACCAGGTCTTCCGTGACAAAATCATGTCAATGGCAGATGTTGGTGCTGGAGGCGAAGAAGCTGTGGTTACCTTTGAGGGCATTGCAATCCTCACCCCAAGGTTGGTGCTTTGACACCGAGCTAGTAGCAGAGACACAAGCACATATTGTCATGCACTATCTATATACCTTTTTTACATAGTAATTTGGTGTGCCCCTTAATTTTTATTTTCTTTCCCCATGTATGGCTAATTTGCAGGGGTCGATACAATGTTGAACTTCACCTTTCATTCTTACGGCTTCAAGGACAGGCTAATGATTTCAAGATTCAATACAGCAGTGTTGTTCGCCTGTTTTTACTTCCTAAGGTGTTATCAATGGGAATGATATTTATGTGTATTGTTTAGAATGTTCAATTTATCCATTTTCGTTCTTTCTGAAAGGTTTTAGAGATCATTATAACGGAGAGTGATGACGCCATTGTAGCATGCTTTTTAGAATGCCATCGGTCAATTGAACAGTTCTCTTTTCTGAAATGTTTAATTTTTGTTCTGTGTTCATGCAGTCTAACCAGCCACATACATTTGTTGTGGTTACTCTTGATCCACCTATCCGTAAGGGGCAAACTTTGTACCCTCATATTGTGTTGCAGGTATTTTGTTGGTGTCATTGCATCACTATCGGTTTCTTGTTCTTGCTATGCTCTCATGTACTTATTTGGTTTTCATTTGTTGAACAGTTTGAAACTGACTATGTAGTTGATAACACCCTGTCAATAAGCGAAGATCTTTTCAACACCAAATACAAGGACAAGTTAGAATCATCGTATAAGGTAATTTATAACTCTGGTTGTCCTCTTTTCATTTTTCTTATTATAAGCTCTTCAAGTGCTGTTTATTTTTGTTTATGTGGCATAGTTGGGTCCATGTAATGTGTAATTGTAGATTATGCACTTAGAGGTTTATATCAGTTTTAGGAACCTGAGCTTGCTAGATTCACAGGAACTTCTTTGATGGCTTGATTTGAACAAACAGGGACTCATTCATGAAGTGTTCACCACAATAATGCGTGGCTTGTCTGGTGCCAAAGTTACTAAACCAGGAAAATTCCGTAGCTGTCAAGATGGTTATGCGGTGAAGTCATCATTAAAGGCTGAAGATGGAGTCCTTTATCCACTGGAAAAGAGTTTCTTCTTTCTACCAAAACCTCCTACGCTCATTCTTCATGAAGAGGTATGATGTTTCAACATGTGCATATGAATGATGGATCTGATTATTTAATGGACATTACTTTGAGATTGACCTTTTAAATGTTCCTACTGATAGATAGACTACGTGGAATTCGAGAGGCACGCTGCGGGTGGCTCAAATATGCACTACTTTGATCTTCTAATAAGACTGAAAACTGAGCAAGAACATCTGTTCCGGAACATCCAGAGGAACGAATACCATAATCTTTTTGACTTCATCAGGTGATGCTAATTTTCTCATCTCCTTTCATAGATATCATCAAGATGTCTTCAAATTTTTCACCTTTTGGCTATTCGTGCAGTGGGAAGGGATTGAAAATTATGAACCTGGGAGATGTCCAAACTACAGATGGTGTAGCCCGTGTTCTTCAGGATGAAGATGATGATGCTGTGGACCCGCATCTTGAGCGCATTAAGAATCTAGCTGGTGGAGATGAGAGTGATGAAGAGGTAAAATCTTCTAGTAGTAGTTTGATTTTTCTATTTTTCTTCTTTTTTTATCCATCTGGTGTGTTTGTTTCTTCATGTGTTCTCATCTATTGTTTGTGTGCTCTTGCATCTTGATCTGGTTGTCCGCTTGTGTTCCTACCTCTTGTTTGTGTAATCTCGTATCTTCATATGCTCATGTGCTGTCTCTTACTTGCCAGTGTGTGTCTGCGCTTTTGTGTTTGAATGTGAGGACTTCTTGCAGGATGAGGATTTTGTTCTTGACAAAGATGATGGAGGTTCTCCAACAGATGATTCTGGAGCAGAGGAATCTGATGCTAGTGAAAGTGGAGATGAGAAAGAGGCAAGCCATTTTGATAGTCATTTTATTTGTTTAGCCTTTTAAAAGGGTTCTCATTAGATTTGTTTTGGATACTCTTGGCTGTTAAGTATTTTTTGTACGTTGCTATTTGGTTACTCGCATCATGAATGCCAAATTTCAGAAGCCTGCCAAAAAGGAATTCAGAAAAGAGACTTCATCTTCCAAGGCATCTTCCTCTAAGAAGAAAACTAAAGAGGGAGATGAAGATGGTTCAAAGAAGAAGAAACAGAGAAAGAAAAAGGATCCAAATGCACCAAAGAGGGCAATGTCTGGCTTCATGTTCTTCTCACAAATGGAAAGAGAGGTGAGTGGGGTTCTAGAGTGTTCAGAGTTTTAGCAAGTCACTTTTATAAGATAGTCTGTAAATGTCCATTGTGTTCTCTTGTAAGTGCTTGTAACTAGGAGTCATTGTTGTGAGTTGGACGGGGTTAAGACTGCTAACCTTATTCATGCTGACCACAGAATTTAAAGAAAACCAACCCTGGAATTTCATTTACGGAGGTGGGTAGATTACTTGGAGACAAGTGGAAAAAGATGACAGGTATGCTCGATTCCAAATTACATAAATTCTCTTTTCTTGGTCAGGATCTCTATATGATTTGCCAATTGCAGCTTATGTTATTTGTCTTCTTAATGACACCATAATACTTTCCATTTGTGCCAAATGTATGTGCAGTGGTGGAGAAAGAACCATATGAAGCAAGAGCTCTACAGGACAAAAAACGTTACAAGGATGAAATCAGTGGCTACAAGAACCCGCAACCAATGAACATTGATTCGGGGAATGAATCCGATAGCACATAGAGTAGATAGAGTCATAGAGAATACTATTTTCAGTTTTTGTTGAAAGTGTTGTATCAATCAGCTCATTTGCTACGTTCATTGTTCTCATTCCTATGAAAGCAGGTGCTGTGGACTTGAGAGACTTCCATCCCGGACACGACTTCTTTAACGCTAGAAGACTTCTGGAAGACACCCGGACGACCAGAGCATGTAGTGAAAGAATCACATTGGGGGCGTACGGGCTTCGACCGTGTCTTCGAGGCACAGTTAAATGTAGATATGAAAATGAAAGTAATCTTTATTACCGAAACTGGACAAAGGGAATGTAATCAACCGTGACCACGCCTAACTGTACTAGTTTCTAACTAAGCACAAAGGAAAGCAAAGCAAGTAGAACGCAGGAAAACGCCTGCGGTCTTTTATTCACTATATGTTAATGGAGTACTTTTAGAGAAATGGTGAATGTGCCCAAAGAGGTAATCTCCTATTTTTTGGTTATTAGATGACTCATCAGAAGCTTCATGTTGTTGCAACAGCTGCGAAATGAGTAGAAAACAATTGAACCTTTCCTTCATGACTTTGGGGGATTAGATGTTCCAGCGATTCTAGCTTGATGTGTCGCCTGCAAAATGGAAACATATTAAGCACAACAATCGACATGTCTATTACTTAACCAAAAATCGACCAATATTTTTGTGTATCTTTGCAAGGAGATAGAGAGAAATACCTCAAAATAAGCCTTTAGTCTACTCGTTAGGTTGTTGTACTCTTGTTTCATTCTATCAACAGCAGCCCTACATCTGCACAAATAAGTAATTGCGTCTTCAAGAGTCTTAATGTCTCTCTAAGACGATAAAATTCACATAATTACAGAAATCAGGAAGAAAAAGTTTTAAACGCATGCATGCATTACCCTTCCATGTCATTTTTGCTGAAACATTGAATTGCTTTGTTGATTTCTTTCATGACCTTATTAGCACCAACGCTGCAATTGCAAAACAACAATTAATATGATCAGGAAGCAAAACTAATGAGGTCCACCGCCTATGATGATATGCATGCATGGGCCAAGCGCTATAAGGGTAGCTGAGTAAGGAATTAATTACGTCGCACTGGTGCCTTTGAGTAGATGAAGGTGAAAGCCCAGTTTAGTGCGATCCAAGACGGCTCCCTCATTCCTACATAGACATGTAGAACGTCCCATCTCACTGTTTAGTCTTTTTTTTAATTAGCCAAAAAGGGCAAAGTGTCCCGAGATCCCAGGAGTTTTGACCTCCAATAAGAACTGCTATATATATATATATATATTACGTACGAACCTGATTAAGATAACCTTATTATTATTGTGGTCATTTATGTTGGAATATTTTGGTTAAATATTGTAAATTTGCTCCCAAAAAAAAAAATGGTTTTGTGTGTGCTATACTCACAGTCCTTGGTCTATTTTGGAGATCACCGCAGGTGAATCATCAAAATATATTGTGAAAACATCCTCGACAAAGTTGGGATTTTCACTATCCCGTAGTTGCTCCAACTCAATCAATTTGCTGTACTCGAGGATTTCCTACATTAAAAAGCATCCGATTGTTTAGCATGATAATTACAATTAGAAGCAGTGGATACAAAAGGAAAGGCATAAATTCAAGCTGCTCTATATATAGCAGTAGGTCAGAAGCATTTGGATAAATATATATATATAAATAGACACCCGTAGCCGTCTCAATAAAGAAGGGACTAGGGAGGCAAAATATATATCCTCTAATCTGGACAACTTTTCCATAACATTTGGATGTTTGCGATTGAAAAGTTGAAGGATTTTTTCACAGAAATAAATATTGGGTGCAAAATTGGAACTTCGCCAATATTTAGGTGGAATTTTAGCTACATCTACGTGTCGTTGGCCAAAACAATAACAATATGTGTGTAATATATGTTGAGTAGAGCATATAAAGAGATCAAAACCTCATCTATCAGGGATTGCCTCATGGTGGCAATATTTTGTTGTCGAAGGGCATGATCAATATCCATTTTCACAAAAAACACAGAGATCAAACCAATATAGGTACTACTAGACGATCAGAACCAAAACGAAGGCTTGGATATTGCAAAGATGGGAAGCAGCTTCTAGATTATATATAGGAGAATAAATAGCATGCAAAGTGTGACTGGGAAATAGAAAGTATGTGATCCAAAATCATTTTGAAAATACGATAGTTATGAACTGTATAAGCAGTACTCATCTAAGAAAAATGCTCAGAGTTGGTTGCACAGGCTGCATGCCCTTTTTTATGATTTCCGTACCTTCTCAATTATCCATCATATCCATTTCCAAAGCATGGCTTGGCAGCCTTTAGATAGAGAGATCGATATATATACCAGACAAAGCAACCTAGTTTCCCACTTAATATTATTTGACCGACCTCAACTAAGAAAGAGAGACCTATCTCAAACCATTCCTTCATGACTTCAGGGGATCTTTAGATGTTTCAGCAATTCTAGCTTGACGTATCACCTGCAAAATCGAAATTACATTAACCAAATTAACTCAACATGTCAATTATTTAACCAAAACTCCTCCAATAAAATTAATCGTTTATTTTTGTATGTTGGCAAGGATAAGAAAGACCTCAAAGTAAGCCTCAAATCTACTCTTTGGGTTGTTGTACTCATGTTTCAGTCTCAGAACAGCAGCCGGCCTAGTACAGCTGCACAATAAGTAATGGCTGTAACGATACAGCACGTACGATGCGTACAAGCTAAGCCCCAAAAGAATTTTTTGATCGAGTAAGAATAAACCACAGCAAAACCTAATGCAGTATCTTCAGAAGCCTTAATGTTTATCTAAGACATTAATTCCCATGAACAGAAACTAGTTGTAGAGTTACTAAGTTCATATCTCGGGTTCATAATATATACTGATTAAGTTTCATCAAAAATCACGTGGAAAAAGAGAGAGAAGATACGGGGAAGGATTGTGTTCGAAAATAAAATTCAAATAATAAAATTTACCTCTTTCTATAATTAGCTTAAATTTTTCCTATATTTGATAACTTCACATAGTATTAGAGTGATGATTATATTCTAAAATCTGAGACCTGACTCCATATTTAGCCTCATTTCAATTAAATATTACATGTAAGCTCTGTTTGTTTAAACGTAAAATACTTTTTTTTGTAAAGTAGTTTCAAATGCATTATGTTTCAGTAAAGTAATTTAATTTCCAATGTTTGGTTGTTACATCAAATATATTTTTTGAAATTATTTTTCAATAAAGTTTTTCTTGAGCTCATGTTTCAAAACTTGTCTTGACTCCGAAAAAAGCAAATACAGTTAGAGTCGGTTCCTTTGAATGTTTTGGTTTTGGATTAGAATCCCGAACTTGTACTTGATTTTCTCAGGTTCATATTTTAAAACCTAACCTCGACATAGAAAAAAGCTAAAACTGTTGGGGTCGGGTTCCTTTGAATGCTTTGATTTCGGGTTAGAGACACAAACATGAACTTAATTTTTCTCAAGTTCACGTTTCAAAATCCGACCTCGACCTCGAAAAAAGTTAACACCGTCAAGGTTTGGTTCTTTTGAATGTTATTGGTTTCGAGTTAAAGATCCAAACACAAATTTGATTTTTCTCAGTTCATGTTTCAAAACCCGACCCCGACCTCCAAAAAAGCCAAAACCGTCAGGGTCGAGTTCCTTTGAATGCTTTGGTTTCGGATTAAAGACCTGAACAAAAATCTGATTTTTCTCAGGCTCATGTTTCAAAACCCGACCCTATCCTCGAAAAAAGCTAAAGCCGTCGGAGTCAGGTTCATTTGAATGCTTTGGTTTTGGGTTGAAAAATTGAATACGAACTTAATTTTTCTCAGGTTTAGACCTCGACCACGATGTAACCCTACCAGTTCAGGTTGAATCAGATTGATTTTGGTTGGGAGGTCGAGTCAATAGATTTTTGGCCATCTCTAAGACTGAAGGAGGCAAGTCGGGAAAGAAGATTCACTAGTTTTAGAAAGTAAAGCTTAGTTTTGGTTTACCGAATTAAGTTTTGGTTGACCGTATTTTACGAGCTCTCAAAACAGTTGAAAAGTACTTTATTTCGCAAAGTATTTCAAAACCCTAAATAAAAGTTACGCAGATATTTCCTACAATGGAATGATATGGAATGATAAAGAAATGTAACGATGTTAACAAAAAATTGAATAAACAAACAAAAAAGGGGTAACTCAATATGGTACAGTACTACAATCAGCAACCTAATCAGCGAGCGATTCAATTGACATTAGCTGTCTGGTTGGTCTTGTTTATTCACACTTGGATTGATGAATCCGGCTAATGGGCCTTCTATATCGGATCCATAAACATGACCCATCTTGGTCCGTTTTGTCTCCAAGTATATCTTGTTTTCCTCTGTCATTGGTGTCAGGACGGGAACCCGCCCAATTACTGCCAAGCCGTATCCCTTCAGACCGGTGAACTTGGCCGGGTTGTTTGTCATTAGGCGCATCGTTCGGACACCTATGTCTCTTAGAATCTGCTCACATCAATATTGGGAGGTTAGATATTCTGTCACTCAATAGCATGACCTTTTTCTCCAAGCGAAGTAGTGGAAACAGAGTTATCTCCTAAGAAAATGTTTAGAAATTTATAGTTTTTCTTTTCGCTTCACTTTCTTGGAAGAAATTTAAGCAGTTCCCTTGTTCTTCTCTAAACTGAAACCCTTTCTCAGAAGAGTAGGCTTGAGTGATTTTTAATATTTGTTTCCAATTAGAGAGACGTTCTTATATTTTCATCCCTGTGAGTTGGTTGCCCCTGCTTCTGTAACTTGTAGTCTGGTACTTGAACTATCAAGTAGGTTTAGGCAATATGTTAAATACAGGAATATATCTCCCCCACAATCCGTTTGGATGGCAGGGAAAATACTTGCAAGAATCCTTTGGAAAAGAATTCAGAAGGTGCAGGGACTTTAGGATATATTATTGTTTCATGTCAATTGATTGGACAAGGTGGTCTATGCCTCCTACCTTTCTTCTCTAGATGTTTCTGCAGGAACTAGAGCTCTATCAAGCATGATAGATGACTATGGAAAAATGTTTAGAAAACAAACCTGGGCACCAATTCCATACTCGCGAGCATCAACAGCTAAGCCAAGTTCTATATTGGCCTGGACTGTGTCATGGCCTTGATCCTGCAAATTATAGGCCCGGAGTTTGTGACCTAAGCCTACTCCTCTTCCTTCATGACCTCGAAGGTAAACAACAACTCCTCTACCAGCATTCTCTATCAACTGCATTGCCAAATCCAACTGGTTGCCACAATCACACCGAGCTGACCCAAATATATCCCCTGTTAAACACTCTGAATGAACTCTCACTAGAACATCTTGTCCCTGGCCAATGTTTCCCTATCAACATTTCAAGGTAAAAAAGAAGTGACTACGGAGAAATGGGCACAACAGTATATTAGTTAAACCAAATGAACCCAGATGCCTAGATTGGCAAATGGAAAAAAAGAGTAGAAAACAAATTTTTACCTTTACAACTGCTACATGTTCTGTCCTATCTAGCTTTGAGCGATAGCAATAAGCCTGAAAGAGACCCCATTTTGTTGGCAGAGGTGAAATAGCAGTTCTTTGGACCAGTTTTTCCCTCTTTCTCCTGTACCTACAAGCAGAATGCATAAGCATATTACTAAGTAGGGTCATTTGCGCATGCCCTCCCGCCCAATGAGTTGAAAAGCATAGTATAACTTGAGATACTTTTGTTCATAAACACCTTTAAACTTTAAATGCAAGAGACTTATAAAAGCAGATTACGGTGGAGCCATTTTGCATGAGACTTCTTAACGACTCGTGTCATATTAGTAGATTTTAAGATTTCTAGTTTGCTATTCATTTACAACACCTGTGGATCTATCCAGAGTCTTCAGCTCTATACTGAATCAATACATGTGCAGCTCACCTAATCAAATCTGTTATTGACACAATTGGAATTGTGCTCCAATGCCAACTTTCTTAACTGGACAAAGATGCCATGGAAACCATCATCTGCATCAACCACAGCAGAAAGAACAGAAACTGGTTGCAAGCCAGCATGTGAAACCATATCTACAGAAGCCTCAGTGTGACCAGCTCTTCTAAGAACCCCACCATTTCTGTATTTCAGAGGAAACACATGGCCTGGCCTTCGGAAGTCTTCTGGCTTAGACTTGGGAGACGAAAGAGCAAGAACAGTCTTTGCCCTGTCTGAAGCTGATACTCCAGTACAAGTGCCAGTTTTAGCATCCTATGTAAGTAAACAAGACAGGTTGAGAGACCCGAATTGCCCTGTTGCAAAGGTTCAATTTATAGGTTCGTATGTGGTAGCCGAAAATTTATACAAGCAAAAGAAGTTTGAATCCGCTACAGTTACCACTGTGATTGTGAAAGTGGGGGCCGAAGAATCTTCATCTTCTGTGTCTGGTGACATTAGAGGAAGCTTCAGTCTTTGAAGATCCTCCTCTTTCATGCCTACCGAAATTATTCCCGATCCATGCCTAACCATAAAGGCCACATCCCTGGGGCTTGTAAGAGATGCTGCCATGATGAGGTTCCCTCTATCTCTCTATTTTCATCATCTACCACAATCACAAACTAAACAAATTTGCAGAGAGAGGTCAACACATAATCCAGATTGGAGTCTTACAAAGAAAGCAACATCCAACTCTTTCCTGATAAAACTAATGCAATCAATGCTCAGAAACAATCTTATCCCACAGATCATACAATCACAAATTATGTGTATTTTCGTAGAGGTGGTTAAATGATGATTGAAGTTAACAGTAGCATTGATCACTTTCAATTAAGATATGGTGCCAACTAACAGAATAATATAAATGAGTAGAGTAACAATAAAACCAACCTTTCCTTGCCGCAGCGCATTAAGCGCCTGCTCAATGGAAGAGTACCCCGCGGATGGAGAGTCCGGGTCACCCTCAGCATCACTTACAAAGAAATCAATTGTCTCTGGAGTAATTTCAGCATCTAGCGTCCCAAATGGTGCTGAAGCCGACTGGTCAAAGGTGCCCAACAGAGACCCGTTTCCAGTACCCTTCAAAGCGCTGTCATCATACAAGTTTCCAGCACCAACTCCAGACACCCCAGTAGCCCAACAAGTAGGAACCCAAAACCTGTGCTTACATGGGCGAAGTCCTGTGCTCTGAGAAGCCGCCAAAGATCGATTCCAGCTGCAACAGAACCATCAATAGTTGTGACACCTGCTTATTCGACGTGAGGACGGGAGAGTCAGAGAGCTCTTACCTGGGGCTGGTGAAGATATGAGAAAACAAGGGGTGAGGAAACAAAGCGGAGTCCATGGATTTTGAGAAGCTATTGCTTTTTCTACTAATATATTTTGCGGTTTTTCGGCCGCACATACTGCATGTTGCGTACCCAGAAAGGGAAACGAAGCCCACCTCTAGTTCCGGATATATATGTCTGGATTCTAACCCGTCATCCACATGCTATGATGGCTCTGTTTAGCCTGAGCAGGCCAGACGGAATTGAACCAAACAATAATGTTTTCTAATCCACATTCCTCAATCAAACCAGTAACTTCTCCTTGACCTTCCATTCAAGATTTATGAAAAAGATAGTTTGAATTTTACACCCCCGACTCTGCAGCACATCTAGTTGCCTTATATGCTACGTGAATGTAATGAAGCATGTTAAAAGCTAAGTTGTCTGAAAATGTTCCCTTCTCCCTTTCCTTTCCCTGGGCAAGAGTACCGAACATAGAAAAGTGTGCCAAGGGTCGCTGAAGAGTCCTGACAGTGTAAATCATGATCAGTTTTTGTCCTTGAAGACTTGTCAAATATCTGTGAATTGTTGAAGCTTTTTTTCCTTTAAACTACAAACTCATAGTTCGGTTTTTCTAGTAATTTTAGTTGATTTTGTAACTGAGAAAAAAAGATAAAACTAGGATACTTTTTAAAAGTTACGCACCTCTTAATTTTTTTCTTGTTAACAACTTAACATAGTGTTAATATTCGCCTAGATGCTTGATTTTATACGTAGAGATGCAAAGATATTGTCTCATTAGGTTGATTCATGTGTTCTCTTATATGGTATCAGCTGACTTAAAATACTTGAGTAAATTTCGTATTAGGAAGTATATTCTTCACGTATATAATTTGGTCACAATTGGCAATTTGAATTAAATAATGTTTGGTAATGAAAAGTTTTCAATACCTTTTCACACTAATTTTATATAACCAAACATCAAAATTTCAAAAAATTATCCTTTCACACTAACTTCAATTTTTTTTTTAAAAAAATTATATCAATACTTATCTTTTCTTACTTTTTAACAAACTCTATTACTTTTTCATTAAAGAATTACATCAAATCTTCACTCTCTTTAGTTATTTAACAAATTTCAATAAAATTATTCTACCATCAATCATTCTTTAACTTTTTCACCAACATTTTATAAATCTCTAAAAAAGTTAAACTCTCAAAATTTTCTCATACAAACTAAAAATTCTTATTTTTTTTTTACTTGTCATTCACAGTAAAGACCACTTAATTTTAGGCTTTATGTTGTTTACCACAAAAAAAAAAAAAAAATTAGACCTCAATCCAATTAATATTTTATAATCGTGGGGAAATTTCTATCAAAATGACAATTTGTGCCATAGCGGAGTTAGAATTTCTCTTAAATTTTTCTTTAAGGGTGCATCAGTGCAGTACTATTATTAGAAATTAACTTTAAACAAAAGTATAATATTTGAAAGAAACTTCAAACAAAAGTTTGTCCATGTTGATATTGTTTTATAATTTCAAAAAAAAAAAAAATTTACAAAAGACGCAAGATTTTCTGTATCTTTTCACTTGAAGCAGATAATGCTTGTGGCCTAGGGGTGTCCAAAGAACCGGCCGGACCAGTTCTGGATAAACCGGTGAGAAAAGCTTACCGGAATGGCCGAACCGGTCCCGGTTTCATACATAGAAAAATCGGTACCGGACCGGAGTATACTGCTTCAGACTGGTCCGAACCGATTTTTTAATTTTTTTTTTTTAAAAAAAAAAAACTTAAAACGATCTCACCCCCCCCCCCCCCCCCCCTCGGGTGAAAACTGGCCCCAACCGGCTAAGGCCCAAATCGGTGAATCGGCTCAAACCGGACCGGTCCTTGACCTGTCCGGTTTCATTAACATGACCGGTCCGGTCTCTTTGCCCTCTGTACTCCGATTTGGCCGGTCCAGACCGGACTGAACCGGCCTTTAGACACTCCTATCGTAGCCCTAGGCCACAGGGTCGTGCTGATCTACGTGTCAGCTTTGGCTTCCACTTTGAGGCTGTGCTTCAACGTCCATGTTCCAGAATATACATGCTGATGAGAAGTTCAGAACCCACTTCATGGGCCAGTTTGCAAGATGCCTACTTAGCCACGTCATAAGAAGGCGCTTCTGTTTTGGATATATATATATATATATATATATATATATATATATATATATATATTTTTTTTTTATTCTTCTAAACACGGCTACAATCTCAAAAAATAGTCACGCCAACCCATGCTGCAAAGGGACCAGAGCAGACACCAACGGGAAATGTTTTTGGGCTAGCGAGGGGCTACCTCCCTATTTAATTTCATAAGTTGTATTTCATGTCTTTTCTTTTTCTGTAGACATAATTTGTATTTTGGAGTAAACTCATAGTTAGTCCCTTATATTTTAATAAAAATTAAGTTATTATCTTTATTTTTAATCTAACAATTTGAGATTCATAATTTTTAAAACCTATCAATCTTTGCCTCTCGTCTAAATTAGAGTTAAATCAAACGGAAAAGTATGAAAAAGGACCAAAATGCCCCTCCAAAATAAAATTACTAAAAAAATTCATTAAAAATAAAAAATAATATTTTTAAATAAAACTATTGAAACTCTATTTCAATAATCTATTTATTTTTAATTTATTTCTTAAATTATATATTTTTATTTATTTTTTTAAAATTTAGCCGTAGAGGGGCATTTCGATCATTTTGCACGATTTTCCGTCGGACTTAACGCCTGATTTAGACGGGGGCGAAGATTGATAGATTTTGAAAGTTATGAGTCTCAAATTGTTGGATTGAAAAATAAGGGTAATAACTTGATTTTTGCCCAAACATAAGGGGCTAATTATGAGTTTACCCCTTGTATTTTATATCTTGAGGTTCCTCGTACTTTTTTTTGTTCCATTTATAAATATTTTTAATAAATATTTTTCTTTCTTTTTGTTGGCATTTCTTATTTTTGTTGATTTAATATTTTTCTTTTGATATTAATATTTATTTTATTTAATATTTAATATTTATTTTAGTTTGTGTTATATTTTTCAATGTTTGGATGACATGGCATGACATCAGAGCCAGTTAAATACGCCTCACGCTCTAGCCGGCCCTAATGTGGATTGAAATTTTCTTGTCATTATTTTTCATTATTAAGTTAACTTTAAATTGACGAAGGCTCAATTTGTCACAAGTGAATAATCCTAGGCGTTTTAATGAGATTGAAGTTATATGAACCAATTTCTCAAAAACTGAAACCAAAGGGGAGTTATACTACATTAATGCTTTTTGCTTAATATATTGCAGCACCCGTCCTCGTGGTTTCGCACTTTAACAAAACAGTCAATGTGATTTTATTTTAGACAAGTTGGTCATTAGACCAGCAAATTCATGGCAAATTCATCCTTCCCTTATCGCCCAATTAATGTCAACTTTGTCTTTTGGGCTTGGAGGGATTCAAAGCGGGATGGGAGAAGGCAAATAGTGAGGTCCAAGTAGATTCGGTGTGCCCATGTGGTCTTTAAGCAGCTACAAAAACTTCTCTAGTTGATTGAGGGGAACCGGCACAATAGTTCTATGGTTGTCTCAGGTACAACAGAATCATTATTATTAGTGTCAGATTCTATGTATTGGCATAATTTTTTGTCAAGAGTTTGTTCTATTGTTGTAAATTTGAAGAGTTATGTTAAACAATGTGTCTTGGAATGAAGAGGCTTACCATGTAGATCTTATGAAGTTCAAGCATAAAATTTTGGTGCTAGCTTGGAGCCAAACTAATGCTTTTGTTACAGAGAGTTGGAGCTAGCTTGGTGCTAGCCTGAGGCTGGAATCTTGGAGTTACAGAGAATTGGAGCTAGCAAAGAAAAATAGAAATCTAAGTGAAAAAAATAATGTTTTGCTTCTATTCTTCAAATGTGAGTTTTAAAACCGTAGGAAAGGAATATTTAAAACACTATTTGACATTTAAAACTATACATGGCAGCACTTTTCTACGGAAGTTTTGAATTGCGGCAACTTTGATTCTTTGAATTTTTGCCAACATAGGTCTTGCTTTAACAGATACTGCATCGACTGTTTTGATTTCTTTCAATCTTTGAATTTTGACTCTTTTTGAATTTTTGCCAACAGGTCTTGCTTTAACGGATATTGTATTGACTATTTTGATTTTTTTTTTCTATCTTTAACTGATCTTATTGTGGAAGATCCTCACAATAATTGCATCTACCAAGCTGTGGTGCGTTAATACCCTCCTGCAAATTGCACCGGGTCGGGGTGTTCAAAATGTACCCGATCCGGATCCAACCCGCCTCGACCCGATCGGGTCGGGTGGAGTCGGATCCGGATTTGGAGTCGGATATCTTATTAAAAAAAACTGAAATCGGGTCGGAGTCGGATAACCGGATATGAATCCGAGTTCCCCCCGACCTGACCCAATTTAAAGACTCAGTGAAACATGCGTTTCATCTCCCCCCTTAGTAAAATGCGCATTTCACGGTTTCAGCCCCTACCCCCCCCTCTCTCTCTCTTCGAATCTTTGAGATTTCAGCCCCCCCTAAGCCTCTTCTCTCATTCACACTATTTCACTCTCCAAGCCCCATTTCCCTTCAAAAAAAAAACCCAACCCTAAGTCCTAACAGTGAGTTGCCGCCAGTCGCCGGTCTCCTTGCCTTGTATAGAACTTGAATCCTTCGCAAATTCGCAGCCTCTTGCTCTTTAGCCGGTCTCAGAGCTCTCTCTCACTCTCACTCTCACTCTCTCTCTCTCTCTCTCTCACTCATATGTTATCTTCCCACGTGCAGAGTTTGCAAATTGATAGCGGATTGTGGAGAAGCGCATTAGGTTTCTTCACTGGACACTGGGATCTACACAGACACTCTACAAGGTGCTTTGGCTTTCTCTTGCTTGTATAAAAACGTATATAGTTTCCTTGTCATTTTAAGCACGACTGACTTGAGTAGAACTTGTATGTGCCTCTGTAGTTGGTGATCTGAACCATCTGATCTCAGAAAAAAAAATATATGAAGTCACAGCCCTCCATCATCCTTCGCAGCCTCTCAGGTAATTTTTTGATGTTGTTTTCTTCATTATAAAATTTATTATTGATTATAAAATACATGTGTTGGTTGCTGTTGTTCATTCTGAATTCTGATTTGAATTTATTGTAGATATTGTGTGACGTGTGTTGCTGTTGGAGCGTTGGTTTTGCCTTGCTGTTCATCGTTGCTCAGGTCAGTGTATATTTTGGTATTTTAGAAATTATTAATGAATTTAATTATATGGAGATTGGAGGTCAGGGCTTGTTGAATTGGTTTATTGGGTTCTGTTGTGTTGGAGATTGGAGATTGGAGATTGGAGATTGGAGTGTTGGTTATTGGTTGTTGGCTTATGAATTGGTTTCTTGGGTTGTTGTATAATGTATTATATGAATTGGTTTCTTTACGAGTTGTTGGACATTTTTCAGCAAATGATTGTTGGCTTGCTGATTTGCTATATATATATATTTTTATTTATATTGTACATATATATTATATCAGAATTAGTCATTAATTTATGAAGTTAATTATTTCTTTTAAGACCATTTACAAGTTGATACCAGTTTGACAGTGCTTTCATTACCGATTGCAGGTTTAACGAAGCTTGCCCTTCATCATGGGGTCTTTAAATTATTATGATTAGGGCTGTTCAGTGCCACCAGAAAAATCCGGTGGCACCGGTGCCGGTGCTGGTGCCGGTTTGAGGTTTTTAACAAAACCCGGTGCCATTCCCGGTTCCTGGGTACCGGACACCGGTTTTGTTTTGTTTTGTTTGTTTTTTTTTTAGCAAAACTGTGCGTTTTGCTGCCCTTAGTTTTATTTGCATAACCCCCCCTCCCCCCCTAGTAGATCTGAAATCCCCCCCCCCCCCCCCTGCGAGTCTATCTCTCTCCCTCCCTCCCCTCCTTCTCCCCGACCACGACGCCTGCGCCCTGCAAGGATTCTGCCCGAGTGCCGTGTGGTGTCTATCAAGTGCAACTGTGCAAGGATTTGTTTAGGTATGTTAAAAATCAGTAGATTTGTTAATTTCAATTTGTTCTATTGAAAATATTAGGATATATATTATTGCTGAATGTTTTTTCCATTATTTGTTGTTTTTAGGGTTTGTAATTGAATAAATTTGGGAAGTTCAAGAAAACAAGAAAAATAAATTTGTTTTTAGGGTTTTTAGGATTTGTTAATTTTAATTTGTTCTATTGAAAATATTAGGACATATATTATTGCTGAATATTTTTCCCATTATATGTTGTTTTTAGGGTTTGTAATTGAATAAATTTGGGAAGTTTAAGAAAACAAGAAAAATAAATTTGTTTTTAAGGGTTTTAGGATTTATTAATTTTAATTTGTTCTATTGATAATATTAGGACATATATGAACGTTTTACCCAATTGTTTTTAAAATATTTGAATATAATGTTAAGAATGCACACTGATTGTTTGATGAAATGTAAAGAAGAGACAGTTGTTTTAGGGAAAAATTTTAAATTATAGAAAGAGAACAAAGTGTTAAATTATAGTAGTTTGAGAATTCGATGATAAATTATACTTGAAAGTTGTATCATATTGATATATAGTCAATGTTTTGAATTTGATATATTGGAGTTGATATTGCTTTACATTGGTGATCAACGTACGATTGTATTTAATTTAGTGTCACTGCTAAACCCTTTGTTGTTAATTTGCAGATGGACACTCCACCACAATCACAGTCATCTGCAGCCACATGTAGTAGTGCTACTGCTATGTCGCCCTCAGTATCGTGTCCAGTTGTTGGGTCCACTCCGGATTCTGAGACAATGGAGTCAATGGGTGTAGGTGATGTAAGTGGACGACCACCACGCCCTGAACCCAAAAAGAGGAAAAACTCAAACCTTCTAATGTATGGCTGCACTACACCAAGGTACCTAACTCTGATCCACCTAAAGCAAAATGTAATTATTGTAAAAAAATTTTTATGGCTCATCACAAGAATGGGACATCGGGGTTATGGCAACATCACAATATTTGTCCATATTTCAAGAGAAAGAAGGGGGTCAGTTAGATGTTGGGCAGATGTTTTTGACTCACGATGCTGAGAAGTCAACGGGGTCTGATGTTGGAACGATGGGGGTGACACGTAAGTTTTGTGAGAAGACTATTAAAGATCTGATTGCTAGGATGATAATTATCGATGAGATGCCTTTTATTGTAGTTCAGAAACATGGATTTAGGGCTTTAATTCATTATCTGGAGCCTAGATTTAAAATGCCATCTAGGATAACAATTATGAGGCTTTGCATGAAACTTTATTTGAAGGAGAAGGAGAAGTTGAAGCATCTGATTCGAACGAATGGGTATAGAGTGTCTTTTACCACAGACACTTGGACATCGATTCAAAATTTTAATTATATGTGTGTGACTGGACACTTCATCGATGCTAATTGGACCTTGCAGAAGAGAATTTTGTCTTTTAGAGGGTGCAAGATCATAAGGGGGTTAGTATTGCTAAGGAAATAGAAGATTGTATGAATGATTGGGGGATACAAAAGATCCTTACAATAACAGTTGACAATGCCTCCTCTAATGACACTGCCATTGACCATTTAAAGAGAAGGCAATTGCAAAAAGATACTCTAGATGTAGGGAGGATTGTTTGTGGCCATGAATTCCTACACTTGAGATGTTGTGCACATATTTTGAATTTGATTGTGTCTGAGGGGATGAAAGAGGTTGATAAGTCAATTGCTAAGGTTCGGAATATGATCAAGTATGTTAAGTCATCACCCTAAAGGTTAGACAAGTTTAAAGAATGTGTGCAGATTAAAGAGATTACATGTACTCAATTTTTGACTCTTGATGTTACTACTCGTTGGAACTCAACTTATTTGATGTTGGATGTGGCTTTGAAGTATCGAGAGGTATTTGAGTTGATGTTGGATGAGGATGGGCATTTTATATTGTATTTGGGTGAAGAGGGGCATGGGAGAAGAGGATTAGGCCCCCCCACACTCGAGGATTGGGAGCACATCCGTCACTTTGTAAAATTCTTGAAGTTATTTTATGAAGTAACAATAAGAATGTCGGGATCAAATGTGTCTACAGCTAATGTGTACTTGGAGGAGTTGGCTAAGATACATAGCCATTTGGACAAGTATTCTTCTAGTAATGATACTTTGCTTAAAGAGATGGCATCCCGCATGAAAACGAAGTATGACAAGTATTGGGGTGATTTGATGATAGTGAATAGACTTTTATTTGTTGCAGCATTGCTTGATCCAAGAAACAAGATGGTTGTACTGAATTATTGGTTTAAAAGTAAAGAAGCGGAAGGCGAAGTTATGGTATTGAATGTGAAGGGTACTTTAGAACGGTTGTTTATGGAATATAACAATGGCAACTATGTAGTGTCGTGGAGGTGGGTGACAGTGATAGTGTGACTATGGGGGATAATGAGGAGTGGGATGAGTTTGATCTTGTAAGGGCTGCTAGCCAAATTTCAGACTCTAAATCTGAGGTGGAGAGATATTTATCAGAGTCAGTTGAATCAAAGGCTCCTTCATAAAATTTTGCTTTGGTGGAACGTTAACTCTCATAAGTATCCTATCCTTGCCCGCATAGCTCGGGACGTGTTGGCAATTCCTATTACTACTGTACCTTCTGAGTCAGTATTTAGCACTGAGGTCGGGTATTGGATCCCTTTCGGAGTTCATTGGCCCCAAAAACTGCAGAAGGTCTCATTTGTGCTCAAAATTGGATGAGATGTGACCTATCGTGGAGGAGGAGGACATGACTTCTGATATGACAGAAGATCCACAAACTTATACGATTGACTCGGGTAATTTTATTTCTGTTTTTGTTAGTTTATTAGTTTGAATAATATTTTTATTTTTATAAATTATAACTTAATGTATTTAACTATATTGTGTAGAGTTACCTATCTTGGCGACGGAGATCGAGGAGTAGGGATTTGAAGGAGCTACCCATCTTTACGATGTTCTTACAATTACTTCTCTAAGATTATTGTTTTTTATTTTATTGGTTGAGACTTTACATTCTCATCTTGTTGTGATGTTCTCTAAGTTTATTGATTTTAGATTTTATTAGTTTGAACTTTAAATTCTCATCTTATTTTTAAGATGATGTTTAATTTTATTGATTTTGGATTTCATTAGTTTAGATTTTAATGATATGTGATTAATGGACCAAAAGAAAAAAGAAAAAAAAATACATTGGACAAGTGTGTAAAATGCTAAAAAAATGGCCCAATATGAATGTAGGATAACCGGAAACCGCCACCGCTAAGAGCTGATTTTTGCCCTTAACGGTGTAGGTGTAGGTGGTAATTATTTAAAAACTGGCCTATCCGGTGTAGGTGCCGGTTTTGGCCAAAACCGGCACCTACACCGAGGTTGAACAGCCCTAATTATGATTTTATATCTGCTGCTCTTCTCTGCTTCCACACTCTTTAAATTATTTCTTTTAAGACCAATGACAAGTTGATACCAGTTTGACAGTGCTTTCATTGCCAATTGCTAGTTTAACAAAGCTTGCCCTTCATCAGGGGATCTTTAAATTATTTTGATTTTATATCTGTTGCTCTTCTCTGATCTCACTTCTCTGCTTCCACACTCTTTTCATTTTTTTGTTTATGTGTTTATCTTTGCTGAAAAATGTGTTTGTCTTTGTTGGAAAATGTGTAGTTTGTTTATTTATTTGATTTGTTATATATAGTTGCTAAAAAATGTATTTATCTTTGCTGAAAAATGTGTTTATCTTTGCAGGAAAATATATAATTTATCCTTGCTGAAAATATATAGTTTATTTATTTATTTGATTTGCTATATATAGTTGCTGAAAAATGTGTTTATCTTTGTTGAAAATATATAGTTTATCCTTGCTGAAAATATATAGTTTGTTTATTTATTTGATTTGCTATATATAGTTGCTGAAAAAATGTGTTTATCTTTGCTGAAAATATATAGTTTATCATTGCTAAAAATATATAGTTTGTTTGTTTATTTGATTTGCTATATATAGTTGCTGAAAAATGTGTTTATCTTTGCTGAAAAATATGTTTATCTTTGTTGAAAATA
Organism: Morella rubra; assembly: GCA_003952965.2. Classification (NCBI taxonomy): domain Eukaryota; kingdom Viridiplantae; phylum Streptophyta; class Magnoliopsida; order Fagales; family Myricaceae; genus Morella; species Morella rubra. The sequence goes on from CM025853.1 coordinate 15,742,195, forward strand.
TATAGTTTGTTTATTTATTTGATTTGCTATATATAGTTGTTGAAAAATGTGTTTATTTTTCCTGAAAAATATGTTTATCCTTCCTGAAAATATATATTTTGTTTATTTATTTGATTTGCTATATGTAGTTGCTGAAAAAATGTGTTTATCTTTGTGAAAATATATAGTTTATCCTTGCTGAAAATATATAGTTTGTTTATTTATTTGATTTGCTATATATAGTTGCTGAAAAATGTGTTTAGTTTTGCTGAAAAATGTGTTTATCTTTGCTGGAAAATGTGTTTATCTTTACTGATTTGGTTGTTTATCACATTTGCTAAATTAGGTCGTATAATTTAACAGATGGAACAAATTAACTTTGATGATTTGGGTACATCTACTAGTGGTAGTGGTACTCCTGAAATTGGTGGTAGTGGTACTGAGTACCCCTACTTCGGGTGCTGGATCTTTCCAAATCCAGACATTCCTATGTCTCCCTTTATTGAGCTTGATGCAGAGGCAGAGGGGCCTTCTGCTACTCAAGTGCGACCACCATTGCCTAGAAGGCAGTCCAATAGATCTAAGGCATGAGATCATTTCACAAGATTACCGATTGGTGGTGGTAAACTCCCTAAGTGTACATGTAACTATTGTGGGTAGAGTTTTAATTGTCACTCCAAGTTACAAGGCACTTCATCTTTGCTCAATCATCTAGATAGTTGTTCTAAGTATCTTTATATCAAGGGAAAGACGGACAAGAGGCAATCTCATTTAAGCTTTGAGTCTAAGAATAGTGGGGAGAGTAAAGATATTACATTGGCCAAGTATAGTGAGAAAAAGATTAGGGCATCCCTTGCTAAGATGGTTGTGGTAGATGAATTGCCCTTCTTGATTGTAGAAGGTCTTAGGTTTTAAGGAATTTGTGAAGACTCTTGAGCCTAGGTTTCCCATGCCTTCTCGATATACAGTGATGAGGATGTTATGAAGCTTTCCTAAGGGAGAAAGAGGAGTTGAAGACTATGTTTTTGACTTCAGGGCAGAGGGTTTGTTTAACTACTGATACGTGGACTTCGATCCAAAATATCAACTACATGTGTGTTACTGGACATTTCATTGATAGTAGTTGGAAGATGCACAAAAGAATCCTAGCATTTCGTAAGATTCAAGATCACAAAGGGGCAACGATTGGGAGGGAATTAGAGAGTGTATGCTTGAATGAGAAATCTCTAAATTTCTTACTATCACTGTTGACAATGCCACTGCCAATGATAGTGCCATTGATTGGTTGAAGAAAAGAACCTTGACTAGTGATCAAACTATTTGTGGCCATGATTTCATTCATATGAGGTGTAGTGCACACATATTGAATCTAATTGTTAATGAGGGGTTGAAAGAACTTGATGAGTCTGTCATTAAGGTTTGGAACTTGGTAAAGTATGTGAAGTCTTCTCTTGCTAGGTTAGCAAAATTTAAATCTTGTGTGGAGAAGAAAAGAATCCATTGTGGTTTATCTTTGTGCCTTGATGTTCAAACTAGATGGAACTCCACTTACCTTATGTTGAATGTTGCTGAAAAATATCAGAGAGCCTTTGAGCTGTTATAGGAGGATGATGGGCATATATATAATTATTTGAATGAGAATGGGCCAAGTAGGAGAGGATTGGGAGCTCCTGATGACGATGATTGGGAAAAAGTTACAAATTTTGTGAGATTTTTGCAAATTTTCTATGATGTTACGATGCGCCTCTCTGGTTCAATGTATGCCATTTCTAATTTGCATTTTCAAGAAGTCTCTTACATTCATACTCACTTGATGGCATATTGTGATAGTCATGATGATTTGTTGAGTGCATGGCTTTTAGAATGAAGTTGAAGTATGAAAAATATTGGGGAGATGTTGAAAAGATGAATAGGCTTTTGTTTGTGGCTGCTTTCCTTGATCAACGTTACAAGATTGTCACCCTAGAATTTTGTTCAATAAGGTTATGGGTGTTGAGGAAGGGGAAAAATTTATTGAGATGTTGAAAGTGGATGTTGAGCGGTTGTATAGGCACTACAATGATGGGTTATCTTCAGTTGACTCTAAGATGGGCAATGAAACTAGTGATGACTATGATTATGACTCTCAAAGCAGTGGCAGCACAATGGGGAGGGGGGAGTTCGAATCCATTGTGTATCTTGCAAGAATTCCATCAATCTCGGGCATCTAGGAATTTGTTAGATTGCAAGAGTGAGTTGGAATGTTATTACTTGGAGGATGTGGAGTCCCCTAGTTCAATGTTTGACATTTTAACTTGGTGGAAGGTCAACTCCACCAAATTTCCAGTTATTGCTCGAATTGCACGAGATGTGCTAGCTATTCCCATCACTACCGTTGCTTCTGAGTCTGCATTCAGCACTGGAGGGTGCGTTCTGGATCCCTATCAGAGCTCATTGGCTCCAAAAACAGTTGAGGCTTTCATATGTGCTCAAAATTGGCTAAGGTCGACACCTATTAGCCTTGCTCAACGTGTCTTAGAAGTGGTTGAGGACTTTGAGAGCTTTAGACTAGACTTAGGTAATAATGTTATCTAAAATTCAATTCATTTATTGTTTTGTTTCTTCTTTTTGTGTATTTAATGTTGTTTTCATTTTTTTTTTATAGAATTGGAAGCTGATCCTTTGCGTATCTTATTGGATGAATCTTGACTGAGTTGGATTTTGGACATTATCACATTGTGTGCTACTGACATCATGTGAGTAATATCTTACTTCTAATATTGTATTTATTTGTTTCTCTTTCTATCTTACTTCTACTCTCTATAGGTTATAACAGTAATTCGTTGTCTACAGGATGGAAACTGGAAAGCATTGATTTTTTTTAGTAGTAGGAAACTTGGAATGACATTTTGTTTAATGTAACTTACTGTTGGCATTTTGGTTCATTTGTTATTAACTTAGTGTTTATTGTTGTTTATATTTTGTTATTTCTGTTAATTAGAATTTAGAAGTGTGGAAGTGTTTTTTTTTTTATATTTTGTTATTTTTGTTAATTAGAATTTAGAAGTGTGGAAGTGTTTATTTTTGTTTATATTTTGTTATTTCTGTTATTTAGAATTTATAAGTGTGGAAGTGTTTATTTTTGTTTATATTTTGTTATTTCTGTTAATTAGAATTTATAATTGTGGAAGACTGGAATGTTTTTTTTTGTTGGATTTGCATGTGATCAAACATTCAAGTCCAAGTTCTATTACATGTTAATTGGAACTTATTTTTGAATGTTTGTTTTTGTTGGATTTGTTGTGAAAATGATTTTTACAGGACAATTTTTGCAAAGAAAACATTATGTTTACTAAATCACTGCAAATTCCTGCAAATTTATATTTTTTTGTCATTTTTACCGAATATCAGATATCAAATGGGTCCAAGTTTCAATCGTCCAGGGTCCAAGTAAAATTGCAAAGCCAAGAACATTTTAAAAAAATAGCTTCTTTTAGGCTTAATTCAGCTGGCCCAAAGGCCAAATCTAATATCTGCAAAAAGAAAATAAAAAAGCCCATTAAACAGCTAAAAACTAGCCCATATTCGCGCGGCCCAAATCAGGCCCAAATCCGAATCTGTTTCGAATCCGAATCCAATCCGATCCGATATCCGAATCATCCGATCCAGCCGGATATCAGGCATTCGGATTCGAATTCGAAATCTGGAATTTTCAGATTCGAATTTGGGTATGTGCTTTCTGAATCCAAAAATTTCAATGCACACCCCTAGCACTGGGGTTGGAGGCAGAGTTTGTGTCGGAAATAATGAAAAGTAGCTTTGGGCGTTGGTTTGGTAAAGAAGTATGCAATTTGATCACCAATGGAGATATGTCAAGTGATAAGTTAGCAAAGGGCAACTCATTCGCGCATAAAATGATAATCCAATTCGATGTGTTTACAAAACGGGGTTGACTATCATATGCAAAGCACTGAGATTGTCACAGAATAATACTACTGGATGTAGCATTAGGACTCACAGATCTTTTAGAATAAAAGTCATCCAGCTGCAGCATTAGCCATTGCTCGATACTCAGCTTTGGTACTTGATCGGGAGATTGTATGTTGTTTCTTCGCACACCACGAAATAATGTTTCACCCAAGGTAAGTACAATAGCCAGTAGTGGAGCGTCTGGTGGTAGGACAACCCAACAAAAAAAAAAAAAAGACCTATAGCAGCGGCCAAAAAACGTTGGCAAAAGTGATAAAAACACTGGTAAACTTTCACCAGCGTTTTTTTAGTGATGTTTGTAAACATCGCAATAGGTGAGTCACAATACATCTTTAGTGGCATTTTTAGAAAATGTAGGTGAAAGTCTATTCTTTAGAAACGTTTTAAAAATGCTAGTGACAGTCTTTAAAACGGTGGTGAAAGTCTAATTTTTGTGGAAATCTAGTCTTTCGCGGCACTTTAAAAATGCTCGTAAAAGTCTTTAAAAACACTGGTAAAAGGCTTAGCTGTAGCAACGTTTTAAAAACGCTAGTAAAAGTCTTGTCTAGAGTGGCGTTTTAAAAACCCTGGTGAGAGTCTCGTCTTTAGTGACATTTTAGAAACGCTAGTGAAAGTTTAATTTTAGCATCGTTTTAAAAACGCTACTAAAAGTCTAGTTTAGCGATGTCTTAAAAATGCTGGTAAAAATTTAATTTTAGCAGTGTTTTGAAAAATCGATTGAAACATTGTTTTAGCAGCATTTCAAAAAGACACACAAATCAAGTGTAGTATCGGAAGTGAAATTTCAACCCAAGCGAATAGTTCCATTAACATATCAAGAATACATCAAACCATTTTTAAGTGAGTAACCTTAGGGGCGTGCATGAATTGGGATATATAATTAACACTAAATGAAAGATTTGGATGAGTAAGAGTGAGATACTGGAGAGCACCACAAATTCCTCAAAATTAACTTTGATCCTTTAATGGTTGCCATAAAGTGAATTTTTTATTTTTACTTCTAGTGGCATACTCATGGGCTTACAGTTAGTCATCTTTGTTTTTTCGAGGATGGTAAGAACATAGTGTGTTTACAATAGATGAAGGTTGTTGGGTGTTTGAGAAATTTCAATGCCAAGGAAATGGTGAAGAGGACCCAAGTCTTTCATTACAAATTCACTACTGAAAAGGTGTATGAAACGGGTGACAAGTGCCGAAAGAAATCCCGTAAGTAGCATATCATCTACATAAGGAAGTAAGATTAGTAAGCCATGATCAGAGGAAAAAATAAATAAGGACGGATCATCTAAACAGCAAAAGAAACCATATTTAAGAAGAAATGCACTAAAATGATCAAAACAAGCTTGATGTGCTTGTTTTAAACTATAAATTACCCTTTGGAGTTCGCAAACATGCGTCGGATGTTTAGAATCAACCAGTCTTGGTGGTTGCTCCATGAATTTTTGACGTCAAGTTGACAGATGGGTCATTTTTAAACAAGTGCTACAATGATAATAAGCATGTGTATGGTTCCCGGTTTGATGATTGGAGAAAAAGTTTCAGTGTAGTTGATCCCGTCAATTTGATAATATCCCTTTGCAACTAAGCGGGCTTTGAGGCGGTCTAGTGAGCCGTCAACTTTGAGTTTTATTTTGTATACCCATTTTGAGCCAATAACATGCATCCCAAGTGTGCGAGGTACAAGTCTCCAAGTATAATTTTGATGCAAAGCCACAAGTTCCTCGTCCATAGTAGTTTTCTAGCCAAGATGAGCTAGTGTCAATTGAACATTGTAGGGCTCACAAGGGATGGTAAGAGATGTGGTGGTCAAAGCATATTTGGGATTTGGTTTGATCACATCACATTAGGAATAAGTGACCATGAGATGAGGAAGTTGTGGTGTATTAGGAGCAAGAGACTGATCTACAGTTGGCTTGGATTGTAGCATTAGATCATCAGATAGAGTATCCAAGCGTGGTTACAACGAGGTGCCCGATGAGTTGAAGGAGACAGCATGTTGCAGCAGCAGAGATTGTGAAAGGGTGCTTGTAGATGTTGGATCACCAAGTTACGGTGTAGGAGCATCGAGTTATGGTGTGTGATATGGTGATATGACAGATGGTAAAGGACTCATGCAACGTGGCTGAGAGGAAGATGGTGAAGTATCTGTAAGAGGAAGATTGTGAATAGGATACAATAGCCAAGAATAAAAAATCCTAATGACATGGGATGTTGTGGGGCAATTATTGTTATGCAAAAAGCCTTATACGGAAAAACCAATTCATCATATACCACATTTCAATAAATAAAATAAAAAATTTGCTTAGAGGATGAAAACATTTATATCCTTTATGCTTGTTGTTGTAACCTTCAAAGATACAAGGAATAGTTTTTGGATCAAATTTGTGATGGCGTGTGTCTCATGTGTATGGAAAGCATTTAGAACCAAAGACTCAAAGACATGAATAAAAAGGATAAGTTCTATGCAAATTAAAGTATGCGGATAAGATATACTGTTATAATAAAAGGTTCTACCTATAAGAACAAAGGGGCACCACAGTGAAACACCGATGAGAGCTTGAGGGATCTCCTCATGCTGAGTGGGCTTCTTTGGTACCCACTAACAAATCTTTACAATATGACCCTTCGTCCTATAGTACTATCACCGTTCTTCGCAATACATATCCCATTCCACAGAGGTCATACGTCGTTCATTAGGAGGTGTTTGTCGACGTTGCAGGGTGTTGGATGGAATATTGTCCAAAGGATCTCGATGGTTATTATGTGCCTAGAATCCACAACCAGAAGACGTTAACTACTGAGGGTTTCGAGATTGCTGGAAATGATGTTTTTGGCCATAGAACACAAGTTGAGGAAGGAATTGCCAAGCTATAGCATCCGCATTTTCAGAAACCAGATGCATCACTAATCCCGACTTTGCAGTTGTAATACTAACTCAGAAGATGATGGGCGTGGAGGCTTCAGCATAGTAGTCGTGAATGTCTCATATTGAGGACTGAGGCTAGTAAGAAGAGAAAAAAAAAATTTCTTTGTCAAAGACAAGTTCTTGATAGTTGCAAAGCTATCACATAAGCCTTTCAAATGGTGAATATGTTCACCCAAGGTTCTATCATCATCTTTAGGTAGATAAGTCACTTGTTGTAGTAGTGTAAATTCACGCTTTTTTGAATCTTGTGCATATGCATTTCTGAGAGCATCCCAGATGGATCGAGCTATATTTAAGCGAGTTCAAGAGCTTCTTCAAAGTGTCCTAATGATCCACCCACAAAGAAAATGATCGGACTTTCGCCAGGCAATGAATTCAGTTGTTAGTTTTGGGGTGGAGCTTTTTGCATCTATGTTTGAGGGAACGAAGTGGTAAATTTGGAGCGAGTCGGGTTTTCATCAGTGAGATGACCGACTAGTTTTTGGCTTTTTGCAAGAGACAGGACTTGTTCATGCCACAAGGGATAATTTGTTGGGGTGAGTTTGAGGGTAATGAAATTTTCAACATTAAGAGAAAGAGAAGCCATGGAGGTTGATGCGTCAAGTGCTCACAAAGGCTACGACACCAAGATAAAAATAGGAATCTAAGTGAATAAAAAATGTTTTGCTTATATTCTTTAAGCGTGAGCACTAAAACTGTAGGAAAGGAGTATTTAAAACACTACTTGACATTTAAAACAATATAGGGCAGCACTATTCTACTAAAGTTTTGGATTGCGGCAACTTTGACTCTTTTTGAATTTTTACCAACAAGTCTTGCTTTAACGAATACTTCATCAATTGTTTTGATTTCTTTCTATCTTTGAACTTTGACTTTTTGAATTTTTGCCAACAGATCTTGCTTCAATGGATATTGCAGCAACTGTTTTGATTTATTTCTATCTTTGACTGATCTTGTTGAAGAAGATCCTTACAATAATTGTTATTTTGATTTCCTTCTATCTTTGACTGATTTTGTTACGGAAGATCTTCATAATAATTGTTTGTGCCAAGCTGTGGTGCATTAATACTAGCTTGGTGCCACCCCTGGGGCTTAGATACTAGAGTTATAGATAGTTTATGCTAGCTTGGTGCTCAAAGTCTCAAAGGTCTAGAGAGTTAAGGCTTGCTCAATGAGATTTATAGAGTCCTGAACCCAAATCATTGAAACCTTCTTTCACCAAATGTCATGTCTCATGCGCGTATTAGCTTCTAAGCTCTCTTGTGGTAACAGAAGTGCATAAATGACGAGGTTACAGCACGATCATTATCCTATGGGTCTCAAGACTGAGGTTAAGTCCTTGGGATGTTTATAGACAACTGTAAACTATAGGGCAAATAAGCGAAACACTTGATAATTTATATACAGAATATAAGCAGGAGAAAATGGAAATTGAATTAGAAGAAAAGTTATCACGCAAACGAGTCATTACTATATATGACACAACCCAATACTTAGGAATAACATTTTAAAAGAAAGAAAAATAAACAAACAAAAAGAAACAATAAACCAAGCAGCTAGGTTAGGGATTACAGTTCACTAGGCTAACATGGTTAAGCCTACAAATGGATATATCTTTAACCCTATTGTTTAGATTTTTTTTTTACAAACACACCATGCAGATAATATAAAAGAAACATAAAGGAAACACAACATCTAGGAGGAGTCTTCGCCTTCATCATCAGAGGAGCCGGTGAGGTCAATCCAGTCTATATGTGGTGGTACTCTCCTACAGGACCATTCTCAAGGGGGAGGTTCAGTGGTAGGTCCTTCAGAATGACATAGGGCTGACAATCTACGATCACTTCCAAGCCATCAGTCACCAAGGCTTGAATATGGATGACGAGGGTGTGGGTGATCATATCATAGGTTACAAAGGAATCGAAGACTGGCATCTGATTTATAAAAATTAAACAGAAAAATGAGTGAGTCTTAAGGACTCAGTAGGGGGAATGGGGGCATGTGATAATAACAGTACATGTTCAATAATCAGTTCTTAAGTAGTCAAACATACCAGAGATAACATGCATTAAGCCAACAGTAAGCAGATGCAGGATGCAGCACGCAGTCATGCAGTATATAGTTACTATATATACAAGTAATGATGCAACACACAGTATGCAATGCACTTATCTTTCTTCCCCTTTAATGACAACCTTTCCTTACAAATCCATCTGTATCACCCCCAGTGGTCAGGGTTGTGCGTTTAATCTCCCCTGCACTTTAGGACAGTCCTAGACATTCCGCTGTCCTAGGACACGAGTAAAGGCCCAACTGCCTTCTACTCCGGGGCCATCCTACCTTGTAGAGATGGTTGCACTCCCGGTGATCGGTACCGTCACCCCATATAAACATTACAATAAAAGGAGGCTATTCTGTTAATAATTTTGATGCAAATGCAATATGACATCCAGTCATCCAAAACTCTATAACTCGATATATTCTCCAAGAATATATCATTTCCATATTTCCATATCTTCTTACAAAATACTCTATAAATATGCATTTATTTCCTGAATAAATATCAAATATATGAATCTGAAATTATCTTTTTAAAATTAATAAAATTAAGTGAACTAATCTTCATTAGTCAAACCAAAGGTCAAAGGTCAAAGGTTCAATAATTCAAGTCAAATGTGGACTTGCACTTTGGGCTTGCTGACAAGCCCATTTTCTTAAGTGGTGATCAGTGGCTATAATGGGCCACTAGGCCAGGTCCAAAAAGAAATAAAAAGAGGTCCAACATGTGGGCCTTAAAAATAGGGCTTAAAGGGTCTTTATGTGTCAAACTTTGGACCTCCCCATCCAAGCCCAAAGCTTGGCCAAAACACCAGCCAATAAGCCCATAAAAACAACATACAAGTCATACAAACAAGCCCAGTTCGAAATCATACAAACAGATCCGTTTTAATAAAAGTACAGATTTTGCATGCAACTTCAAATATTCATAACAAATTCATTATAACTCCAAAAATCACGAAATTTAAACTGGAGGCTCCTAAGGATGCCTAAGTTCATGTATCAGAATTTCAGATCAAAATAATGTCGTATTCCATATAATTAACGTACCTAAGTACACTGTTATCAAGAAATAAACTAAACTAAGCTAGTTTGAACTAATTAAGCATATCTTCAAATTTCCACGTAAATAATTACACCAAATCAATCCTACATGTTTCTAACACCTCTTAGGAGTCCTAAAACCAATCCATGCAAAATAAATTCATAAAAATTAACATAATTTCATCAAAAGGGTAAAATGACCTAATCTCCATAATTTCATAAATTCTTCAAAACTTCAAACATCAATTCAAATTGATCATTCCTCTAGCATATAATCAACCTAGTAACAAGTTCCAGATCAACAAATTGCATGTTAATAGCCTAAACCATTAAAATTCTAAAACCACCAAAAACATGCAAAACTAACCCTTTTCTCTCTTGATCTCTTCAAGCTTCAATAATCTCAAAACCTCCATGAAACACCAAAATAGGAACTGATAACATCAAAACAAGATCAAAGAATTCCAATTTCGAATGAACTCCAAGAAATTCACAAAAACTCTCCAAAATCACCTCTTTGGATCAACTCGGCTAGAACCAATCCCTTTCTTCTCTTTCTCCCCTCTTTTCTCCTCATTTGTCCAGCTCTCAAATTCTCTCTGGACACCCCACTCATGGTCGGCTGAAAGTGTGAAGAATTCCTCCACACAAGAGTCATATTTATACTACCACTAACTAGGGTTAGTTGCTAGGGTTAGTTTAGGCTTCCTAGGGTTAAGTAGGTGTCTAGGCTTAGCTTAGGTAGTCTACTCAAGCAACATAAGGTGATTGGGCAGCAAGGGAGGTGGATAATGATAAGTAATGATTGCAAGTTGACTAATCATTGCACTTTGACCACAAAATAAAACTATGGGCACAAAACTATGGGCTGGCCGGTTTGTGGTTTCAAAAATAGGTGGGCTGGGCTTAGGAAAAAGTCCTGGGCCGAATTGGGCTTGAGAGAGGTCCATTGAGCTTTGTTTTCAAGCCTATATGCAATAAAACCTAATTTCTAGGCCTATTTTAGCTAATTAAATGAAATAATTCTCAAAAATATTTGTTAGATGCACTAATACCTTAGAACAGGTCCTATTGGCTGAGTAATTAAGGGAGTAATGTAAAGCAAGCAAAAAGAATGAAGAGAAAATAAGGTTTTATAAGAAAATAGGGCTAAAACATGTATTAGGGGCAAAATAGTCTTTTCCAGCATATAAATCTAATTTATAAAAATTATTAGGACACTGACATGAGAAAAATAGTTAATATAATAAAAGAGCTTGAAAAGACAAGAATGAGGATATTTTTATCATAATTTTTGGATATAAAGAACTATTTCTAGGAATTTTACACTATTTACTAATAATAAAATAATTAAATCCGAAATTATTAATATAAAAACTATTAATCATAATTAATAAGGAAAATTAGGATTATCAAGAATATTTAGAGGGTCGGGGTGTTACACCAAATCATCAAGTTATCAATCACCAGGAAAACTTTACCTTGCGAGAATCTTCAGAGTTTTAGAGGAAGTATTGTTGGACTTCCAGCGGGTTGATAGAATCGAGTTCGCCTATTGAAGATTTCATTAAGAAGATACTTCATAGTTCTAGAGTAGGTATTCATCAACAAATCTGTCTCTTGTGTGATAGGTTATTTATTAGCCTTTCTATATTTGTTTCTTATTGATCGAGTTTATATTATATGAATCTTGGTAGATGAAGTACGATCTTGATTACCTTTTTGGTATATTATGTTGAGAAACTCAAATCTTGATAATTTTCTTATTGACATTCTTTAAAGTGTTTTGATTTAAACATTATCTTGTTGATCAAATCTGTTTGTTTTGATCTGAGTTGAATTAATTTGTAATCAACCTTGAAATTTGGGTGAAATTTTTGTTAATCTATCATAATCACCTATTCACCTCGTATAGGTGTAAATTGAGTCTAAATCTTCTTTTTTATTTATTTATTGGTATCAGAGCCTAAATTCAGTCATTGACCCATAGTTTCCTACATGAATAAGTGTCAACCTCTTTCTGTGCTTTGATGGGAAAAATTATGCTTATTAGAAAGTTCAGATGAGAGCTTTCTTCAAATCTATGGATGAATGCGTGCTTTGATGGGAAAAACTATGCTTATTAGAAAGTTCAGATGAGAGCTTTCTTCAAATCTCTGGATGAACGTGTTTGGAATTTCTATGAAAAATGTTGGTTAAGGCCAACCCCTTATGTTGATGGTGTCACGAGACCAAAAGATATGGTCACATGAACGAAAGATGAGACAAAATGAATATAATTGGAACAATAAAGATGTTTATGCCATTTTCATGACAATTTTTCTTGAGGAGATCAAAAGAGTTTCCATGTGTGAAATGTCCAAAGAAGCTTGAGATACTCTTGAAACAATCCACAAGGGGAGGAAGGCTACGAAAACTTTCAAGCTTCATATGTTTACCACTATGTCTAAGGAAATTAGGATAAAAGATTATAAGAGCTTTGAGAAATTCTATTGAAAGCTGAATGACATTGTAAATTCTAGCTTTAACCTAGGTGGAATAATTACTAAAACTAGAGTGGTCATGAAGGTTCTAAGGTCTATACTGTAAGAATTGACGATCTTCAGAGTTGCGGCAGATCGTTGATAGTGGAAATCAAGCAGCTCAAGCATGCTGCCTCCTTTGGATTCACGTGCATAGTTATTTGAGAGAGAATTTAGAGAGAGAAACTATTTCTCATGTGATGACTCACTCGTCTCAAATGAAAGTTTTGAGTTTATATAATGGCTCACTCCAAAACTTCAATTGCACTTGTGCGTGGGCTTCTTAGGGATTTCAAATAACTGTCGTAGGATCATCATGAAAAACTCTTTTTTTTATTAACTCTTTATATTTTGTATTCCAAATTTATGGGCTTCTATAAAATGTGATCATGTCCATTAACATATCACAATTGACCCCCAAGATAGTGAGACTATTTTTGTGAAATCTCTTTAGCTAACAATTATTTGCTTATTTGTCCTTCCATCATACTATATTTCATATGAGCCAATATGATTATAATAATATCACTGATTAAATCCCTAGCTCATATAATTCTTAATTTATAATCTGTAACCCGTTAGACTCTTTAATAATTTTGCAAATAAATATATATTATATAAATTAATTTTGAAAAATATTTTTACAAAATTTCTCTAGACAGAGATTTCTTTTCGAGTCCAACTTTATACAGATATACTAAATATGCTGTCTCACAAAGAGACTAGTGGATTTCTTGTTGAGTATTCATAAAAACTCATTCCTCTGAAAGTCTATTAGCCGATTTGTTTGCCCAATCTTTGGATGGTCTAAGGTTTGAATCCCTTGTTAGATAAAGAGAGTTTTGTGGAAGCTATTGTCTCTAGGTTGAGACCCTTCCATCATATTCATAAATTAAAAGTTGATTTCTAGCTCCTAATGTAATTACTTGTCATATAAAGAGGTGTCTACAGCTACTATTCTATTGTTACGGTAACACATCTTCTAAACATGGAAAGAATAGAAGTTGTGCTACTCTATTGTTATGGTAATGTATCTCCTAAACATGGAAAGAATAAAAGTTGTACATAAATGGGTATGGCTATTCTAAAGTTGTACAACGAGGAAAAAACTATTGGGCATTAATGGCCAGCATACGACTATCCTATGACATCCCCCCTCTAATTGATGCTGGTAGGTCTACAAGCATCAATTTGCTAACAAGGAAGTGATGACGCTGACGTGTCATGGATTTAGTGAAGTTGTCGGCAACCTGGAGAGTAGTTGAGATGTGAGGGAGAATGATAACCTGTCGATCAAAAGACTCGCAAAATGGAGTGGCAGTCTACTTTAATGTGCTTGGTCCTCTCATGGTAGACATGGTTGGCTACGATTGGTATTGCACTGGTATTGTCAGCATGAAGTGGAGTAGTAGATGCTTGGAGAAACCAAGTTTTGTAAGAGGACCATGCAGCCATTATGATCTCAGAGCAAGCAACCGACATTGGTCGGTACTTTGCCTCAGTAGAGGACTTAGAGATACAATCCTACTTCTTACACTTCCAAGAAATAATAGACCCTCGCAAAAAAAATACACCATTTGATTATGGATTTCCTGCTGCTCGGACAACCAGCCTAATCAACATCACAATAGGCTTGCAGCTGAAAAGAAGACCTACTGGAAAAAAATAAATAAAAAATAAGGCACAAGTAGGTGAGCCAAGGAGGTAGCGAATGATATGGCGGACTGCAACTAGATGTAGTTGTTGAGGGGATTGCATGAACTTGTTGATAGTATGAACAACATAGGAAATTTCAGGTCTCCATATAGGTAGATAAGAATACCAACCAACTTTTAATAAAGAGTGAAATCTTCAAGAAGGTCCCCTTCATCACTACGGTACTTGACATTAATTTTCATGGGTCTATCCACTGAGGTAGTGTCGGTGAGTCTAGCCAAGGCAACTAGATCCTGAATGTACTTGTCTTGATTCAAGAAAATACCTTGTGACCGACGACGTACCTCCAAATCCAAGAAATAAGTGAGATGCCTGAGATCCTTCATGTGGAATGTAGCATGTAACAACTTCTGGAGCTTAGAAAAGGCTTATAAGTCGGACCTCGTGATGATGATGTCTTCGGTATAAACAAGAAGGATAACAATGCGAGCAGAAGTCTTTTTTAAGAAAAGAGAGGAGTCATACTGACTCTAAGTAAATAAGAAACTGAGTAGTGTGCTGCAAAATTTTTCAAGCCAAGTTGAGGTGCTTGCTTCAGGCCATATAGTGAATGTTTTAGTTTACAGACATCAGTCGGAGAAGAGATAGGCATACTCGATGGGAGTTTCATGTAAAATTTCTCCTTGAGACACAATGTAGAAAAGCGTTTTTTACGTCCATATGATGTAATTGCCAGGACTGAGAGGTGAAAATGACTAGAACAATCCTCACATGAGTCATTTTGGAGACTATGGCAAAAGTATCATTGTAATCTAGCCCATACTCTTGTTTGTCACCAAGGACTACCAAACAAGCTTTGTAACAATCTAAGGATCCGTCAGAACGGAACTTGATAGAAAAAACTCACTTACTCCCAATCAATTTCGCGTGGGGAGGACAAGAAACAATCTCCCATGTCCGATTTTCCTCAAGTGCTTGAAGGTCTGTTTCAATTGCTTTCTGCCAACACTCATGTTCCACGGCTTGTTTATAATAAGTGGGAATAGGAATGAAAGACAAGGTGACTGTCAAAGATAAAGAAAAGGTGAAACCAAACCTATTAGGGGGTCTTTGAACTCTGGTTTTGTGTCTAAGAGGTGCAGATGAATTGGTATTAGCTGAAAGAGGAGTAGCAACCGAGGAATGATCGACAAGGGCTCGGGATGTGTTGGATTAGTAGGTGCTACAAGTGGGTTCAATACACTAGGAGAGGCTTAGGAGGGGCAAGAGCCGCAGAAGAGTCAAAAAACACAACTAGAACAGAAAATGAAGGAGAAATATGGTTACTATTAGTGGTGTTCAAATATTAGTGTTCAAGAAAGATAACATTTATAGAGATATGATTACAATGAAGATAAGGGTTATAACAAACAAATCCTTTTTGATTAACTGAATAGCCTGGAAATGCAGATTTGACCAACCAAGCAGTGAGCTTATTTCATTCTTGCGAAGGAAGATGGACAAAACACAACCAAAAGTACGAAGGTTACAATAATAAGAACTGTGACCAAATAAATGAAAGAATGGAGATTCGCTATTCAAAGACAAGGAACGCACTTGGTTGATCAGGTGGATAGCGTGGTCAAGGCTTCACATCAAAATTGAGGGGGGGACTCAAGCAAAAGAGTGCGAACAACATTGAGAAGGTGGTGATTATTCCTCTCCACCACAACATTTTGCTGAGTTGTGGAGGGGTAAGAGAAATGAGACCGTGAGATTAAAGGAATTTCTGAAAAATAGTAGACATGTATTCACCCCCCATTCTTAGAACTTACAATTTTGAATTTAGCAGAATATTGAGTAGAGAAGGGTATTCTTTATTTCCAAGCAAACCAAAATGTAACAAATGATGAAGTACATGTGAATTTGGACTTCCTATACACCTATGACAGATTTGGTTATCAATTTGAACTGAATTAAAGGTAACATAATTCAAACATGGATATGGAGGTAGCTGGAAAAGAAAGAGACATCCCACTTTAGGTCCTATCTCGATCATCCACCCAAATACTTGATTTTGCACAACACAACCAGATTGAGAAAATTCAACTTTGCAATCATTTTCAACCAATTGATCGATAGATAAAAAGGTTAGTAATAAGGCTAGGAGAGACAAACACATCTTTTATAGTAGGAGAAAGATCACCAGTAGCAGTTATAGGCAATGAGCTGCTATTGGTAGTATGTATTCTAACATACCAGAGAACTGTTGCACATGGAAAAGGAGGACAACAATATTTGTCATATGATGGAGACTCCAGAATCAAAATACAATGGCTGAGAGGTTGAGAAAGGTTTACCTGAAAGGCAAAAAGCAGAGAAAGTATAACCAATCTTTGTTGCATTTGTTGTACCATTTTTAGGGTGAAAGATTGACTAGGAGCAACAACATTCTATGTTGAAGGAGCTGTTTCCACACAGTTGGGAGCATTTGAGGGGTCAACTGAGACATGGTAGGCTGTTGCAAACTTCTTGGGGGGTCGGGTAGGGCATTCCTTGATGATGTGTCCAGCCTTTTTATAGTAGTTGCAAAAACTTTTAGAGCAATTTGAAGTATAATGCCCAAAACCTTTGCAATTGTAGCAAAGGACAATGCTCATGACCCGTCCCTTGCTCTTCCTTTAGGCCGTATAGGCCACAGGAACAGAGGCAAAGGTACATTATTTCAGGTGTTTTGAGTGAGCTTACGCTACTCCTCTCAAAACAGAACATTCATGCATGCATCTAAAGATGATACTAGGTCACGGTTCATGAGGCTAAAGCAGGTCGCATCAAAATCAAATCTAAGTTTCATGAGAAATTGACCTCTCCTACTTGTTTCATGCAAGATTTGGACTATGGCAAGACCCTCGGGGGAGAGACTAGCATAAATAATATCAATATATTCAGTCCAAAAATTCATGAAGGTAAAGTAAAAATCGGAGATGGAGAGAGTCATGTGTGAGATTGGAGAACTCAAACTCAAGTTGAAACCGACGTGTTATATTATTTTGACTGTAAAGCTTTTTCATACACGCCCATATTCAGTAGCTGTCAGGTAAGATCTGAGGTTCATAACAATGTTGGGCTTGATGGAATTGAGAATCCATGACTGAACTTGGGCATCCTTGACTTTTCACTTGGCATATTATGCATTTTCTTTGTCGTTTTTGCGAGGAGAGGTAGTGCCATTGACATGGCCCAGAGGTCCTTTCCTTTGACAAATGCTTTGAACTGGAATGCTCATACTGAATAATTATTGCCATTAAAATGAACAAAGAATGCATCGAACTTTTCAAAAGACATGATGCAGAAGTTTGAGAATATCAAAAGGAACAGCATGTTGTGTTGCATCAAAGAAAACCCAATAGGATTCTGCCCAAAAGATCTCCAACCAAAGGCGATACTGAAGAATATCATCGAGACCCAAAAATACAAGCGAAGAAGTGATCGGCACACCAATCAAAGATATAAATGGACGATGCACTAGAAGGACACAACAAGACATATTCGAGATAGAAATCAACCACAAGAGCGCAGTTCAGAGGAGTGGCACTGATACCATGTTAGATAAAGAGGGTTTTGAGAAGACTATGGTCTCTAGGTCGAGATCCTTCCATTATATTCAGAACTACAAGCTGATTTCTAGCTCCTAATGTAATTACTTGACATATACAGAGGTGTCTACAGCTGCTATTCTATTATTACGGTAACGTATGTCCTAAACTTGGAAAGAATAAAAAATGTACGGTTAAATAGGTATAGTTATTCATAAGTTGTAAGAAGAAGGAGAATCCGCTAGGCATTTAATGGCGAGTGCTATCCTTTGACATCCCTTAGGAAAGCCAATGGTATTTGTGCAATTCCACGATAATCTCATTTCTCTTCTATGTATACATTTAACTAGGTTGCATTTATAAAACACAATGCATATGCATATCATATCATTCTAATACTTTTTCTCAGTGAATTTGTTTGTCGTTTTGAAAAGTTTCCCAAATTTCTTTTGCTGCTCATCCCATGCTTTCCTGGGGCTAGAGCCCACCTATTCTAAAATGACTTTTAAAACAAGAACTCAAAAACAAAGTCTCATTTTCTCTTTTGTTTCTTCAAGCCCAACTTGTGCCCTTCATCTCTTTCTGACTTCTACTCACTCAGATCACTCAAGTGCATTTCAAGAGATTCTCTCTTAGCTTCAAGGTACAAACACAGCTTAACCTTGCAATTTGGTTTGTTTGATTGAAGATTTGAGTTTAAGGTTTTCATAGTTTTGATTTTTCAATGTTCACCAATTTTGGTTTCATTCTTTCATGTAGCTTAGGGCTTTCATGTTTCGAGTCATTTGCACTTCATATTAGAAGCCAATGTCCATTGATTGTACATATTGCACTCTACAACTTCAGGTCATCACTTTTGTGCAAAATTAAAAATGGATTTTTGTCGAATATTCTATAGGCCAAAATCAATTGCATGACGTAAGTCTAATTCTATCTGATTGTGCCGCATATCTTTTCAATTAAATCAATGTACGCCTTCCAGTGTGATTCCCTAGTTAAACTCAACGAAAATAACAACCTGACCAAAATTAAGATGTTAAAAAGAAAAATTAAAAACTTTGATCATAGAAGCCAAAAGGTCCAAAATACTTGCTTATGTTCGCCAATTTCCATGGGTAACTCTTATTTAAAATGCCTTGCTAGATAAGGATGTGCATAAGCAATAACGGTAGCGATTTCTACCCTAACTACCACCAGCCTGTTAGGAGAGGAAATCGACACCTAACAGGATTGTAGCAGTTACCGCCACCTATATAAAAAAACTACCAAATCATCAAATCTCACAAATCTCAACCAAAAAAAGCTACCAAATCGAAAATTTACAATCGAACTCAACAAAATCCCGAACGAGATTCACGTCGCATTCAAAATCAACTAGCCAAATCGCATTCAAAATCTACCTGCCAAATGCATTCAAAATCTACTAGAAATCGCATTCGAGATCCAAAGCAACACAAAGACAGAGAGGGCGGGAAAGACAGAGATTTGCTATAGAGGCACCGTGGAGATCATCAATCTTGGAGGAGGAGACAAGAGAGGCGCCATAGAGATTGTTGATCGAGAGGGAGGAGAGGAGAACAGAGAAAAATTTGGGAGAGGGGGATGTCTGAGAAAAATAGGAAAGGGGAGGGGCCTCAAGAATTTTAGGATTTTAGGGCCCCTCAAACAACATGATCGTTATTTTTATGAAAAGAAGTAGGGTTAAATATACTTTGCCCCCTTATCTTTGGGGTCATTTACACATTGCACCCCGATATATTATTTTTGACACATTGGACCCCTTAACTTACACATTTTTTCACTTTGGACCCCACACCCAAATTGCCCGTTAATTTAGACAGATTCCGTCAAAACGTGGGGTGTAATGTGTACATACGCCAAAAGATAAGGGGGCAATGTGTAAAAATTTTGACGGAATCCGTCTAAATTAACGGGCAATTTGGGTGCGGGGTCCAAAGTGAAAAAATGTGTAAGTTAAGAGATCCAATGTGTCAAAAATAATACATCGGGGTGCAAAGTGTAAATGACCCTAAAGATAAGGGGGGCAAAGTGTATTTAACTCAAGAAGTAAAAAAAAAAAAAATAGTTTTAGCAGTGGAAACTGCTACTGCTAGAATCACCGTCCCATGGAAAAATCTGGCACCAGTACTAGTGCTGTGTTGAGGTGGCAACCAATTTGCAGCACTGGGAACCAGCGATACCGTTGCCCAATGCTACTACTAGAAAACATTCCGGCTTCGCCTTTGTGCACTAAAACATTGTGTGTCTTGTGTCAAAGTTTTTCAAAATGTAATTAATTAATAGCTTGTATTTTGGGATTGGAAAAACTATATGAAAAGCTTTTATGGGATGAAGTCTCACCCCGTGCTTGTACTTACCCCCTAAGTTCGCGTATAGTAATCGCATGCATACAAGTGGGGAATACGACACGATATTTTCTCTTAAGTTCCACTCATATGCCCTTGAATTTAATTAGCTAGAGACTTGTAAATAAAAATTGGTACGTTTTATAAGGAAATCTTTGAAATTATTTAAGGAGTAAAATGCCGTTGACAATTTAAAAGACTTAAGTGCTGCTTGCAAATTGGTAAAAGGGAATCATCTTGAAATAATTTGAAATATCTTAGTAAATCTTATTTAAACATTAGGTTAAAACTAGAAGGTAATTCAAGGGAAATAATATGTAATCAGGGAAAATAATTAGACTTAGAAAACAACAATATGGGATCAAAAGCTTTCCTTTACTACACGGTTTGATAATTATGTCCTTCTCGAGGACTACAAAAATATTCCTATAGATTCAAAAGTGTGACCTCTCTAAGGCTCACCTAGCCTTTACAATTGTGTTCCAAAATAAACAAAATACAAGTTTTCAAAACATCTACATCGGAAAAGAAAGGAAAAATAAAAGAACTAAGATACTGTAAGTCACCCCTATACCTTACTCCTTATCTTTTGTGTCCAAGATGAGGCCAATTACGCCGACATCCGACGTACTCCGATTGCACTCCGTTGGCAGGGCTGGGAGAAAAGGGTAGGGGATGATAGGCTCGGGTGGAACATCCACCAAGCCGAAATTCACGAGGTTGAGTAGGGGAAGGTCTTTCAGATACAAGTAGGGCTTGTGCTCTACTGATATCTCGAAGTTATCCAAGACCCAAACTCGGATCTTTAGCACTACTACGTAGGAATCCATGTCAAGAATCTGCTTCACCTCAAACAGTTTCATCATCCTGTAATTGCAATTAAAAGACAACCAAAGAATAAAAGCAAATGGGTGAGTCATACGGACTCACTAAGGTTGGGGAGGAGGCATGCTATACATACATACACATTCGCTATGAACGAATTCGGTGAACATGGAAGTAATAAAAAATTATAATAAATACAATGACAATAAATGCGATGAACATGAATATCCATGCACTGTAATCATCATTAGGGTTCTGAGGTATTCCCGGTGTCTACTCTATTCACCCCTAGAGTCGATTTGTTCGTCCCTCCTCTCCTCATGGGACTTGTCCCGTGCCACATGTACTAGGACCATATTGACATAAAAATGCCTCGTAGAGAGTCTACCCGCTCCCAGTAGTTGGGGGTTGCACTCTCCCAAAGTGCCCGGTACTATCACCCTTACTTCGAGAATCACCTCATGGGCTCGAATATCTCTCATTTGTTTTCTCTCTCATGACGTGAATGCAAATGAATGCTCAAACATGAACATTATGGAGTTTAAGCATCCAATACATTAAATAATATTTCTATTACTTAGGCAAAATTGAAGCACTTTAAGTGATTTCCATAATCTCATATTATGCTTTCTTTTAGGGTTCTCAATAATCAATTTCATAATCCCTTATTATCATTAAACTTAGGGTAACTTAGATTCTCATATGTTATTCTATGTCTTTATTCTTCCATCAGTATTTCATTAATTGTAATTATTTCCCCTTTTTGCTTTTTATTAGAATTCTTTTATTCAATAAATTAGATTTCTTTTATTCAGTAAACATGTAAGAAATTAATGAAATATGAAACCTCCATTAATGAGTATTGTTTGGGCCTCCTGGGCCCTATTGGGCTCTATTGGGGCAGTCTTAATATTTCTAAAGCATTCTAAGTCCATTTGGAGGTATTGGGCCAAAAGTCCATTTAGGCTTCTTAACGGGCCTTGTGATTTAGACCCTTAAAACATTTCAGATTGGGCTCAAATTTTTGCTCCCTTATCAATTTTCTCATGCTCTACACAACTAAGTATTTAAATTCTACACTTGGATAATTTTACCCCAACATTTACCTAAAAATGTCGAAACTGCTCTTAGAGACCTCTAGGAGCATTTTTTAAATTCTACGTTTGGACAGTTTTACCCCAACATTTACCCAGAAATGTTGAAACTGCTTTTAGAGACCTCTAGGAGCATTTTTGACCTTTCCTTACATCATTTTTAGCTGAAATTTTTACAGTGGTGTCCTGAGTACCTACACTATCTATCTGGAAAGTTTTACATGAAAATTCCAAAGATTTCTTGGGATCGTTTTGGACAGTGGCCATTTTCATTGTTACAACCCAACTAGTATTGTTGCATGTTATGGAACTTGCTTCTAAACACCCTATATCAATGATCTTCCATTCTTACACATATTTGTAAAATCACAGAGCACATAATACATGTTATCAGTGTGGAAATAAGAGCAAAATGGAACCACTTAATCAATCACCACATGAGCACCCTTTTCATGGCATTTTTGAACCTTGTAAATATCAAACTTAACCTTGAGCTCATAGGCTACCTTTCAAAGCCTTGTCTTGCCATTAAACATCTCAAAGACCATCTTTTCCATTCAGCTATCATCAAAACTTTCCACATTGCACAAATGTAAACATAGCACATGATATATGCTTCACAAGTTACAAAAACACACATGCAACTTCATCCAACAACACCAATGGCCAAACCGTGGCCTTCCCTTCCTCCAAACACAATATATGGCCATTGATGTGGCCTAAAACACAACAAAGTTTCATCTTGAGCAAGCAAACACTCCACAGCACCATATTCTTGCAAAGTTGTCAAAGAAAACTCAATGTTTTTTGACATGCAAATGCTCCTAGCACATAATCTTATGTTAAAAACTAACCCTATACATTTCCTTCTTGCATCCAACGTATAGGCATAAATATTTATCAAGTCAGCAAGTAAAAACATACAGAAATCATGTTTTTTTTCCCAACACAAAGTGTAAGAATTACCCCTTACCTCAATTTGTGTTTCTCTTTCTTCTCCCTTTTTCTTCTTCTTTCCTCTACTTCTTCTCCTTGCTGAATCCTCTCTTCTTTTCTGTTTTTATCTCTTTTTTTGTTCTCTTTCTCTCTCTTCTCTTCTCCTTCACTCTCTTTCTCTCTTCCTCTCTCACTTTCTCTCTCTAAGTCTTACGGCAATAGGCCTTTGCCGTGAGCCTCCTCCCTTAAATATGGCCTCCACATTTTGTCTTTTTTCATGCCATCACTGCCTAATTCCCTAAGGGTAGCCTATTTTTGTAATACTTAGTACTTACAATCATTAACACAAAGTTAACAAGTAAAAGAAATTGTTTGATTGGTTAGTGAGTGCATGGGAAGAGTGTTAGTGACAAGTGGCAAAATGGGGAAATTTTGTCTCCCAAGAGACATTATGACATAGATATGGCCGGCCATGGGTAGTTGGGGGTTGGGTTGGGTTGCTAAGTGGGCCTCCAAGGCCTTGTAGGGTTCATCCCATCAAGTATCCTAGGCCCAAGTCCAAGCCCAATGCTCTCTAGGTCAAATACAATTAAATATTGAAATAAAGTTAAAGAATTTAACAATTAAGCATATTTAATCAAGCAAATGGAATAATTAAAAATAATCTAGATAAAAAAGTATCACAATAATAAAAGAAAGGAAATTATTAAAGCATAGAGGTGAAAAATCAAATATTAGCCACAAGGAAATATAGCATAGTGAATTTCGGATATAAGCAAGAAAATTAATCAAGTCAAATTCAAAAAGCTAGGAGAATTAATCATGTCAAATGCAATTAGTTAAAATAGAAATATTAATATTAATTCAAGGATCAAAATCAAAGGGAATAATCACATGCTTAAATAACAAGCAAATAATTAAATTTGTAAATACTAAGTAATGCACTAAAAGCATGAATTTAGCTCAAAGAAAAAAAAATTAAAAGGAAATGATCAAAATTAACTACTAGAAACATTAAAATAAAATGCATTTCATTAGGATCATAAAAGAAATTCAAATGGGAGGGGTGTCACAGAAGATATTTATGAGTAGAGACCTTTCACATGCATTTGCTATAGTGCAATGTGTGGAGAATATGGTGCACCACACGCACACGAGCTCACACATATGAGGCGCACTTGGCATCAGAGCTAAGATATGAGCAATAGTTTTTTGATCTTTTGATTGGATGGTCAGATCTTAATAATTTCAGATTCGATGAAGATCCGACGGTTGATTTGACTAATTGTTTAATTAGGACGATCCGTTGACTAAATTGTAGTTAATTAACATGTTAACGATTTAAATGAATCGTGAATCATGTTGCTAGCACTTTAGAACAGTTAATTAATTGCTAAATTTCAAAATCTAGGTTACATTGTATCCTAAACGAATTTCAATCAACCATGCGCACAAATTGGGGGGACAAATATCATTTAAGGAAAGCAACGTTGTTGTGCCTTAAGAACAATTTCTATTCTTCTTCAACATCTTATCGCACTGCATATATCATCGTCCATCTACAAGTGGATTTATCATGGAAGTGCGAGAAGCAATTCTGCAAGATTGCTTCCATGTATAGACGGGTCGAGAATGGTTAACTTTCATCTGTGCTCTTATTGTATTGGCCGAGTAAAATGGACACCACAAAGGGGGGAAAAGCCCAATTGTGTTGTATCCTTAGAGCCTGGTATGAGCTCGTATGGTACTTGAAATGGCATTCAAACATATAAAGAGTTCGTAGAGGAGTACGTGCAAACTCTATGGCAGGATAGTTGTTCCATGGCCAGGAAATCTGAAGAAACATATGCTTCATGGATAACATATACATATACAACTACCTTTGGGAAAAATATCGAACAAGGGGACTAGAAGGACAATCAAGTGTTCTTTTCTAAAACGGATAGTGCTGGTGCCAAATAGTTATTTGCTTTGTCGGGCAAATGCGCTACCTGCACCGATCGAGGATTAAATACAGCCTTAGCTTTTAGCACCATAAAAAGCATCAAGAAAAGGATTTTATGTTGATTCTCACTCACCAATTCATAGAGCTCTCTCCCTTGCTCAGCAACATATTCATAACATACCTGGACATGTTTAAAAAAATCCCCTTAGACATGTCCAAACTTGAAATAACCCCAAAAACAAATGGGGATGGATACCCACATCAAAGCTCTTGTTTCTTGCGGTTGAATCGTGAAGTGCCTTCACGCAGATGTCAGCCACATCAGCACAGCTGATGCCCTAAATTAAGAGAAAGCCTTTAGTAGTGGATGTAGTATCGGTTATGGGTGACTTTATGACTCAGGACCATCACTCTCACCTGAGAGATTCTGTTTCCTTGATCAAATATGAGTGCACGTTGACCCCCGGGTTCCTCCTGCAAGAGCCAAACTCTACTGGTGGTTACAGGTTCTGTAGTTGAATCAAGCAATAGCTAGGTAAAACTTGCAGCTCCTAAAGCAAAATCTCATCAATCCTATATGTCGAAAAGCAAAATTGAGAATCGTAAAACAAAAGCACAAACATAGTGACCTGCTCCCCTTATAGACTTGTTTAGAACTTCCCCCACAACCCTTCTAGTGTATATAGATGGATTCTCCATTTAATAAGACTTATTAAGAAGCAACAGGGGATATGTTGTTGGCATGTTCCTAATGCAAAAATAATTTCAAATGGTATATATATGTCCCCATGGAATGAGAAACAGCACCCCCAGAACACATACTTGGGCATTGCCATACCAAAGTACTCATCAACTTCTACTTGTAATTTCCACATGCCTAATAAGTAGCTACTCTACAAAAGCAAAGTCAATTGTCTGTTGTTAAAAATTCTGAGGAAGTCAACACTCTGTTTCGCCTGTATACAGTTTGTAAAGATACAACATACCACCACTTTCTCCAGAACGAAAAAGATTACAAATGAGCTTATATATGCTAAATGGCTTCTAAAAGATAGCCGACAAAACCAACTGAATCTGGGGAAGAACTTTAGCAGTTTACCTTCAGGGGACCAGGACGAATGATTGTGTATCCAAGGCCTGATTTTCTTAACGAATCTTCCCCAGCCTGGAGAATTGTTTATGATATTCTGGCGTTAATCATGTGAGCAAAAGTTTAAAAAAATCTATGAAGATAGCCAAAAGAACAAAAGAGAAGAATGGACAAACCCTTTTAGCTTTAAGAACCTGCTCCCTTCTGGTAGGTTCTATTCCTAATCCTGTACATGAAACTAAGATAAAGTCTGTTTCTTGCCCAGCCTGCAATACAGCAATTTTCATACTCATAAACGCTGACTGAAAATATCTGCAAGTCCTAGTTACCAAATGAAGCGAACATAGAAATTTATGTATCCTATCCATTCTAAAGTTACTAACACATCTTTTTTACACTGCTCCTTTTGCGTCATTAACAGCCACTTTTCCTTTATTACGAACATAATTTAAGTGCCTTACGGTGCAAAGAAATTCTTTTAGAAAAAAAACAACAATTAGAATTGTGATTACATAGTTGACATATGTGACAGTAGATTTTAGGGTTTTAGAGAGAAGTAAAATTAGAGAAGAAAAATGGTCGCTAGAATCATACTTCTACCCTCTTTCTATTGTGATATATATATCTTGGAAACATTATAAAGCAGCGCAATCATGCCATTTAAAGTTCCTCTCAAGCTGAAGATATATACTATAAGACCACCTTAGAACACAATAAAACTGAAGCCTACTATAATATAAGGACTTAATGAACATGTTTACAAACTGCTTTCTGCCACGAAGTGCTAGCCACATCTAGGCTCTAACTTAATAATACTAGTCAAGGCTCCTTTTGAAGTTCTTTGGAGCCATTATAAGGTCTAGTAACCAATATGGGACTTGACTACTAAACCACTCATTTCTCATTCCTTCTCCTTTCAAAGATATATATATATATATATATGTACTCATCTCCCCAATTTAAAAACCTGATGTCCTTGTCAAAAGCCTGTCATGCCCACATGGTGGTTATTTGGGCATCAGTCTCTTTCTAAGAACCAAAACCTGAAGTTATCAACAATTTCAAGTCATGGATTTTCAACAGCAACTAAACTTTGCCATCTATGCTTCAAGTCATTATAAGAGGTGAAAGGCTTTCATAGCAATTTCTAAACTTTCAATGCTATGCTCCATTCTTAAGGCATAAAACATATTGAATTTCCATTATGCAAGATCCATAATTGTGGAACAGAGAGAGAGTCCTATAAGAAAATGATAAATAGAAAAGAGGAATGTTGTTTGTAGAACCCTTAGAGTAAGACGCTATATCCAAAAATGTTAATATAGGTGAAAAGGTTGGAAAATGCACACATATACCTTTGTTGTTATTTCAATGGAGGGTCAATGTCATGACATGAATCAAGGAGAACTAAAAGTCACATTTTGCAAGAAACGCACATAAAAAAACAGATGGAAGCACCTACAGGCAAGGCTTTTATATATTCCAGTATAAGCTGAAAGCTTCTCAGGTCTTGGTTCGTTCTTGTAGGTCCTTCAACAGGTCTCTGAAACCAGAAAAATAACTTCAATCAATTGTGTGAATAAAAAATACAATTCCATCAATTGGCATGAGATAATATGCATATGACTGGTAGGGACTGTGCAGAGATGGACCACTCATTCTACAGCAGAAGAGGTACAATGACATATATATATGTGTGTGTGTGTATATATATATATGGCTAAAGTTGAGGTTGCCTTGTTCTCCACTGGGTAAATATAGTGACAGCACTCTATGACTGGTTCAATTGACAGCTATTGAGGATGACAGAAAAGAAAATCCACATTTCCTGCTGCCAGTATCATCAGAGAAGAGAAAGCATCACCATAAAGAAGCATAGAATATATGCTGACGCCAGGAAAACAATATACACATCAAGAAGATATCAAGAATCACCAGACCTTATTTCTAGAATACCTTATCTGATCCGAGAGGGATGAGGAAGCCCTAACCCTGATTCAGACAAAAACTGAAAATTGAAGGGGTAATTATGGAGCTTGTCTACCCCATCATGGCAAAGGAAGATACGTGTTGTGTAGATTTTGATTCTGGTGGTTTTTCCAGTGTATGCTGAATCGCATCGGGCTTAAATTGAGTTGATCAAAACTATATGACAGTTACAGGAAGCTCTAATTACAATAACCCTTTTGAAGTATTCTACAAATATGGCCGACACACTTTCAACTCAAGACAGATGATATCAAAGCCAGGTCAGTAGCTCCATGTGGCTCAGGGTGTACCCTTGAACAATGTTGGTTATCTGATAAGGGCATTGGGTATAGGCAAGGTTCCAGCATTCAATTAGAGAGAAAGATGACAATAAGGAATCCTAAACAGAATACAGATAGCTCACGATTGTCCAATATACATGAGTAGATGGAAGTAAGAAACCAAGGACAGAGAAGGAGAAAAAGAAAGAAAAAATAAAACACGTGGCATCAATAAAAGTTAAAAGGAAGCAATAACTGAAAATTTATAAGTTACTAGAGAAGGTTCCTTCCTATCTACTGAAAGCAATAACATCTTTTTAAGAAGGAATGACCATTTAAAGTTGAACATGGCAAAAGGACATTGGCAAGGCCAAAACAACGAGAAATGTAACCATGGAAAGAGATTATGTTACAAATTCTTGTTTGTATGAACTGTGTACCTAGATTGGGAAGTGTATTGTAAATAATGCACATAGGCATGGGCTGATGATCATAATAAAATTTCTCAAGTTATTTTGTCAGGCAGGCTTTATCTTTACATGTACTGCAAAATTCACTATTCTAAAATGAATTAACAGCAGATCAAGTGATGATAGCAAAAGAATGGACTCAACAAGCATGCCTAAGTTATTTTCCCACAACAGTGTTGATAGTACAAGTACAAAGTTCTTGCCTGGATGTAAAAAGAAATAATCTGAATGGAATGCAACAAAGCATAACCAGATCCATTCCCAAGGGATCAGTCAGAGAATCAACAAAACCTGTCTTCTCGGCTCAAATCGAATGGTCAATGTATGTACAAGAAATGGGTCTAATGGTGGATCATCAGGTTTCACTGGGCGGAAGGAGGAAAATGGTACTCTCACCTGCCAATACATGGAGAGACACGGAAAACATATCAGGATTTTTCAAAATGCTAATAAACAAATCAGGAGAGAGTTTGGTGCCTTGAGAAAAGAAAAAACTTGATTAAATGAAAAAAAGGAGCTCCTTACCCTACAGAATCCTAATTTTGTACTAAATCTTGCAAAATACAATTTGCTTTGACTCAAATCTGCTAAAGGACCAGCTTCGAGAATTAAAATATAAGATCTTCCATTTCCACCAACAGAGAGAACAAGGCCCTCATACCTACACATAACGATTATGGTTGTAAAAGTAGGAAAAGCCTTATACAGTCAGAGGTATAGATTAGTCAATAACTGGTAGCCACCATCCACTGAGATTGCAGGTATGACATACCTGTCAAGAGTACGACCCAAAGGAAGTGAAAGCTTTGTTGACAGTTCAACATACCCTCCTCTGGTGAAAACATATCCTACAGCAAAGAAACAAAAGCAAAAAAGATAAAGAGAGAACAATCCCCTTTCGTAGCTCTAGCAAATCTTGAAAAAGTTTGAGGAACAATGAGAGCAGCCAGAGCCTCTCTCACTAGAAAAAAGAAAAAAAATACCATATTTCAGTTCAAAATTCCCCAGACTGAAGAGTTATCCTGTTTCACATAATGTCTTCCATGTTTACCTGAGAAGACAGCTTCTCCAGTCTCAGTGTACTCAAATTTAGCATCCATTCCTCCATCATACTTAGATGCAACTACATCTTGGAAGTATGTTCCACGACGAACGTCCCACCCATCTAACGAATTGGCAGATTTAAACTTTGCAAGCAGAAGCTTGCTTTTGCTACTTTTTCCTGCTCGTAGTTGTGCTAGTTTATTGTTGTAGTCCTGTAATTGGTATTAGACACCAACTTTGAAATTTCATAATGGTAAGTCCAGTATCATATATGACCTGAACAGACAGGTAGCATGGTACACATGACCACAGACACAATGCAAACAATTGATGTATCTAAGACTACAGGCAGACCAGTTTCCTGATGAAAGGCATCATGATGGACATGTACTAAAATACTATGCCTTATAGTTTGTGCACACACCCATATCTCGAGCAAAACCCTACAAAGTTGGAAAACCCTAGAAAAACTACCCTTGTATGAGTCATGCAGAATATCCATAGATGTAATAGAGAAAAATGCAGGATGAGGCCTAACCTGAAATGCCTTGGTGAGGTTATAAACGCCTCGGTGATCCACCCTGAATAGATCCCCTGTGATGGCAGAACGAGCAGTAGCACAGTAGATTATTTTGCTGCAACCTTCCACTGCAGCCTTGAGTGTGACAGGATCACCCACATCTCCAATTACTACCTCTACTGACCTTGGAAGCATGTTCACCACTTCCTCATCTGACTTCCTCACTAAAGCCTGATGATCATGAATAAAACATCAAAAAACAATGGATGCCTTGTGATAAGGTTATGAGGAATTAGGTATCCACGACACTTTTTTACTGCAACGAGCGAGAACATTTTTTGCGACTAAACATGGTTACACACTATGTTTCACTACATCGAATTGGAACCTAAGAATGCAGATCACCAGATGAGAGTTCAATGTACGGTAAGTCTATCACATACACACTAAGAAACTGATGAAAGCTAAGAACACATCAACGATTTCGAATTAAGTATCTCCATTAAACAAGTTCATTCTCTACTTTGTCAAGTCAAACAATAACAACAAAGAGAAAAATGGCAGTTAACTATTGCAGCTCTCCAAAGCTGATACTAGTGGTTATACTGTCACTTTTTATCTTGACTTCCTTTTCTCTTAAGGATAAATTAGAAACCTACTCTTATAAATAACAAAGAGATATCATTTTAACGACTCAAATCCCAATAAAACAAACTATTAGTGCTTGGTTCCAAAGCAGAGAATATCATGAAATGCAGGAGTCTGAATTGATTCAGATGGTATCATTGTCAATCATCAGCTAGAAGCATGAGACATGAACCATGCCAAGTTTGGGTTCGTGCCACATCGTAAGGCATTGGCTCTCGAAGAGGAAGAGGCCTTCTCTGGGTTGTAAACCCAGCACAAGAAAACCGTGAGGACTCTCACCCAAAGCAGACAACGTCTTGCTACAAAAGCTTGGGTAGTTACCTCTTTCTACTAGAACCAGGTTAGAAAAGGGGTTCGTCATATCCTGATTTTGGAAATGATGAGTGGCACACAGCCATAACAGTTAAGAACTAGCAGGATCTTAGATCGCACAGGAATAATACTATTTAAGAAATTTCCAGAGGGATACCAAGAAATGTTTTTATACACACCAAGTGACTGCAGGCAAAGCTATTACGAGAGAGAGATTGAAAGGATGATACTGCCAAACAGGTAATGATTTTGATTTACTATTGACTTGAACAAGATGACCAATATGGACTTTGTGTTTTTTTTTTTTTGCTATCTATTTATCGTTCCAAATATAGAACACAGATTCAATTAAAAATAGAAACCGGAAACGTCCACAACATTTTCATTCAAATTAACGAAAAGGCGTAATGAAAAGCAAGAGCATATACTTGAATCAAGTAAAATACAGTTGAGAAAAAACCTTGACACTGTAACCTCTGAGCATCAGCTTGCGGACAACGATACGGCCGATCCGGCTAGTGGCCCCAACGACGAGCACCGTGGTATTCTGAGCCCCAGGAATAGCAAACTCGCACATGGGACCCTCCCTGATGAGGAGAGCGTCCAGGGCTTCCTTGTCATCAGCTCGAGTTGTCCTGGAGATCTGCCCCAACCCGGAGAACTTCCTCCAGACCTCATCAAACAATTGCCGCGATCTGCGCCCCAGTCCTACTGGGTTCACATCATCCAAACTTATAGAAACTGAAGGCTCCTGCTGCTGCTCTTGCATGGTTTCAGTTTTGTTGCCATTAATATTGTCATCCTTCGTGGAAGGGGAAACTACTTTGTTACTCTTGGTCCTGGTTTTCTTGTTCTTGTTCTGATTGTCTTTTCCAGTTTCGGAGGCAGTGGCTCTGGGAATTAGGAACTGACAGCTGTGGAGGTTGTTTTGGCCACGAGAACTGCCAGTGGTAATGTGGTAGTAGCTACTAGACTTGGACAGAGATGTGATACCGAGAAAATTCGAGGGGTGTCTCTTGTGGTTGCTGTGATAATGCAGTGTATTGCTGTTGCCAAAACTGGCACCTGTAGTGGTTGTAGCTGCTGCTGTTGCAGTCATGGTGTTGCTACTGATCCCTCCGCTGTTAAGGAGGTATCAACTGAAGTGTCTTTAAAATGTAAACCAGAACATTTTCATGAGAAGAAAAATGTTATTAGTAAGTGGATAATTCATGAGAAAGACAACGTTTTTTCTTTCTTTCTGCTTAAAAAATTGGGTAACGGGTGAAGCAAGAAAAGAATGACTGGTGTAGGAGAGAGAAACGAAAATCAGAGAGAGGAAGCCGAGGGTGGATGGTGGAATTAATGTCGACCACAGAATGTGATTTGTGGTTCGGAAGAGAGGGAAAGACAAAAGAGAAGGTAAACTGGGACTGCGCCACGTAGAGTACCCACTTTCCTCTTATTCTACTTTCCTATAGAAGTCTGAGGCAATCAGATTCTAGCGGTCAGATTCCTATTCGCTTTATCTTCTTGCGATTTGCGGTTGTTAGTTGTTTTTGGTCAGAATGCTACACTGGATGTCCGGTTGGTAACAGTCAAAAGCAAATACGTTTACAGAGATTCCCCCGGTGGATTCCAGTTTCTGGGGGGGGTGGACGTGGTCCTGGAATATCCCATGATACCCACCCTATCGGAAACGAGCGCGTACAAACTGAAACGAAGCTTTTTGTGGTTGATATTTGTAAGCTCTTCTGCTATCTCCATTTGTTTTCACTTTCTGACCTCATCTGCCGAGGGACGAAATAAACCTCGATAAAAATTTTGTTTTGTTTGAAAACATTATGCTTTGCACGTAAGTAATTGTTCGGTTTGTGTACGGTGAAAATAACTGCACAGATTTCAAAATTAATAGAGATATATTTAAACTAGTTTGAATCTTCAATCCTTTTAACAATTTTAATCATGTTTTCACTATGAAATCTTCAACTTTAGTGTAAAGGGTATATATATATATATATATATAATTTAAGGTGCAATGTATGAAGTTTAATAATTTAGTATTCAAATTGTAAAAATTATATAATAGTTAAAAGATGTTATTTTTAAAAGAAAAAAAAATCACTGATTAATTTCAAAGTATTTATGTAGTGAAAGTGAAAAAGATTTTTCATGTTTAATCTGATTAAGATTTAAGATTCCTAAAATATCCAACACCGAATGTTTTCTCTATAAATTTATTCTAACGCAAATATTAAAGTCGAGTGCTATGTGTAAATTAGCCATCCGAATTTCTGAGAAATTCTGTTGCTCAAACTCTAGCAGTCAGATCTTAGAGTATCCACTTTTCTTCTAATTCCTCTGGCCCCATACAAAACAGCAACATTACCAAAACTACCTCTCCCCTGGCAACTCCCCCTCCTTAAACTACCTCTCACAAGCTATATATTTTCGATCATTTCGAGAACTGAATCTTAAATCGGCGAGATAAATTACAAGAGACTAAAATAGTGATTTAAGGATTAATTACCAATATGATATATAGTTTGTGGAATACATGATTAAATTAGAGGAATAGCTTTGTGAGGGTAAAGTGTTAAACTAATTAGAGAAAAGGAAATGGTGTTACCGTGTTAGAGGTGATGTATATGGGGAGAGAGAGAGAGAGATTAGAGAGCAACCTGAGTTGTTTAACAAGTTTTCTTGCTCAATCTCAGGTTGAGTACTTCTTGTGGCAGTTGCGCGTACATCTGAGCCACTGTATACCAAACAATTTTGGCAAAACTAATTTCGTTAATTTGAGAAAGAACATCTATCCCACATGAAGTGAGAATTGCATCTAAAGCCGCATCATTCTTCTTTCTCCAAGCCACAAATTCAACTACATCATCTTGGGGTTTAGGAGATTCCACAATTGTTTCAACAATGTCCCAAAGATTATGGGCCAACAAAGCCTCTTAAGCAAGCACTCTAGCTTGCACAGTTATCCTTTTTTTTTTACAAGTGCATAGTTATCGTTTCTAAGAACTTCAAGAGCCATTGTGCTTGAAGAATATTCATTGTCCCAAAGATTATGAGCCAACAAAGCTTCTTAAGCAAGCACTCCAGCTTGCATGGTTATCTTTTTTTTTTGTTCTTTCTTTTTTTCTTTTGATAAGTGCATAGTTATCGTTTCTAGGAACTTCAAGAGCCATTGTGCTTGAAGAATATTCATTGTCGCACTTAATCTGTCATCATATGCAATTTATATGCTATCTTGGTGAAACTTGGAACAAATAGAGACACTGTCATATATAATCCATTTTTAGATATCTTAGTTCTGCTCTTAATTATCTTTCAGAAGCCACCTGATTCTGCCTTTCTTGATCCAAAAGGCAATATTTTTAAAATATGTATATCGAGTGATGTCAATTGTTAAAATATGCCTTTCTTCTTCAGGACGCGTCTAATCTCATCAGTGGTTTCTCTTGGTTCTCTTCTTGCAAGCTTTCGCGTGCAGAAAATTATGTGGCCCATTTAGTTGCGGCCTGGGCTGCTGCCCTTTCTCATGTTGGGAGGTCCACCTAAAAGTTTATCTACGAAAAATTAACTTATTAATTCTCTTTTTAGATTCTGAAAATTACTCAATAATCTTCATGTTCTTGTCGAACTCGCAATCCCGAAATTCCACAATAGCAGCTCAAGTGTTCTGCCGCCTTCCTCTCCACGCTCACACAATCTTAGAGTTTTCTGAGTCTTGATGGCCAACTCTCAGACTAACAAATTAGTCCATTAAAAAATGAATTAGGGTTGACTATCTTTATAGCTATCCTTATATATGAAAACTTGTGATATGCGTGGGATCGTTAGGAATCTCAAATCTCAGCGTAGGATCACATGGAAAACTCTTTTTTCCATTAACTCCCTTATAGTCTTTTATTTCGAATTTTGGGCTTCTACTAATTGTAATCAAGTCCATCAACATATTACAATTCACCCCCGAGAATTTTGAGATTTATTTGTGAAATCACTTTTGCCAACAATATTAACTTATTTATCCTTCCACCATTCTATATTCCACATGAGCAATAGGATCAGAATAATATCACCGATTAAATCCCTAGCTCATATAATTCTTAATTCCAATCTGTAATTCGTTGAACTCCAAATTGTTTCTAAAACAATTTATTAATTACACTGGCCAGTGATTTTCCAGAGTTCAACCCCATACAGATTTAATAAATATACTATCTCTTTAAGAGACTAGTGGATTCCTTATTGAGCATTTATACAAAACTATTTCCCATATACAAGACCCAACTTTGTCTGGAATATTTGACCTATAAAGATCATCACCAAATGACTCGGTCAGAACACAAGTATACAACAAAAATTCCATATAAACCTCTCAGGTCTAAAATACTATAAGTCGATTGTGCCGAACATCATTTTCACCATCGGTGATCACTTTTAGAAGATATTTATATTAGAACCCGTTCAATGCATGTACTCTTACAGTGCATCCACTCGTTTGCTTAAGATCACCACCTCAATGACAAAGTCCATCATCCTATTTAATAGAGGCACAACGAGTGTAGACCTATATACATAAACTTGTACCTCGGTCTAGAACAAATGTTAAGTAAAAGGAACCGAAAAATCATACTATCCGCCTTATTCATTAATCATTAGCATGACTTTTCTACAATGTCACTTAACAATAAAAACTGTGCGACATCTTTATGTCACAACACAATACCCATAAATAAATAAACATATGTGATAAATACAAAAAATAATATCATTATAATCATCTTTAAATAAAATTGATTTTTAGGGCATACTTCTAACAATCCCTCTTTCCTGCTTAACCGTGGTCTTTGAAAATTTAACGGCGCTAAGCCTCCCTGACTCTTTCTTTTCCATTTTAGGCTTCTTTTGCGACTGCTCTTAGTCTGGGCGTCGTGGTTTCCTTTGCTTTCGGTTTGTTTCAGTTTGCTTTGTAAGGTTTGCTTGGTTTGGTGTTTTATCTATAAAATGGTTTGTTTCAAAAAACAAAACAAAAACTACTTAGAGGGCTGAACGAGCTGTCTCCAAAGATTGCCGCTTCTAAATCACCCCGTAGTACTGGAAGTCTTCCGTAGGTTAAATCAACTTCATTAAAGGAGAGTATGTAGCAATATACACTGCTCATTGTATAATCGCCTCCTATCCCTCTAAATTCATAACTTCGAAAACATTATGTTTTGCACCCTTTTATCAATTTTAGTAATTGTTCAGTTTGTGTACTGCAAAAAAATTGCACATATTTCGAGATTAATCGAAATGCACCTAAACTATCTCAATCTCCAGTAATAATAAAACTTGTAATTATCTAGCCGTACATAACTGGACCTAATAATAATAAAAGAAGTACATTGCAAATGGCTTCTTTTTTTTCTGGTAACGAAAGAATAAAGCTATATTCTTCCAAGGCATTTTTTTTTTCTTACGAAAATGCATTCCGTGTTATCCGAATGACAAAGCAGGTCTTCCGACTATATAGCAGTCTCTCATGATAGAGGCTCAAGTAGTAAGGTTGATGAAACTGCATTTAGGATATAAGAGATCAAAACTAGGGAGAGTACAGAGCAATATACACTGCTCAGTGTATAATCGCCTCCTATCCCTCTAAATAATTTTCTTTACAAAATATATAAATCTCCAATCCCTCTAAATAACTGAACAAAAACATATCTCTCGAATGGAAACTCACATGAGGACTCCCTCAGTATTTTTAAGGGCGCTCTTTGCAACCTTAAACTTTTCAGTCATGGCTTTGTTGGTTTTCACAACATACTCCTTGATAAAAAACTCAGTGCCATGTCTAAGACTTTCAAGCTCCGGGGTGACTGCCACACGTGTAAATACATTCCAAATAAGCTTATCGGAATATTCAAAAAGGGCCTCGAATACCATCCGGAAATGCATAATCCTTTTTGGAGTGAGCTGCTTGATATCACCCAGTCCTACAGACTTCAAAACCGCGAGGGAGAGGCTGAACGAGGCCACCATCTCTGCCACAAATCTTGCCAAGTGCATTGATCTAATAAGCTGCATTGACTCCACCTCTTTGAAGTGGTCCCAAAGGCAAAACTGAGAAATTACATAAGATAAAAGTAAATTAAATGAAAAAATTATTTATAAGTAAACGAACTAAGATCATAACATGTGTCATAAGAACCCAACCCAATTAAAGACTTTAAAAAAATGAATTTGAGGTCATCTTGTGGAGATCAAAATACTGTCAATTACACATTTTTTTTTGGCTTCGATACATCCTACAACTTCATTCCAAGGCATTAAAACAGTTAAACTCCAAGTACTATCACCTACCATTCTTTATAGATTTCCACTAGATATGTAAACGAGGTCAACCCTACACAAAAGCTCAGTAACAATGTCTAGTTTTCGAAAGGAGACAAATATTCTACAAACACACAGGTAACCACCTACGTCAGCCCTGTGAAGCATTTCAGACCTTGCTTGTATTGTCCAGAACAAATATTGAGGATGAGTAGAATGTGACTTAAAGCAAGGACCAAAAATCACTTAGGTATGCTATAATCTCTACCCCGGAATTCTACACTCCCAAACCCCCTCTATAATCTTTACCCCGGAATCACATGGGCAACCAATCTCCAATTCAAACCTAGCATTACTCAAACTCACACTTGCAAGGTTCAGTCCATTACCAGGCAACGTCTTTTAATTATCAAAATTATTGATTTGAAAGCCAGTAGTAACATGCTGGAGAAGCATGAACTTCAATACAATAGACTACAACTTATCAAGGAACACAAAAAGATTTAAGGAAGAACGGCATCCAAGAAACTTTCACAACCTAATATAATTGTTATGCACAAAGAAAGCAAACCTAAGATGTAGAACCTAGAAACTTGAATGATGAAGCAATTTGTCAAAATCTAAGCTAAAGCATTTTTTCCCATGCTTTATGCTAACTTTATTCATAGTCATTTCATCAAAATATGAAGAGAAAGGAGCACCTGTAAAGTGAACTTGTGGTTTTTGTCATGCTCACACAACTTGGAAGCTAGAACAGTGTAATACTTGTTAAATACTCTCTCCTGTAAACAGCACTCTACAAAGAATGCGCACAATCTCTCTGTCCTGTGAAGAACTTGAAAGGAGAAGATCAGAAAATAAAAGAAGACAGCTGTAAAAAGAAAATGGAACATGGATCAAAAGGTACCCCTGCTTTCCTGTAAATCCAATCTTAGAAGCTTCTCAAAAGTATCAATGTAGTCCTCTCCACTCATTAGTATACAAAAGATTGCCTTTCTCGCATCTGTGTTCATCCTCTGCTCAGAGGCAAGCTGCAGCATCTTTTGGGCTTCAAGAACCTCTTTGTCCATTGTGCTGGCAACCTCTTCAACATTGTCCTTTGTAGAAACCACGTCACCAGACAACCACCATTGGCCCTTCTTCTCAGGATCAAGAAGCTTGCTCCATTTGAGCCCTCTAATCAGAATGTCTTCTACTCTTAACTGAAAGCAAATCAAGAAACATGATAATCGAGAATAACCAAAAATACTGACATATTCATGTGGATAGTACGAAGAAGAAAAGAAAATTGACCCAGGTTCTAAAGAAATATTTGAGAAACTTTTTTTTTCTCCCCATGCTAAAGGTTAAAAACAACTCCTGTGATCTGGAGTTTCCATCAGATATCCCCTATTTCTGGCCACCCTAGCATGAAAAGTGGTCTGCACCAAGTTTACTCCTTAGGACATTTCACTCCATTGAGCCAGCAACTTTGTCAATTTTGACCAAAGTATTGTTCTAATTTGGTTTTCACCATGGCTCGGTTAGTGGTTGGCTTTTCATCCTCAACCTCCGATAGGAAGAAAAGCCTTCGGCAAGGGTCACAGGGGTGCTCTAATCACTCCCCTCAGCATCCTGGTAACCAGTGACTAATAAGACAAGTCTCGCTTTTTCTGATAAGTCACTGAGTTTAGAATATCAGAAGATAGTACAAAACATATGATTATACATGGTGATCCCCTTAAAAATTACCAAAAAGGCTTTCCTCCACAAGGGATGATACACGGTGACCCCTTAAACTTAGAGATTTCAACTACCAACTATCAGCATTCGTAGATCTTAACAAGGATTGAGGATGGGTAAGGTAGAGTCAAGGATCATGGACAGAAGAAGTCATTTGGCACATAAAATCAACGATCTAACCTATCCCTATATTTCTGAAGCGATTACCTGTATAGAATACCATATAACTTCTACAGGATCTTGACCAAGATTGCTTGTACTAAGAGTGCACCCATCATCACACTCATTTTTTAAACTATTTCTTACTTACAAAAAATTAATAAGATCGCAATGTGATCCTATTGTTTGGTCTCCTAACCCTCTTCCACTGATCTTACAAGAATCCTGATTTTAAAAACCCTGTTCATCCACAAACTTGCTCTTCATTTGTTACTCGTAGACACTCCACAAAGATATACGCGCAGTTCTGGGTGATACCTTTTCAACACATCTACATGCTCGATCAGCAACATCAAAAGTGCCAAATCCCAACCCCGCCCCCCACCCATCCCACCAAAAAACAAAGGGGGAAAACCTCCCAATCTCCATCCCAAAAAAAACACACACAAAATGAGCAATAGAAAATGATGAAATTAATGTTAGGAGAAGGAAATAATGAACTTGCAAGACCTTTTGAAGCCATTTCTTTATCCGTGTGTGATGAGCAGGATCTTCTTTAGTCCTTTTCTTATTGTTCTTGATGTCACATATGATTTCAAGCATGAATTCCATCTGCAAGGATCACGTTTGTAACACCAGTCAATTATGCAAAAATGGAAAAAACAGAGAACACATTTGTAATAAACTCAAAGTTCTATACGCTTACTCTCTTGCCATTTATATTTTGCTGGCCATCTCCAGAGAAGGCCTTCAACTCATTAACTCTATTCTGAACACTTTAAAATTTCAGGATCATCGCCCCTTATTTTCATTCCACAGCCTGTACAGCCAGGAGCAGTTCACGCCAGATATGAGTTGCCAGTACCATAATGCTATGGCAAAAGATTGAAGAACCATCGAACAATTATAGGATATAGAAAGCAAACCCTAGTACATGCAGATAAAAAAAAATAATAAAGAAAACATAAAATAACTGGTTATGGAATAAATACATAATGCTTGTTTTAAGCACAAAAATTTAGGTCAAGTGCTTGACATGCAAGCACCTGCTGAAAAGAGGACCCCATAAATGAAAGTTTAAGGTTGATACAATTCTGAGAATACATAATCCAAAAGACCTAGTATGTGAAGACCAAATATCAAAAGTCTATAGGGACTTACATTGCAAAGTTGTCAAGATGGTAGAGACATCAATCTCCGTTAACCGCTTGCTCAACATTATCAAAAATTCGTATATCAATTCACTGGGAAGCACCACCAGAAATGCGACTATTAGCAAGAGCTGTTATATACAGGAGGAAAAGTTATGAGACAGACTGATGTGCAAAGACACATCACGTGTCAAGCTATTAGGGTTGCTCAAGTGACTCAACTACTAAAGGGGTTTCTGCTGATGCCGGATATATGCCAAACACATAAATAATCATACCACAACATAATGCTATCATTTCAACAAAAGAGCAATTTGTTTTTTCTTTTCAAGGAACCGAAGCAATTCAATAATACTGTCAAGGAATTACACAGCAAGATATTTTAGCACAACCTGGTAATATTATAAAGAGGGACTGAGGTACAAATGTCTAGGATAAGACAACTTTCGTACCTTGAGCAAACTCCAAATATGTATAAATGGGAAAGCAACAGAGTAAGATTTCGCAAGGAAAGATTGTCTTCTTTGTGATACTCCTCCTGGATAAAGAAACAGACAATTCTTCTCAGTACATTTTCTAAAATCTAGCGAAGGCTTATTTCACCTAAAACCACAAATTGATCAAATAACTGATTTTGAGATTCCTCGCACATCTCAAATTGTAATAATAAAGTGTAACAAAGTCCAGCATATAAGTGCACCTCAAAACATTCAGCAAGGGAAGCCATAAGTTTTGCACTGAAGTCAATTCCAACCAAACATGCCATTCCTGCAACAAAAGCGCCAAAAACAGCAGCATACCTACAAAAGTATTCTGCAGTTGTTAAGAAAAATTTTTTTTTGATAAGTACAGTTGTTAAGAAAATTAAAACAAGACAAGGGAAAAATCATAAACAGCCAATTTTATATCCCCTTGTTGTGTTCATCCTACAAGATACCAAAGGGATAGGGAATTGACCAACAATGCTCACAAACTATCAAAGCAGAACAATGTGGCCGACAGTGTTTAATTACAGTTCAAAAACCTTTTTTTTTTTGTAAAATCAACAAAAATACCTTAAATGAATCCTTTTAATAGATAACTTACTCACTCAAAAAATAAGCCAAGGTTTTCAAAATGCAACTTTCTGAAAATTTTATCAAACATGAAAAGTTCTTAAAAAGCATATATTCTTCCATACTCAAAATAACACATAAAAATGACTGGAAAATCTAAGCCATCTCTCTCTCAATTAACATCTGGTACAGATAAAATTAAGAAGGGGCACATTAGCATGTTGAGCAGAGCCTTTCATAATGCACTTGG
This sequence comes from Morella rubra, assembly GCA_003952965.2. Classification (NCBI taxonomy): domain Eukaryota; kingdom Viridiplantae; phylum Streptophyta; class Magnoliopsida; order Fagales; family Myricaceae; genus Morella; species Morella rubra. Next base: position 15,784,063 of record CM025853.1, read on the forward strand.
TTGATTTATTCCCAAGACAAGACTTAAATACAGATGAACAAACAATGTTAAATAATGTGGAGAAAGTTATGATAAAAAAACCCATTGCTAAAAAAAGAAAAAAAATTAAAGAGAAGGTACTCATCTCGATGCAGAAACTTGTACTTAACATTCTTATTCAAAGTGAAGAGAAATTAATGAACCCTTAACTGTTCATTGCTACGAGGACCTCCAGAACAAGATGCCAAAATCTCCTCGCTGACTATCTGGGAAGCAGCAGCACGAGCAATAGACTGCAAATGGTTTGAATCAGACAGTAAATGAGACAATTCTGTACCAGCAACTGCATACTATTTTCTTAGACCAAACCATGCTAAAAATGAATATTACCTAATACTAACTTTGTGCCAGAGATATTAACTAAGATCCAGAGACATTAACCAACAGGTGGCATGGATCAAAAAATGGTTAAAATCTAACTCTTTTTAATCAGATATCCATAATCTAATTTATGCTAGTTAAACTAGAATCTAACCACATCCTATCCCTTTACTACATGTGCCAGAAACATTTGTAGAATAAATCTGATACCATAGTGGTCACATTAACGAATTCATATCTTTCTAGAAGCTCCCCCAGGGTTGGGTGGACTGGCCTCCATAGGCTCTTAAGATCCAAAATAAATAAATATACATCATGTCCCTTTACTACGTGTGCCAGAAACATTGTAGAATGAATCTGATACCACAGTGATCACATTAAATGACCTTATCTTTTCCAGAAGCTACCCCCGAGGGTTGGGTGGCCTCCATACACTCTTAAGCTCCAAAATAAATAAAATGTGAACATTTAAAAGAATGAACAAGAACATTAAGGTCTTAGAAGTATGGCATACAAGAAGGATTGTGGATATCTCCCCTGTAATTGATTCAACATTTGATTCGGACAACCTATTCAGAAGACCTGGAACAAGTTAAAGATTGGAAATTTAGAGACCAAGTAGGAGTTCAGCACAAAGTGCGGGGCCATAAATAACATGTTAAACATAAAAGCATACAATTTCACACCTCGTATATGTTGTCGTATTTTGGTATACTCTTCTGACTCGTGACTTGAACGAGCTCTTAAGTGAGGAGCAATGTATTTTCCATCTCTCTTCCCTGTAGGTACCTTGGCAGGAACTTCTTCTAACACCACTTCAGCAACGCAAGACACGGCAGGCCTGGATGCACCTACAGCCATATCAGCCACCGTGTCACCATCTTGTCCTTGCTCTAACACCTTTCTTTTCTTATGCTTCATCCTTGAAGGTGACTTAGCAGGAATTTCTCGCAACATCTATGCATCACATGTTTCCAGGGATTCAGAAGCACCAAGGCCAAAGTCACCAGCAACCTCACTTTCCAGCCCTTGGTCCAGTGACATCATCTCCTTACGTTTCTTTCTTTTAGGGCTACTGTCAGGAAATTCCTTAGCACTGGGGGTTCCTTCCTTCCCTAAAGAATCAATAATAGAGGGGATTCCCCTAAACAATACATTAATACCATCATCTTCTCCTCTTAACTTTCCGTCTTTAACTTTTAGTTTCTTTGCAAGTTTCCTCTCCAATTCCAAATCCTCTTCCGCCAATGCCACAACATTCTGCATGTCCATTTCAATATACGCCTCAAATTTTGTCTTTCTCACGCTTTTCTGTGAAATTAAATCAGAATAGAGACTTAAGAACTCACACCAACAATTTTGGTGTACATAATCAATAATAATGTAATAAAGGCAGTACATTATGTCCGTCAAAGAGACCATGGAAACAATCCCACAGTCCCCAAGTAAAAAAACGTAGCCCAGTGTTAGAATCCAGTATAACAACGACACCAGAATATGCGTCGGCTCCTCCTACCTACATGGTACATTCCTGTAGACTCTAGTAGTAAAGTTGATTCAATCGATCGGATTAGAAATTCTATAATAACAACACAACACATTCCAGAAAAAAAAAATGACCAACAAGAGAAGGAGCAATCAGCATAATCAGAAACCAGCTCACATTCATTAGATCCACCAAACCGGCACAAGAAATCATGGAAAGCCACATACACAAATAACAAGAGCAAACTATACATGCTGAAACAAAGAGATATTACTTACCCAAAAAAGAATACAAAAGAAAATATTGCAGTCGTACTAAGTTAAACTAAACCCTTCACGGTTCACCTAACCAATTAAAACAACAGCAACTCTAATACCCACAGATTTCATCGTCCCCATTACTTTCCTCCGATTTCATAGCCCCGCAAAACAAAACATCCAGACCCAGCTCAGCAATTACAAGGTGGACTTAAAGAAACTTCAACCAAAAATAATTCTCTTCGGGTTACTAGCATTCTACTCAGAGTTTTTCTAGATGAACAACCAGAAGAATAAGAAAAAGATGGTGCTGTGGATATAGACATATACCTTGCCGCATTGCTTGAGCTGAGCCGAGTAGCCCTTCACGAACTCGTGAGGTGAGACGTTCTTCACGGTCCTCGCGTACGCCATTGATGAGGCAGGGTGAGAGGCTTGGAGCACACAAGTATGGGAAGCTGAGACTAGAGTTTCTGGTTCAAGCTGACAGCGTAATGAGGTCGGGGACTCATCGGCCGGCGCACTAGAGATCAGGACTCAGGGCCAGGAGCACTTGGCGCAAGCAATGGGGACCGGAGACTCGGTGAGGTTAGGGTGGGTGGGATCGGGGACTGGGGAGGAGGCTACGGGTTGCGAGGTCAGGGCAACAACTAAACTCTCCCAACAAACGATGCCGTTTATCTTTTTCTAAAAACGTTTTTTTTTTAAGTAACATGTGGTCTGGTCGGGGTTGATATCAATCTGCTATCTCCATTTGTTTTCACTTTCTGACCCCATCTGCCAAATAAAACTTGATAGGATTTTTGTTTTGTTGGAAAACATTATGCTTTGCACTCTTTTATCAATTTTTAACTACGGAACGAATACACCCTATACAATATAATTGTAAAAAAATTTGAGAGTATAATAATAATTATTTCATTGAACTAAAATAGTAATTTCTGTATAAATTTGGTTTTTTTTTTTTTCCCCCTTTTGGTTCTCATAGTATTTACCTACATTGTAGATTCCCATATTGCCCTAATTGAAAGTGTTGAAACTGATGAATACTTTGGTTTTCACTTCTTTTAAAGAAAAATCAAGAAGTTGACTCCTTTTTTCAACCTATCAGCAACCCAAAAAGGAAAAAGAAGAGAGCCGTAGAGGAAGAAAGAGGGCAGACATTGAGGTAAGAGTATTATCAATCAAACTGAATTGCTGTAGTGTCGGAGATGCTACTTCGTTTTCCCCATCTTCAAAAAGGCATTCCATACAAAAGGGTCAATATTATATATAATAGCCAGCGAAAAAAAAAAAAAAAAGGGAAAAGAGGGATGGGAACTACCCTCCCTCTAACATTGCTTTTGTAAGAAAATATTTTTCTAGAAAGATGAGAGAACAATTATAGTACACAAGCCACCCGAGGATGACATTCTTAGAGAATACAAGGAAAGAGTATCATAAAATCAAAGAATCACCAAATCGAGCAAGAGAGAGAGACCGCATCAGTACACTAATACCCCGAGCTGAACTGTTAGTGGTTGTTGAAGAGGGCAGCTCCGGTCAGTCAAGTTCACTTGCGCTCCGGGAGAATCTGAGTCGTGGAGATACAAATGAAAAGAATATGAACCAATCTGCTGTTTGTTTGTTTTGTTTTCCTATGCCGGATCCCCCTTCCAACCGTCTAGACCCACCACTTATGTTTTGTCACTGCCTATTTCCCAGCAGTGTCCAAGTGGTCAGCAGCACAAAACTATGGACTACCCCCCTCTACATGGAGGGTTTTCTTCAAAACTCCATACTAGTATGTACAATCGATCATCCAGCATTGCTGGCAACCTCTGCAGCTCTCTGTCTCATCATCTCCATCACAGCAGCTCTACGACGAGAATCAGACTGCTGCTGCAGCCTCCTCAAATGTTCTTTTAGATCTCTGAAATTGAAAAACCATCGAATTGGAAAGTACGAAAATGAATTGGGAAAGGAACAAAAGTTGGCAGGTCAATAAAGATTGGGAAAGGGTTGATCCACAAACCTGCAACGTGGTACGTGGCACTCAGATTCCTTGCAAGCTCGAGCATGAAGCTGGAGGAGATACCACATTTTCTTACAGAGAACACAACCTCCAGATGCCCGGGTTTTGCATTGGATGCCATGCCGAAAAAGCCCCTTTACCTTGCGACAATTTGGGTACTGGCAAAGTGGAGAACGACATTGGGATGCATGCACCAGAAGATCAAGCATTTTCCTAAGCTGCAATGTGAAATAAGCAATGATGTCAGGACCCATTTCCAAAAATTTCAAAGATCTCATAATACGTGGTCAAGAAAGTCCCTCCTCAATATAAGCACTGGGCACTAAATTCATAATCAAGGAACTTATTGTGAATTCATGGACAACCAACAGATGGCATGGTCTGCATCCCGTACATAATGAAAGCCAATGCAAAACCTTGAGGAAAGATGGAACAATTTTTGAGAAAGAAGCAACAATACATATACAGCGTGCAGGAGATACAAGTGGTATAGTGAGGGTAATTATCTCCCATCACACTTAACCAATAGCAATAAATGCCAGTCTCAAGCAACTAACACAGCTCCTTAACCCAGAAGAAATAACAACAGCAAATAGTAAGATAACATGGGCGAGAAATTTTGGCTCAAGCAAAACCCTTTATCATGAGCAAAATCTACAAATTACCATTCCTTCAACTTAATTACTGATCTGTTGTAATCCACATTAGTGATCTGCTATTGTTTCTTCCTCACCCTCTTAACACAAATAGTGGTCCTCAATTCGGCAGCTAGAGAAGGTACTCTCATCTTGATAGTGATGCAGAAAAAAAATGCAACTGAAGACAATAGATTGCAAGATAGACCAAAGCAAGTAACTCCATGTAGGCAACCTTTATTTACAAGAAAGAAAACTAACAAATATGCAGTACCTGCAAAACTCGTATTTGCCTTGCTTCTTTATTCTGAGCATCACGTTCAGCAATGGATGGATGGTTTGTCAACCTATGAGGATGTTCAATACCCCCATCCTTTTGATAGCATGCATTACATACATCATAATCAGGGCAGACTTCACACCGCCAACCCTGACCAGTTTCAATGTCAAGACGACATATATTGCATGTTGTCACAAACGCAGGAGCAGTTGGATTGTGAAGATGGTAAAGAACCATCATCGAGGAATGTTTGGCCCGCCGTAGCGTATCATACTGATAATGATTTCCTTGACAAAGACTCAGAAATGCTTGTCTGGTGTCAAAGAACTCACTCTCAAGAATCTCATCTTTATCCTTCGTATCAGCAGGCACATCAGTAATTTCAACCTGCAGAAATTAATGATGTCTCATTTTTCAGTATTTGCTAATATCCTGTCACTTTTGAAATAGAAGAGTATTATGGTCAAGGAACTTACTGGATAGAGGGGGTGTTTTTCCCTCTGATTGATTGGATGTCTTTCTCTTTCTTCACGTTTTTTTTCTGCTTCATAACACCTGTGAGGATATATGCAAATATCAGAATACATGACCTCAATAGAAAAACTGTAACAGGAAACTCTGAAGTACTTTTCAAGAGCAGTTAACAGGAAGTAAACGGTAATACTCTGGAGAACTCAACCAAGCTCGAACAGCCCCAACCCCCAAAACACAGGGGGGCACCCCAAACCCCAGAAAAGAAGTCCTAACTATGAATTGAGAGGATTTTTAACTTAGGGAAAAAAACAAAAAAGTCAGGATAAGAAAATCCAAGAAAACTGCAGAACTACCAGGGTATTACTAATCATTTATTCAAGATAACTATAATGCCTACAATCAAATATTTTGTGCTCTACCATATCAGCTTTAAGTCCCTTGTAATAGTAGTCTCAGTATCTCAGGATATGCACACACCCGTAAAAGTTGGTCTGCATAAACCTACTACTTGAGGACAAATTATCGCTTAACACGTGACAGAACCATTATGAGTATATATACATATATCACAATATATGTTATAAGCGAGTAGCAGGGTAAAGATCCAAGAATTCTTACTTTTCACAAAGCTGAAAACTTTTGCACTGGTTGCAAACCCAACGATTTCCGGATACCATCAGGATACAACAATGCGTGCATGCATGCTGCAAATGAACCATGATAAAATCTTCCTTCATTGGGCAAATGGTTTCACCTAGCTGTGAGTGAGAGAGAGAGAGAGAGAGAGGGGGGGGGAAAGCATATAAGAACAAAAGATATTATCTCAAAAGAAACAAGAATAGTCAATTTCGGTTCTGCAGAAGTCCAGAAGAATTTGATAGTTAGTTTTTGTGGATTTATATATGTCAACTCCAACAATCCGATAGCAACAAAGGCATGAAAAACAGGAAACTTAAAGATATGGGTAGAAAACTAACTTTATGCATGAGTAGCAGATCCTTTGATGCGTTACCAGAGAGATCAGACTGACCGGATGCTTTTAGAGCCCTCTTTGTTATGGTCTTTTTTGTTGGTCCTTTTTTATTCTGTTTTTTGCCATCTTCTTCTTGACGCATCTGATAAATCAGATCCTCTGCAGCTCCAGGCCAGTAGTCACCATCAAAATATGGCAACCTAGCTGCAGTGACCTTTGCCTTACACTCACCATTAGAGACAAAGAAATGATCATATAAATTTGTTAGATCAACCACAATATTTTCCTTGGCTGCTTTTCTTAGCATTGCTAGATACCTGATGCAGAAACCATTCAAAATAATCGTTAAAGACCACAAAAAGATATCAGGACACTTGCTACTAGTTAACTCATACACAAGGAGCTTCCTGAAGTTTCAAGGCTCACCATTCTCGTAGCTTATCAGATTTAGGTGTTTTCTGAATTTCTGGATGACAATACAAAATATAATCTTCACCCTTTAACGGAGGACAAGCCCATATATAGCAGCTTGTAAAACCTCGTTTCTTGCAGTATTCCAGGTATCCAATCTGAAAGGAAAATCGGTAAAGACCAATAGTCCCAATTGAAGATTAAAACCAAATTACAGATGAATGCAGTCAATATAATGCACTCTAGAAGTAAGTAAGAGTCTGGAACCTACCAGAATTTCATGGTAAACAAATGTACGAAGAGCCTCTCCAGTGACCGCTTTAATCTCAGGCCTGAAATACTTCACTGAGTCTAGGTACGAGAGATAAACACGGCGCTGATTTGGAAATTGACATTCAGCACCAAATTCTTGAACATACATGCCAAATAGGCAAACTTCTACGCCTTCAATCTTCTGAAACAACAAAACCACCTGGAACAAGAAAGACTTTCCAAGTAAATTACAACAGCAACTTTCGGCCAATAGTAATGCAATCTTTTGACTGTCAGAAATTGTATTGAAATCAGGACTATTCTCCCTACCTTGGATTTATATGGGAATTCTGTAGGATAATTTTCTTCTTGAAAAATTTCAAGAAACCGCTGCTTCACTTCCAACTTCTTGTCAACCGATGAAACAACTCGAACTACAAGTGATTCTGCTCCAGAAACCTAGCAATATCAAGGTTTGTAAATCAGCAAATAACAGATCTGGTGTTTTGGCAATCAATGGTGCACTATTTTTTTCCATTTTTTCTTCATAGGTCTTAGACGTCACCGCTTGGAGAATTAAATACATAATTACCTGTGATATTAAAATATCACCTAAATGGTTGAACCAGCTAAATGCGAGGTAGCATCTAGTATAGACAGCAAACTAATCATCTCTGAACCACAAAGAACTACACATCTTACAAAACTGATCATGTATCCTACAAATGTTACATGTCATATTCTAATACCTGGAAAGAAGATTCTAACAACACACCAAAAACTCAAAGCTAATGGACCTTAGCAAGTATTTAAGCATTAGATTAACGCCTAATTAAGACCTTAATAGCTTAGTGGTTGTGACTAAATGACCTACACTTGCAGCCACATGCTTAAAGGACAGTAACTAAAACAGCTATATCAGAAAGCTCCTTCATTTTGAATCAACACCTTTCCTGCCTACCAGCCCCCACCCCAACACCCCCCCCCACCCCCAAAAGAAAAAAAGAACAGTAATTATAATAATAAAAAAATGAAGGAAACAAAACTAACAAAGTTCCTCACAAGTCGGGACTTCAGATCATACTCTGTGATATGATCATTTAATAACAGTTATCTCTATTCACATATTTCACTAGAATTCTCAAAAATATGCGCCAGTTAGGATCAGCCATCAAAGCCTTAAGATAACACAATCGCATGTCTCAAAGCCAAATTGTGAGTAGCTTTCACTTTAACGTTTTTCAGCAAAGAGACTCTACTCATATGTAGATGAACTGCACATACTCAATTCAACCCTATCCTCTTGAATATGTTTATGTGAGTATTATGCAATCACCTCATCAAAACTTTTCCCTTGGAGCCTCGCCCGCTCTTGTCTTTCCTGCTTCAGTCTCTTGAATAAGCGCTGCTCTATCTGGTCACTAAGAATTGTTCTTGGCAAATCTTTAGCCCCAAGAACGGCACTCTGTGGTAAGGGCTTACGTTCCCCTCTTTCAACCTCTTGTATATAGCAATTTGGGCAAGTGTATTCAGCTTCTCCACCGTCATTTCTTCGGCCATTAAATAAAGCACAAATTTGATGTTGCCAAGCTTCACATTTATCACATTGAACCCACTGCAAATGATCAATCAAGATTTAATCCAAAATAACTGTATGAAATAAAAGGAAAAAACAAACTGAAACATAGAGAACACACCCATTCTTCAGTCTCTTCATCATTTTTCTTCTTCTCTAACCTTGCCTTTGGAATGGAAGTACCATCAACAACTATGGTGTCTCCACGGGCTTCATTATAGCACGGAATACAGAAATAATGCCGTGTATCACCAGCACCCATTGTATAATACATTGCATTTCGCTTGATGCGAGCACCACATGGAGTGCAATATATAGGAGGTGGTTCGAAAGTAAGCTTCTCCACTGCACAAAGCTGACAAGAGTTCTCACTCATTGCATGCTCCATCGCTTGATTCTTTTCTGCCTTTGCTTTACTCTGTCAATAGGAGAAAAGATAAATATTGCCTCATTTGGGTTTACAACTAGGCAGGTATCACATAATGTTATGAGAGAGAGAGAGAGAGAAACATATGCCTTTTTCAATGAGAAATTCGATTACAAATCTGTAATATCTATGTAGAGCAGTTCACTTAAATCAAGATATTTCCTCACCTGAATTTAAATTAAAGTCTAAAAACATAAATGCACTTTGATCAAATTAAGCATCCCAAGAGTCTCAAAAGGAAAGCACACGCCTGCTGCAATGGGAGGCTGTGTGTAGAAACTATGAACATGAGAACCATGTGTGGCCAGTATCAGATAAAACGGGCAGCGTGAGAGCCTGGGAATACAGTGGAGAAGATAGTGTGGGCTGAGGGCTGAATGGAAGACAGCAGATCAAGCCTCTTAACATAGAAGACAAAAAAAGGGCAGAAAAAAGGGGAGAGAGAGATTTCAATTCAAATTTTTGTCATATCCAAAAAATAGCAGATCTGCTGAACTACCCACCTGGGTGGCGAGAGGGAGCAAGGGCAGAAGCTGAAGGACTGCCTATGTGCCAAGAGCGCAAGAGATGGAAAAGCAGGGTGTGAAGGATGATGGAGGGAATAAAAGTGCCCAGAGAAGAAAACCCCACCCCCCCCCCCCCCCCCCCCAAAAAAAAAAAACCTCTCCGAACACACTCACAAGGAGAAAGGGAACTGCAATTAGGGAAAGTGGGGAGGCTCTCATAGAGGAGAGGAGTCTCAGCAAGGAATTGCCTTGACTCAACATTTCCAAAGGCAAATAATATTTTCTGGTCTTGCTTTATAAATTAATAGGTAAAGTTCCTCAACAAAAGGTAGTGGGAGAAGATCAAAGAGTTTGCAGGGAGATCATAATGACAACCGCAACCAGATAGTCTAGGGTGATTGCCAAAATTTCCAACCATTTCAGAAAACAAAATGTCACTCGAGATTCTTCTTTTTTTGAAAAAAAAAATGAAAACAATACAATTTCTCCTTAGGTGTTACCAATATTTACAATTGGGCTTAAGGCCTCTCTCGAATTGTAGCAGTCAACAACACCTAAGGAGAAATTGTATTTTTCATTTTTTTTTTCAAAAAAAGAGGAATCTCGAGTGACATTTTGTTTTCTGAAATGGTTGGAAATTTTGGCAATCACCCTAGACTATCTGGTTGCGGTTGTCATTATGATCTCCCTGCAAACTCTTTGATCTTCTCCCACTACCTTTTGTTGAGGAACTTTACCTATTAATTTATAAAGCAAGACCAGAAAATATTATTTGCCTTTGGAAATGTTGAGTCAAGGCAATTCCTTGCTGAGACTCCTCTCCTCTATGAGAGCCTCCCCACTTTCCCTAATTGCAGTTCCCTTTCTCCTTGTGAGTGTGTTCGGAGAGGTTTTTTTTTCTTTTGGGGGGGGGGGGGGGGGTGGGGTTTTTTCTCTGGGCACTTTTATTCCCTCCATCATCCTTCACACCCTGCTTTTCCATCTCTTGCGCTCTTGGCACATAGGCAGTCCTTCAGCTTCTGCCCTTGCTCCCTCTCGCCACCCAGGTGGGTAGTTCAGCAGATCTGCTATTTTTTGGATATGACAAAAATTTGAATTGAAATCTCTCTCTCCCCTTTTTTCTGCCCTTTTTTTGTCTTCTATGTTAAGAGGCTTGATCTGCTGTCTTCCATTCAGCCCTCAGCCCACACTATCTTCTCCACTGTATTCCCAGGCTCTCACGCTGCCCGTTTTATCTGATACTGGCCACACATGGTTCTCATGTTCATAGTTTCTACACACAGCCTCCCATTGCAGCAGGCGTGTGCTTTCCTTTTGAGACTCTTGGGATGCTTAATTTGATCAAAGTGCATTTATGTTTTTAGACTTTAATTTAAATTCAGGTGAGGAAATATCTTGATTTAAGTGAACTGCTCTACATAGATATTACAGATTTGTAATCGAATTTCTCATTGAAAAAGGCATATGTTTCTCTCTCTCTCTCTCTCATAACATTATGTGATACCTGCCTAGTTGTAAACCCAAATGAGGCAATATTTATCTTTTCTCCTATTGACAGAGTAAAGCAAAGGCAGAAAAGAATCAAGCGATGGAGCATGCAATGAGTGAGAACTCTTGTCAGCTTTGTGCAGTGGAGAAGCTTACTTTCGAACCACCTCCTATATATTGCACTCCATGTGGTGCTCGCATCAAGCGAAATGCAATGTATTATACAATGGGTGCTGGTGATACACGGCATTATTTCTGTATTCCGTGCTATAATGAAGCCCGTGGAGACACCATAGTTGTTGATGGTACTTCCATTCCAAAGGCAAGGTTAGAGAAGAAGAAAAATGATGAAGAGACTGAAGAATGGGTGTGTTCTCTATGTTTCAGTTTGTTTTTTCCTTTTATTTCATACAGTTATTTTGGATTAAATCTTGATTGATCATTTGCAGTGGGTTCAATGTGATAAATGTGAAGCTTGGCAACATCAAATTTGTGCTTTATTTAATGGCCGAAGAAATGACGGTGGAGAAGCTGAATACACTTGCCCAAATTGCTATATACAAGAGGTTGAAAGAGGGGAACGTAAGCCCTTACCACAGAGTGCCGTTCTTGGGGCTAAAGATTTGCCAAGAACAATTCTTAGTGACCAGATAGAGCAGCGCTTATTCAAGAGACTGAAGCAGGAAAGACAAGAGCGGGCGAGGCTCCAAGGGAAAAGTTTTGATGAGGTGATTGCATAATACTCACATAAACATATTCAAGAGGATAGGGTTGAATTGAGTATGTGCAGTTCATCTACATATGAGTAGAGTCTCTTTGCTGAAAAACGTTAAAGTGAAAGCTACTCACAATTTGGCTTTGAGACATGCGATTGTGTTATCTTAAGGCTTTGATGGCTGATCCTAACTGGCGCATATTTTTGAGAATTCTAGTGAAATATGTGAATAGAGATAACTGTTATTAAATGATCATATCACAGAGTATGATCTGAAGTCCCGACTTGTGAGGAACTTTGTTAGTTTTGTTTCCTTCATTTTTTTATTATTATAATTACTGTTCTTTTTTTCTTTTGGGGGTGGGGGGGGGGTTGGGGGTGGGGGCTGGTAGGCAGGAAAGGTTGATTCAAAATGAAGGAGCTTTCTGATATAGCTGTTTTAGTTACTGTCCTTTAAGCATGTGGCTGCAAGTGTAGGTCATTTAGTCACAACCACTAAGCTATTAAGGTCTTAATTAGGCGTTAATCTAATGCTTAAATACTTGCTAAGGTCCATTAGCTTTGAGTTTTTGGTGTGTTGTTAGAATCTTCTTTCCAGGTATTAGAATATGACATGTAACATTTGTAGGATACATGATCAGTTTTGTAAGATGTGTAGTTCTTTGTGGTTCAGAGATGATTAGTTTGCTGTCTATACTAGATGCTACCTCGCATTTAGCTGGTTCAACCATTTAGGTGATATTTTAATATCACAGGTAATTATGTATTTAATTCTCCAAGCGGTGACGTCTAAGACCTATGAAGAAAAAATGGAAAAAAATAGTGCACCATTGATTGCCAAAACACCAGATCTGTTATTTGCTGATTTACAAACCTTGATATTGCTAGGTTTCTGGAGCAGAATCACTTGTAGTTCGAGTTGTTTCATCGGTTGACAAGAAGTTGGAAGTGAAGCAGCGGTTTCTTGAAATTTTTCAAGAAGAAAATTATCCTACAGAATTCCCATATAAATCCAAGGTAGGGAGAATAGTCCTGATTTCAATACAATTTCTGACAGTCAAAAGATTGCATTACTATTGGCCGAAAGTTGCTGTTGTAATTTACTTGGAAAGTCTTTCTTGTTCCAGGTGGTTTTGTTGTTTCAGAAGATTGAAGGCGTAGAAGTTTGCCTATTTGGCATGTATGTTCAAGAATTTGGTGCTGAATGTCAATTTCCAAATCAGCGCCGTGTTTATCTCTCGTACCTAGACTCAGTGAAGTATTTCAGGCCTGAGATTAAAGCGGTCACTGGAGAGGCTCTTCGTACATTTGTTTACCATGAAATTCTGGTAGGTTCCAGACTCTTACTTACTTCTAGAGTGCATTATATTGACTGCATTCATCTGTAATTTGGTTTTAATCTTCAATTGGGACTATTGGTCTTTACCGATTTTCCTTTCAGATTGGATACCTGGAATACTGCAAGAAACGAGGTTTTACAAGCTGCTATATATGGGCTTGTCCTCCGTTAAAGGGTGAAGATTATATTTTGTATTGTCATCCAGAAATTCAGAAAACACCTAAATCTGATAAGCTACGAGAATGGTGAGCCTTGAAACTTCAGGAAGCTCCTTGTGTATGAGTTAACTAGTAGCAAGTGTCCTGATATCTTTTTGTGGTCTTTAACGATTATTTTGAATGGTTTCTGCATCAGGTATCTAGCAATGCTAAGAAAAGCAGCCAAGGAAAATATTGTGGTTGATCTAACAAATTTATATGATCATTTCTTTGTCTCTAATGGTGAGTGTAAGGCAAAGGTCACTGCAGCTAGGTTGCCATATTTTGATGGTGACTACTGGCCTGGAGCTGCAGAGGATCTGATTTATCAGATGCGTCAAGAAGAAGATGGCAAAAAACAGAATAAAAAAGGACCAACAAAAAAGACCATAACAAAGAGGGCTCTAAAAGCATCCGGTCAGTCTGATCTCTCTGGTAACGCATCAAAGGATCTGCTACTCATGCATAAAGTTAGTTTTCTACCCATATCTTTAAGTTTCCTGTTTTTCATGCCTTTGTTGCTATCGGATTGTTGGAGTTGACATATATAAATCCACAAAAACTAACTATCAAATTCTTCTGGACTTCTGCAGAACCGAAATTGACTATTCTTGTTTCTTTTGAGATAATATCTTTTGTTCTTATATGCTTTCCCCCCCCCTCTCTCTCTCTCTCTCTCTCACTCACAGCTAGGTGAAACCATTTGCCCAATGAAGGAAGATTTTATCATGGTTCATTTGCAGCATGCATGCACGCATTGTTGTATCCTGATGGTATCCGGAAATCGTTGGGTTTGCAACCAGTGCAAAAGTTTTCAGCTTTGTGAAAAGTAAGAATTCTTGGATCTTTACCCTGCTACTCGCTTATAACATATATTGTGATATATGTATATATACTCATAATGGTTCTGTCACGTGTTAAGCGATAATTTGTCCTCAAGTAGTAGGTTTATGCAGACCAACTTTTACGGGTGTGTGCATATCCTGAGATACTGAGACTACTATTACAAGGGACTTAAAGCTGATATGGTAGAGCACAAAATATTTGATTGTAGGCATTATAGTTATCTTGAATAAATGATTAGTAATACCCTGGTAGTTCTGCAGTTTTCTTGGATTTTCTTATCCTGACTTTTTTGTTTTTTTCCCTAAGTTAAAAATCCTCTCAATTCATAGTTAGGACTTCTTTTCTGGGGTTTGGGGTGCCCCCCTGTGTTTTGGGGGTTGGGGCTGTTCGAGCTTGGTTGAGTTCTCCAGAGTATTACCGTTTACTTCCTGTTAACTGCTCTTGAAAAGTACTTCAGAGTTTCCTGTTACAGTTTTTCTATTGAGGTCATGTATTCTGATATTTGCATATATCCTCACAGGTGTTATGAAGCAGAAAAAAAACGTGAAGAAAGAGAAAGACATCCAATCAATCAGAGGGAAAAACACCCCCTCTATCCAGTAAGTTCCTTGACCATAATACTCTTCTATTTCAAAAGTGACAGGATATTAGCAAATACTGAAAAATGAGACATCATTAATTTCTGCAGGTTGAAATTACTGATGTGCCTGCTGATACGAAGGATAAAGATGAGATTCTTGAGAGTGAGTTCTTTGACACCAGACAAGCATTTCTGAGTCTTTGTCAAGGAAATCATTATCAGTATGATACGCTACGGCGGGCCAAACATTCCTCGATGATGGTTCTTTACCATCTTCACAATCCAACTGCTCCTGCGTTTGTGACAACATGCAATATATGTCGTCTTGACATTGAAACTGGTCAGGGTTGGCGGTGTGAAGTCTGCCCTGATTATGATGTATGTAATGCATGCTATCAAAAGGATGGGGGTATTGAACATCCTCATAGGTTGACAAACCATCCATCCATTGCTGAACGTGATGCTCAGAATAAAGAAGCAAGGCAAATACGAGTTTTGCAGGTACTGCATATTTGTTAGTTTTCTTTCTTGTAAATAAAGGTTGCCTACATGGAGTTACTTGCTTTGGTCTATCTTGCAATCTATTGTCTTCAGTTGCATTTTTTTTCTGCATCACTATCAAGATGAGAGTACCTTCTCTAGCTGCCGAATTGAGGACCACTATTTGTGTTAAGAGGGTGAGGAAGAAACAATAGCAGATCACTAATGTGGATTACAACAGATCAGTAATTAAGTTGAAGGAATGGTAATTTGTAGATTTTGCTCATGATAAAGGGTTTTGCTTGAGCCAAAATTTCTCGCCCATGTTATCTTACTATTTGCTGTTGTTATTTCTTCTGGGTTAAGGAGCTGTGTTAGTTGCTTGAGACTGGCATTTATTGCTATTGGTTAAGTGTGATGGGAGATAATTACCCTCACTATACCACTTGTATCTCCTGCACGCTGTATATGTATTGTTGCTTCTTTCTCAAAAATTGTTCCATCTTTCCTCAAGGTTTTGCATTGGCTTTCATTATGTACGGGATGCAGACCATGCCATCTGTTGGTTGTCCATGAATTCACAATAAGTTCCTTGATTATGAATTTAGTGCCCAGTGCTTATATTGAGGAGGGACTTTCTTGACCACGTATTATGAGATCTTTGAAATTTTTGGAAATGGGTCCTGACATCATTGCTTATTTCACATTGCAGCTTAGGAAAATGCTTGATCTTCTGGTGCATGCATCCCAATGTCGTTCTCCACTTTGCCAGTACCCAAATTGTCGCAAGGTAAAGGGGCTTTTTCGGCATGGCATCCAATGCAAAACCCGGGCATCTGGAGGTTGTGTTCTCTGTAAGAAAATGTGGTATCTCCTCCAGCTTCATGCTCGAGCTTGCAAGGAATCTGAGTGCCACGTACCACGTTGCAGGTTTGTGGATCAACCCTTTCCCAATCTTTATTGACCTGCCAACTTTTGTTCCTTTCCCAATTCATTTTCGTACTTTCCAATTCGATGGTTTTTCAATTTCAGAGATCTAAAAGAACATTTGAGGAGGCTGCAGCAGCAGTCTGATTCTCGTCGTAGAGCTGCTGTGATGGAGATGATGAGACAGAGAGCTGCAGAGGTTGCCAGCAATGCTGGATGATCGATTGTACATACTAGTATGGAGTTTTGAAGAAAACCCTCCATGTAGAGGGGGGTAGTCCATAGTTTTGTGCTGCTGACCACTTGGACACTGCTGGGAAATAGGCAGTGACAAAACATAAGTGGTGGGTCTAGACGGTTGGAAGGGGGATCCGGCATAGGAAAACAAAACAAACAAACAGCAGATTGGTTCATATTCTTTTCATTTGTATCTCCACGACTCAGATTCTCCCGGAGCGCAAGTGAACTTGACTGACCGGAGCTGCCCTCTTCAACAACCACTAACAGTTCAGCTCGGGGTATTAGTGTACTGATGCGGTCTCTCTCTCTTGCTCGATTTGGTGATTCTTTGATTTTATGATACTCTTTCCTTGTATTCTCTAAGAATGTCATCCTCGGGTGGCTTGTGTACTATAATTGTTCTCTCATCTTTCTAGAAAAATATTTTCTTACAAAAGCAATGTTAGAGGGAGGGTAGTTCCCATCCCTCTTTTCCCTTTTTTTTTTTTTTTTTCGCTGGCTATTATATATAATATTGACCCTTTTGTATGGAATGCCTTTTTGAAGATGGGGAAAACGAAGTAGCATCTCCGACACTACAGCAATTCAGTTTGATTGATAATACTCTTACCTCAATGTCTGCCCTCTTTCTTCCTCTACGGCTCTCTTCTTTTTCCTTTTTGGGTTGCTGATAGGTTGAAAAAAGGAGTCAACTTCTTGATTTTTCTTTAAAAGAAGTGAAAACCAAAGTATTCATCAGTTTCAACACTTTCAATTAGGGCAATATGGGAATCTACAATGTAGGTAAATACTATGAGAACCAAAAGGGGGAAAAAAAAAAAAACCAAATTTATACAGAAATTACTATTTTAGTTCAATGAAATAATTATTATTATACTCTCAAATTTTTTTACAATTATATTGTATAGGGTGTATTCGTTCCGTAGTTAAAAATTGATAAAAGAGTGCAAAGCATAATGTTTTCCAACAAAACAAAAATCCTATCAAGTTTTATTTGGCAGATGGGGTCAGAAAGTGAAAACAAATGGAGATAGCAGATTGATATCAACCCCGACCAGACCACATGTTACTTAAAAAAAAAACGTTTTTAGAAAAAGATAAACGGCATCGTTTGTTGGGAGAGTTTAGTTGTTGCCCTGACCTCGCAACCCGTAGCCTCCTCCCCAGTCCCCGATCCCACCCACCCTAACCTCACCGAGTCTCCGGTCCCCATTGCTTGCGCCAAGTGCTCCTGGCCCTGAGTCCTGATCTCTAGTGCGCCGGCCGATGAGTCCCCGACCTCATTACGCTGTCAGCTTGAACCAGAAACTCTAGTCTCAGCTTCCCATACTTGTGTGCTCCAAGCCTCTCACCCTGCCTCATCAATGGCGTACGCGAGGACCGTGAAGAACGTCTCACCTCACGAGTTCGTGAAGGGCTACTCGGCTCAGCTCAAGCAATGCGGCAAGGTATATGTCTATATCCACAGCACCATCTTTTTCTTATTCTTCTGGTTGTTCATCTAGAAAAACTCTGAGTAGAATGCTAGTAACCCGAAGAGAATTATTTTTGGTTGAAGTTTCTTTAAGTCCACCTTGTAATTGCTGAGCTGGGTCTGGATGTTTTGTTTTGCGGGGCTATGAAATCGGAGGAAAGTAATGGGGACGATGAAATCTGTGGGTATTAGAGTTGCTGTTGTTTTAATTGGTTAGGTGAACCGTGAAGGGTTTAGTTTAACTTAGTACGACTGCAATATTTTCTTTTGTATTCTTTTTTGGGTAAGTAATATCTCTTTGTTTCAGCATGTATAGTTTGCTCTTGTTATTTGTGTATGTGGCTTTCCATGATTTCTTGTGCCGGTTTGGTGGATCTAATGAATGTGAGCTGGTTTCTGATTATGCTGATTGCTCCTTCTCTTGTTGGTCATTTTTTTTTTCTGGAATGTGTTGTGTTGTTATTATAGAATTTCTAATCCGATCGATTGAATCAACTTTACTACTAGAGTCTACAGGAATGTACCATGTAGGTAGGAGGAGCCGACGCATATTCTGGTGTCGTTGTTATACTGGATTCTAACACTGGGCTACGTTTTTTTACTTGGGGACTGTGGGATTGTTTCCATGGTCTCTTTGACGGACATAATGTACTGCCTTTATTACATTATTATTGATTATGTACACCAAAATTGTTGGTGTGAGTTCTTAAGTCTCTATTCTGATTTAATTTCACAGAAAAGCGTGAGAAAGACAAAATTTGAGGCGTATATTGAAATGGACATGCAGAATGTTGTGGCATTGGCGGAAGAGGATTTGGAATTGGAGAGGAAACTTGCAAAGAAACTAAAAGTTAAAGACGGAAAGTTAAGAGGAGAAGATGATGGTATTAATGTATTGTTTAGGGGAATCCCCTCTATTATTGATTCTTTAGGGAAGGAAGGAACCCCCAGTGCTAAGGAATTTCCTGACAGTAGCCCTAAAAGAAAGAAACGTAAGGAGATGATGTCACTGGACCAAGGGCTGGAAAGTGAGGTTGCTGGTGACTTTGGCCTTGGTGCTTCTGAATCCCTGGAAACATGTGATGCATACATGTTGCGAGAAATTCCTGCTAAGTCACCTTCAAGGATGAAGCATAAGAAAAGAAAGGTGTTAGAGCAAGGACAAGATGGTGACACGGTGGCTGATATGGCTGTAGGTGCATCCAGGCCTGCCGTGTCTTGCGTTGCTGAAGTGGTGTTAGAAGAAGTTCCTGCCAAGGTACCTACAGGGAAGAGAGATGGAAAATACATTGCTCCTCACTTAAGAGCTCGTTCAAGTCACGAGTCAGAAGAGTATACCAAAATACGACAACATATACGAGGTGTGAAATTGTATGCTTTTATGTTTAACATGTTATTTATGGCCCCGCACTTTGTGCTGAACTCCTACTTGGTCTCTAAATTTCCAATCTTTAACTTGTTCCAGGTCTTCTGAATAGGTTGTCCGAATCAAATGTTGAATCAATTACAGGGGAGATATCCACAATCCTTCTTGTATGCCATACTTCTAAGACCTTAATGTTCTTGTTCATTCTTTTAAATGTTCACATTTTATTTATTTTGGAGCTTAAGAGTGTATGGAGGCCACCCAACCCTCGGGGGTAGCTTCTGGAAAAGATAAGGTCATTTAATGTGATCACTGTGGTATCAGATTCATTCTACAAATGTTTCTGGCACACGTAGTAAAGGGACATGATGTATATTTATTTATTTTGGATCTTAAGAGCCTATGGAGGCCAGTCCACCCAACCCTGGGGGAGCTTCTAGAAAGATATGAATTCGTTAATGTGACCACTATGGTATCAGATTTATTCTACAAATGTTTCTGGCACATGTAGTAAAGGGATAGGATGTGGTTAGATTCTAGTTTAACTAGCATAAATTAGATTATGGATATCTGATTAAAAAGAGTTAGATTTTAACCATTTTTTGATCCATGCCACCTGTTGGTTAATGTCTCTGGATCTTAGTTAATATCTCTGGCACAAAGTTAGTATTAGGTAATATTCATTTTTAGCATGGTTTGGTCTAAGAAAATAGTATGCAGTTGCTGGTACAGAATTGTCTCATTTACTGTCTGATTCAAACCATTTGCAGTCTATTGCTCGTGCTGCTGCTTCCCAGATAGTCAGCGAGGAGATTTTGGCATCTTGTTCTGGAGGTCCTCGTAGCAATGAACAGTTAAGGGTTCATTATTTCTCTTCACTTTGAATAAGAATGTTAAGTACAAGTTTCTGCATCGAGACCTTCTCTTTAATTTTTTTTCTTAGCAATGGGTTTTTTTATCATAACTTTCTCCACATTATTTAACATTGTTTGTTCATCTGTACTTAAGTCTTGTCTTGGGAATAAATCAACCAAGTGCATTATGAAAGGCTCTGCTCAACATGCTAATGTGCCCCTTCTTAATTTTATCTGTACCAGATGTTAATTGAGAGAGAGATGGCTTAGATTTTCCAGTCATTTTTATGTGTTATTTTGAGTATGGAAGAATATATGCTTTTTAAGAACTTTTCATGTTTGAATAAAATTTTCAGAAAGTTGCATTTTGAAAACCTTGGCTTATTTTTTGAGTGAGTAAGTTATCTATTAAAAGGATTCATTTAAGGTATTTTTGTTGATTTTACAAAAAGGTTTTTGAACTGTAATTAAACACTGTCGGCCACATTGTTCTGCTTTGATAGTTTGTGAGCATTGTTGGTCAATTCCCTATCCCTTTGGTATCTTGTAGGATGAACACAACAAGGGGATATAAAATTGGCTGTTTATGATTTTTCCCTTGTCTTGTTTTAATTTTCTTAACAACTGCGGAATACTTTTGTAGGTATGCTGCTGTTTTTGGCGCTTTTGTTGCAGGAATGGCATGTTTGGTTGGAATTGACTTCAGTGCAAAACTTATGGCTTCCCTTGCTGAATGTTTTGAGGTGCACTTATATGCTGGACTTTGTTACACTTTATTATTACAATTTGAGATGTGCGAGGAATCTCAAAATCAGTTATTTGATCAATTTGTGGTTTTAGGTGAAATAAGCCTTCGCTAGATTTTAGAAAATGTACTGAGAAGAATTGTCTGTTTCTTTATCCAGGAGGAGTATCACAAAGAAGACAATCTTTCCTTGCGAAATCTTACTCTGTTGCTTTCCCATTTATACATATTTGGAGTTTGCTCAAGGTACGAAAGTTGTCTTATCCTAGACATTTGTACCTCAGTCCCTCTTTATAATATTACCAGGTTGTGCTAAAATATCTTGCTGTGTAATTCCTTGACAGTATTATTGAATTGCTTCGGTTCCTTGAAAAGAAAAAACAAATTGCTCTTTTGTTGAAATGATAGCATTATGTTGTGGTATGATTATTTATGTGTTTGGCATATATCCGGCATCAGCAGAAACCCCTTTAGTAGTTGAGTCACTTGAGCAACCCTAATAGCTTGACACGTGATGTGTCTTTGCACATCAGTCTGTCTCATAACTTTTCCTCCTGTATATAACAGCTCTTGCTAATAGTCGCATTTCTGGTGGTGCTTCCCAGTGAATTGATATACGAATTTTTGATAATGTTGAGCAAGCGGTTAACGGAGATTGATGTCTCTACCATCTTGACAACTTTGCAATGTAAGTCCCTATAGACTTTTGATATTTGGTCTTCACATACTAGGTCTTTTGGATTATGTATTCTCAGAATTGTATCAACCTTAAACTTTCATTTATGGGGTCCTCTTTTCAGCAGGTGCTTGCATGTCAAGCACTTGACCTAAATTTTTGTGCTTAAAACAAGCATTATGTATTTATTCCATAACCAGTTATTTTATGTTTTCTTTATTATTTTTTTTTATCTGCATGTACTAGGGTTTGCTTTCTATATCCTATAATTGTTCGATGGTGCTCTTCAATCTTTTGCCATAGCATTATGGTACTGGCAACTCATATCTGGCGTGAACTGCTCCTGGCTGTACAGGCTGTGGAATGAAAATAAGGGGCGATGATCCTGCTGCGATGAAAAATTTTATTCTTAGTGTTCAGAATAGAGTTAATGAGTTGAAGGCCTTCTCTGGAGATGGCCAGCAAAATATAAATGGCAAGAGAGTAAGCGTATAGAACTTTGAGTTTATTACAAATGTGTTCTCTGTTTTTTCCATTTTTGCATAATTGACTGGTGTTACAAACGTGATCCTTGCAGATGGAATTCATGCTTGAAACCATATGTGACATCAAGAACAATAAGAAAAGGACTAAAGAAGATCCTGCTCATCACACACGGATAAAGAAATGGCTTCAAAAGGTCTTGCAAGTTCATTATTTCCTTCTCCTAACATTAATTTCATCATTTTCTATTGCTCATTTTGTGTGTGTTTTTTTTGGGATGGAGATTGGGAGGTTTTCCCCCTTTGTTTTTTGGTGGGATGGGTGGGGGGCGGGGTTGGGATTTGGCACTTTTGATGTTGCTGATCAAGCATGTAGATGTGTTGAAAAGGTATCACCCAGAACTGCGCGTATATCTTTGTGGAGTGTCTACGAGTAACAAATGAAGAGCAAGTTTATGGATGAACAGGGTTTTCAAAATCAGGATTCTTTGTAAGATCAGTGGAAGAGGGTTAGGAGACCAAACAATAGGATCACATTGAGAGATCTTATTAATTTTTTGTCAGAAATAGTTTAAAAAATGAGCGTGATAATGGGTGCACTCTTAGTACAAGCAATCTTGGTCAAGATCCTGTAGAAGTTATATGGTATTCTATACAGGAATCGCTTCAGAAATATAGGGATAGGTTAGATTGGTTCCTAAACGCTATGAGTGATTTTGATCGTTATATGCCAAATGACTTCTTCTGTCCATGATCCTTGACTCTACCTTACCCATCCTCAATCCTTGTTAAGATCTACGAATGCTGATAGTTGGTAGTTGAAATCTCTAAGTTTAAGGGGTCACCGTGTATCATCCCTTGTGGAGGAAAGCCTTTTTGGTAATTTTTAAGGGGATCACCATGTATAATCATATGTTTTGTACTATCTTCTGATATTCTAAACTCAGTGACTTATCAGAAAAAGCGAGACTTGTCTTATTAGTCACTGGTTACCAGGATGCTGAGGGGAGTGATTAGAGCACCCTTGTGACCCTTGCCGAAGGCTTTTCTTCCTATCGGAGGTTGAGGATGAAAAGCCAACCACTAACCGAGCCATGGTGAAAACCAAATCAGAACAATACTTTTCGGTCAAAATTGACAAAGTTGCTGGCTCAATGGAGTGAAATGTCCTAAGGAGTAAACTTGGTGCAGACCACTTTTCATGCTAGGGTGGCCAGAAATAGGGGATATCTGATGGAAACTCCAGATCACAGGAGTTGTTTTTAACCTTTAGCATGGGGAGAAAAAAAAAGTTTCTCAAATATTTCTTTAGAACCTGGGTCAATTTTCTTTTCTTCTTCGTACTATCCACAGAATATGTCAGTATTTTTGGTTATTCTCGATTATCATGTTTCTTGATTTGCTTTCAGTTAAGAGTAGAAGACATTCTGATTAGAGGGCTCAAATGGAGCAAGCTTCTTGATCCTGAGAAGAAGGGCCAATGGTGGTTGTCTGGTGACGTGGTTTCTACAAAGGACAATGTTGAAGAGGTTGCCAGCACAATGGACAGAGAGGTTCTTGAAGCCCAAAAGATGCTGCAGCTTGCCTCTGAGCAGAGGATGAACACAGATGCGAGAAGGGCAATCTTTTGTATACTAATGAGTGGAGAGGACTACATTGATACTTTTGAGAAGCTTCTAAGATTGGATTTACAGGGAAAGCAGGCGGGTACCTTTTGATCCATGTTCCATTTTCTTTTTACAGCTGTCTTCTTTTATTTTCTGATCTTCTCCTTTCAAGTTCTTCACAGGACAGAGAGATTGTGCGCGTTCTTGTAGAGTGCTGTTTACAGGAGAGAGTATTTAACAAGTATTACACTGTTCTAGCTTCCAAGTTGTGTGAGCATGACAAAAACCACAAGTTCACTTTACAGGTGCGCTCCTTTCTCTTCATATTTTGATGAAATGACTATTGAATAAAGTTAGCATAAAGCATGGGAAAAAATGCTTTAGCTTAGATTTTGACAAATTGCTCATCATTCAGTTTCTAGGTTCTACATCTTAGGTTTGCTTTCTTTGTGCATAACAATTATATTAGGTTGTGAAAGTTTCTTGGATGCCGTTTTCTTCCTTAAATCTTTTCTGTGTTCCTTGCTAAATTGTAGTCTATTGTATTGAAGTTCATGCTTCTCCAGCATGTTACTACTGGCTTTCAAATCAATAATTTTGATAATTAAAAGACGTTGCCTGGTAATGGACTGAACCTTGCAAGTGTGAGTTTGAGTAATGCTAGGTTTGAATTGGAGATTGGTTGCCCATGTGATTCCGGGCTAAAGATTATAGAGAGGGTTTGGGAGTGTAGAATTCCGGGGTAAAGATTATAGCATACCTAAGTGATTTTTGGTCCTTGCTTTAAGTCACATTCTACTCATAGTCAGTATTTGTGGTAAATATTTGTTTCTGGAAAATACAAGCAAGGTCTAAAATGCTTCACAGGGCTGACGTAGGTGGTTACCTGTGTGTTTGTAGAATATTTGTCTCCTTTCGAAAACTAGACATTGTTACTGAGCTTTTGTGTAGGGTTGACCTCGTTTACATATCTAGTGGAAATCTATAAAGAATGGTAGGCGATAGTACTTGGAGTTTAACTGTTTTAATGCCTTGGAATGAAGTTGTAGGATGTATCGGAGCCAAAAAAAAAGTGTCTAATTGACAGTATTTTGATTCCCACAAGATGACCTCAAATTCATTTTTTTAAAGTCTTTAATTGGGTTGGGTTCTTATGACACATGTTATGATCTTAGTTCGTTTACTTATAAATAATTTTTTCATTTAATTTACTTTTATCTTATGTAATTTCTCAGTTTTGCCTTTGGGACCACTTCAAAGAGGTGGAGTCAATGCAGCTTATTAGATCAATGCACTTGGCAAGATTTGTGGCAGAGATGGTGGCCTCGTTCAGCCTCTCCCTCGCGGTTTTGAAGTCTGTAGGACTGGGTGATATCAAGCAGCTCACTCCAAAAAGGATTATGCATTTCCGGATGGTATTCGAGGCCCTTTTTGAATATTCCGATAAGCTTATTTGGAATGTATTTACACGTGTGGCAGTCACCCCGGAGCTTGAAAGTCTTAGACATGGCACTGAGTTTTTTATCAAGGAGTATGTTGTGAAAACCAACAAAGCCATGACTGAAAAGTTTAAGGTTGCAAAGAGAGCCCTTAAAAATACTGAGGGAGTCCTCATGTGAGTTCCATTCGAGGAGATATGTTTTTGTTCAGTTATTTAGAGGGACAGGAGGCGATTATACAAATATATTTATATTTTGTAAAGAAAATTATTTAGAGGGATAGGAGGCGATTATACACTGAGCAGTGTATATTGCTCTGTACTCTCCCTAGTTTTGATCTCTTATATCCTAAATGCAGTTTCATCAACCTTACTAGAGCCTCTGTTGCTCTATAGTCGAAAGACCTGCTTTGTAATTCAAATTCCTTCCCTTTAAAGTCGGTCACATGGTAAGGGTCCACAAATCCAATTAGAAACAAAGTTGGATTCTTATTTTTTTGTTAAGTAATACCTCATTAGTCATTGCATTAAAAATTAATCAGGAAATAAAGCACTGATTAATTAGTCATTGCAGAAAATGTAACTACTCAGTTTTCTAGGCATAGATTAATCCCCTAAACAAAGCATCGCCCCTTTCTAACAATTGACATCACTTCATATACATATTTTACTGTTCCATACACACCAAACATAAAATATTGCCCTTTGGATCAAGAGAGGCAGAATCAGGAGGCGTCTGAAAGATAATTAGTTAGCTAGAAGGACAAAGAGTAGAACCAAGTTATCTAAAAATGGATTATACATGACAGTGTTTCTATTTGTTCCAAGTTTCACCAAGGTAACATATAAATTGCATATGATGACAGATTAAGTGCGGCAACAAATATTCTTCAAGCACAATGGCTCTTGAAGTTCTTAGAAACGACAACTATGCAAGCTGGAGTGCTTGCTTAAGAGACTATTTGTTGGCTCATAATCTTTAGGACATTGTTGAAACAACCATGGGATCTTCTAATTCCAAAGATGATGTAGTTGAATTTAAGGTTTGGAGAAAGAAGAACGATGCGGCTTTAGATGCTATTCTCACTTCATGTGGGATAGATGTTCTTTCTCAAATTAAGGAAATTAGTTCTGTCAAAACTGTTTGGTATACATTAGCTAAAATGTATGGGCAATTGCCACAAGGAGTCGATAACCATGGGATGGGAGGCGTATTTTTGGTAATGTTGCTGTTTTGTGTGGGGCCAGAGGAATTAGAGGAAAGATAATTAAAATCTGGTGCAATAACAAGGGAGATAAAACGGCGTCTTTTGTGCTCGTTAAGATCTGATTGCTAAAGAGTTTGAGCAACTGAATTTCTCAGAAGTTCGGAGGGCTAATTTACACAACACTCGGCTTTAATATATGCCATAGAATAAATTTATAGAGAAAACATTCGGTGCTGGATATTCTCAATCAGATTAAACATGAAAAATCTTTTTCACTTTCACCACGTAAATACTTTTAAATTAATCAGTGAAATTAAGCATCTTCTTAAAAATTGTAATACAGATAAAAGTTCCGAATGAGTTGCACGCTTATTGTTGGTACCTACGCGTCGGTTAGTAATGGAATTTAAGATGAATGTTAGGGTCGTTTGTTTGCTTGTAAAACTATGATTTTACGTAAAAAAATTTTTCATTGAAATGTTTTCAAGAAAAATTTTCCTTTTCAGTGTTTGGTTATTATTTTAAAAATATTTTCAAGAAAATTATTTTTTGATGTTTGACATATTTAATGATTTACGTATTTACATAAAAAAACTTAATTATTGTATAGGTCTATATAGTTTATTCTTTTGACATTTTAGTTCCTCAAGTATCGATTTCAACCGTTGAGTTCTTGAGGTAAGTTTTTTAAACAAATCGATCTCTCGTCCTATTGTCGTTAGCCAACAGACGGAATGGTGCTTAAACGGATTTTATATGTCATCTCAACGCCAATCGTAGGTTGCCCAGTGGCATGAAATTTTTCTCAAAATTTTAATATTTTAGTCCTTAAGGTACTGATTTCAACGTGAAGGTCCCTGAGGTACACTTTTGCGATAAAATTGGGAGAAGTGCCTACATGGCCTAGAAAGAGAATAATATAAAACTATCATATGCAATCTTCAAATTCAATTTTTAATATAAAACTATCATATGCAACCTTCAAATTCAATTTTTATTTAAAAAATATTACTTTTTATTTATATATAATTTTATTTTATTTTTTCATAAAATATTTTTGATAATTTTGTCTTGGAGGGGTATTTTGTTAATGTTGCATGTGATTTAATGGCCAAACCAAATGGAAGGCAAGAATTGATTGTTATTGAAACATATGAGATGAAATAAAATATTTTGAAACCTGAGGAAGGCTTACTGATTTTTGCACCTAGATATAAGGTGTACTATAATGTTCCCCTAGAAAAAGAAAATTGGTTTTATGGAAAATTTGAGCTTCGTCTGTTTTCTGGAAAATAATAGAGTTTTTACAGTTGACTTGAAAACTTTTAACTTTGACCTCATTTTCAGGTGCTTGCAAAATACCTGAAAACAAGTAAAACAAATTATGAAATTTGTTTTACAAGCAAACAAACGGACACAAGAAATAAATCATCTATCAAAACCTAATTTTAAACAATATATAATAATCATATGCACCCTACGAATTCAAAAAATTCTTGAATCAAAGACTCATTTGAGATCTGTAGTCAATATTTTCTTCAACTTTGACTTTCTGTGTCTGTTAAATTTGATTTTGATGTTTCTGGGTTTGATCTTTTCAACATGTAGTCAACACATTTGAGTGGTGTAGTAAACTATTTCATAGTAAAGTCACACAGACTTTTACCGTTAGATCCTTCTAACTTTTGGATTCATTTGGGCTAAAGGAGACATCTTCAATGTAAACATATACTCAAATTAATATTGATAAATCAATAAAATATCATTAGATTGAGCGTCATTTACGAAGATCCAAAATGATAGAGAGAGGGAGGTCACACAAATCTGAAACCTACAAATGGGAAGATATTATAATACGCCACATATTTTGGGCAAAATCAATCAGCTCTTTCAAGTTCTAAAATGTTTTATTACGCCCCATATGTTTAAAAAATAATCAATCCTTGCCTTCTATTTGATTTGACCATTAAGTCATACTGAAAGTGATTTGAATTGATGAAATGCCCCTCCAAGATAAAATTTTAATTTCTTTTAGCAAATAAATAAAAATTCAAGAAATAAATTAATAATAAATAGATTAATGAAGTAGACTTTCAATATTTTTATTAAAAAAGTATTAATTTTATTTTCTAATGAAATTTTTAATATTTTTAGTAATTTTATCTTGGAGGGGTATTTTGGTGAGGTCTATGATACCGGCCTTGGGTGAGACGCGGCTACTCTCTGCTGACAGGGCCAGAGGAGTGTAATTGAGTCTAAGGAACTCCGGTGGCACATTGATCAAGCCGAAGTCCTCTACATGGGGGAGTGGGGGCAAAGGTAATTCCTTGAGGAACCAGTGGGGCTGATGCTCCACCAGCACCTCATAAGCATCCGTAACCCAAGTTCGAACCTTCAAGACCAAGATGTACGGGTCGAGCTCCAAGGCCAGCTCGTTCTCGAACAGTTTCATCTTCAATATCCACGGCGCCACAACAAGGATGCAAAAACATACATAAAACAGGATGAGTCCTACTAACTCAGTAAGGTCGGGAAGGGGGAACATGCTCATACAATACAGTTGATGCCTTAGAATGTACAATATCAGTGCAATAATAATTTCCAACATAAAAGACATGGTATAACATAAGGAATGTATGCAACGCATCAACTCATCATCTTGTTTCCTGAGGTATTCCTGGTGTCTGCTCTATTCACCCCCAGAGTCAGGTTGTGCGTCCCTCCTCTCCTCACGGGACTGTCCTGTGTCACCTACACTAGAACACTTCAAAACGAAGCCGTAGCGCCCAGAAGAAGCCAGCCCACTCCATGTTGTGGGGGGTTGCACTCTTCTCATGTGCTCGGTGCCGCCACTCTTTCTTCAGGAATCACCTCGCAGGCTTAGGAGTTCCTCACATTTATTTTTCCTCTTATTAAATGAATGTGATTCATGCACGAATGCCATACAATGCATGTGCAATGTTACCATTCAAAATGTCTCATAAGGTGATTGGAGAAAATATAAACCAATAAAGTGTTTGGAATCTTAATACATGAATGATAGGGATACAATTATCCGACATTATATTCGCAATTGAATTTAAGAAATACTCATTTAATTTGTTTCATATGATTTCTAATTATTGAGCCCTTTTTTCCTTAATTAAAGAATTAAAAATCTTTATTCTTTTATGAAACTAATTTGAAGAATTAAACATACATTTTATAACTAAATAATAATTTTGCACTAAATCCCCAAATAAATGCCTATTGGGCCTTCCTAGACCCTACTGGGTCTATCTCTAAAGTTTTATAAGGTTTTGTGCTTGTTTAGAGTTAACAGGCCTAAAGTCCATTTAGACTGCTAAACAGGCTTTGTGATTTGAACCCTTAATTCTACTCGGTTTGGACTCAAATTTGGGCTTCCCCATTTAGAGTTAACGGGCCTAACGTTTTACACCATATTTCACCATTTGAGCTCACAATGAGTCCTTCAAATGCCACTATCGTGTCCCTCTCAATTCCCAAGCCTTCTTTTTCCCACTTTTGCACTTCCAAGTTCACAAATGCACCAAAATATATGCAATTTATAACCAAACAACGCAAAAGAGAGGAAGACTACCAAAGGAAGTCTTGCATGCATTTTGGTCCCCTTTTAAGACCAACCCATGGCCTCCCAAGCTATCCCTAAGGTCATTTTGACCACTGACCATGGCCTCCAAGCATAGAACTCATTTTTGGAATACTCAAGTTACACACATGCATCATTTCTACTTACTCTACATTCATAATACACCATTTCTCATGAACAAGCATTTCAACATGCAACTAATATAAGTGAAAGAACATAGCAAAACTGCAAGGATAATGGTGTTGATAGAGGACACAAAAGAGGCAGCAAGCTGTTTAGCACTCAAACAAGCCGTATAACGATTTCTTTC
The DNA here is from genome assembly GCA_003952965.2 of Morella rubra. Taxonomy (NCBI): domain Eukaryota; kingdom Viridiplantae; phylum Streptophyta; class Magnoliopsida; order Fagales; family Myricaceae; genus Morella; species Morella rubra. The sequence goes on from CM025853.1 coordinate 15,814,296, forward strand.
CCATAAGACCTACATCAACTACTCCCTTACCTTGCTAGTGGGATAAGTTCTCCTCGAAGGCTCTAGAAAAAATCCTAGAGAAAGAAATCTCAAGTTAGAAGAGATGAAGAAAATGAAGAGGGCAGGAGAGAAAGAAAACAAACAAAAAAAATAATAAAGGAGAGGCCATGGCCGAATGCCACAATTTGTTTTCCTTTCTTTTCTTACCCCTTTCTTTTCTCTTTCTCCTTCACCTCCTCCCTTCTCTTCTTTCTTCTTCTTCTTCTTCTTCTTCTTTCTCCTTAGCCGACTGCTCACTCTCCTCTCTCTATGCTCACAAGCTCGGCACACACACACACATAAAGGTCTTTGTGATATACCGCTTGGTTGGTTTTTCATGAAACCAACCAAGCCATCATTTGGTCCAAGGGAGCTGCAAGAAGCAAGCTCCTTGGATGGTCAAATGGGCGGCAAGGGGCAGGAGATGCCAAATGGCATTCTCTACCCCTTTCTAGGCAATAATGAGATGTCAAAAATCTCTCAAAAATCTCACCATAGTTATTGCCGATTGGACTAAAAATTCACACCATGAGGCATGCTAAAAGGACAAGGAAATGAGACAAAAGTCAAGGGTTTAGGAGAGCTTGCCGTGTGACCTAGGGAGAAGAGAGAGAAAAAAAAAGATTTAGCCAAAGGCTTAGGTTTGCATGATCATTAATCACCTAAAGTTAGGAAATGGACAAGCTAATAAAAATATTAAACCTAAGTTAGGAAAAAGGATGTAGAAAATTAATCAAAGAGATTACAATGGTTAATGATGAGAAAAACTTAAGATTGCTCATAGGACATTGTTAAAATTTTAAGAAATGAGCAAGGAGAAAAGAAAATGAATTCAATACAACATTAATATATACATCCAAAAATAAACAAGGCATCATAATGTAAATTTTAGTAATAAACTAAATTATGTACCAATTGATCAATTTAATGTAAATGAAATATATAAAATGCAAGAAATGAAAATATACAAAATATTCACTTATCAAGATTATAACGAAATGCAAATGCTTAGCTAGATAATAACATAATTAAAATGTTTAGCAAGAAAACTGCAAAATTAATCAATTGTTAAAGAAATCAACAAGACTATAAAATCATAACTATTGTCATTAATTAACTTAAATAGTTGAAATTAAGGAGGGGGTATCACATCATCCCACGGACAAGTCGTTGTAGTGGGTGAGAACTTGTTTGCACACCCGTAGATAGCATTGAGGATGGCTGGGCCGGGCCTATATTATTTGTAGATCATACAGAATATATAGAGTTAGTCGGGCTATCAGGTATTATTATAATCTCTAGTGGTGGCAGTGGTGGTGGAGATGTTGCTGACTCCGATTTAGCTGAAGAGGTAAACTTTGATTGATTGAAAGAGTTTGACATGCTTCACTAGAAATATACGCTAGACTCAAATCCACTCACTCTCAGTCGGGAAACTTTGAAAAATGTGGAATAGAAGTGCACTTATTTGTATTCTTTGTGGGTCTATCTTTTTTTTTTTTTTTGTCTTCTTTGTGGGTGCGACGCTAAAACCCTTTTGCCAGACCATCATATTTTTATGTCACATGTATGCAAAGTGGTGGAGTCAGATCATCTATTGGTGGTCAAGCGCACTAGTGGACTTGTGAATGATGACTTATTTGAAATTTCCAGGCACTACCTCATCAAAAGAATATACGTAGATATACATTTTATGCCATATAACAAAATTGGTTCCAAGTGCATTGTGAATAACAAGGAGCTCTTGCACATGACCCCTTTTACTGACCGTGCTTACTACACATAATGGGTCTAAGTGATGAAATTCGATTATAACCTAACATGATTTTCTTGTATAGCAACTAATGTATTGCAATTATAGCACAACAATGTAATCTGTTGACTTGATGCACACAAGATGGCCATAGGATTTATATTAAGCAAAGAAAATCACATATAATTTTTTCATAGTTGATTTTTGCAATATGATTAAGTAATGAAATTTTATTAATTAATAAAAAGTTATCTGGATTGTCAAAAAACATTGGTTGTCATTTTTTTTTTATATGGGTATAATATTATTGGAAAGACGATGATTCAAACTTTTCCTACGATGATTAATTTTTAAAATAATTCGCTATTTTAACTTATTGAGTAAGACCACTTACAACTAGCAATTAAGTTAGTATTACTTCTCATTATCCTCCAAACTACTTGTGTCTTTCGACTTCTTTGGCATTTAGAATGTAATAGCTTTGAAAATCTCTTCAAAACATGGCGCAATATCCCACTAATATGAAGATTAATTTTGAACATATGTTTACTTACTATGGCATTTCAAATTACAACTGGTCTTTATCTTTTTTAGTGTGTCGTTGTGTACAGTGTGACAGGGCACAGTTTAACCTTCAAGGGGAATTGTCATGTGCTGCAGTAGTCCTCTCATCTTTTCTTGAGTTGTTTTCTTAGTTACAAAATTATATTCACTTGTTGTTGTTGTTTACCTTCAGTCCAGAGACTCTTTCATGAACAAAGAAAAGATGAAAAGATGTTTCGCTCCAGGGTATTCTGACACGCAAATAAAGCGTTTTGGTAGGTTTTCGTCACTATATATCACATGGCTATAGTGGGTGATAGGTTAATGTAGAGAAGCTTGACCATAAAGGTGAGCTTATAGTAGATATACGGCTGGAGAAGATTGATGTAACTAGTTCCCTGGGGGACTCAAGGAAGAATACCCATAAAGCTGAATCTGTCGTGAAGGGCTTGATGAGGCACATAAAATGGGTCTTCAAAAAATCAATGATAGACTGGGAGTCGCCGAGTTGCTCATCAACGCAAGCCATAAAGTTGATGTGTCCCTCCTTTACAGTGGGATACAGGGCAATAAGACAAAGGTTTCAAGAAATGTTCAAAAATGGCTCGTTTAGCGTGCACAAAATGAGCTCCTGCACATGGTCCTTTTAATTTTCAAAATGTCTGTTTGAAGACAGATGCAACCTCACTTCTGTTGCTTTATAAAGAGGCCCTCCTTGTAACTTGTGCTATAAAAATGATAATGCTTATATCCTCTCAATATAATATACACTAGTGTTCGTATGCACACCCTTAACAAAATGATGGGTAAATATGTAATCAACCGAAACTAAGGCATAAGTACCTCAATAGTTGCATGTGACCCAAACTTTAAAAATCATGTCAATTCCCAGTGATGATAACTTATTTTACACCATAGATGGGTCTTCATACATGAGAAAATTATAGATCAATCCCTTTTTAAATGAAATGGGACAGAGTTTGCATAGTTTTGGGTAGTTTGGAGAGATTTCGCACAAACATGGGACGATCATTGTATTACGATATAAAATTTCACAAACCACAGCGCTTAGCATACAATACTGCAGATT
>CM025853.1:15818720-15914580 GCA_003952965.2 Morella rubra
TATTTGTTCCTTAATCTCTTTATTGTCTAGGACCACTATCCTATCTCTAAAGCATGGCCAATCCATCATTCTTAATCACTACTTCTGATTTCGAGTTCACAACTTCTTTAACTATTGGGTCTTGAGTGTGCCCAACTTTAATCTGATCCTGTAATGTAGAGTGGACTATCAACACATTTAACTATTTCCCTTCATCAATCGTAAGTAATTCAATCCCATTACTTTCCATATCCTTTTCCAAATCAGGAGACATCTTCTGACTCCTTTCCTTTCCTTCAACAAAGTTCCTACTCAAAGCATCTGCCACAACATTTGCCTTTTCTGAATGATAATTTATGGTACAATCATAGTCCTTGATTAACTCCAACCATCTCCTTTGTCTCATATTAAACTCCTTCTGAGTAAAGAAATATTTCAAACTTTTATGATATGTATAGATTTCGCACTTAACTCCATACAAATAGAGTCTCCAAAGCTTTAATGCAAACACTACAACTGCTAATTCTAAATCATGAATGAGGTAATTCTTCTTGTGCGTATTAAGCTGTCATGATGCATAAGCAATGCATTTTCCTTCCTGCATCAAGACCCCCCTAAACCTGTTCTCAAGGCATTTTTATAAATAATATATACATCTGATTCCTTAAGTAAGGCTAAAATAGGTGCAGTAATCAATCTTCTTTCTAACTCCTGAAAATTTTACTTACACTCATCTGTCCATATAAATTTAGCATTCTTCTTTGTCAATGTTGTTAGAGGTGATGCCAATTTCGAAAATCCTTCTACAAATCTACGATAAATCCAGCATTTAAGTGGTCAAATCGGGTTACCGTTTACCCATGGGTCGGAATCCAACCAAGACTCTTAGCCCTAAAAGTTCAGGCGCTGGATACGGGTCCAACTCGATCCAGCTGCCCCTTAAGGGCCGGACCCCATTGGGTCACACCCATGGCCCATAACCAATCTGGCCATGGGTTGCCCATAGGGTCATGGGCTGGCCTTTTGGGCCAGGCCCGTTTGACCCTTGCAGCCCACGACCTATCCACTCCTTTTTTTTTTTAGAAAATTAAAATATGTTTGGGCTCCAAACTTGGGCTGGCCCATTTTTGTTAAAAACTAACTTGGTATAGCTTAAACATATAAACAGACCCTTATTTAAATGAAAACTTCAGCCCAAACCATGAAATAGTATCCCAATCCCTTTAAAAGAAACAAAAATGGGTCGGGTAGGGCACTTTTGCCCAAAAAGCTAACCTAGGGATCTCGTCCCCAGGTCGGCCAAGTGCCGACCAACCTACAACCTATTGTGGCCGTGGGTGGCTAGAACACTCACCTTGTGTATCCATTTGGGTACATGGCTGCAATTTCTCCTGTTTATAGTTATCCTCACTTGGCCACGTGGAGTCACTACTGCTGCCACTAGGGACCACACCGGTCCCACCTGGTGTGGTCCAAGGCCAAGCGACGTTGCCACTGGTAGTGGAGAGGGGGAAATCGAGAGAAATCTCCTCTCCTTCTCTATGCGATTTTTCTCAAAAATCGAGCAACAACGAATGTTTTTATCACAGCCAAAATCACATATGTAACATCAGAGATTCGACAAAACAAAGATCTGAATTTTTTGTCTCACAAGAAAACCATGAGCCGTAAAACAAACTTGGGGAGAAAGAAGTGCTGCATTTTTTATCTCTTTGTGGGTGAGAAAACAGCTTGCAATATTAGAGATAAAAAAGAAAAAGAAAAAAAAGGCATTGTAAATCTTTCTCAAAGGAAAAGGAAAACATATGGTCAATTCGTCCAAGAGAAAACCCGTGGTGTATCACATGCAGCTTGACATTAGGAGGAACCCATTTTCTCTTTGTTCTTCCCACGAGCATATGTCTTGCTCGATTTCTCTTGTTTCTCACAGCAAAAGCAACATGCAAGGATAGAAACGATTTCTAGAGTATACAGGTCCCATAAAACAATAAAAACTCAGGTTTCCTTTCACCAAGAGAACACGGGCACAATAAGAAACTCTTTCGAACTTTGCCCAATTCTCATTTTGCTCCCAAGAAATCCATGCAAGCTAAGAATCGTATTCTATAATGCACGGATTGACTATTAAACAACGCAAATAGTTTTCCTTCGCAACAAATCTCATTTGATCGTGAAGAACACGCGCGAGTTAGGGAGAAAGGAACACTAACTTGAGCTGTGATATTTCACTAAATCTGAGCTCTTATACCAATGTAAGATTGCGCAGCGAAAAATCTAAATCATTGAAATCAAGTAGCCCAAGCGTTCTACCTCCTTCAGATCTACGAACACAGAAGTTCAGAGAGAATTTTTAGAGACAGAACTATTCTAGCGAAAAATGACTTTTTCTCTCTCTAATGAAATTCTAAGCTATTTAAAATGGCTTACTCAGAGCTTCTCTTGTGCTTATGCATGAGATCTTTAGGGATCTCAAATTTCAATCGTAGGATCACCATGAAACACTCTTTTTCATTTATCTCCTTTATATTCTGTATTCTAAATTTATGGACTTTTACAAATTGTGATCATATCCATTAACATATCACAATTAACCCCCGAGATAGTGAGACTATTTTTTTGTGAAATCCCTTTTGCTAACAATTATTTGTTTATTTATTCTTCCACTATACTATATTCCACATTAGCTAATAGGACCAGAATAATATCACTGATTAAGTCCCTATCTCATATATTCTTAATTCACAATCTATAACTCGTTGGACTCTTAAATTGTTTCTAAAACAATTTCACAAATAAATATATAATATATACATTAATTTTGAAAAACATTTTTGCAAATGCAATGGCCAGTGATTTCTTTTCGAGTCAACTCTATACAGATATACTTGAATATACTATCTCACAAAGAGACTGGTGGATTCCTTGTTGAGCATTTACACAATCGTATTTATCATGTACAAGACCCAATGTTGTCTGGAATATTTGACTTCGAAAGATCATCACCAAATGACTCGTCAAAGCACAAGTACACAATAACAAACTTGCATAAATCTCTCAGGTCTAAGGATAAAATAAACTAATTGTCCTGAATACCTTCTCAACATCAGTGATCACTTCCAAAAGGTATTCATATTTGATCCCGTTCAGTGCATGTACTCTTACAGTGCACCCACTCGTTTGCTTAAGGTCACTACCTCAATGATGGAGTCCATCATCCTTTTTAAATGTGGCATTAATGAGTGTAGACCTATTTGTACATAAGTATGTACCTCGGTCTAGAACAAATCAAGTGAACAAGGAACCGAAAAGTCACACTCCCCGCCTTTTAATTTATCAATCATCGGCATGAGTTTTCTACAATTTCACTTAACAATATAATTGTGTAACATTTCATGTTACAACATTATACTCAATAAGTAATATATACATGTGATAATAAAAGAAATAATTATTTCATAATTTTTCTAATAACTGGTTTTGAGGGCATATTTCCAACATCTTGTACCAATGAAATTTCAAATTCAATTTCTCTTACTGGTGGTAATCCAAGTAGTTCTTCTAGAAAGAGATCTTGGAACTCACAGACCACAGGTATGGATTCTAATTTCTTTTCTTCCTCCTGGATTCCAACAATTCAAACTAGAAAAGCTTGAGCTCCATTAACCAAACTTTTCCAAGCTTTCAATATAGATATTAATCATACCTGAGGCAATTCCTTCCCATTTATGGAAATCACTTTCTTGTCATTTCTGAACTAAATTCTCTTTTGTCCAGGCACTAGTAAACTTACTTCCTTTGCATGACAATCTAATGTTACATGATAACCAAATAACCAATCCATGCCAAGGATCATATTAAAGTTGCCCATATCTTGGATTGTCAAATCTATAGACAATCTCCATCCCTTTATTTCCATTGGAAACTTCTTTATCTTCTCTGTACACATACTAGTTATCCCCAAAGGAGTTACCACATCAAGACTAAAAAATAAGGGTTCAACCAACAATTCAAGTCTATTTATGCAACTATGCGAAATAAAAGAATGTGTGGTGCAAGTATTAAACAAGAGAGTTACAAATCCATAAGAAAGGGAAAAAGTACCTGTCACCACATTCTCATCCTGCTCTGCTTCCTCCATGTTTAAAGCGAACACTCTTGCTGGTCCAGTTCCCCTCTGTTGATTACCAGGATTTCCTCTTTGATTAATACCAGGGTTAGTAACTTTATTACTACGTACATTCTGAGGAAGTCCTTGCTTGACTGTATAATTTTGAGCAAAATGACCTAACTTTCCACAAGAAAAACGAACTATCCGTGGAGCACTAGGACCATTTCTTCTATCCCCTTGCTTGTTGCCTCTATTTTCAAAATTGCCTCCTCTCTTTCCCGATGACTGTTCGTGGGATTGATTTCCTTCGAAAGATCGTTTCTTATTTTGTTCATTAAGAATAGCACTTTCTTATAAAGTACGTTCCACAATCGAGACTCTATTAACTAGTTGCTGAAAATTCTCAAACTTATGGTAATAGACTCTATCCTTAATACGAGACTGCAATCGTCCCTTAAACTTAAGGGATTTCATACCCTCGGCAGGAATCAAAGATAAAGCAAATTGAGATAATTCTATAAACTTAGCAGCACACTCAGATACTGACCTTGTTCCCTGAATTAAGGTAGTAAATTCCTGGGCTTTGGCTTCTCTGATCATTTCAGGAAAATAGCGATCTAGAAATTCCTTCTTAAATTGCTCCCAAGTCCACTCAATCTCCAAGAGTTCCTTCTTGGCTTGCCACCACCTCTTGGCTTCTCCTTTCAGTTGGTACGTGGCAAATTGTGTCATTTGATCATCAGTACACTCTAAGACCTACATTAGCTCCTCTATGTTCAAAAGCCAATTCTCAGCCACTAAGGCTTCTATACCTCCTTCATAACTAAGGGGATGGTGCTTGGCAAACTTACCAAACGAACTACCTTCACGAACATTCTCCCCTCCTCTATCTTTATTCCTTCTTGCTGCCATTTATCTAGGTTATAGACTTCAAAATCATCACAAGACAATATCATACTACTCTTGTGTAAAAGATTGTGCTTTCCAAGCACCCTCGTTTTCCTTAGGTTTTACTAATTGTCTTTACTTCCCGAACCTCTCCTTTGATACCATATGTAATATCCTAAATCGTCAAGACCTCAAGCACTGTCATATAGTAATGGACCCCGCTTGCCATTATTAAACTGAGGTTATGGTTAGTAAGAGGATCGTTAAAGCAATAAGATTATAAGCAAAACACAATCAGGACCTTTTATTCATACCGTAGTACAACAAAACAAAACCTACAATGGTTAATGTACATACTACAAAAAGCTCATAACGAAAACTACAGCCAAAGACTAACTATGAAAGCAAAAACTGGAGAACCCTAGTCCTCGTCTTCAGAGTCACTTAGTTCTGAGAGTTCAACATACTCGTTAGAGTTCGGGGTCACCCAACAATGACCCCGGCCTTCAACTAGAACAGCTAAGTCTCTGGTAACCCAGACACAAAATTTCAACTCCAAGATAATTTGTCCATGGCTTATAACCTTCGTGAACTCTCCTAAACACACTTCAGACATCTGCTAAAAGCATTTAACAAACAACAGTGAGTCCAAATGACTCAGTAAAGCTAGTGGTTAGTAAAACAGATAGCAGATAGCGTGAAATAGAAAGTCATTGAAGAAACTCGTTCATCAATGCAATAAAAGGTGAAAATAAAGGCAAAAACTCAATTCTTTGATAATGATATTTTCATTGTTCAACCACCACTCCTTTCACTCCCAGAGAGAAGCATTGGGCCAAAGTGATATATGTAACCTCCGTACCTTGCAGTAGTACTCCCAGAGTACAATACGGTCTCACTCCCAGAGTGAAATATCCTAACAAAATATCTTTCCGCGTACAACGAAGTGGCCAAGATGCCATAACAATTGGTACACATCCTTTTGTGCATAGTACTGTCATGTTTTCACAGTACACGTTAAGTATGCATGTCTCATGTCAACGCCCATACTTGTACCTCAAACCTCCCTTTCCAAAGTACAAGTTAGTATGCATGTCTCATGTCAACGCCCATACATATGATACATGATATGGAATACCTTTACCCTTTCTTTATAAAGCATAGAAACATTATAAAACATTATTCAAAAGAAAGTGTTGTGAATGAAAACAACACTTAGATTTCTCGGTTAAAAACTGGCTTAACCACCATGTAGAAAAAAACTAATTTTGACAAAATCAAAGACAAAGAGTTTTGAAAACACGAATAAGATTTTCAAAAGAATATGTTCAAGCTTTGAAAAACAGATTTTGGAAGGAATTTTGAAAAGAAACGGATCAAAGTTGAAAAACACTTTTGAAAACGAATGGAATTTTAAAAATGATACTATTTTGAAAAGATGAGCTTGTTGTTCGTCAACAACACGAAGACCACAAAGAACACATGATGTGGGAATTTATTTTACACATTTTCTTAGTAGTACTTGTTTTGATTCAGAGTGTTTTTTATGTTTCATAGGTCGTTTGTCTAGAATTTTAAGTGTCTTTTACATTTATTTAATTCTTAGGAATTCTTGATCTTTCCAGGTATTTAATTGTTCAATAAGGTTGAAATTGAGTTGATGGGAAGAGTAAAATTCGGGCTAAGCTGAGAGAGCAACTCCTAATTGAACCGGTCTTGTAAAAACAGAACATTGTTCGGATTTTGGTTTTTGAAATTGAGTTGGTGGAAAGAACAAGTGTCGTTTTGCTTGTTGAAAAGAAAATAAAGAGTCCAAAACCCAGTTCTGCCATTTTGAAGTTCAAAATCTACAAAAAAAGGGGAGAAGTCCGGATCTGTCCAGAAGTTTACTACAACCCATATACTGTTCCGGTTTTTGTCCTCTATCTAGAGTTATATAAGTCAGCAGAAAGCAAGCTCAGATGCGTTGGAAAGCTGAGAACGAGATCTAAAACTTTTGTGAAGGATAAAACAGCAAATTATGATGTTTTGATGCTCTAAATCTGGCTGAAAGTTGGGTAATAAAATCAGCCTAGAATTTCGGATTTCAAATCTATTTTCAAAATTGAAAAGAAAATTGTTTTGAAATTTGGAAAGAGATTATCTTTTAAAATACAAAAATATAATTGATTTAAAAATTGAAAAATAAAATTTGTTTTGAAAAATTGAAAATAGCATATCCTATTTTGAAATACGAGAAGACAATCGATTTAAAAAAATTGAAAAGCAAATCTAAAACTTTAGGCGTATGACATTATTTGGGCATGACTTAGCTTTTTTAAAAAAAAACGGTGTGCGGCATCTTTATGGAGTTAAGAGGACGTGGGGTTTTGTAGACTACTTCCTTCAGTTTGTATTTTTTGTTGACATTATTTTTGTACGCATTAAAACTCTGTGATCGATGCTGGTTTCTGGGATTCTGTTACTCAAGTTAAATGAAGTTTACTTAGAAGAAGAGGAGAAGACATTTAGAGGAAGAACATCATCGTAGCTGAGAATTTCTGCAATTTCAAAGTTTTTATTCTTTCTCTAGTTTTTTGTTTTTGAATTATTATTAAGGATGTAAAATTCAAACTTTTCGTTGAAAAATAATTGGATTGTTTTATCCTTTATGATTTGCTAGTTTTCTTATTTTAGGGCTAGGACATAATCATTTTTATATGATTTGAGTATGGATACAGTGAATATAATTTTTTAATCGTAATTTGATAATTTCAATTTTCATTTTTTGCAACTTACTGGCTATGAATCGCACGCTTAAGAGATTTAATGAAGTAACAAAAGTTGAAGTTTAATATTAGTTCGTGAATTCATCAAACCTTGGTAGTGTAATTTAGAAATAAATACACACCCTTGTGACCTATATCCAATAATTCCACAGAGCATAATGAATCTTTATTAATTTTGTGATCACGAAAGTAGACATAGAATTAATATAGGTATAGGTGTTATACCTTGAAAGTGGATATCACATAAAAAAGAATTTGGTCATTGTGATTAACAAAACATTAATGCAAGCAACCATGTTTAAACTCATTGCAAGCTTTCAATTGATAAAATCAAAGTCCTAGAAATCTTTAATATTTGATTTTTTAGGTTAAGAATTTGCAATCTTTCACATCAATTTGGGATCGGCTAAATAATATATGAAATTTTATAAACTGGTACTTGAATGTCCTCTTTGTAGAAACGATACTTTTTTGCCCTATTTTACTTATCACAATCCATGCACTTGTGGTAGACTTTAGGGACTATCAACACGAAGAACAATAGGAATATGAAAAAACACTAACAATATCAATAGATGCTAGAATAGTTGAAAAACACAAGAGATTCACAAAATGATCTTGAAAACTTTTGAATCGAAATAAAAGATAATGCTTTGTCGATCTTCCCATAGGTCGTAACCTCAACTTTATAGCTGTATCCATTACTATAAGACAATGTTTGAGGTCTTCACGGTCCGGGCTATTATATTGGTAATGGGCAGGGTTCATAACCCGGCCCAGCCCAAGCTTTGGGCTAGGTTGTGAACCCAGCCCTCCCCTATGTGGGCTTGGGCTGGGCTTCGAGCCCAGCCACCACTTAGGTTAGGCTGGGCTCTGAGCCTAGCCACCCCTTGGGTTGGGCTAGGCTACGAGCCCAGCCACCCCGCGTGCTGGGCTGGGTTCTAAACCCAGCCCAAAACTAACCCAACCCCTTTTTCTTTTTTTTTTTTCTTTTTTTTTGGTTTGGGCCGAGTCACGGGTTAGGCTGGGTTCACAACCCGACCCGACCCGTAAGGATTTTTGGACTAAGGTCCCTTAGGAACCCTAGCCGCCACCCCATATAAGGATTGGGGCGGCACTGGCCATGAATGTCGGCCCAGGTAGAGCACCTAGACGGCCACAGAGGCCGCCGGTGCCTCCCCCTCGGTGCTCCGGGCAAACCCGCTCGGGTTGGAGAGGCGCTAGGCCACTCACCCACCGCTACCCTACTCTCTGGCAGCATTGTTCATCTTATGAACAATTTTTTTTTTTTTAAATAATTCCAAACGTTTGCTGTTCATAACTCGTTATAAAAAAATTTTTATGGAACAAAAACGTGAACAATAAATCAAATTTTCATACAATAAAATTCTGCACTATTCATTATCGTGCGTGAACAGTAACCGAAAAGGGTTTTGGCTTTTGATTCTTAATCAAAAATTACCAAGGTCCATAAAATCCAACAATTGCAATCATATGAACCTGGCTTTGATACCTTGATAGTTTATGTGAAATTAAACTAAATAAATAACATGTTTTCAACAAAACATCAATCAGGATTATAATTGCAATTGCGGATTCGATTACTTACCTTGATACAGGAATTCAGGAATCCACAAGTTTCAACCCGCTTAACGATCCAATCCAAAGCTCCAACGATTCAGAATAGCAACACAAATGTCTTGCCTCCTAAGGGATTTATGTCACTCTCTCCTTTTAGGATTTCTCTAATAGGTTTTGATGGCCAACCCCTTGAATATAACAGTTATATTTATAGGCCTTGGGAAACCCTAGAGAGAGCATAAGACATAGACATAGATCCTTAGGGATCTCAAATTTAAGCCGTAGGATTAAACTGAAGAACTCTTCTTCTAATAAAATTAGGGCTTCTACTAATTACAATCAAGTCCATCAACATATTGTAATTGACCCCTGAAATTTGAGATTATTGCAAATATGCCCCTTTACATACAATTAATTCCTTCCACCAAACTATATTCATATGAGATATTAGGACTGGATTAATATTTGGTTATCGAGGACACATAATTCTAACAGAAATATGATTTTGAGTGAAAATCAAGCCTTTCCTCTAAGAGGAAGGCCCTTGCCACCCAAGCCCATAGAGGTAGTATAAGTAACCTTCCAGGGCACTATTGTAAGGCATCCAATCAAATATTTATCAAAGAAGAGTCTCTGTAGGAGCTTTTGGCCTCAATGGCTTTTATCGGTGAAAGTAGCCCCCTACTACCACCCTTGGCCTAGCATGGACGTAGTTCTTTCATGCTAGACTCTAACTTGGCCATGTTTCTGCCAAGGTTAGAGAAACTAGGGGGTTAGCTGTGGTCCCTCCACTAGAGATGCATTGGCGTGGGTGTGGCTCTCTCGTTCCTTGGTCTTTCCCTTGGCAAGGTAGCCAAAGTACAGTTTTAGGCAAGAAGGCATTTAGGTTGGGCGTGGCTCTCTCAAGCTTTGGCTCCTCTTGTGACATTGTATCAGGTCCATTGATAAGTTGTTTGAGCACTTAGCTTGGGCGTGGCTCTTTTGAGCTTTGTTCTCCTCTTATCAAAGTTCCACCTATTGAGTCTAAACTCATCTTTGGTAGCTTAGACTTGCTTATTTATAATTACTAAGCTTGTATCTAGAATTAGGCTCTACAAGCTTAAGGCTTGCAAAACCTCATGGTCTAGCTAGTTTGGGTGTTAGCCCATTCAAGCTTAGGCTTTTGGTTCCATTCCTCCACCTTTTCAACCATCCATCTTTCTTTAATTTCTCTTTCTTTTATCTTTTTTTGGCTCGAATACAGGAATAGTACCTCAATGGGCAACCAAATCGAGCATTCATCTTAAGGAGTGTAGTTGCCACATGTACTTACAAGTTGTCCTTGTGAGAGATTTGGTCCTTGTGAGAGATTTGGGCATTAGTTAGGAGCCTAGGCCGGGGACCTTGTCACAATCCCAATGCACGTAATGCCTAGGTATCAAATATTGCAGTTTATTGTCCCATCATGCAATCTAAAAAAACTGTGGGAACAATACCCTTTCCCTCAGACGTCTAGCATGGTCTGTCAGATGCGGATGCTAATCTACCAATGCCTGTGGACCCCATCAAAAGTATCATAGTCTTGGAAACGCAAGACCCCACTCCAGCACGAGGCCCTAATCTACTTGTCAACCAAGCAGCTCTCTAAGAGGACACACAACCGGCTCCGCTCGCTGAGCCCCAGGGCTATGTTGCTCACAATAAATATTCCCAACCCATTATTAGGAAACAGGAGGTGGGTTCGGCCCAGTCTCTCACAAAGAAAGCCTAATTTGTCCGTCAGAAGAAGAGAGGCTGGGAGGAGTCCCTGGAGGGGCCCAGTGAACCCAAGAGAGCCCTGTTGACTGGGAGTGGCCCAAACTTATCCCTGGAACCTAATCTGTCCTGTTCCATTTGGTCTATTATTAAACAATCAAGTAAGACCCTTTCCAAAGTCCCAATTCACCTTAGAAGAGGGAAGCGTCAGACTAACTCACGTCGCAAGAACAGATCATTGGCGGCTCTCACAAGGGATGAGAAGACTTCAATGGCCAGAGTGGTGGGCCATAACATGCCCCCCCTCCCCCGTCGTGGGCCATGAAACTCTGCTACTGGAATTATCGTAGCTTTAGGAAGGCCATGGTAGAGAGGTTCCTTAAGGGGGTGCTTCGCCAACACCTCCCTAAGGTGGTCTGTTTGTCTGGAACCAAGTATTCTCACCTGCGTAGTTAGTTTTGGGTTTTGGTTTTGCTAATGTAGTGGAAGTTCCCCCTCGCGGCAGGAGAGGTGGTATTTTAGTTGCTTGGAAACAAGGGGTAGTGGTTGATGTACAAGTAGTGTGTAATTTTTTTGTTAATTTTGTCGTATTGTCTAATCCCACGGATCGACCGTGGTTGCTATCTTTTGTATACGGACCCACTCTATTGAATGAGAAGGTGCAGCTCTGGTATGACTTGGATCGGGAGTTCCTTTATCAAGCCTTGGATGTGCTGTGGAGACTTTAATGCTATTCTCAATCAAACTGAGAAATGGGGAGGCCAACCAGTGGGGGCCTCCTCCATTACAGGAGACATGCAAAGGTTTTTGTGGAACACTGGTATGTTGGATCTTGGTTTCTCAAGGACCCCATATAGATGGTCCAACGGGAGGGAGCACTGATTATGGAGTGTTTAGACCGTGGGTTAGCCAATGGTGATTAGCGCACTTTGTTCCCCCGAGCGACTGTTAAATATTTACTTCGTTTGGCCTCTATCATACCTGAGTTTTTGTTTAACATAACATGCATTTGTCTATGAAATCGAGTTTGGGTTTAGTAGTGCATTAGGGGGTAATTAGTGACTATATGAAATTAATTAGTACTTGATGTATTAAATTCAAAACCTTGATTAGGACCCGATTAAATGAGAATTAGAGTTTGCAAGTAAATGAGTTTTTATTCAAGATGTTGAGAAGTACGTTTTGAGTCAATTTAATTTTTTAAGCTAGTAGGATGGATTTTCATCAAAAACCGAACCATATGATTTTTATTCTACTAATATATCGGGAGTTCATCCACGAGTTTATGATTAAATTTTGGGAAATTTTTATTTTTCAAAAACTAGTAGGTCGATTTATGGAATTGTGGATAGAGATGAAATTGTGGATAAAGATGACTTGTGGATAGAGATAAAGTTATGGATAGAGATGACTTGTGAATAGAGATGAAAGGATAATCTTTTGGATAATTGACGAAACTCAGCAACTAAGTCTTGGAAGCCTATAAATAAGGGGTTCGGCCTTTAGAAAATCTCACAATTTGAGTGAAATCATAGAGCTTTCACAGAGAAGAGAGAAACCGAGTACTGAATAAGACGAAAGGCTAGAGGAAGCAAGAGAGAATTCAAGAAGAAAATGAAGAAACAAAGCTTAGAAGATCATAGGAGCAGTTCGGCTACACTAGAGGTAAAGTTTAGTTGATTATCTTTGATTTCGATTCAAAAGTTTTCAAAAGAATTGTGTGAATCTCTTGTGTTTTTCAAAACTATTCTATCATCTATTGATGTTATTTGCATTCTTCCTATTCTTCATGTTCTTCATGTACTTGTTGTTCTTCGTGTTCTTGACGAAGAACAAACTCGTCATTTCAAAATAGTCTCATTTTTAAATTTCAATTCGCTTTAAAGTTGTTTTTTATACTTTGATCTGTTTCTTTTCAAAAAATTCCTAAATTCTATTTTTCAAAGCTTGAACATATTATTTTTCAAAACTCCTTTGTCTTTGATTATGTCAAAATTAGTTTTTTCTACATGGTGGTTAAGCCGGTTTTTAACCTAGAAAACAAGGTGTTGTTTTTCCTTCACAACGCTTTCTTTTGATTAATGTTTTATAATGTTTCTATGATTTCCAAGAGAAAGGGTTAAGGTGTTGCATATCATAAATGATATGTATGGGCGTTGACATGAGACATGCATACTTAACCTGTTCTTTGGAAAGGGATGTTTGATATTCAAGTATGGTTAAGGTGTTGCATATCATGAATGATATATATGGGCGTTGACATGAAACATGCATACTTAACGTGTACTGTGAAGATGTGACAGTATTGTGCACTAGAGGATGTGTACCACTTGTTGTGGCATTCTGACCTCTTCGTCATACGCGAGTAGATCCTTTATAAGGATACCGTATTCTACTTTGAGAGTAGTGCCGAAAAGATATGGTCTGTATTCTACTCTAGAAGTAATGCTGGAAAGATACGGTTCGTATTCTGCTCTAGGAGTAATGCCGCAAAGATACCGGGGTTACATATGTCACTCTGGTCCAGTAATTCACTCTGGGAGTGAGAGGAATGGTGGTGAAAATTGAAAAGATCATTATTAAATAATTGAGTCTTTTCCTTTATTTTTCACCTTTTGTTGTTGCATTGATGAACGGGTTTTCTTCAATGTCTTTCTTTTCATGCTATCTGCTATCTGTTTTACTAACCACTAGCTTTACTGAGTCATTTGGACTCACCGTTGTTTGTTAAATTCTTGTAGAAGAAGTTCAGAATCTACTTGGGAGAATTTACTAAGAGTTTGACTTGACTCATGAGGTCTTGATACTAAGCTGGTAGTTGAGTCTGAGTCACTGAGAACCTAGACATCATTGTTGAGAGCATCAATAGATGGATTGATTCAAGATCTCTTGATTATATGAAGAGGACAAGTAGAGGAGAATGAGATCAAGATCTTTGTGGATTGTACTTATGTAGTAGTTATTCTGCCATGTTTTGTAGACAAACATAGAAGGCGTAATTGATACTCTTTTGTGATACAAAGGTTGGAATAAAGGGTCTTGATGATGTTTATTTCTTAGAATCCTTTTGTTTTAACGATTCTCCCACTGACGGTAACCGCAGTTTAATAGCGGCTTCCATTAATATAAGACAGCGCTATCTTCACGATCCGGGCTATTACAGCCTCCGATCATGTGCCTCTTTTGATTGATACCTTGGGGGATAGCGATCACAACCCACAGCCCTTTCGCTTTGAAGAATTTTGGGCCGCTGATACCCGTAGCCATAGCATAGTGGAAGCTGCTTGGAGTCTACCTCATAATGGATCTCCTACCTATACTTTGTGCCAGTCTTAAGGCCACTAAGGCAGCTCTAAGACAGTGGAACAAAAAGTCTACGGGAATATTTAGACTAATCTCCATTAACTCCAGCAGCATTTGAATCAGGTGCAACAAGCTGTAGCCACTGACCCCGAGAATTCATGGCTCACTCTAAGAGAACAGGAGCTTAGTGTGAAGATTTTAGATGCGCAGAAGAAAGAAGCATCCCTTTGGCGCCAAAAGTCTCACATTACCTGGCTATGTACTCCCGACCTCAATACAAGGTTCTTCCACCTCTCTACCATTGTTCAACATCGTCGGAACTGTATTGATATGCTGAAAGATGATAATGGGGGATTGAATATCGGGCAGAGATAATATTGGTGGTCACATCACCACGTACTTTCAACGATTATTCACAGCACAACCTGCGAACTTTCCTTCATACGTGGAAGACCTTATTCCTACTATTCTTACAGATAGTGATAATGAACTCTTATGCCGCATACTTGACCCCCCTGAGATTTGGCATGCAGTCGAGTATTGGAAGCACGAAGGCTCCTAGACCAGACGGATTCACTGCTCTGTTTTATCAAAAATATTGGTCCACTGTAGGCTCCCAAGTTATCCGGATGGTTGAATAAAAAAAAATTGGAGTGGTTATCTGCTCAAACAGATGAACAATTCCTTTATAGCCCTGGTTCCTAAAATTGCAACTTCTGAAATGGTCAAGCACTACCGCCCAATTAGCCTTTGTAATGTCTACTATAAGATCATTGCAAAGATCTTGAGCAATAGACTCAAATTGGCTCTCCACAAGCTGGTGTCTTTGAACCAAAACGCCTTTGTTCCACCCTGTCACATTCAGCATAACTTGATCCTTGTTCACGAGATCATGCAGACTCTTAAGCAGAAAACCGGCAGGGGAGGGCTGATGGCGGTCAAAGTGGTTTTAGAAAAGGCGTATGACAAAGTGAGTTGGGAGTTTTTATTGACTGTTATGAAGAACTTTGGCTTCAATGTATCTCCACCGTTTCTTTCTCTGTTCTTATTAATGGCTCCCCATTTGGATTCTTTAAACCTAGCTGTGGACTGTGGCAAGGCGATCCTCTGTCGCCTTTCTTGTTTGTGCTGATCACGGAGGTCCATACGTGCCTCATTCAAACAGAAGAAGAGCATGGCCGAATTCATGGTGTCCAAATTGTACAATCAGCCCCTCCCATATCTAATCTTTGTTTTGATGACGATATTATGTTATTTTGCCATGCTAATGCAGGTGAAGTGAGGCAGCTTCAAAAATGCCTCCGTATTTTTGCTGACTGGTCAGGGCAAGTCATTAGCCTGCAGAAATCATTCATTCACTTCAGCAACAATCTGCATCCAAAAGTCAAAGACCAGCTAGCAAATATCTTACGGGTGCAGTGATTAGCTAATGGTTTCGACTTCCAAGCGCAACCTCTCTCCTCAGCCTTTTAGTTGCCCTATTTTTGTCTTTCAAAAATACCCTGCAACAATTAAACAAAGGTGCTTATAAAACTAAGGGCAAAAAAATGTAATAATGGCTCTAGTGGTGAGGGTCACATGCATAATTAAGCTCTTAATCCATTTTGCAATAACTAATTAACACACGTAAACATTTAATTATGCAATTTTGGCACTTAATCATGCAGCAAGCGTCTGAGGCAGGGAGCTATTTGGGGTTGCCGTTGTTTGTCCCTCGGTCAAAAATACACGCTTGCCACAACATTCAAGAGAAGATTTCTTACCGTTTGGCGGGGTGGAAGGCTCGTTCCCTCTCACAGGCTGGTCGTACGGTGCTACTTCGGTCGGTTATCTCAGCCATCCCATCCTATTGTGTGTCAGTATTTATGCTCCCTAAAAGGATGAACCGTGGGATTGATATTCGTATGAAGAATTTCTTTTGGGGTTTTGACGGTGACTCTCGCCAGTTCCATCAGAATCCTGGGAGAGTATTTGACGGCCTAAACCTTGTGGTGGATTGGGGCTGCGAAAAATGGAAGATGCAAACAGTGGGGAAGTTGGGTTGGGAAATGGCAAGCGGGAAAGATTGCTTCTGGGTCCGGGCATTAACAGCTAAGTACTGTAAGGGAGCGCATTTTCTACATGTTAATACTAGCCAGGGAGAAGCGTGGATTTGTCAAAGCGTTATGCAAACCCGAGACCTGGTCCATGCCGGTTTCTCTTGGCGGATCAGAGATGGTAAAGATCAATATATGTTGTGATCCGTGGGTACCAGACCTGCCGAGCCATCTTCCCACTCTGAAGACTGGGATGTTGGTAGAAAGACGTATCAACTGTGTTGGCGATTTAATTTGCGCTAGCTCCAATACTTGTGGAAGGAAGGCCTTATCCGCTCCCTCTTTGAAGAAGACTGCGATAGCCATTTTGCAGATTATACTCCCAGCCAATAAACTTCCGGATGTCCCCCGCTGGCTGCTCAATTCAAAAGGTGCATATTCTGTTTAGGATGCCTACCTATATGACTAGCAGGGCAAACTGCCGGATACGGGAGCCTTGACCTCCCAGGAGTGGAAGAAAATATGGCGACTAAAAGTCCAACATCGGCTGAAATTGGTGGCTTGAAAGGTGGCGGCAAATGCATTTCCACTGCGAAAGCTATATGCAGGCAGGCTGTCCCCTCTGCCAATAAGCGCCTGAACACTTATTACTGAGCTACCCCATTAGCATGAACTCTTTGGCGTGAAGGTCCATGGGCCATGGCCATTGATGGTAAATGACTTCGTGGATCACTCCATTCAGTCTTGGTTAAAGTTCTTGCTTAATTCTCACAACTTACAGCCCTCACACCGAAACAACTAGCACCTCCTGATGTTGGCCGTCTCTATTAGAATAGACTCTACTTGGTGCTCTCGAAACAAGAAGGTACATGAAAACCCCAATCCGGAGGTGAACCAACTCATTCGACTAGTCC
Organism: Morella rubra; assembly: GCA_003952965.2. Classification (NCBI taxonomy): domain Eukaryota; kingdom Viridiplantae; phylum Streptophyta; class Magnoliopsida; order Fagales; family Myricaceae; genus Morella; species Morella rubra. The sequence continues at coordinate 15,836,032 of CM025853.1, forward strand.
ACAGGAGATATGAAGCACACAGGGTAGCCTGGACCAAACCTATTCCAGACCAGTAGCATTTGTGGACACAACCAGACGCGGGGGCTCTTAAAATTAATTTTGACGTGGCCGTTAAAGCGAATCGCCCTTGTGCAGCAGCAGCATGCCGCGATAGCAGGGGAAATATCCTCAAAATCCGCCTCAGCAAAACCTATGGCTCATCCCCCTAGAAGGGTGAGGCTCGTGCTGCTTGTTTGGCTTTTTCTTTGGCTGCGGAATACGCGGGTGAAGTCGTTTTTGTGGAAGGTGATTCTCTCTCTCTGGTGGACCAGGTTCTCAGAACAAACTCTACTCCGGATTGGTTAATTGAAGGGGAAGTGTGGACTTTACGCCGCCTTCTGAGCCAAAATGACCACTGGCGGCTCCAATGGACATCTAGGGACGGGAACTCCCTGGCACATAATCTAGCTCGGTGGGGATGGTCACTTGATCGTCAGGGGGATCTGGGGGAGGTCCCTCCCAGTTTTCTTAATTGTGATAGCACTGCGTCTAGCAGCGTGCTGGTGTGATGTTCATATCATGTTACGTAAAAAAAAAAAAAAACACCGAACTCTGAACAAGGGTGCCAAGTATCAGTATTCATAACATGGAAATCATATGAAAAATCAATGGTGGATCACGAGGTTAAATATAATTTATCCTTTCATTCATCAAATTACGAACAATTTTGTTATCCTCCCCCTTTACTCTTTCGTAGCACTGTACTTTCTTTAAGTTTAATATCCTTAACAAAAGATCGAAGCGCATAATTAAACAGTATTGGTCAACTAGTTTAGGTTTTCATTGTGGTCAGAAACATCATGAATGAAAAGTCTAAAGAGCCTAAAAGGATACAGGAGGTGCCTTGAAATCTTTGTGCTAGACCTGTTCTGTTTCCCTTCAGCAAGCAGCATGGTAGACAGTATAATCAAATTTGGACAGCAATTTTAAGGAGCATTAATACTCGCCTCAGCTATTAAAGATATCCTACATCTTTTTCTCTTGAAGATTAGGTCCATAGATGACAGTGATGTTGGTGCCCTGGAACAAACAAGAAAACTAACCACATTTCAACCATTTTTTTCACTACATTTCAAATGGGTTGCAGTTGATTTGTATACATAATAATATTAGACTGAGTGAATTAATTCATATACGTAAGAGACTGCATATATGTACGGAGGACTAACCAGCGAAAGCATGGTAGTAAGAATGAGATCATTCAGAGGGGCTTCAGTACACGACAATGATATTCTCCAAGGGCCCAGATAGGAAAAATATTTCTGTACGCAGAATAGCTGATCATACAATTCTTGTTGAAGACTCCCATTATCTCCTGTACGATGAAAAAGTGCAAATCAGTAACCCACCTAACAGGCATTTATAATTACGTTTCTTCATGCTATTCAGACATTCATTGTTCTCAAAGATTCTTACGCTGTGTGGTCAAATAATTGTGGTGTAACAAAGACAGTGATTTTAGAAAAATCTATGTTATGCAGTCTATGAGTACTCAGATATCCAAACTGACACACAAGAAATTGTACCTCCTTTTTCTTGTGTCATTCTCAATATCATCCATCCAACAATCCGTAACTAATGCAATTTTACTCCCATAGAAATGGACTCAAGGACACAAACAAAAAAGAGAAAACGGATGCGCGGGTTTACCTCTTGAGGAAAATCTCCATTCTCCATTTGAGAATTTACTAGTATTCTTGCAGCCCGGTGCAATGGTGTTGAGTCTCTCTCAGCCTTTCAAAAGGGGGGAGAAAATAAAATGTATATATTGACCAGGAATGGTACGCAAGTAGGGCAACATGTGAGTTCAAAAAATCATTACGCTATAGTTACAGGTACACTGCTCTTGAGTTCTCTCAAATCACTAGATCATCCCAAAAGTTTAAGCTTGTAAGAAGATGTAGATTTATTTCCTTAATTCTCGTTCAGTCCACCTTATGTGCGAAACCAAACAGGATGTGGATCCATCTATTAGGAAAGAAATTTGATAATTTTTAAATGCAACATAAAGAATAGTCATGGTTCGAACTCGAGACGCTAATAACCATCTCGAAAACTTAAACTGAAAGAAAAAGAAATTTATTTAAGAAAGAATCTTCCACATAATAAGCAAGGGATGCAAACAATTACAGTTACTATTCCCCTAGCAAATAAACCTGTACATTTAAGACTAGCAAAGAAGCCTGCAAACACTCACATCAAGGAAGAGATGCAAGTTTTTAGCTCCTAGTGGGCAATTGTGCAACCACTAATGAAAGATTTTGCCTTAGGTAGTACTCCACAGATATGGCAAATGCTCTAAATTAACTGCACATTACTAAAAGTATTTGCCACTAGAACTACTTTAGAAAAGGCAAAAACCCTAAAAATCCACGCCAGACAATCTTTAAAGAACCATGGTTTGAACTCAAGAAGCTACTACAACACCTAGTCAAATAACCAACAGTCTCAAAAGCTTAAACAGATAGAAAAAAATAGATTTATTTCCTCAAATTATATTCTCTAACAAGATGCATCATTTAAAAGACATCAAAAGACGTTTATTACACAAACTTCTATTTCAATTGTGATTGCTAGATTTAGGAAAAAAATCTTCCATATAAAAGAAGGGATGCAAACAAATACAGTTCAATTCCCCTAGGAAATTGTTAAGGAAAGCAAATTAGGGATTGTGTTGTTATGAAAAGATTTTAGTGTAGTTATGGTGGTTGAGAATTGCCATGTGTAGAGCACTAGGGTTTTGCATTCTTTTCTGCCACATCCTCTCCTCATAGGACGTCTGTTTCTTTTTTGTTCTTTTTTATCTTTGCTAGTTCTTTTATTTTTCTTGTCTTCATTCTCCTTTTAATTTTCACGGTGATATGAGTGGCACCACATCTGTCAAGACATTGGATTGTGGTTGCCGCCACTGTGCATGTTGGTTTGGTGGATGGCAAAACTGAGCATGGTTGCCGGGGTAGAAATAATAGCCCTTTGCGACAGAAAATTTTGAGGGTTGTTGGGAGTTGAGGTTCAATACTTTCTTGATGATTTCGGTGGTTTCTGGTATTGGTTTTTGGTGATTTAGGCGGTTTTGGCGAGTTCTGTGGTCGCTGATGGTGGTTTAGGCTCTGTTCCAGTTATTGTTTATCTCTCCAGTGTGTTTTTCAGGTTGCCATTGCCAGTGTGTTCTGTGGTGTATTGCGGTCTTTCAGCTGTATTCAGATATTAGAATTTGTGAAAAAAGTGTAAGAGCTTGTGAAACGGTGTTAGAGTTTCTGAAAAAAAAGTGGTTGTAAAAAAGTTTACAAAAAGTTTTTGGGGTTGACAAACAAAGGCTAAAAATAAAAATAAAAAAAGGGAAAAGAAACAAAAATGAAGAAAGGGAAGGAACACTATCAGAAGCAAATAATGATTTCCACTTACATTATAAGCTAAGATTTGGTCTCCTCTAGTCTCAAACATAAACACATTAACCTGATGTGATTCAAACTTAAGAGCTAAAGAATTTTTTTCATTTTTTTTCTTTCTGAGAAAAGGAAGAAAAAGGAAAAGGAAAAGAACTTGTTAGAAAATATTCACAAACTAAAAACTTTACCAGCACTGATATTCTTTTTAGATTCAAATTTATCATCCAAATGATTGTGCACACTAAATAGGGTAATTTCTGTTGTGAGTGTGTGGGTGGGGAGGTGGGGAGGTTGATTCATACCTGTTGAGCATCAATGAGGGCCAACATCGCCCACCCAGTATTGACAATATGTGGTTGATTGTCTTTGAGATTGGTATAAACCTGTTCAATAAGAGACTAAGTTCATCTGCACATTGCAGTTGCACAAGAATACAAGCTCTAAGTATAGTGCCAATTCTTTAACTCTTTTGTCAGTCCGGCATCATCGCTGGAGTAGACTCATAAATGGAGCAATAGATTCTAAAAGAAAAAACTTTGTGACACTGATTCCATCTCTTTGGTCGCTTCTTTTCATTATTTAATAAATCTTATCAAACCAGAGATTTTGGACTATTAAAATAAAATTTCAACATATACTCTTCTTTGCCTTTGTAATTTGAACAATCAAGAACAACATAAGAAAGGTGAAACAGCTCTGGAGGCCTTCCTGTGATTAAAAGTTATTTCAACAATGTAAATTATCTTTCTGTGTTTCTATAGCTATAGCTCCTTAAAGGAGTTGAGAAGATTTATTCTTGGTATTCTTTCATTGAAACTACCACTTTCTCTACACACTTGTGGGCTTTTTCTGCACATTGGTGAATTCGAATCAATAACCTCAAACTTGAGAATTCCAACTATATCTCTCAAATTCCATTATGTCATTAAAGACAAACAAAAAGAAAAGAAAAAAATGGAAAGGTAAAGTATAGTCATAGTAGAAGTACTGTGAAGCTAATATGATGTTGACATCAATATATTCCTTGGATTTCCTATTAAGTTTCACCAAGCCAGAATATACAAAGAGGGTTAGAACACCCCATCTGATTTGGGCCATTTAACAAAACAATTACACCCAGCAACTAAAATATTTAACAGGCTTTCAAAGAACAGCAGAATAATGACAGGAACAGGTCAAGTTTTATTAAATGGATTCTACAGATAACCCATGGGTCCCAAAGAAAGACTTCATCAGTTTTAAACCACCAACCTGACCATTACTTTTTTGAAATATACCTCAAAAGATGGCTTTTTCAGTATTAAGATTGTGCTGACAGACTAACCTTTCCACCCTAAACTATAGGGTAGCAGATGTGATCTGTTACTGTGAAAAGATTTAAGTACGATATGGTTATTTACATAATTGTGTGGGTACTAGGTTTTCCTCAGAATAACATGTGTGTGTGAGAGGCAACGTAACTTTTTATTTCCTTCTCTTATCTTCTCCTTTCTTTCTTCCCTTTATTTTTTTTATTTTATTTTTTATTTTTATTTGAGTTGAGCTTTATTGCAAACCAAAAGGAGGTACAGACAAAGAGCTATACTCTAAATCATACTTTATATTCCTCTTATACAAAGTTATCAACAGTTACAAAGGAAAGGGACAACATTCAGAAGAAGTTATGCAACTTGGGGGAACATGCGAACTTCTTCTTACTGTAGGGTTTGGGAAGGCATTTTGAAAACCATCACACACAAGAGGTCAGTGAAAACTGCTGCAACTTGATGTTAGCAACTTGGAACATGAGTAGGAAAGGCATTTAAGGGCCCAGAAGTGTTTAAGCCTGAAGGTAATGGAGGAAAAAATGCAAAATCCTCTTCCTTTCTGTCGACCAGAATATTCTTTTCCACTGGGCCTTGATGACTCCTCATCAAGGACAGTAACCAGAAGTGAGAACCATTCAATGACAGGTAAAGATACTTACCCCATACATCAGCCTTTTGAATTTACATTAAACCATTAATCCATTGCACAGGCTGATGATGCTTTTATTTTATTTTATATAGATACATCAGACAAGGCTTTTCCTAGAAATCTGCAGGAATAACTGAAATGCACTTTTGATTATCTGGGTTTTACGCCCTTTTGCATGCCTGACCAAGGAGTAGCTTGTGAATCAAGAGCCATCAGACAAAGGTAAGTAATATTCAGGTAGAAGAGATTAATTAACTACAGACGGAGTCCATCTCTCTCTCTAGGGTAAAAGTGTTTCATGATTCGGAACCCACTATACATCAGTAAAGGAGAGAACTTCTAATATAAGAGAGTTGGCAAATATAAAAGTCAAACTGTATCGGAAGGAATACTATAAGCTCTACTCCTGGACATGAAGACAAAAGATAGTGTGAAATGATAGGTCACAAAACTTTTTTGACATGATAGGTAACTTTCTCCCCAACCACCTGAAGGAAGCTCTTTGGACAACAGATAGTCACATGCTTTTCTGATGTTAGAGCAATCCTTGTATGTCCTACCAGCAGCTACCAACCCCTTTATCCCAAACCATCCCGCATAGGTGAAGCAGACTCCCCAGGATCCATACCTATTTCAATTATTCAAATTAACTGGAGGCAAGTAAATTCAAGCATCAATGTAAAATCAAAGATATAGGAGTGACTAATTAGGTTAAACATATATTCTAATACAAATAAATTCAAGCATCAATGTAAAACTGAAACATAATGTGAAAGCGAACCAGGAGCCATCTGATGCCTGTATCTCTTCAATGTACTCTGCAGCTTTAGAAATACACATTTTTATTTCTTCACTCCTATGCCCAGGATATAATTTCTTGAATAATGTGAGTGCTTGAATTGCAGCTGATGTACATTCAACATACCTACATGGTCACCCAGTCAGCACAATGTACAGTTTCTTCATGAAAGGAAGATAAAAATTTAGAAACATAGACAACGAATCATGGAGAAACCTTACGGGTAATCAATGACAATATCACCAAAAGTTTCAGCAGGATTGATTAACTGAAAATAGAACAGAAACAACATGAATGCAATAGAGTCTCAGCATTATCCAAACAAATTGCTGCACAGGATAACAGCACGAACATTACTATGAAGCCAATTACAATCGAAGAACATGTAGTTCAGCAAATCAGCATGGCGAACACTCATAAATACCATTCAACCATTGTTACCAAGCCTCCTGCTATAAGTAGATTAAGAGAGTAAATCATCTGCATCCTCTCTCATAGCATGTCCTTGTTTGCAGCCTAATTCCCATGAAACAGATACATATTTAAACTAAGAGCTATATTTTAAGTTTCAGGGAACTTCGAATCAAACAGTCCAACAAATTGTTACATGATCAACTATCACTATTTAAAGGGTTGACATACCATACACTGATGAAGTACCGACTGAGATACGACATCTTACCAGTCTCCATTTCTTCAAAAAGCGATTGAATCGATAAACCACAGGAAAGTCACAGGAGTTAATCATTGTAATACCACACTTTAGTTCCAACCTCACTCCATTGCTTTATCTTCTTCCAACAATCCTTCTTAGTGATGTACTATTGTACATAGTAATACCAAAAATAATAAAACATAGTGAACAGCTTGTACGTGCACACTTATCAGGGCAATCAATGGTATCAGCCAAGGCTAACATAGGAGCCATTAGGTGTGCTAAGGCTATGAGTTCCACGACATCTAAGGTCATCTTTCACTCCTAAATGAAGTGTCAGTAGTATATTTTCAGGATGTTAGAGTTGAAAAGATACAAATAGAGAAGATGGCAAAAGAGAGAAGAGAGAGGACCCAATCAATCTAGGGTTCTCCTCTATTACCATATTATTTATACTAGTGCTTCAATAAACATGTTAATAAATGCCCCTAATATCAAGTAGCATAATATTTGTCAACACTCACCCTAAAGCTGGTGCGAAGATATCTCACACGCAAGGACGAAGCCAAGGGGGGCTGGGGGGGCCATGACCCTCCTAACCCTTCCAAAATTGACTTAAAAACATATTTTTTTTAATTATTTTAAAGGATTTTTGACAGTGTATTTATGTTTTATTCATTTTGGCGCCCCCCCCTCACAACCCCCCCCCCCCCCCCCCCGGGGCCAAAAAAACAAAATATTTTTTTATGTAATTGGCTCCTCCAATAACCAATTCCTGGCTTCGTCTCTGCTCACATGCCCAGCTTGCACAAAGCCATATGAAAGAAATTCTTATCAAAATTCGTAGTCCGTTGCAAATTGTGAATGACACCATAGTTCAGAGATGAAAAACATATTTAACCCATATCTGAAATATCTAGGATAAGAACTGGGAACTTTGAGCTTTAGAAAGATGCTTAGGATGACCAAACCTTTTCAAGATTTGACCTATGTCAAAAATGCACAGACTATATTTAAGGGGAAAAGAATTCAACTAGAAACTGGTGTTGCCTGTTTGAATAGTGACTTCACTCTCAAAAAGTAAACTAGGGTTTGAGACATGCGATGTTTGCTGTGCACAGAAACACAACAAATTTTGAGATCTTGAGGCTAACGTTCAGGTCACATTTGAAATTTATTTGATTGGCTCAAAATAGAGATTCATAAGTTAGGGCTCAAAGAATGTTTAGCGGATTGCTTGAAATGCTGGACAAAAAATGTTCAATATTTAGTTCCCTAACTGGTTTAAAAATCATTCGGTATTAGATTCTCCATTAAACCTACGTATACAAAGACATGTTTCCGCTACGTTTACAGCAAGCTGAAAGTGATAAAAAGAAGGCTACAAGCCTTTGATTTCCCATTATAATGTTTCTTTAACCACCACCTTTATGCAAATCCATCCTCCCAATCCTACAGAGGATTCGATGGTGAATTAAAAAATACAAAATTTGACAATCATGGATTTGAGCAATGACAAGATGGATTACTTGAATAGATGTCTTGTGGGCTTGAGTCAGAATCTAACTCCTGAGTCTTGAATTGATATTTCTCAACAGTGCCATTTGTTTAGATTGAATTTGGTCCCTTGATTTTTTCCACAGGAGTTGTCCTTATAAAAGATCTTACGTGCTCTGATGATTGGTTAGTTGATAGATTGTGGTACTTGAATAATCAACAACAGAAATAATATATATTGAGATATGTTAAGGAAAGGAAATTAGTGCTTGTGTAGATATGGAAAGGATTGGGGTAGTAGTTCTAGTGATTTAGATTTTCTATATATGTAGTCAACTATTGCTCTATCTAATCAGTGTGAGAGAGAAAAGAATCATTGCTTCCTTATCTATTTTTCTATGCATACTCTATTCTCTAGAACAGGGTATCAGAGCTGGGGTTTGCAAATTCTTTTTCTGCCACCTCTCCTTTCTATTCGAGACTTCTCTATCTGTATCTTTTATTTTTCTTTTCTCACACTCCGTTCTGGTGATTCTCCGATGGAGAGAGGAAGAAATTTGGATTTTATTTTTTTCTTTAAAGACAAGTTGAAAAAAAAAGGACAATGAAAATGAAGTTAAAGAATTTATTAGTTGCTAATATGTCATGAGCTTTATATTGAAAGCAAATAAGTTCCAATAATAACACATTGCATCTATTGACGTTCACCTCTCTAGAAAAGGATGACATTTGGCATTAAAAAAAAGCGAGAAAAATGTGGATTTGATAAAATTGGAACTCAAATAAAACCTAATTCAGATTACAGGGGCTTGATACATACTAAACTAACAATCACCATAATTTCTGCAACTTCCAATACTTGGTTGACCATCTCATCATCTATGGAAGAATGGGCCAAGCAATTAAAAGGCATTATATACAAGATTTAAAGGTAAAATAACTTTTTTTTAAATTTCATTCCAGAAACTCTATAGTTTTCTTCCCCATGGCCTAGTATGAATCACAATATTAACGTGACCAAATTCATTCAAATAGGCCCCAGTGTCATGATACATGTTCATGAACTTATTTAAAAACAAAAGAAAGAGGGAAACAATCAAGCAAGCTACCATGTGAACCTATTAATATGGAAGAATGAGGCCTTAATTGAAACTTCAAGGACAAAGAAAATCCATGGTAAGAACTTTATTATGAAAATTCCAAGTAGTAAAGAGGCCTTGGGCACTTATACTAATTACCTCTAACCACTGAAAGGATCTAGTCAATTCATAAGTTGCAAAGCCACCATCACTATTCTGTAGTTGTTCCAAAAAAGGCAACCATTAGAGAATCATTACAATACATCTGCTACCAAATTAGATACTGATCTACCAACAATAACAGACAAAAGCAGGCTGTAAAAAGAATCATGACAAAATAGCAGAACTAACACTGGAAGAAGGTTTGCAGAGAAAAAAAAAAAACACTGGAAGAAGCTTCATACAAAAGCAGACTGTTTTCCACAGCAAAAACGAAAATCCTTGTGGAAAAACTTTTTAGCATTCTACATATAGAGCCAACCCAGACTCCTTAAGACACTCATGAAAAAAAGATATGCATAAGAAAAAAATGAGAGTAGATAAACCAAATCCTTTCTTGGAGAAACTTCTTCTCCTCTTCCATCATTACTAACTATACTGCTTTTCAGACAGAAGAAAATGAAAAACATGCTATAGTCATGAAATTACAAGTCTCAGTGAACCTTTTACAGTAGTTAGAGAAAATAGGTGCTCAAAGTTAATATTATTGAAAACAGAATAATGTTTTCTGTACTGATTGAATAATTCTATACAAGCTATTCTCTCTAATTATAATACAATCGAGTTAAAATAAAAGGAAAGAATAATCTCCTAATTTAAGAGTGTGAATCTGTCTAAATATGGTCTAAATGATCTCTTGTCAATCTATCCCTCTAATCACTCCACATTAATCGGGATTTCAACACTCTCCCTTCAGTTGGATCATAAATGTTGATCATGTCCAACTTGTAAATGAAATCTTCAAAATTCTGTCGGGACAGCCCTTTGGTGAAGATGTCTGCAGTTTGCTCTTTAGTAGGAACGTAAGTCGTACAGATTATTCTACCTTCCACCTTCTCCTTGATAAAATGTTTGTCCACTTCTACATGTTTGGTCCAGTCATGCTAAATTGGATTGAGAGAAATGTTGATCGCAATTTTGTTATAGCAGTAGAGTTTGATTGGAAATTTTACAATGATGTATAGTTCTTCTAACAGTCTCTTTAGCGAAATCCCTTCACATATCCCTTGTAATACAGCTCTAAACTCCGCTTCAACACTACTTCTAGCCACTACATTTTGTTTCTTACTTCTCCAAGTCACCAAGTTTCCCCATACATAAGTGCAATATCCAGTAGTAGAACATCTATCTTCCTTTGCACCAGCTCAATTAGCATCTGTGAAGACTTCTACTCCTCTACTTTCATTCTTTTTGAAGAATAGCCCCTTCCCCAAGGAGCCCTTGAAATATCTAAGGATTTTGTAAATAGCTTCTTGATGAGCTTTAGTTGGTGAATGCATATAATGGCTTACCACACTTACTGCAAATGCAATGTCAGGTCTAGTGTGTTAGGTAGATTAGCTTGCTGACAAGTCTTTGATATTTGCCTTTCTCAATGGAGTTTCCAATGTCTTCTACTTTTCTTCCTGCTTCAATAGGTGTCACTTGGTTTACATCCCAACATGCTAGTCTCGATTAGAAGATCAAGAACATACTTTCGTTGAGAGACACTAATACCCTTTTTGATCTAGCAACTTCCATTCCAAGAAAATATAGCATCTGTCCCAAATCTTTTACTTCAAATTCAGTTGCTAGAATTTTCTTTAGTTTCTCCATCTCCACTATATCATCTCCGATTAGGATTATGTCATCGACATATACAATTAGAATCGTCTTCCTCCCATCTTCAGATTGGTGGAAGAACATAGTGTGGTTTGACTGCCCCTACTAATATCCTTGATTCTTTACCACTTTTGCGAATCTATCGAACCATGCTCTGGGTGACTGTTACAGACCATACAAAGACTTTTTAAGTTTACATACATAGTTTTCTTCACCCTCTCTAAAAAAACTTGGTGGTGTTGTCATGAATACTTCTTCTTCTAGTTTGCCATTTAGGAATGCGTTCTTGATGTCAAGTTGTTGGAGAGGCCAATCCAAATTTGTTGCTAAAGACAAAAGAGCTCAAACAGTATCAACTTTGCCACAGGTGCAAAGGTCTCTATGTAGTCAATGCCATGGGTTTGTGTATACCTTTTTGCAACAAGGCGGGCTTTGTACCATTCTATCGTCCCATCCGCATTATATTTTAAATTAAAGACCCATTTGCAACCAACATGTTTCTTTCCTCTCGGTAAATCTATCATCTCCCAAGTTTCATTTTTTTCTAAGGCCCTTATTTCTTCCATTACTACTTCTCTCCATTTTGGAACCTCCAAGGCCTCCTAAATATTCCTTGGAATGTCTACACTACCAAGGTTAGAAGTAAGGGCACGAAACCTTGTAGATAGAGCATTATAAGATATGAATTTGGAGATAGGATGGAGAGTACATGACCGAGTTGGTTTTCTTAGAGCAATGGGTAAGTTAGTATCAAGAGATTTTGACTTACCGAAATTGGGAGGATACTCATGGAGACTTGGAGCTATCACCGGTTCCAACTCTCTTGGTGCCTCGGGTGTGAGATGATCAGTGTACCTTGATTTTGGCTTTCTGGAATAAACAAGTATCTCCTTCGCATTTTGTTGGTCTACATCTCCCCTTAAGGTACAGTTTTCTTCTATAGATGGCATATTAGAATGGGAGGTTAAGATCAGTGTTTGAGACAGTTCAGAAGGAGAAATATTGAAGGCCAAAAACCGAGCTTCTTCTTCACTCAAAGGCTCCCCCTGAAGAGAGGGCTTTTGGAAGTAAGGAGTGTGTTCAAAAAAGCTAACGTCAAGGCTAACAAATATCTTTTTTGTGGACGGGTCATAACATTTGTAGCCTTTTGAGTAGGAGAGTACCCAATGAAAACACACTTAAGAGCCTTAGGATCCAACTTGTTGCGATGATGGGAATGAACATGAACAAAGGTGGTACAACCAAACACTGAGGGAAACCCGAACAGAGACATGAGGTAGGGAAACAATGCTGGAATTTTTGAAGAGGTCTCTCGAAAGAGAGACACGGCTAGGTATTCTATTAATGAGGTAGGTAGATGTCAAAATTGCATCACCCCTGAACATTTTTGGCATGTTTGTAGTAAACATCAATGCACGAGCAACCTCAAGGAGGTGGCGATTTTTGTGTTTGGCAACTCCATTTTGTTGGGGAGTGTCGACGCATGAACTTTGGTGAATCATCCCATGTTTTTGAAGATAATCTCCCAGGCTAGTATTGAATTATTTTGTGACATTATCAATGCGCAAGATTTTGATGTGTCTGGAATTGTGTTTGAACCATGGAATGAAAATTGATAAACATAGACCGAACATCGTTTTGTTTTTCAAGAGATAAACCCAACAAACTCAAGTATGATCGTCAATAAATGTAACAAACCGTTTCAAATGAGTACGATTAAACACACAAGAAGGACCCCATAAATCACTATGAATCATTGTAAATGGTTGGAATGATTTGTATGTGAATTGTGGGAATGAAGTACAATGATGTTTTGCAAGTTCACAAATTTCACATTGAAAATCAAAGGATTTGTTATTCAAAAAATGAGAAGAAAACAAACGTCTTAGATATTGAGAATTGGCATGACCTATTCTAAAATGCGATAACAAAATGCCATTATTTCTAGGGACAGATACAGAATCACAAATTACAGTTTAACCTTGTTCACTCACAGCAACCTCCTTAAAGTAGTAAAGTCCCTCACACTCCTTAGCACTACCAATCGTCTTCCCCGATGATAGGTCTTGAAACACAGTGAGAGGAAAGAAATTTAGCAGAACAATTGGAGTCTTTTGTCAACTGTCTAATAGACAATAAATTGCAGGACAAATTTGGAACATGAAGGATAGATGTGAGAGTTATAGAGTCAGAGATTCGAATACTCTATTTTCCTACAACAGATGAGAGTACTCCATCTGCAATTTTTACTTTAAGATTGCTAGCACAAGGTGAGTAAAAGGAGAAAAGTTGGTACGAATCAGTCATGTGATCATAAGCGCCTGAGTCAATAATCCAAGGATTTCTGGATCAGGAGGTACTCAAAGCGCTGAAAAGATTACATTTGTGTGCTAAGGAACTGAAAGAGACATTCTCGGATGACTGATCGGATGTTTGGAGGCTAGAAAAGATTTTGTAGAGTTGTTCCATCTATTCAGGATTAAATGCACTATTGGAAGATGTGTTGTTTTCCGCCTGGGGTTTCTCTGCAAGATGATCGAGATTAGCTTGGTAGCCATGATTTTGGTTGATCTGTCTTGGTTTCCAGTCTACCGGCTTCCCATGGATCTCCCAGCAAGTGTCCTTCATATGGCCAGACTTGTAGCAATGATTACACCAGAGGTGACTCTTTTGCTGTCTTGGGCCGGATCCAGCTTTGGGTCCTTTAAACATTAAGGTTGACATTTTAGGCCCACTCGGCCCAATAGACATACGCTCTGTCATCATCACTTTGCACGGAGTATCTCTTTTCTCCTAAGTTCTGAAACTACTTCACGTGTTGAAGGCAAAGAACGTCGCTTGAGTATTCTACCTCTAACGTTGTCCAAATCGCGGTTGAAGCCAACGAGAAACTCATACACTCGTTCGTTTTCAAGTTTCTTCTTGAACGGAACGCTGTCTCCAGAGCACTCCCACTCTTCATCGAAGCTTAGATTGAGTTCTTGCCAGAGAGCTATCATCTCCAAGTAGTAGTTGATGACCTCCTTCTATCCTTGCTTTATCTACCACAATCGGGTCTTAATGTCGAAGATCTGGGAGGAGTTTTCAACATCAGAGTACGTCTCCCGAACCACATCCCAGACATCTTTTGCCATCAGTAAAAACAAATAAGTCTTTCCGATGAAAGGTTTCATGGAGTTCAGAAGCCATGCAATCACCATTAAGTTTTCTGACCTCCATTTTTACAGAGAGGTAGCTTCAGTCGATGGTGGCTGTTTTGTCTCGCCGGTAAGATAACCCAACTTTCCTTTGCCATCGATCACAAGCTTAATAGATCGAGCCCATTCACGAATATTTTTTCCATTCAGTTTCTCCACCGTGAGATGAAATGACGAATTGTCAAGTCCATTTGAGCCCCTGGTAGGGATAGCTGATGTCTCACTAGAGGAATTTTAAAAGGTTACCAACCCTTTGTTGTTGATGGCGGCTACTGTCATTGATAGCTAGGGTTAGAGGTAACCTGGCTTCGATACCATGAAAACATAATAATGTTCTCTGTATTGATTGAATAATTCTGTACAAGCTGTGCTCTCTAATTATAATACAATCGAGGTAAAATAAAAGGAAAGAATAATCTCCTAATTTAAGAGTGCAAATCTGTCTAAATAAGGTCTAAATGATCTCTTATCAATCTATCCCCCTACATTAATCAGGATTTCAACAATTATCGCCATCTATGAAACCGCCCTTGGAAGTCGAGGACCACCTACACCTATATAAAACTTTTAGATGCTTGAAAACACAAGCAGGCCCACACTGATAGAACAACTGTTTCCTAGCATTTGATTAGGCAGCTATTGCACGTCTTATTAAGTACTCTAAGATCTAACTAGCTTGACAAAGCCTTTGAGTTGACTAGCTGAAGTAAATTAAAAGAACCCTAGTGTCACACTTTAATTAATTCCACCATTAGTGTAAGCCACTGTGACTTTCCCCAGCCATTATCCAGAATTCTTTTGGTTAGATATGTTATGATCCTAATTTATGTTCCTACATCAGATTCCAACACCTGAACTTCTAACGGATCTAATGTTTACCTGTAAGGAAAGGATAACATTTACAGCATCGTATAACCGCTTCACGTCTAACGATTTCCCCACTGCTTCTGATGGAATTTGTGATAGTAATAAAACAGCCTGTACAAGAGAATATATCTCAGAAGATCTTCTCAGTCTATGAAGTCTGGTTCTGCTTGGTCTCACTTTACCTTCAATCCTTCAGCCGTGCAGTCAGAAATAGGCCATCCATGATCTGCAGTTGAGAATGGCCAAGCACCTTTGGAAATGTGACGATACCAAAAATTTAGATCTCCAGGACAATCTGCTAAGACCTTCAAGCAAACAAAGCACAATTAGTCATTTAAGGATGCTAAGAACAATATTGAAGAGACAATTAATTATAAAAAATAAAAAGAGAGTTAAAAAAATCATTTCTGCTGAGAACCTGGGAATCCTTTATGTACTCGTGAGCTTTTCTTAAAGTTGGTGCATATTCTTCAGCGATGTTAGTTGATATAATCGCTTGAACAGCAAAAGCTGTATCCCATAATTGACTGCCATTATAACCCTGCATCAAAATGATTATCAAAAAACAAAAGGTACTATATCATCAGAATCTCAATACTAAAGTCAGTGAAATATGATCGTGGCCAAAAAAATCCTACATCAAGTAATTACAAATTCCAAAATAGTACCAAATCCAAACTGACATAAGGTGACAAATGGGAGGTTGGAGGGAGGAGAGAGAAAGAGAGACTCATAAATCAGGCAAAGACTGTCTAATGCTTGGACCTGCATTTTCATGCCATCTTCGGCAATCCACAAATAATCAAAGATTCTTGGTAGATGCAATTTGAATTTTTCTGAGTTCGGATCCTCCGCCCAACAACAAAGCATGTTTAACACCTGCGTTATCCACCAAATACATGAAGAAGCAAGGATGGAACTAACAATAAGTACAGAGTGTGCCTTCAAGTGAAGGTGTCAAGCTAAAGAAACTAACTGATTTTGACTCTTCAATTCATATTACATTTGACAGACAATAAAAAATCCTCCTAGCTTCAAATGAACTTCCTGGCATACCAAAATAAAATAAAAAAAGACGAGCAGAATCGACAATTCATAACAATACCTTATTTACAGGCCCTATGCATAAATACCGAGTATTTTCATCTTCATAGTGGATATGCTCCATTATAGTGTGCAAAGCCTTCTCCCTTAACCTTTTTGCAGGCCAACACATAAAAATAGGTTCGTATGCATGGTAAAGAGATGCCCAAAGGATATCCTGGACCAGTGGATGTGGGTAGTATAGATCTTCCTAATAATATTTGTAACAAAAGAGAGTGTTAAACATAACAGAAGTTGCAAATGACCTGTTATGAACTATAAGTGCTGTCGCATGACTGTAGCTACAAAGTGTGAACTTTCTGTTTTTTTTTTTTTGGATGTGATGAATAGGCTGCTAACGTGCTACATTAGATGAACTGAAATAGAATGAAAGAGAAAGAACAGTACAAAGGCTGTACTAAACTCACTCAAAGCATACAAGCAAAATAGCTAACAAATTCATGAAAATCTAAGAAAGGACCCCATCACAGCATTAGCCCAAAGATAAATGGAAAGTAAGAAAGTGTCCTGCAACTGATTCGAAGACATAGCAGAATCATCAAAGCATCTTCGATTGCGTTCCCTCCATAAGCACCACCAAATACATAACGAAACCATCTTTCAAACCATTTTAGCCAATGGATCCATTGAACGAACAATAGTTTAAGCTAGCTTTAATTTAACAGACAGAAAACATATGATTGAAGATAACCGAATTGCAGATACGCAACAATGAAATACTCTGAACTGGCAAGCACTATGGTATTTTGACACACTACATTAAAGAATATGATATTACTCTTCATTGGACTCTGCAGCTAGTGAGAACTAATTATTTTTAGGTCCTACGGGACACCATGGCTTTCAAGTTTAAAGATTTTTTAAAGGTCTACAGTCCAGGACCAGTTCTTTTCCTCGGAAAACTAAATTTAAAGTTAAAGCTCTACCAGGAGTAGCATTCTTCAGGATAACAGCTTTTGGGAAGATCCATAGGACCGATAGCTTTTGGGAAGATCCATAGGACCGATCGTTTGGGAAAGCACGGAATACTCATTGTGGATGGCAGGCGCAAGTGCAAAATGGAATGAACAGAAAGGGACAAGATATATCTTTCAACTTATAAACACAGCATGCCACTGACTTCTAAGGGAATGTTCATTTGTAAAAATATTCTAGGCTACAAATGAATGCAAAAAAAATTTACAAAACGAACATCCAAAATCTCAAAAAATTACACAAACACTAATACTTTTAACACAATCTCCAACAACTTTTCACATAAATTCCAATACCTTTTCAAAAAAAAAATTCTAACAAATCTTCTCTCTCCATACTTTTTCACCAACTTCAATACTTTTTTATTAAAAAATTACATCAAATCATCTCTCTACACCTTTTTACAAACTCCAATAAAAATTAAATATCTTTAAAATTTTACACCAACTTTTACATAAAAACCTATAAAACTCCAATCTACATAAATATTCACAATTCTATCAAAAATCTTACAATTTTTTTATAAAACGAACTTCCCCTAAGTGGACATCCTTACCAAGTTCAGTTATGTAAATAAAATTTCCTCAAGCTTATTTCATGATGAACACAACCCTGCTAGCAAAGAGAGATTGCCCATGACAAAAAAACTCTATGTGCATCTCAGAATCCAGCTTCTACCACTAAAACCTCAGTTTAATTTCTGAATGGAAGAAAAGCCAAACTATCATATATGTGCAAATTCATCTAAGAACGCTATAGGACTTTGGTTTTTAGGTCAAAGAATGGGATGTTGAAACCCGGCCACTAAGATGTACAGCTGCAGAGCTTTCCCAACGTGCAACTCTTCATGACGGTTCCAATTACCACCAGGCAAAGACACTTGTGAATTAGAACACTAATGTCAAAGGAAAGATTTGCTGGCCATTAAGCTAGCCATTAAATCCAGCAACAGTTAGATACTTTCTTTGTCCACTTCAACAGCAAGAATTACTTGGCTTGGGCATTTCAGTCCAAAATCTTTGTCACCCACAAGGATCTGTGAGATTATATTGATGGCAGTAGTCCTTCTCCAGATAAAGACAGGAAAAGGAGGAACATGCCATATGGGCAGTTAAGGATGCTCAAGTTACGTCATGGATTCTCAAATCTGTTGAGCCCAATATTATTCCGAATTTTTGGCTGTCCAAACTAGCTTCTGAAATGTGGATCTATTTGAAGAAGCTTTATAGTCAAACAAATACTGCCAGACGGTTTCAATTAGAGCTCGAATTATCCAATCTCACATAGGACAGCCTCTCCCCATCTCTGACTTTTATTCTGTTTTAATGAATCTTTGGACGGAGTATATTAATATTGTCTATGCTACTAGATCTCCTGAAACTATAAGAGGGATCAGTTTCTAAAAACTCATATTAGAATTTGAGGCCACAAGATCCAATTTCATGAACTGAGAGTTTGTTCCACATTGGATGCATGTCTGAATGATCTGATCTCTTTAGTGAGGTGAAATGTATTCTTACTCACACAGCAATGGAACAACGTCACTCCAATGTGGCTTATGCAGTGCAAGAGAGGAGCCGTAGGAGGGACATGAGTACTCTCCAATGCTTCAATTGCAAGGGATTTGGTCAGCCACCAAAATTGCATGCTTCGCCTTCTTCTGGCATGCGCAAACGAAGCGTCGCTTCCTCCTGCAGCTTTCAGCTTGACTCTAGACTTCGCAAAGGCCTTGCCTGAGGATAACAGCGGTGGATTTCTCTTGACAACATCAGCGAAGGAGACTCCTCTCTTCCTTCTTGCTTCTCCCGCCGAAAATCTTTCTTTCCTAGAACTGCCGAGGAAATCAACGACAGCCTAGAAGCATTCAGCCATCATATTCCAACCTCTCCCGTCGATATGCTTAGGAACCATAATCAGCCCTCTACGACGACCCTCCCCGTACTCAACTATAGCGGCATATCTCTCCACCTTATTCCAACACCTCTGAGCCAAAAACGCTCTGGAAGCATTGAACTTCAACACAAAGGGGCAATCAGCATCAGCCGCCAACAATTTGCCAACCAAATTTGCCATCCATACAGCACCAAACCTCCTTAAGGATATCATACTATAACTCTTGCGACTCCATTCAGACACCTTAATAGCTCCACCATCACTAACTGAAACTTGGAACTCTTTGCTTCTATTCTAAAACACGGCAAAAACCCCATCAGAAAACAAACCACTGACTAAAAATACTAAATGGCTACTAGTAAGACACACCGGAGCACTCAAGAGCAGACATCTACCCCTCACCTTCTCCAAAACTTCACACAGCACAAGCCCGTTGACACTCCTTTCCCCACTACTGAGACTCGTTTGACCTCTATCTCAAGATGAGTATGCTAAGTACTGAACTTAGAAGAAAGTCGTTGCCTCTACTTCCACACCTACTTTAGCCCACCAAGGTATAGCATCTCGCTATCTTCTACCCTCCACTAGCAAACCATAGATCCATTCATAGCAGTGCCAATGAACACATGACTAGTGCATCCACTCACTTTATCTGAGTATCATCAGAAAAGTAACCATTGCCAATGGATCTGTACCAAAGGTCCATGGCTGGGGAAAAACTCGTCTTAGCCCCAACCCTTAATTCATTTCTTCTTTACATGCTATTGGTTTTCCATTTAATCTATTGTCAACTAATAAAATCATCAGAACTCGTCAATGTTCCGTAACTTTTTCCCCTTGGATACATATAGTTTGATTGGTATGGGACAAGAAGTCGGTCGACTAAACTATCAAAACTTTGCACCTACCTAGACTCTCTTTGTGCACTTTAGACATCACATACCCTTTCTGTCACACTGTCATCTTAGTCATCTATTTTTACCTACTTTGAAATGACAACTATGATGGCATGGATGTTTCTTAATGCCAAATCATTTTGAATTATTTATCATCAAATTTTTGGCAAATAAATCAAAACGTAAGTCCAACAAAAGGTTTGTACCTTCCAGTCGGATCATGCAAAAGAATATGACGTACAAGTTTTGCTACATATCTTGCTCTTAAAGGCAGTGTTCATCAAACTTCTTGTGCCTACACTGCATAGCAAAATGGACTGACTGACGCAAGAACATTCATTCGTTAGATGTCACTCAACCTCCCTCTTTCTTATGCACATTACAAGAAGTTTTTAGGGCAATGTCGTTCTTATTGCCCATCATCTCATTAACAGAATGCCATCTTCTGCTCTAAGTTGAGTCTCTACCGACTCTTTCCTTTTCCCCTAAATATCCATTATCGCCCCCTCCTCTAATGTTTTTGGGTGCACTTGTTGTATTCACAACTTAGGAGCAAGACCTCCCTTAGATAGGAGATCAATCAAGGTTACTTTACATTTGTAAGTCACAACTTAATTACATAGAACATAAGAACTATAGTGAGTTGCTTGGTCAACTGCAGAAGCCAAATACAGAGCTATGGCCCATATTGTTAGTGAGCTAACATAACCACAACACTTGAGGAACATATCGAGTGGAAATCTACCTACTCCTTAGGTGAAGACAAGGAACCGATCGACTAATGAATTTACAAATCTTTGCATCATACTCAATAGAGTTTATATCTTATAAGCTAAGCTTATATGATATATATGCTCCAACTTGAGTGGGAGTGTTAGAATCAAATAGAAATTATACATGTGATATTCACTTTGTTTCCAGAATAGGCTTGGTGTTCTACAAGCTTCTAGAATAGTGCTAGGTGGCATACTCTAACAAACCCAGCTCATGGAATATATGAGGTGGCAAACTTGCAAGGCTCTCTCCATAAGACGCCATTGGTACAGATGTATAAGGATTTTGAATTCCAGCTTCCTCACATTCTCTTCTCATATTTCTCTCAGTACCATTTTTAACTTTATAGAACACTAGATCTCATGTTACAATAAAAACTTTTTCACTTAAACAAACTTTAACAACTAATGTATTTGAGCCACAACAATGCCATATCCACAATAGTATACAAAAATTGTTTTACACATATGTGGCTGATATGTAACGCCTGCATATCATATTGAACATCTACTTAAAACAGGAAAAGAAAATATTTTTCAAATAACCCTGCTTCCTTGACAAAAGTACATAGAAGTCCATCAAATAACATTAAAATAACTGAAACCTAGCTTTTGGAGTATGATGCAGAAGGAGCTCAAGTAAAGTAGAAACATATCATAGTACGGAATGTAAAACATAAATGCATGATATTTAAAGAGAAACCATGCCAGATCTCTTACCAACCTTTGCACAGAGATTACGAGCCTTATTCCAATCAATTTCATCATAGGGTACCGCATAAAGCTCCTTTCTCAAAGACTGGACAGTGGGTGTAATGGGGCCAACAAACCTCTTCCCATATAAATATGACATGGGCAAATACACCATTCGGCAATGACACCACATCCTTCCTATGAGAAAAATGCAGAAATGCATCCGTGCAATGTTTTGAGATAAACACTTGTCACTAAGAAATACCTAGATTGTAAGTAAAATATAATATTTTGCCTTGATGAAGCTGAATACTTAACCAAAAAAAAAAAAAAAGCTAAACATTTTATCTTATGAGTGGTATAAGAATGACTATTTAAGTTATAGACCTGGATGGCATGGGAGAATGTAAGGACAAAGCCATACTTCTGGCGGCAATGGATTATTCCCTGACCATTCATAGATCCCAAGTACCTGAAACCAGTGACAATAAACCACAATTTAGCAAACATTTTCAAGGTATTAGTTTTTCGTACTAACAAAAACTAGGACTAAGTTCATACGGAAAGCCACATTTTCCCCCATGAAGTGATTGCAGTCGCACCACCACGATCCAAGATCCATATACGTGCTTCCTCCATTGCCCCTAGTCCATCATCTGCTCCTTCACCAAGCAATCTCAAAGTGACATAATTTAGTGCAGTACCGAACATGGTACTTGGTCCCTCAATATGTAGACCCCAACCCCCATCTTTATTCTGCAATTAAATGTTTCACCATTGCAAGTTTTGCAATCATCAATAATTTTAAGTACTAGCAGACCCAAAATAAATAGAGTAAGCCTCTGCCAAAGGGGACAACAAATAGAGTAAGGCTCTACTGAGTTAGTTTGTAAAGCTTTCATCAAGAAACCAATTTATCCACCTACGAGGAATATAATCATTAAATAGAGTTCCCACCATATTGAAGAAGACAATAATTAAGAGTTGGACGTCTATCTGTTCAGAGAGAGACGAAACTTGGAAATCAAGCAGAAACAAAGCCTTATAAATGAAACTGTTAAGAGTCGCAAGAAAATATTCCTCCGTTATCTTTTTTGTTATTCAAGTGGATAAGAAGCGTTAAAACTGAAATGGTTAGTTTTGCAAGAAAATGTTCTTGCCTGATGATTGTAAATATATCTGCGGATCTCACATTGATGTTCTTTTGATAAGACGGCATTTAGAGCTCCAGTAATGGAAAGAGTAATCACCTGTTGCAATTGATAATCAGGAATACATTTAATGTCAGCTTATTATAACTTCACAGGAACACATCAAAAAGCAAGTGAAAGCACCTCACTTTTTTTGTGCTTTCTTTTTCATTTTGTGTTCCCCTTTTGGTTTTTTTTCATTTTTCTTTAGTTTCGGCTAATGCCGGAAAACATGGCATACCATCTTGAGATAATCAATAAAACACTCAATCTGGTAGCCCAATTTTCAACCATGGTATATACTAAGCTTTTGAATTCTACCTTAATGTACAGATTAGGCAGTCTTTATCGCAAAAACTTATTGAAGCAATTTCTTTTTCTCAATCTTACCAAACCTGGAATTAAAAACAGGGGACCCCCGTAGTCCCCTGGCCAATGACCATCATGTGCCTGGATTGTTGAGTAGAAACTGATGGCCCTTCGTATGGTCGTTGTTACCAACTCCTCTCTGACCTTTTCTGTTTCTTCAACTTCTCCTTGAGGTAAAGTTTCGAAAGAGGGGTTCTCCATTGCAAACTAAAGTACAAAGGGAAATACAAACTAATATACAGGAAATACAAGCTAATATACCGAAATCTAAAAGAGAGCAAGCATAGAAGAACCAAGATCATTTTGAATTTCAAGCCTCATTGTTTGTTAAACTTGAAACCCAGAAAAACTATGAAAGATAATCGTTAACCCTCACAATGCAAAAATAGGAGGAAAACAGATTAAAAAAAAAAAAGGAATCCTGCTACAATAGTCATTACAGCAACCTATTAACATGCCTAGGCTCTGGCGCTCGCCAAAGGAGAAATTTTGGTAGCTTTCAGCATCATAGGAAAAGGAGAAATAAAGACGTATACCGTCTCAGCATTATTTGCATGAGAATATAACTAAGCATCTACCAAAGCTCTTCAGTAAGGTAGCAAAACCTCGGGATGGCTCTTAATGCTGAAGCTAACATTCCCTGTTTTAAACCTACGGGGGTTTTAACAACACTGTGCAATGCAAGAGTCCCAAGATCAATTTTTTCGCTTCTTAAACTTCTAAGAATCATTCCACATTGGATCTTTCAGAATGTTTTACCCTATAAAGATTGCGATTGGCGGTGAAAGGAAAATGTCTTACGTGCTCGAGAAGGGGAAAATTATCTCAATTTAATTCTCAATATAGAGATAAATAGCAACAGAGCCTATGCATCTAAATTCTCATATAATGGACAAAACCGTTTCTTAAGCAGGAGGATCAAGAAATCGAGAAAAGCCGTTAAAAAATACATAAAATAAAAAGACACTTTACTTTTCATCTAAGGTCTTAGTTTCATGATGATCAGAGAACCAAACAAGAACGACAAAGAATTATCGGAGAAAGGGATTCTGTGTCGACCTGGTTCCGCATGAGGAGGTCAGAGCTGTGCCGCTTCTCGAAGCGGCTTTCTGAGAAAGCTCGGCGAGCATTGTCAATCTGCTGAAGCTCTTCTGGGGTGCCGAGCTCTGGGTGGAACTCCCACACTTGGCGCCCCAAGTGATTGTTCAAACTCCTCAGCCATCTTTCACTGCCACCTCCACCATCTCCTCCGAGCGTCTCTGTACCAATCTTTAACTTCCACATTTCACACGTTGAATTCTTCTAAAGACAAAAGACAGAAATTGGACACACACACAGAGAGAGAGAGAGAGAGAGAGAGAGAGAGAGGCAGAGGAACTTGGCAGCCTGCTTCCCCTCCCCCCCCACTTAACTACGTGAGGAACGGAACTACGTGGTGGACCTTTGCAACAAATAATTATTCCATACAGATAACAAAAGAAAGGAATCAACTATGAACAATCAACATGACAAATTGTTTAAAAGAGAAAAAACAATTAGAGGGTGGCCTCCAGCACAATCTACATTATTGATAGTAACCTTCGAAAATAAAGAATGCTTCTGCTCCCACTCTAGTCCTGTTGGAGTGACGAATGGTTTATCTCTATAATAAATAAATAATGTGTTAATTATAATTTTTCTCGTCAAATTTATCACCTAATTCTCAAATATCTTTACAAACTTTAACTCGTTACAACTCACTTCTACAAACTATACTTCTTGTTGTGATTTCATCCTCCAATCTACTTAATTATTATATCGAACGGTTTTTATCCCACGTGACTTTCTCCTTACTTAAAAAAATAAATTTAACCAGCTCCATTCTAAGTGAGTCATCTTTTTTTTTAAATAAAAAAAATTAGCTA
This sequence comes from Morella rubra, assembly GCA_003952965.2. Lineage (NCBI taxonomy): Eukaryota > Viridiplantae > Streptophyta > Magnoliopsida > Fagales > Myricaceae > Morella > Morella rubra. The sequence continues at coordinate 15,861,128 of CM025853.1, forward strand.
ACTACATATTATTTTTTGGCTCTATGAATTGTCAAAAGAAAAGTAGAAGGCTTGGAGGACCCAAATGAGAGTAAAATTTTCTTTTCACGTAAAGAGAAAGTTACGTGTTTGTTATGTGAGATAGAAACTATTCCACATAATGGCTCCAATCCCAAATTTGACCGACATAACTTACCTTAATCACTATCATTTTGGACTTTGGAGAACCCTAAAATGTGCGAGTCTGCCTCCTTCGCTATTTTCTAATCCCAATTGCTTCCAAGTCCTAGCCTCCCTTTCCTCTCCCTCTACCTCTTTCCCATTTCATATCGCTATCAACACTTTGAAAAGTGTATTGGGCTTTTGAATCACAGTTTCAAGTCTATTCTCGTGTCACTGTAGCCAGATATTGTATGCAATGACGAATAGATAATAGTCTTTCTAATGGTCTCCCCAAAACTTTTAGAGAAAAAAGCGTGAGAGAGAGAATAACTACTTTAAACTTAAGCACCTAATTTTTAAAAGAAAAAAATATTAAGAACCTGTCTTTTTGACTTTTCTCTCTCACTCCCTCTTATCTAAAATTCTTTTCTCCTTTCTCTCTCATTTCCTGCCTCTCACAATTTACACTCTTATTGTTTCAAATTTTTTCTCAATACCTCTCTTTTCTCTCTCTTCATTATTTTACTCCATATACAAAAAATCGCAAAATCTTTACTCAAGGCTTGGAATACAACAAATTTTTTGCCTTGCACACAAAAAAATTCATGTTCAAATTTAGAATTTTAAATGTTACTACATTTAATTATTATTGTTTATTTAAAATATTATTGCTTTGTTATTGTGTGTGCCTATGTTATTCTAGCTAAATTTTAACATTGCTTTGTGCCTTTGTTAATAATTTATGAGCTCTTTATTCTGAAGATTTTAAAATTTTGATTGCATTCGGCACGCACAAAGTTTTAGTACTGATATAATAATTGATGACTTTTACTCGTTGAAGGAACATCCGGTTTAATTATCATAGTTTATGAAATTTTATCTTTTACACTTAAGTTAAAGTTTATAATTTTTTTCTTTTTTAAATTTTAGAATATGTTGTTACGATTTTGACTGTGTTTATTTTGATTATAATGAAAATTTGAAGGCCTTGAGATTAGTATTTAGACACCCTATGAGTGGCGTCTTAAGATGAGTTGTAATTACGCAACAAAATAAAAATAAAAAATATCATAATTCCTAAAGAATTATTAATTCTCTCTACTCTATTGTCCAATTGCTTTTTGCTACCCTTTCCATTTCTTATTGCTATCTTTCCTTAGTTTTACAACGAGATTATTATTAGAGTCCTCGTCACTTGTGGCAGAATAATCACAAGCTGGTTTCTGTTTGTAATAAAGTTATGAGTGTCGGGCTTCGATTGACAACCAAAATTTGTAAATAAAAAAAGCCATATATATATATATGCCCTACACAAAAATAAAAATTTTCTAGTTTTCTTTTTCGAAAGAAGACAAAAATACATTAAAGAGTTAATTCATTGATGTCAAAGTATTACATGGATTAGAAAGGACGAAAAGTCAGCTTCACGTTTCATAATTGCAGATGATCAAATACGATGTTGATAGTCTCTTACTTTAGAGCGAGATGCTTGGCTGCACCTTTCACGTTTCCTAGTAATTAATTTGTCACATGCTGATGTGATGTCTACTGAAAACATGGCAAGGGTGGCACGTCGGCAACAAAAGAATACCACAAAGTTGACTTTGTTAGGTCCTGAACGGACAAGTGAAGAAAAAAAAAAAAAAAAAAACGAACGGATAAGTGAAATTTGAATAATTTTGAAGACAATTACTCCCGCTGAAATGTGGATAAAGAGCATTCTTAAATATCTTCGAGACATGATCATAGGATATGTGATGCTAATGAAGAATTGCTAAAATCTTTTGTTTTGGGTGGAATTGGTCAAATCTAGACCTACGAATTATATTCCTACATTATGCAAGGTATGTATAATTAATTAAATATCAAAAAATTTGTAATTAAATATAATTGTGAATCCCGATAAACAGCCTAAGAGGAGGATTAATTGAGTTTTATAATATTTTCGTGAGACATAACAGTAAAACTGAATATATTAAAAGTGCTTTAAAAAATATTCAAGTTAAGCACAAAGCTTTTTAAACAACAAGATTACAGCTCCTATTGTTTTAACCTAAAATACTTTTTTTTTATAAAGTAGTTTCAAGTTCTATTTGTTTTAACTCAAAGTATTTTTCTTTGTAAAGTAGTTTCAAATGCATTATATTTCTGTAATGTATTTTAATTTCCGGCATTTGGTTGTTACATTCAACATATTTTCTAAAATTATTTTTCAATGTTTTGACTAATGTTGTATTTTTCATAATTTTTATATGATCAAAAACTTAATTCTTAACATAATTAGAAAAAATAAAAAAATAAAAAAAATTTTGAGAGAGTAAGAAAGGAGTCTGGTCATGACAGAGATGCGACAACTAAGACCCTTCATGGGAGGCAAAGAGGGGACTTTCGAGTGAGAGTCGAATAAGAGAGGGACTGTCGAGTGTCGAGTGAGAGACTAGGGAGAGCTATCCAAATAAGGTTGGGGTCTGGTTTCCACCACTTGACCCTAAACCCGAGGCAATCAGACGAGAAGTTTGCCACCCGACCCTTAAAAAAGCTAAAACCTTTGGGATTAGGTTATTTTGAATGCTTTAGTTTCGGGTTAGAGACCCGAACACGAACCTGATTTTTCTCAGGTTCTTGTTTCAAAACCCGAACCTAACCCCGAAAAATTATAAAACCATTAGGGTTGGATTCATTTGAATGCTTTAGTTTCTAGTTAGAAACCCTGATTTTTCTCGAGTTCATGTTTCATAATCCAACCCCAAAATTGAAAAAAGCTAAATCTATCGAGGTCGGGTTCCTTTGAATGCTTTGGTTTTGGATAAGAAAACCGAACATAAATATGATTTTTCTAGGGTTCCTGTTTCAAAACCCGACTCTGACCATAATGTAGCCCGATCAATTGGTTGAACAGGGTCGATTTTGAGTCAAGAGGTCGGGTCAATGGATTTTTGGCCATCCCTATGTCTAGGAGAGGCAGGTTAGGAAAGAAGATTAACTAGTTTCAAAAAGTAAATCACTTTCAAGAAAGTGGAGCTGTCTTTTACGGTTGGCAGTATTAAGTTTCGGTTGACCGTATTTTACGAGACTCTCCAAACAGTCGAAAAGTATGGAAAGTAAAACACGGTAAAATAAACGGAGCCTACGTAAATTACTTTTTTTTGTAAAATTGTTTCAAATGCATTATGTTTTAGTAAAGTAATCAAATTTCTGGTGTTTGATTGTTATATCAAATAAATTTTTCTTGAGTTCACATTTCAAAACCTGACCCTGATCCTAAAAAAGCTAAGACCATCAAGGTCGAATTCCTTTGAATACTTTGGTTTCGAGTTAGAGACCCCAACACGTACTTGATTTTCTCAGGTTCATGTTTAAAAACCTGACCCGTCCTCAAAAAAAGTTAAAACAGTTAGGGTCGAGTTCTGTTGAATGCTTTGGTTTCGAGCTAGAGATCCCAACATAAACCCGAAAAAAGTTAAAATCGTCGGGGTCTGGTTCCTTTGAATACTTTAGTTTCGTGTTAGAGACCCAAACACGTACTCGATTTTTCTCGAGTTCATGTTTCAAGACCTAACCTCGACCCAGAGAAAAGCTAAAATCATTGGGGATGGGTTACTTTGAATGCTTTGGTTTTGAGTTAAAGACCCAAACACAAAACTGATTTTTCTCGGGTTCATGTTTCAAAACCCGACCCAACCCCCCCCCCCTCTCAAAAAAAAGCTAAAAGTGTCGGGGTTGGGTTCTATTGAATGTTTTGGTTTTGGGTTAAAGACCAGAATACAAACTTAATTTTTCTCGGGTTCATGTTTTAAAACCCAACCCCGACCCCAAAAAAAGTTAAAACCATCGGGGTCTGGTTTCTTTGAATGCTTTGGTTTCAAGTTTAAAACCCGAACACAAATTTGATTTTTCTTGGGTTCATGTTTCAAAACCCGACCCTAACCTTGACCCTGACATAACCCGAGCAGTTTACGTTGAATCAGATTGTTTTGGGTCGAGAGGTTGGGTTAATAGGTTTTTAGCCATCCCTAAGACTAGAAGAGACAAGTCGAGAAAGAAGATTCACCAGTTTCAGAAAGCAAACAACTTTCAAGAAAATGTAGCTGAGTTTTACGGTTGATTATATTTTACGAGGGTTTCCAAACAGTCGAAAGTATGAAAAATATTTTACAGAAAGTAAAATATGGCAAAACAATTGGAGCCAAGTGAAAAGTTTTATCCTTTGTCAAATTTTCATAATAAGCATCGGGTATGATGTCTTTTTAAGGCTAAGATTAAATCAAAGGATTAGTTTTTTTAAGACAAGCACAATGAAAAGCAAGCACTCGATTTTTCACTCAAATATCCAACAACCAAATAAAGTACGTAAAGATAGATAGAGTTGAGAGATTTTTAAGTGGTTCAATGAAAACACAGGCCTACGTCCATGTCACGCCCCGTGCTCATACTTACCCCCTAGGCTCGCCTATAATAATAGCATGCACACAGTCGGGGATTATGGCACGAAAGTCACTAGAAAGTCTTAGTCGATTTACCAAGAACTTAGTGGAAGCGTATTTAAAAAAAATAGAATTGTAGTGGGAAATTGGAAAAAATTTAAGGTAAAAACTCTATGTTTTTAGAAAAAGGCAATGAGTTAATAAAATCCGAATAGGTTGAAAGTGTTAGATTAGGCTTTCAAGTAGCAATAACAACGTTGAAATAAAGGATGAGGAAAGAGACACGAAGGAGATTGAAAACCTAAAATAAGAAGGGTAACTTGATATAAGGAAAGTTCAAACCGTCCTCCCGGGACTACATAAAAGGCTACATTACAAAAATTCGGAAACTTCTAAAGTTCACCGTACAAATTGAAAACTAATTACAAGGAAAAAAATACCCTGGAGACTAACGAAAACACTCTAACAATTCTAAGAGGGGTACTAATCCTCCTCGTCCGAGTCCGATGTAAGATCAATAATCTTGGACCCCGGAGTGGTACTACTATTTCCCGTTGGCGGGGCTGGGGGAACGTAATCGAACCTTAGCCACTTGGGCGGTACATCTGGTCAAACCAAAGTCCTCAAATCGGGGTAACGGGGATAGTGGGGGTACAGGGGATGGTGGGGTACAGGGGATGGGGGTGAGGGCTCCCTAAAGAACCAGTAGGCCTTATGCTCCACTGATACTTCAAGGAAATCCAAAACCCACGTTTGGATCTTGAGTACCAGGATAAAAGGGTAGAAATCGTAGGTTAACTCGTCCTCGAATAGCTTCATTCTTCAATACCCAAGTCGCCAAATATTGCAAAAACAACATATAAAAGAAAAAAGGGTGAGTCCTATTGACTCAGTAAGGTGGGGGCGGGGAAACATAATCAAACAAATACTGTGCATATAATTCACTTAAACATGGTGTAAAACTAACTTCAACCATAATAAGTATGAACTTGGATGAATTAAAATATGCAATGCATCACACCATCATGGGTTCCTCAGGAGTTCTCGATGTCTGCTCTGTTCACCCTCAAAGTCGGGTTATGCGTCCCCTTCCCTTCTATGGGACTGTCCGTGTGTCCAGCACCAAGACCCTTAACATTACACCTTAGCGTTCATAAAGGAGCCCACCCACTCTCTGCAGTTAGGGGGGGGTTGCACGTCTCCTAAGTGCCTGGTACCGTCACTACCATTCAGGGGAATCCTCACGGCTAGGGGGTTCCTCACTTTCGTTTTCCCTCTTATGAATGCAATCTCATATCCAAGCATTAAAGTACACATGTACCATTCCACCCAAACAATGCACACTAATTTGCAATGAACTTGAAAGAAGCATAACATGTTTAAAGAATAATCATTGACAATTGAAACAACCATGATAATAACTAAAAAGATCTTAGACATTGAACCCCATTGAAGGCCTATTGGGCCTCCTTAGGCCCTGCTGGGCCTATTCCCAAAGCATTATTGGCTTGGTGCTATTTTAGGGTCATTGGGCCTAAAATCCATTTAGGCTCCTAAATGGGCTTTGTGATTTGAGCCCTTATTTCAACTTGGTTTGAACTCAAATTTGGGCTCCCCCATCAATTTTTGTGCTCTATCCAACCATGTAATCATTATCTCATATTGGACCCTTTTACCTAACGAATTAGGCAAAATGCCAAATCTGCCCTCAGAGACCTCCAGGGGCATTTTCGACCTTTTCCTTCATCATTTTGGGCTGAAATTTTTACAGGATCCTAATATTAGATAAGGATGCTATCTGGAAATTTTTGTGAAAAAATACAATCTGTAGCTTAGGGTCGATTTGGGCAGCACCTATGTTTGCCTAAATGCCCTAGATAGGTGTTCATGCCTTTGATTGATCTATGCTTTTCAAAACTTTAGGCTAAAAACAATTTTAATTTATCAACATAAGGAAAATCATAGAGCACATGAAATATGGATTCTTCAAGAAACTTAAAGGCAAACAAAGATCATTTGCAATATCATCAAGGAACATGCATAATGCATCTTTTTCATGCTTTCAACTTCATAACCTTTTCCTTGAGCCCATGACTCTTTTCTTTGGCCCCATTTGGCCTTCTCTTGATCAGGGATACTTTAAAGCTTCTTGGCCATCATCATTCTCATTATTGCTCCACATTTCATATCACATATGCATGGCATTGAATCATAAAATCATGTAGTGCAACATGCAACACCATAAGCCATTTTTCTTGACCAACCCGTGGCCTATGAGGCTTCAAGCTTAGGCTTATCACCACTGCCATAGCTTATAAAACATATTCAAAGCTCCTTTGAATAATTAACTCAACTCAGCAAGCAATCTTATACACATGTTATAAGAAATATTCATTAAGCCTTAACATGCAAGGTGTCTAGATTAGATTATACTTCATGGCACCTATGAACCTTTCTTTTTGCACAACCTTAAAACCAACATAACCCTAACATGTTCATCATTGAATCACAGCTCTATGCACACAAATATCTATGATCATTCAACACAAAAGAACATTTTATCCATTCTCAACAAAACTCAAGAACCTAACCCTTACTTTGGTGATCTCGGTTAGCTCTTGGTGTTCCCCTTGGCATGGAAGTTTCCACCTTCCTCCTCTTCTTCTTCTTCTCCTCTTTCTCTACTTCCTCTCCCTCTTGGCTGAATGCTCTCAGCACTCACTCCTCTCTCTCAAACTCAAGTGGCAGGCTATTGGTGTGAGAAATGTTTGGCAAGGGTTGGCTTTTATAGCCAACCTTGCCATCATTTGGTCAAGGGGTGGCTGCCACAAGCAAGCCCCTTGATTGGGTGGCTTGGGCGGCACAAGGGCTGGAGGAGCCAAATGGCACACTCCCCCTTCCTAGGTGATGATTAAGGATACTTACACAAGCTAAAATCACTTCAAAATCAAATCAAATGTGATTGCAAGCAAGCATGGCCGGTTGGTTCATTTTTGAATCTTACTATTCATGCATCACAAGCCAAGAACATGGGACAAGGGAAAAGGACAAAGAAAACAAGACAAAACAAAGATCTCCTTGTGCGTGTCGTGTGACCTAGGGAGGAGAGAGAGAGTGGGACCCACATGACATCAAAGTAGACTTAGGTTAGCAAAATGATTAGCAAAGTTGTAAAGTTAATCAATGCATATGTTAGAGAAAAGAAATAGGTAATTAGTCAAGTAATTAACCGAGATTAGTGATAGAATAATCAAGATTGACACTAGGTAAAAATTTAGATGTAAACAAGAGAATGAAAAGAGAAAGAGATTAAGCATACTGAAATCCATTAGGGCAATTAGAACCGAAATAAATCATGTGTCAAGAAATCAAATCTAATACTTAGAAAATGTTAAATATGAGCTAATGAAGTATACTTAGGAAAAATATCACATGTTTAAATCAAGCAATAGGAATACTAAGATATTAATAAGAGAATGGAAGAATTTTGTTAAACGCATAAAAATCGATAAAATAGAGAACAAAATTATTCAAATAAATCTAAAAATTACAGAGAACAAAACTCAAGTCAAATAAGAAATTTAAGCACATGGAAGTAAACCAAATAATGCAGGGAGTTAAGAATTAAAGAAAAAAAACACATATGCAATTTAAATTAAAAAGATTAAATTAAAATACTAAAGTCACGAATTTGGAAACCAAAGAAATTAAATAGAGGAAAGAAATCCTATAAGCAATTAATTGAATGATAAATATTAAACAAGGAACAAATTAAGAAAATAAAGTAAATACTAAGGAAAATAATACAATTATTAAGGATATTGAAAGAAAAACCTTACCGCAAGAGTCATAAAAGGAGCTTAAAAGATTAGGGGTACCACAGTCCACCCCTAAGGATCTTCCTTTGGACTTTCTTCATTTTCAGCAAATAGTGTATGTTCTACCTTGCGGATGTTAGAGAACCTTCACAAATATTGTTCCAGGCGTAACAATCACAACCCGAATATTTTTTTAGACTCTACACTCACAATCGATTCCCCACCTTGCAAATGGTTTATATTTTAATTTAATTTTCAATTTTATATTTAATTTGATATTAATATTATTATTTATTCATCTGTGTAGATGAACTTTTTTTTTTAGAGCCATGTATGTAGTTGTCGTGTCTGAAAATGTGCCACATATGAATTTTTTGTCTATATATAATGACAAAATAAGTGGAGTGTTGAATTCACAAATAGAGAGACACAAGTCGAAAAATAAAAAATTTTAAAGCACGGGTCTCAATTCAAAAATAACATTAAGCACAAGTATGTGACTTGCAAAAAACCCTTTCAACAAAAAATTTTTTTTTAAAAAAATTCTCAATCCATCTTGTGCAAAGCCAAGGTGGAGGGTGGTTGGGCAAGTCCAAGTCACACGGTCGCGGTACACATGGTGGGTTGTTGCCAACCGGCGGGGCAAAATGGTGTTGGCTATTGAGGAGACACAAATCATCAATACATCTTTTGATTTGGATGGTTTTTTTTAAAACAAAATGCGTACAATTCAATCTTCAGTCAAATAGTAGCCAAGGATCTCAGATACATGCCATTGCCCACACCTACAACATTACCAACCTTGCACGGTTTATGTTGGCTTTTGTTCATAATCAATGTTTTGATGATTGCAATAAATAGATTAAGTTTACAAAATGAACATCTTCAAGGATAAAGACAGTTTTTTCAAAAAGCTAAAGACAAGAATATTGAAGATCACGACGATGCAATGAGATCAAAAGTGATGATTAAAAACCATAGGGTATAATCTGGTAACTCTTAGTTTCACTTTTGATAGGAATTTGAATCACACACTGCATATTTTTCAAAACCAAGCATAAACATTTTTATCTAAAGTTTGGTAAATAAAATATGTCTCAAAGTATTTTCAAATAATATCTTTATAACTCCTAAATCTCTTTTGTATCTCAAGTTAGGTTTTGCTTCTTTGGTTGATCAAGAGAAATTCCCATAAAAATAGACTGAATACCTTTACTATTGCATTACACTCATTGATATCATCTTTGGACCAAGTACTTATGTCTTTAGGTGTCGCAACATCATTGACATCAATAGAGGGTAATAACCAACCCTTTTACCCAAGTACCCTTGACACATTCATCTCAAGATTTTAGAAACGATCTCATGTGTATTTTTATGCAAAATTGTTTCTATCAAAATAGAGAAGCATAGACAAAAAGTGACATTGATACATCTATACTAAAGGTCAAGGATTGAGGTTTAGCTTTAAATACCAATTGAAATACTTAATCACACAAAGACAAGGATTTTGTTGATGAAATGAAAAACCTTTGAAAAATCTTCAAAGGAAAACGCACCCCAAGCTAGCAGCCACCCGAAATCCACCTGAAATTCACTAAGAATAAATCCTTATAAAAAGTAATTTAGACCCTGGCAACCTCTGTTGCTAACTTTGACAACCTTGATGAAATACTCTAAACACCCTTATTAGACCTGCTCCATGTGTCATTCACCTCATACCTATGAGGATCTTCTTGTAAACTCTTCCTGAACAACTTTGTTTTTTTAATACTGGAACTCCAGGAACAAAACTCCTTCGGCACTTTGAAGGCTTCACAGTGTAAAAATGGTTTTAGTGGTGATTATATAGGAGTGAAACTGATCGACTTACGTCATGAATCTCAAAGAATTTTTCTCACTCAATTGGGGGCTCAAAGATACTCACGAACATCCTTTCTAAGGTTAATGCATGGCCTACTGAAGAATGTGAGGGATGCCAGAAGTTTTTCCATATATAGTGTTTTGAAAAATTTGGGTTTTCTGAAATCCGCAAATTCTCTCTCAATTGTTGTCGAGTGTTGGTCAAGAGTGAACTTTTTGTGCCCTTCTGACATATCTCGCATGAGCATGGGTCGAGCGTGCATCGAGCGTCAAGCAAACATGTACCTTCTGTCACTTTTTTTCAAGTCTCGCTTGAGCTTGGGTAGAACATAAAAAGAGTGAAATCATAGCTCGCTTTTCATATCATCTAGAGAAGTTTCCAAAACTGTTGAACACTTAGCCAAACTTAAGATAACTTACTTACAACTTAAAAGGGATATATTTTGACACGATAATTTGTCAAGAAGAAAATCACACTAACAAGGAACAAAAAACATCTAGAAGAACACTGATGAAGGAAGAACATATCAATGTTGCCCATAATCTAGGAAAGCGATATCAGGGAGGGGACAACAATGTTGATAACATTTATATAGGAATTGCTGACATTCAATTCCATTAAACTTTTTCAATCCAAATAGAGTAGGCTCTTAACAGATTACAACTCATAAACTAATTGGAGTTAGGTACATGTATCTACTGTAGTTGACAAAATATTTTCATGACGCATGTACTCACTTCCAAAACTACCACATATTTTCCACTTTACATCCTAAACTACCATAGTCCAGACATTTAAGCGACAAATACCCATCCCTGACACATTGCACGCTCTTCTATTTTTTTCTCTCAAATTTGATGAAAATTGATTTTTTTTAAAAAATAAAATGACTATTATGCCCTTAAAAAATCACGTGTATAGAAGGATTTAAGGGCATAATCGTCATTTTTTTTTTTTTTTTAAAAAAAAAAAATCAATTTTCATCCAATTTTGAGAGAAAAATAGAAGGAGGGTGTAATGTGTTAGGGATAGGTGTTTGTCGCTTCAATGTCTCGAATGTGGTAATTCGATTTTGCTCTCCTTCAACATCGTCAGTTTACGAAAAATAAATTTTGTACAAAGCAACCAACTATTTGAAGGAGTAGTATTTCTTTTCTTCTCCTTTCCCTCTTCAACACTGAGTTTTAAGTGTTCTAGTTGGCCTTATCACTAACCAAACTCTTTAGTCTTGACTTTTCTAATAATTGGGACGTTGCTGGAAAAAAAGTTAGGGACATTGTCTTTTATTGAAGGGCCAACATGTTTAGCATTTTTCCTTCTAGACTATGATGGCACGGAGGCCAAGCACCTAGCCCTCTAGTTTTTTCGTCCTCTATCTATTTTGGAAAATTGAACTATTATGAGCTCTATAACAAATTATTTGTCTTCACTAAAGTCGACATACCGACAAGAATTTATGTCACTTTATACAGGTGCAGCTGGTTTATAGCATTGTCCAACACATATTACTCCATCAATCATTTATTTTGCTGACAGTTGTGAATTGGACACTTCCAATTTACCTATATTTCATGCTAATACACAATCTGTGTTGCAATTTCACTGTCTTAACTTGGCATGCAAATTAAATGTATTATAAGGAATATACACTTAAAAAACAATGCGCTACAATGAATATACACTACATGTTGGATCATCCACTATTCCCCTTAAACAATAACCACATAAACCTTCACTCCATGAACAATTCAACCCTAACCTCTGCAGTCACCTAAACAATCACCATATAAACCATAAAGACCCTAACCTCTTCAAATCATCTGCTAAAACACTGCTGTCTTACGAAAAAACAGTGCACCTATACACTTCCACTTTATTTGTAAAACACTAAATCAGATAATTAAATGCACTTAAACACTAACCTTGCACTTCTGAGAGTCTGATGTCTTTCCGTGACCACGGAGCCTATGTTAGATGTTTCAAAGAAAAATTACAACAATGTACAAATGGCAGATTATCTAAACAATATAAGCTGTTAAGAGAACTCATACTTCGACCGGCATGGGTTTCGAGCTTGGTGTACCTTCAATTTCGGGGACTGCTATTCTGGTGGGTGGCTAGATGGTGCGAGATTCCTCTGCATTGCAAAACACTAATTAAAATTTGAAGAAACCTAAATAAACTCACATTAGCAAGGTTGATGAGAGGTAAGTGTAGGAGTACCTTCCTCGACCGTGTTGTTGGTGTCACGGGCTCTTCATCTATGACCTGTTGGATGGTGCAGCGGGCTCCTCTAGCAAATATGGTAGCTGGAGCCACGATGGAGATAGTTGCTGATTAACCGCCGATGGAACTGAGAAGGAGTTGTTGGGATCTTGGGGGCTCCGATAAGGGTATAGTGATTACCGATGGGGGATGTGTTGCTGAAGTAGGTGTGTTAAACAGGTTGGTGGGTGGGGTGCCTTTATTGGCTTTCGGATTTGTGACTCAACCACTGGTGCAAACTTAAGCTCTTTGTAAATGTTGGTTCAACAACCATAGACGGAACCTAGCTGAAGGTGAAAGTAACTGAACAAGTAGGATGTCTGACCCTATATTCAAAATTATCTTCTCGCCACATTAGAAATTTTTTGATAAATTCTGGAAGCTTTCCAAACGTAAATACAGAGCATATAAGTAGGATCTGTATTCCATATAAGCTTCTTTATTTCAGAATCTCCTCCCTTTTACTTTATTTCTTCTATGCAAATTTTAAATTGAGTCCCCTAGATCCACATTTTAAACTTCAGCGTAAAAAGAGAGCCCTTAGGTGGGTAAAATGATTTTTATGGGTCCTTGTGAAGCGCATCAACCATGGCATAATGTTTTGTAGTCGGATCTGATCATGTTTGGTTAGCCCCCTCATCCACTAATAAGGTTCTCTGACATAGAATTGTCTAGTCTCCTTGTCCGCACGATAATAATAACGTCCCATTCCTTCACTGTTTTTAGAATCCAATGCACAACAATCCAACTCTAAGAAGCTTACAATACCTGAACCTAATCGAAATATGTTGCTTACTTGCAGTATCGTTCTTTTCTTTGTTTGTTCATTAATATGCATTTGGATAGGGTAGCTTTTGTAGTGATCACTAATATCATTGTTATCTAGGACCTCTACTTTTATGTTTGTGCATAGCATTCCTCTGATTGAACTACACGAGGCATAGGCAACTAATCCTAATAAGTTGCTAGCTTTGCTTCCAATATATATATATATATATCCAAATATTTTATGCTACTATGTATCATTGGGTAATCTGCAACACATTACTTGTCTCAGCTAGTCAAAGATTTTTTGGTCACTTGGTTCAATAATCGTAATGGAACATATTTCCCTTCAGTGAGTTGATACTTAAGAGCTAAGTTAATGTATCAGGAAATGTCTTTGTGAGGGGCAAGGAGGGGTGTTTTTTTCCATATAAACCTTCATATGCATGTATTGAGTTTACCACACTATACAGTATGAGCATCTCGTGTTCTACTTCTTCCATGTTATTTATTTTTTTGTTGTAATATGTGTGTTTGTATAAAGTAATGATTTATACAATATTTCTTTAGGTGTATTAGGCGAACAAGTTCGACTTGTGATGGCAGATTTTTTACTTATTGCCAAAAAGCCGGATTGGTCACTTGTACACCCATATTTGTTACTTGTTGCAAATAAAACAAAGATATGATGGAGCCTCCATCACTATAAGTGATTGTAATATATACACCCATAGGTACATAATTCATTGTTTCGCTAATACTTGATTTTATACCTCATTAACTCATTCATATGATCCAAAAGCACAGTTTTGAACTAGTACGTGGAGACCGAATTGAAATCAAATTTAGGACAAGTCTCCCCAAAATGCGTAGACCTTTTTAAAGCTTCGATATACATGGGAGCAGGAAGATAATATAAAGGGTACGACCATACATCAGCCAATAAAATGTACACACCGCTTTAACCAACAACAGGAATGGACTCGAACATAAGCGTCACTGTTTGTACTCACCCATGCCAGCAATCGACACGTTGGCTCCCACCCACAAATGACGACATGCGATTCTAGTTGTCGCTTAAGTCAACAATGGGAGTAGTATCGATGTATTTCTTTTTTACACAGCTCATCTTCCAAGTCTCGGGAATGGTGGCTTGACTCAACACAGTTCTTGATGATCCCGTTTGAGACTGTCCGTCGATATGTTCATCTTTTAGGACAAGTCTCCATGCAGGATGAGAATTGCTTGGCACACCCTTGCATTGTATTGACGATGGGTTGTTCGGGTCATTTTTATTCCCTGATCCGACAGAAAATATAGAAGTAGTTGGACTGTCAGGTATTATGATTATCTCTAGTGGTGGTAGAGATGTTGTCGACTCAGATTTGGCTGGGGAGGCAAATATTGGCCGATTGATGGAGTTTGACATGCTCAAGTGGAATGATATAACTCAGTACCCTTTGTCACACACTATCACCCTTGAGAAACCTTGAAATACCAATTTTCTAGTAGAGCTGGAATGTGAGAATGATCATGGACTAGCACTCTATACTTTGGTTGAATTTGCATGTGTTTATTTGCCTTCCGCGTGGGTCCCCCACAGTCACCGTTTTGTCAATTGGTCACATTCGTTGAGCGCCATGCAGATGCAAGTTGGGGAGGCAGAGTTAAAGAAAAGGCCCCTAACACAAGGGCATGTGCGCACTAATAACAAACGATGTGACAAAATTTTGACAAAATGAAAAAAAATAAAAAAAATTCCTAAAAGTAGTATATGAAGAACATGTTGCTCCAATTCTACTCCTATTTTTCAAATGAATGATGTGTGAATAAAGTCGAGTTACTTTTTGTTCCTCATATCCCTATTGGTGCAAAGTAATTAATATACATGTGTAATTAGATTACATGTTTGAAAGTTCATACATGCGTAATTAATACACATGCGTAATTAATATACATGCGTAATTAGGTTTAGGAAGGAAACGATAAGCCAAAACGTGATGTGTGTCATAGACTTCAACATGATGTTTATGTTTGTATACACAGGGTGGGAAGGCTCTGCCAATGATGCACAAATGTTTACGGATGCCTTGACACGATAAGAGATGCATTTCCCACGGGCAGCTGATGGTAAGTTATGACATTTAAATGTTCAAAAGTATTTTACAAAATTGACAAGGTTTGAACAAGGAAATTAAACACTTTAAAATGAGTAATGCTTACCATTTCCTTATTCACATAAACCCTTTGATGACTTATCTGTTGCCTTGCTTGAGGAAATAGTTCACGAAAATGGAGACGAACCGGAATAATGTCCAATCTAGTTTGTAGATTAAGTAGAAAAGGGATATATGAAGTTCATTCTGTTCCTCTATGCATCTTTGTGATAGGTAAATCCCCATGAAAGAAAGGCAACTTTTGTGTAGTTTGATTGTATGTAACTGTTAAGATTTTATCTCAGATAGTGACTATGTCCGTTAAATTTTACACTAAAGGGTTAAGGTAGCAGTCAATACTTTGAACGAAGATTTATTTTGGTAGATATTCAATATATGCTTATATAATCACTTGTTCTATATTAGGTTATTATTATTTCATGGACTTTGGATATCCCATGGTTGGTGGTTTCATGCGGCCATTCCAGGAGCAACGATACCGCCTCGAAGACTTTCACAATGAAGAGGTCTTGACCGGGTATAAGGAGTTATTTAACCACAGACACTCATCATTGCGAAACGCTGTTGAGCGATGTTTTGGTATTCTTAGGAAACGTTTTAGAGTGTTGAAGTTGATGCCAGCATACAAGACAATTTGCCAGTGGTATAGTGATAAATGCTTGTTGTGTAATGAATAATCGGTCGGCTGGCTACATACTGAGCCCAGCCGATGAATTTTTGTCTGATGAGGACAACGACACAGACAGTGATAATAACTCCAGTGGGGATGAAGTGAGTTCAAAGGAGAGCAGCGACAGTGAGTACAAAAACATTAGTCCGACCCATCTTTTGGGACCTTTCAGTTGACCGTTGTATTAAGCTACGCTTCCACTCAATGCGCACATTCTGTCAGACCAGGAAGTTGCTACTATGACGGCACTTAGGCAGCAAATCGCCACAACAATGTGGGCCGCCCCACTCTAAGCAAATGCGCACAAGAGTTTGTCTATTGTATCCTTTTATGTCACCCACTATGATTCTAATCCGTAGTTTTTTTTTCTATTATTTTTACTTTTGGGTTGTATTTCAAAGTGGTTTCCTAAATTTATGGATTTGTCCACAACATCACTGATTTGAAGGGGTGGTCTACTCTGATGCTATGTCATTGCACGTATGGAGTTGATGTCACGATTTGCCATCTTTAGTAGTAAATTGATCGTCTCATGAAACAGTACTGGTGTCTGGCCTGTATGTTTCCTGTTTAAAAGATAAAAATGGTTAACTGCCCGTTCGGTTAAGAGAGTGCGGGAGTACTGGGCAGTTTTGAATCTCCTTGAGCTGTGGCAGTGCAAGAGATGGTTTCATGATCGGGATACTACTAAGCAGTTGTACTTTGGCCTGGAAAATTTTGGAAAGAATAGGTAGTTTTGAATTGAGCTTGAGCTTGAGCTGTGAAAAGTTGGGAGAATTTTCATGTTCGGCACATGTTAAGAATGACCCGTGGCATGTAGGAGAATGGGCAATTTGACGTGCCAGAAATGAGCTTAAACTTCGGTTGTTGATGTTAGGGGCGAGTTAAAGAAGATTTTTGTTGAGTAGTTTTCATAAATGGCTGTTTTTGTAAGCAATTTTTTTAAAAAAAAACTAGCTCAGTTCAAGTGCAGACATGGGCAAATAAGGAAGCTCATTTTGTTCACTTGTTTTAAGTTAAAGCTTTCGTGGGAAGAGAGTTCATGACTTTCCTGGCGTTCTTAGAGAATTTCAGTATGAGGCAGTGTCAATTTTTGTTGCGCAGAGATGCAAAGATAACCAAGAAACTCCTTTCCTGTTCCACATATTTCTTCAAGAGATATATTTTAGTCGTACCAATATATAAGCCACATGGAAGCTGTTAAAGTTGAGAAGCTACATATGTGCGTCCTCGTGTGGTCTCAGGGTTGAGGTTTTTTAGTCGTACCAATATAAGCTGTTAATTGCTTTAAGAGCTAACACCGGATATCTTATATTATATCTTAAATTGCTTTAGGAGCTAACACTGGACAGCTTCGTGTCCACTGGACACGAGAACGCCAAGAGATCTACTATACAGATATGAACCCAAATCCTTCAAGTAGTATACAGAGCCATATTTGTGTTTGCTTATACATGTGGATGTAAAGAGTAGAAAAATATCATTACCAATATAATGATTTAATGCTCAATGAAAAAAATGCTATTGAAGAAACAAACTGGCGGCTGTTAAAGGGTATAAACTGAGATATTTTACTTGTACCAATATATAGGGCTCAACCTTGCATTTGAATAGAGGAAGACACGGGGTATTTAAGGTATACAAAATTGGCATGGGATCGTTGAATTGAATTGGTTACAAACAAAACGTTTCAGGTGGCCACGCGCAGCAAGATAAATTGGGAAGACATTGGGCCAAACTAGATTACGCGGGCCAATTTCCTATGCCCATGACCTGGCCCATAATTGGAACGTGAGAAATATTCACGTCGTGAATTTGTGTACAAAGTGGCCTGACAGGCGCTGCAAAATAATAAATGCCTGTAAATTGACATCTTGACTGTGACAGTGGAAAACTTAAAACAATTTACCAAAACTCTCACCAAACGTACTCCTCCCTTTTCTCCAACCTATTTGTTCTGGGTACTAAAGGAAAACTAAACTTCGGGAGCCAGATTAACTATCTCCAGCACCAAAGAAGACCCATTTGGGAAACAATGAGTACATTCTGTTTGGTGCTTCACAGGACATTGAAATCGGTGAGGAGTAAGAGGAGGAGCTTCCACTTGGAAGGTGGAAATCAATAGCAAAGAAAAATGTGCCCTA
Source organism: Morella rubra (assembly GCA_003952965.2). Taxonomy (NCBI): domain Eukaryota; kingdom Viridiplantae; phylum Streptophyta; class Magnoliopsida; order Fagales; family Myricaceae; genus Morella; species Morella rubra. The sequence goes on from CM025853.1 coordinate 15,879,396, forward strand.
CTTTAGGCCAAACTGTTACACTCAAAAGAGATGGTGAAAGTTTGATTTACGGAAAATTAACTTACTAATTTTCTTTGTTGATCTTCAAGAATTCTTCAGGTTCTTGTCGATCTCACAATCTTGAGAATTTCACAATAGTAGCACAAATATTCTGCCTCTTTTCTTTCCACGCTTATAGCCGTCGTAAGTTTTTTTGAGTTCTTATAGTCAACTCTAAAACTTACGATTAAAGACAGACTATCTCATAGCGATCCTTTTAAATGAAACTATAGTTGTGATAGTGTATGAGATCGTTAGGGAAAAACTCTTTTTCTATTAATTATCTTATATTCTTTTATTCTAAATTTAAGGCTTCTATTAATTGTAATCATATCCATCAACATATTACAATTCACTCCCGAGAATTTGAGATTGATTTGTGAAATCACTTTTTGCAAACAATTATATTCGTTTATTTATCCTTCCACCATATTATATTTCATATGAGCTAATTGGACTGGAATATTATCATTGATAAAATTTCTAGCTCATATAATTCTTAATTTTATAATCTGTAACCCGTTGGACTCTCAAATTGTTTCCAAATTTCACAAATAAATTTGGTTGGTGATCATATTGATCTTCCCTCTTATATATGTGCTCACATCGTCAAGGTTTTTCATTCTTAGTCTACTATAAACATTTCCATATTCTTGTTTGATTATGAAATTTCTTGCTGCAAATCACATTTCCATACCTCGGGAAGAACCTAAAAGGAAACTTTTTACTAGTTTTAGTAAGGCCACTCTCACTCAAAGCAAATCCTATAAAGGCCAAAAGAAACCAACTCCTTACATACATCCTCTCCGTAAACCTTTGAGTTCTGATTTATCTTATATGGTTGAAACTTTAAAGCTTCTTATAGAGAGATCTACTACTTCTACTTTTATTCAAACTTCAATTCTTGCTACCATTGAATTTCTCAAATTGCATGTAATGAAATTGGTAGCTGATGTGACTCTTATAAGAATGCATTTAAATATTGCTGATCATGTTAAAGAGTCTAATACAGTTGGGTTTCAAGAAGAGCCAACTGAAGCTACTAAGGATGGGGATTCCCTTGCTACAGCTGATGAAGAAGAGGAAGAAGAAGAGGAGAAAGAGGAAGGTGATGGTGAAGAAGTTGTTGTTGTTGCCACTTCTGATGGGGATGAAGATGTGTTGACCCTGGTTTGGCTACCTCCTGACAAAAAGGGGGAGTAGTTTTGGTTGGTGGTTGGAGGTTGGCTGCTGTCTTCGGATAGATTTTGGTTGCTGAAAGAGTTGACTGGATGAATTCTGTTTTGATTTTTTTTAAGTTGTCTTGTGGTTTAAGTAATGAACAATATGGTCTATGATGTATGTTTTGAACAATATGTTTTGTGATGTATGTTTAGAACAATATGTTCTATGTTTTTGTTAAGTTTCTGAACATTATGATTTTTTTTGTAGAGATAGTTCTAATACTCTTTGATGAATCTTTGTAGTTTTAAAACTATGTCATTGAGTACTGAAGTTTTTGAAACCAACATATGTTTTAAAACTTTGATTGATATATTTGAAACAAAAAAGTTTGCTAGTTTTAGGATTATATGTTGATGCAGTGTTGTTATTTGAAACTAGAAGTTTGCTAGTTTCAGGATTTTGTTTAAATCAACATTCTATAAGCAATTATGATATGAGTTTGCTATTATTGATTGTTTATTATTACAATGTGAAATAAGCCATGCTATGAGATAGGGGAAATGTCCTCTACAAATGTTACTTATCTTAGGGGGAGATTAATAAATTTAAGCTCACAGTTTATTCAATTGTAGTTGTTATATTTGTGTTATGATTTGATTAACTCAGAACTAATTAAGTTTATTGTTAGTTCATGTGTTGTTGAGATTGTATTTTGCAGGATTGATAATCTCAGGAATATAGTGTTTAGTCTATGTTAGTATAGGTTGTTGAGTCTCATTGTAAATGGATTATGTAGTGGTGATCAACAGAATTCATGTCTTTAGAGGCTAGATTAGTTTTGTCATGAAGTTTGCCAAAGGGGGAGATTGTAAATGTATTTTAGTTGGCATAAACTTCATGTTTGTATTTGTGTCACATTCCTGAAGATTCAAGAGTGAAAGCACTACATGGTTTAAACGTCTTAGGAAGCAAATGAGTGTCTCTAGAGAATGTATTTTATGACGGAAGTCTGTCTACTATTTTGATAACATGAAGCTGAAGCGCAATATGTTTTATGTTGGCACAGTTTATCGGGAGTTTGCTTAAGGTTTACCAGAATTGTGGAAGCTAAACCTGAACGGCTCTAACTAATTTAGAAGCGCCTCAAACTTAACTGATTTCGTGATTCTCACCTCAGTAGCCCAAGGTATAAAAAGCCTTCTCTCCTATTTGGCCAAACACTTAGAAAAATACCCAAGAATAACATTTCTTTGTTTAAAGAGAGTATAAGCCTCCATTGTTATTGTCACGCCCCGTGCTACTAACCCCTAGGCTCTCTTTATAATAATAAAATGCACACATGACGGGGTTATGACACATAGATTCTCCCAGATGTTCGCATGAATAAAATACCCTTACTAGGTTTAAAGCAGAAAATTCAACCGTAAAAGAGTTTAGTTAAAGAACGATATAAAGAAGTTTCAAAAGTTTAAAATATCATTTCATTGAAGCAAATAAATTAATCTATTAAAAGTTAAAATTGTAGACATATAACAAAATACTGGACCCACATGATCCTTTTTAAACTCTACAAAGTAAAAGCATATTTATTTAGCTAGTCGGGGCCAAAAGTCATCACATACAAAAGTATGCTTAAAAAGTTTTAAACTGAATATTGTATATTTAGAACATACTCACTATCGGCATGATAAGTGTATCAAACATAAAATTCTTATATATGAAAAATAAACTCTCCTGCACCACATATCCATTCAACAAGGTATAACAAACTACCTAATCCCACAAAAAACAAATACATATCCTTACCTCTTGATAAATCTAAATAGCACTAAGCCTCTAGATAGTTTGCAACAAGTCTCAAGGGTGAACCATCCATCTGATCTTGAAAGTCCTCTTGCTCTGTCAATAATTGAATAGCGTACAAACACCAGAATAGAAAGGGGTAAGTCTCACTGACTCAGTAAGGTCGGGGAAGGGGAAATGCCACATATATATGTAAGCAATAATGAATACAGTAAGCAAAAGAACTGATAACAGTAAAAACATTTCAAAGTTACGCTCGATGCAATGTAAGAATGATGCATCCCGATCCCCGATCATCTCTCTTTCTTTTTTCGGTCGGGTAGAGGTGTCCTTATTGCGCTCCTTTTAAGCCTTAGAGTCAGGGTTGTGCATCCCTCCTCTCCTCTGGAATTGTCCCATGCATCACACACCAGGACCTGGTTAGGCAAGCCTTGTACCATTGCCTAGGGAAACCAACCTCTATTCCATTAGTCGTGGTTTGCATTTTTTCGATGTGAACGATACCGTCACCCGATCTTAGGATCACCTCTGGGTATAGATTCTTTCCGGGCTCAATTCATTTCATATCCATGAGATGATTAATAAAGTATGACACATTATAAACTTCAACAATAAAGAATGCAGATATGTTCAGATCAAAACTTAGAAATGTTGGTTTAATCGCAAAGTAATATTTATTTCTTTTCTCTTTTGATGTGAATGCAGATGAGTGCTCAATAATGACCATAATGGAATTCAAGCATTCAATGCATTAAAACTTTAAAGAATCAATTGACAACAATCTTTAATACTTAGGCAAAATTTAAATACTTGAATGATTTTTATAATCTCATGTTGTGCTTTCTCTTAGGGTTCTTAATAATTTTATTCCAAAATTTCGTATCATTATTATACTAGGGTTAACTTAAGTTTGCATACATTATTTTATGTCTTCATCAATATTTAAATAGTTGTAATTATTTCTCCTTTTTGCTTTTTATTAGAATTCTTTTATTCAATAAACATGTATGGAATTAATTAATTATTGACCCTCCATTAAAGAGCACGGTTTGGGCCTCATGGGCTCTATTGGGTCAGTCTTTAAAGTTCTAAAGCATACTAAGTCCACTTGGGGATATTGGGCCTAAAGTCCATCTAGGCTTCTTAATGGGCCTTAGGCCCCTAAAACATTTCGGATTAGGCTCAAATTTTGGCTCCCTTATCAATTTCTTATGCTCTATATAGCCATGTATATAAATTCTATAGTTGGACAGTTTTACCCCAACTTTTACCTAGAAATGCTGAAACTGCCCTTAGAGACCTCCAGGGGCATTTTTTACCTTTTCTTATATCATTTTTGGCTGAAAGTTTTATAGAGATGTCCTGAGTACTTATATAACCTATCTGGAGAGTTTCATACAAAAATTCAAAGGATATCTTGGGGTCGTTTTAGACAGTGATCATTTTCTTTTTAAAAGCCTAACTAATGTTCTTGCATGTTATAGATCTTGCTTCTATATACCTTGTATCACTGATCCATCATTCTTACATATACTTGAAAAATCACAGAGCACATAATATATGATATCAGTGAAGAAATGAAAGCAAAATGTACAACTTAATCAATCAAAACATGAGAGCATTCTTTACACGTCACTTTGAACCTTGTAAACATCAAATCTTCTGTTTGAGCTCATAGGCTCCCTTTCAAGGCCTTGCCTTGCCATTTTTACATCTCAAAAGCCATCTTTGCCATTTAGCTATCATCAAAACTTTCCACATTGCATAAATTTGAACATAGCACGTGCAATATGCTTCACAAGTTACAAAACCACACATGCAACTTCATCCAACAAAACCAATGGCCAAACCTTCCCTTCCTCCCAACACAATATATGGACACTGATGTAGCTTATAACACAACAAAATTTCATCTTGAGCAAGCAAACACAACATCATATACTTGTAAGCAGTGAAAGAAAACCCAATATTTTTGACATGCAAATGCTCCTAGAACATGATCTTATGCTAAAAACTAATTAACCTATGCACTTCCTTCTTGCATCCACCGTATAGGGCATAATATTTACAAATTCAGTAAGCAAAAACATGCTAAAATAATGTTTTCCCAATACAATAGTAAAAACTATACCCTTACCTCAAGATTTCTCTTTCTTTCTCTTTTTTTTTTTTTTCCTTTCCTTTTTTTCCTTCTTCTTTCTTCTTTTTTTTTTTCTTTCTTCCCTTCACTTCTTCTTCCTTGCCGATCCCTCTCCTTTCCTCTCCTTTTTTTTTTCCTTCATCTTTTCTCTCCTTTTTTTCTCTTCTTTATTTCTTCCTTACTTCTTCTCTTTTTCACTCTCACGGCAACTCCCATTCTTTGTTCTCTCATTGGCTGAATGAATGGCCAAATAACTCCTCCCCTCCCCCTTTTATAGCCTAGGTTAACTAGGGTTAAACTATGGTTAAAAGATTGCAATGAAGCCACTTGTCAACCAGGCAAAGACTCCTAAGCCACTTGTCACACACGTTAAGTCTACTAAAACTTGTCACACACGCAAGAAATAGGTGGCATTAGGGAGAGATTTACAAGTGTCACACATGCAAAATTTTTATTTAATATAATTATTGTTGAAATTTTCAATCAAAACTACATTATCAATTGCTAAAAATAATTTACAAACCTTAAAAATTATTTAGGACATTAAATATGTAGGTTATCAATCCTATTAGTTAAAGAAATAATTTAGCACAATGATTAATATAATTTTATTTCGGTAAAATACATTATAGTCTTTTAATTAGAAATTAAGGCAATGAGATCAAAAATTCATAAAGTTTAAAGATGAAGATATTGGTATTTCATAAAATATATCAAAGTATCATATAAGCATTTTATTTAACTTGAAAAATAAATACAAACATGAATTATTAATTATGGATTTTAAGAATATAAATTTTCTTATTAGCAAATTTTTGACATAAAAGACAACAAATGGCAATTTAGTCAAGAATAGGTAAGAAATGTGTTTCTTCAGAAATTTACACATTAAATAAAATATAGCATCTAAGCTTAGCAAATAAAAATCAAATATCGAGATTAAAGCTACAATTTCTAGAAAACTAAAGAAAATGCCAATAAAATTAACTTAATCATTAAATAGAATATTTATTAATGAAATTTCACTCACTAGAAATTTTAAAAAGCTAATAGATAGCAAAAGTTTTAAATAAATGGTAATAATGACATTTCATAAAATATTAACATGAAAAGATAATCTATAAGATTAATAAGTTCAAATCTTCGTAAAATCATCTCACTCTTACTAATTAAGATAGTTTTAGGAAAAATACACAGGAGGGGTATTACAGTTATCTTCTCGAAGAACTCTTTATTATTGTTTGTTAATTTACTATGTAAGGACTAAAGCGTACCAGAAAGGCTGTATATGTTCTTTAGTTCCATCAGGATTTGTTGATCACACACAAAGATTACTCGCATAAGCCTTAGGGTTTACAAGAGTTCTAGTTCCTAAGCAAGTTTGGGTGGCACTGATCTGGTGGCAGTAGAAGTAAGGTTCACTGGGAAGACTGCGTTCAAGATCAGCGGTGAAGGTGTTATAGATGAAGAATAGATGAGACCGAGTCTCAGCGGTCAGGATTTGGGTAAGGAATTCGGTGAGTTAGAGTAGCAAGGGTTTTGTGTACTGCTAACGAATCACTTTGTAAGGCCCGTAGAGTTTTTCTTCTTAAAGTGTGTTTTCAAGAGGTTTCACTTTGATACAAATCCGTGTGTCAAATGTGATGTGATTTTGTTGATTTACATTATTAATGTGTTGATTCTTGATTGAATATCAAACTATCAATTATTGTCTAAAGTTAAAGGACAGTTTTTTTGAATATCTTAAAGCCTTGATAAAAAGTTTATTAGCTTCAAAGATTTACTTAATTCTGCATATGCATATTAATCTTGATAAAGATTATAGGTTCTTGAATGTGCTAATATTCTTGTGAAGTGTGTAGCAAAGTGAAAGATCGAAAAAGAATCTAAAAGAACCTATTCACCCCCTCTAGGTTTGGGTGTACTGTATTGAGTCTAAAACCTCCTAGTTCAAATATCATTAGCTTATGATTAGCGTTGAACTAGCACTTAAAATTCACGTGGACACTAATATTCCATCAGATGACTAAAGACAATTAATAGATGGGAGGATCGATTTGCCTCAAAAGCTTACTTCAAGGACTCAGCTATTGAAATTAGCACCAAAAGGACTAAAATGCAAAAGGTGTAAATCACAAAAACCTATAATTGAGCCTAAATTTTAACAAGGATATCTTTCAACACATCGTCTTTATACCCAATGGTGGACCCAAGCCAAGGCAACCCCCTCGGCTGGGTTCTACCAAATTTTTTTTTTGGGTGATCTGGAGCTTCGACAAAGATGGGAGGGGCAAGAGCTCGAGGGAGATCTGGAGCTTCGACGAAGAGGGGAGGGGTTGTCGATGAAGAGAGGCTCGGAGGGGCTGGAGCTTCTTCAGCGAAGAGGAGGGGCCGAAGACTTAGGTTTTTTCAAAAGGGGAGGGGGGTATTCAAGACTTTGGTTTTTTTAAAGGGGGGAGAAAAACAATGAGTTTTTACTGTTTTGAAGACAAGTCAAAACTCACCATTTTGACATTTTTTTTTAATTCATAGTTTTTCAGTTTTTTAATAATAAGCTATATATATGTTATATGTTTTTTAGTAATTTTTAATTTATAATAGTATTGAAAATTTTTTATACTTAGTATATTAAATACATAGCATATTATTTTACACTCTTTTTTATAACTAGTATAATAATCTTAATTAAATAGGTTGGTATTAATAATATATAGTACTTATAATTTAAAAGTATAATGCCTTCTATATAGCTTAGTACTTAGTGCGTAAAATAACTCAGTACTAATAGTACTTTGAACTTTATGCTTAGTATTTCAAAAATCTTAGTTCTTGGTATTAACTAGATGTTTTTTGGGTAAATGGTACGTAATATGTCTTTATTATATACATATATGTGCTAACCTAAATACTTAAGTTTAGCATGCTAATTGTCATATGTGCTAATTATATGTGTTTATCATATACAAGAAATTATAGATTAGTCAATTATGAATTGTTGATTTGTGAATGTGATTATAATGGCTTGAAAATTGAAATTGAATTTGCAAATTATTGATTAGTAAATTGAGAATAGTGAGTTGTTGATTAGTGATTAGTCAATTGTGAATTGTTGAAGGTTATTGTTCTTAATTTAATTAGTGAATTGGTTGATGAATTTTCATTTTTTTTTTGTTTAGATAAGATGAGAGATAACCGGATGAATGATAGCATGGTAATATACATCGCGAGGAAAATTTTTGAAACTATTGAGAACGAAGCCATTTTGCGACGTTTTCAAAAGATGGAGACCCGTAGGATCCAATTGCCACCTCCCAGTCTAAGCAAATAGTATGGTACGTGTATTTCAATATTTTTAGAGCTTTTAGTATTTAATTTTCAAATTTTTAACTCAGAAACACTTTTTGCATTATGTAGGAAAAAAAAAGTTGTCATTTCACCGTAGGAGTTTGTGATAGGGACCTCGGCCTAGACCCCTCACCAGTGCCTATCCCCTCACAAGTAAGGACTTGTGAGTACTCGTGTTTAGCCCACGCCTCAAATTGATACTCTTTGGCTAACCATGTGAGGTACTTTAGAGCAATATAGCTCAAGTATCGGTACAAAAGAAAAGAAAGATCCTTTTGGTATTTTGAATTTATCGAAAGATGAATTAAAAGACGATGGATGGTTGAGAAGGTGAAAGATAAGATGAATAAGCAAGCCTAAGCTCGAATGGATTAGCACCCGAAACAAACTTAGAACTCGAGATACGCAAGCCTAATTCAGAGAACCCAGAACCCGATTGTGGAACAAAGTCGACTTAACCCAATGATAAACATCTAACAAAGTAGATGAGATGTCAGGCCTAACCCCAAGCACCAAACCTCCTTTGCTAGCCTAAGCTTCCAGGCCTAACTCTAATAGTCGATTGCCCCAACCTAACCCAGTGCAAGTTAAGTCTAACAAGTGTGAATAGTGTCAGGACTCACTTTAAGCACTACAACACCCATGTTAGCCCAAGTGTCAGGCCTAACCCTGAACACTGAAGATAAAGCCACAAAGGCCAAAAAGCTCCCTTGGAGACTTCTATTCAATTTGATAAATATTTAATGGATGCCTTACAATGGGGCCATGGTGGGGTATTTATACTACTCCATGGGCTTGGGTGGCAAGGGCCTTTCCTTGTAGAGGAAAAGGTTTGATTGCCACACAATCAATCCTCTAGGATCCTATTGAGGTTAGAAAGGAAAGATCTTGGAGAGAGCTTGCCTTTTTCCTCAAAACTAGCCAAATAAAGGACAAATCAATCAAAGATTGATTGTCCACTTATTTAGCACATGTAGCCGGCCATAAGCTTCCAAATAGGGAGCAAACCCTAATTGCCACATGCTTTAAACCTTCTAATTTCAATCTAGGAGCAATCTTTCCAAATAGGACCAAGATTGTTTCCTTAATTGAATCTCACTAACATGGTAATGTTTGAGAATCAAAAGCAAATAACATAACACCCCTAATAATAGGGGGATTCGGCCATATAGGGATCCCACATGTGGTTTGCCCTATATGGCACCTCCTAGCTACTTGTCTGTCGTGCTCCCCTGCCGCCGCTCTACCACCATATAGGGTGGTGATATCAAAATAATCCCATGGTCTCCTGAGTCTTTTGAGACGAACCTCCTATATGCTCTGTCATACACTTCCATATCTGGTGGTCGTGTGGTGGAACTACCAAACAACTCCACTTGGCCTTGGGATCCACTTTGAATCAACTGTCCATGCACACTTTGTTGCACTGTCGTGGCTGGTGGCCATGAGGTGGTGCTATCAATGTGCTCCACTATGCTCCAAGAACCTCTTTGCATTGGCTCCCCATGCACCTTTGGTTGCACCGCCACGATTGAAGGTCTTGTGGTGGCACCTTCGTTGTGCTTCTAAACTCCTTCTGAGTCGTAGTGCATTATCTCTCCATAGGCTTCTCCTAAGCCATGCCAAGGCTTGTGGCCTTGTTGGCCCTTGTCTTGTCTTGGCAATGCCGTGGGGCATGCCAATGTGCTGCTAGGCGTGTCATGGCTTAGGCAAACTATTAATAGATACATGAGCACGATATGGGTACACTCATTAGCACTAAGTGTCCGAAAGACAAACTTTGTACAAAGTAGCCAACTATTAATTTGAAGGAGCATAATTTCTTTTCTTCTCCTTTCCCGCCCTCCTCAAGACCACAGTACTGAGTTTTAAGTGCTCTAGTTTGCCTTATCAATGACCAAACTCTTTAGTCTTGACTTTTCTACTAATTGGAACTAGGGCTGTTCAGTGCCACCGGAAAACCCGGTGGCACTGGCACCGGGTTGCCGGTGCCGGTTTAGCATTTTGGGAAAAACCCGATGGTACAAAACGATTTCTTTTGTGAAAATCCCCCCCCTCCCCATTTCCTTGTGTTTCGACAGATCTCCTCTCCTCCAGGCTCCCGAAGCTTTTTTTAAAATTTGTATTTTGCTTAAAGAAACATAAAGCTTCTGCAAATGATGCAACTGAAACCATTCAGAAGTGTCTCAAAGCAGGATTTACATTTGGAAGGCTTGTAAATTGAAATGGGGTTTTCTAATGGATAGTGAAGCAGAGAAATTAGGATCCTACGAGCATCAATATTTTTTTGGTGCTTTGTTTGTAACATATACCAAAGTCTCTCTCTCTCTCTGTATGTGTGTGTGTGTGTATATATATATAATTGGTAAAGAAAAAATGGAGGCAAGCTATTATTGTGAGGTAAAAGATTCAGTCGCCTTTTATTGTACTATTCTATGATATTTCCACAATTTTGTAATTATTGATGAATCCTGAGGTGAGAATATTATTAATGGTTGTTCTAGGTAGCAATTGATCAGCATTTTTTAGAATTTATATATCAGCTACAGAACCGAAATTCACCTACTAAATTAACTTCGGCCTTGTCATCTAATGTAGAACTCTACACACTTTGCAATCTAATTCAGACTACAACTCTTGACATCCCCATAAGCTGTGCTTGTATAGTTGTATTCTTGTCAAAGGCTTCCTTAATTCCTTTGTTGAATCCTATTTTCCTTTTCCAGAATTCATTTTGTTGTTTGTACGTTTGTACATTTTGTTGTTTGTTAGTGCTTTAATTGTTAATTTTTAGGTGATTTTTATTTGTAGATGGACACTCCACAATCACAGTCATCTGCAGCCACATGTGGTAGTGCTACTTCTTAAGTTTAAAATTTTAGATTTTATTGGTTGAGACTTTAGATTCTTATCTTGTTGTGATGTTCTCTAATTTTATTGATTTTGGATTTTATTTATTTGGACTTTAAATTCTCATCTTATCTTTTAAGATGATCTTTAATTTTATTGATTTTGGATTTCATTAGTTTAGATTTTATTGATATGTGATTAATGGACCAAAAGAAAAAAGAAAAAAAATACATTGGGCCAAGTGCGTAAAATGCTAAAAAAATAGCTCAATATGAATGTAGGTTAACCGGAAACCGCCACCGCTAAGGGCCAGTTTTTTTCCTTAACGGTGTAGGTGTAGGTGACAATTATTTAAAAATCGGCCTATCCAGTGTAGGTGCCGGTTTTGGCCAAAACCGGTACCTACACCGGGGTTGAACAACCCTAATTGGAACGGTGCTGTAAAATATATATGTATATATATATAGAAGGGCAAACACTTCTGGACTATTAACCCAAAACCGGTACCTACACCAGGGTTGAACAGCCCTAATTGGAACGGTGCTGTAAAATATATATGTATATATATATATATAGAAGGGCAAACACTTCTGGACTATTAACCCATCCACTGCATCTACGAGCAAAAGCTTATAGTTGAACAACTAGAAATAGAATGACAAAAAAAAAATCTATAATTGCGTAGTACAGCATTCCAGATCTGTGTTTGGAATTTGCCCAGATCAGTGCGCAACTTCGGGGCAATAATTGACATTTTGGAATCTAGGCAGCTAAGATGTACGCTACTTTTCTTTCCCAGATGCTCTTTTATAATTTACTTTACAACAGTTCAGAAATAACAAACCACACGCAATGTTCCAATAGATGCTGGAAAAAAATCTATAATTGCGTACAGCATTCCAGATCTATGTTTGGAATTTGTCCAGATCAGTGCGCAACTTCGGGGCAATAATTGAGATTTTGGAATCTAGGCAGCTAAGATGTACGATTCTTTTCTTTCCCAGATGCTCTTTTATAATTTACTTTACAACAGTTCAGAAATAACAAACCACACGCAATGTTCCGATAGATGCTGGTGCCGTGCCCCCTTTTTCTTCAGGCGTTTGACCAGATAATAGTGTAGTGTTCTCTAATACACTATTTTTTTTTTGACTGAATTTTCAAAGGGTTACTCTCAAAACAATAGATCCAAAGCACGAATTTCCACTAGTAGAGGGACGTATTAAATGGTTTCCACTATTAGAGTAACGTGCTAGTTGAATTTTATGGCTTCTCATGTGGAGCCAGATCACCTTTTGTAATAATTTATAATATTCCGTTAAAACTTATTTTCTTAAATTTTTGTGATACAAAATTTTATATTCCAAATATGTTAATATTTTATTTTCAATTAATAGTATGAGCAAGCCATTTAATCTTTCTTGCATCATAGTGTATTTTAAGCAGTATTTTATTAATTTTGATTTTGAGAAACTTTTTTCTACAGAAATAACAATTATAAGTATTGTCAATAATATTATTGTTAGATATATGCCCTCAAAGTCAATAATTATGAGATAATTATTGTTATTGATTAATCACTTGTATATATTGTTTTATAAAATTTTAGTTACTTGCAATGACATAAGATGTCATATTGTTGAGCAATATTGTAGAAAAGTCAAGTCAATGATAAATGAATTAGATGCAAGGGAGTATTGCTAGAGTTTGAATTTTATGGCTTCTCATGTGGAGCCGGATCACCTTTTGTAATAATTTATAATATTCTGTTAAAACTTATTTTCTTAAATTTTTGTGATACAAAATTTTATATTCCAAATATGTTAATATTTTATTTTCAATTAATAGTATGAGCAAGCCATTTAATCTTTCTTGCATCATAGTATATTTTAAGCAGTATTTTATTAATTTTGATTTTGTGAAACTTCTTTCTATAGAAGTAACAGTTATAAGTATTGTCAATAATATTATTGTTAGATATATGCCCTCAAAGTCAATAATTTGAAATAATTATGAGATAATTATTGTTATTGATTAATCACTTGTATATATTATTTTATAAAATTTTGGTACTTGCAATGACATAAGATGTCATATTGTTGAGCAACATTGTAGAAAAGTCAGGCCAATGATTAATGAATCGGATGCAAGGGAGTATGATTTTTCGGATCCTTGTTGACTCACTTTGTTCTAGAGCGAGATACATGATAATGTATAAATAATCTACACTCGTTGTGCCTCTATAAGATAGAATGATGAACTCCGTCATTGAGGTGGTGACCTTAAGCAGACGAGTGAGTAAATGTAAGACATGCACTAAACCAATCAAACATGAATACCTTCTGAAACGATCACTGATGTAGAGAATGGTATTCAGCACAATTAGCTTATGTTGTCCTTAGACCTGAGAGAGTTATGCAGGTTTGCTTGTTGTGTGCTTGTGCTTTGATTGAATCATTTGGTGATGATCTTCGTAGATCAAATATTCATATAATGTTGGGCCTTGTGCATAGTAAGTGAATTTGTATAATTGCTCAATATGGAATCCATTAGTCTCTTGATGAGGCAGTATATTCATTATGTCTATATATTGTTGGACTCAAATAAAACGCTATGCAACGGATTTTGTGAAAAGTGTTTTCACGTTTTTACTTATTATATATATAAAGTAAATATATTGAGAAAATTATTTTTTAAACTTTTTTGGAGTCCAACTAGGTACAGATTGAAAATTAAGAATTATATGAGCTAGGGACTTAATCGGTGATATTATTCTGGTCCTATTAGCTCATGTGGAATATAGTATGGTGGAAGGATAAATAAGCGTATAATTGTTAGCAAAAGGGATTTCACAAAAACAATCTCATTATCTCAGGGGTCAATTGTGATATGTTAATGGACATGATCACAATTTGTAGAAGCCATAAATTCGGATTACAGAATATAAGGAGTTAATGAAAAAAAGTTTTTCATGATGATCCTACCGAGATTTGAGATCCCTAAAGATCCCACGCATAAGCACAGTTGAAGCTTTGAGCGAGCCATCATAAATAGTTTTACATTTTCATTTGAGAATGAGAATGACATCTACGTTGAGAGTTCCTCTCTCTAAACTTTCTCACAAAAACTGTGCGCGTGAATTTGAATGAGATAATACATTTGGACTGCTTTAATTTGACGATAAACATTCCGCAACTATCGACTCTTTCAATTATATATGCAATAGTTTCATGAAAAAAATAATCTAATCATTTTATGTAATTTAATATTTTAATTCGACTATAAATCTCTATTGTTAAAATCTCTTTAAAATCCCTTTTAACGTAATAAAATATTAAATAGATTAGGTGTTGGCCTTGCTTGTCTTCTTCCAGAAGGTAATTGCCAAGAAGTTGCCGACGCATCTTCAATTTTTCTTAGCGTGTTTGAACAGCTCCTTGTTATTAATTATGCTAAAGATGACAGGCGATTTTTCTTAGGGGATGTTCGTTTTGGTTAGATTTTTAGAATTTGAAGTGTTTTGAGAATTTTTAGATGATGTTAAAGTTTATTGGTATGCGTGCAAAAGTTGTTGACTTGTATTAATATTTGAATGTGTTCGATTTGTAAATTCTAGAATTTATGTATAAACCAAAACGAACAAACCTTAGTTAGCCGTCTACAAAAGAAGTTTTCGAGAAGTTACTCCTTTCTGTTAAGGCGTTCCAGCTGCACACTACAAGAAAAAAGACTTTGGGTGACAAATTTTTACAAAATTCGTCACCTAATGTTTTGGGTGACAAAACTGAGTTGTCACTTGGTTTGTCACCTAAAGCCCGTCAGCCAAAGGTTTTAGGTGACATTTTGTGTTCTGTAGCTCGAAACCGTTCGGAAGTTTTCCACACCATCTGAACGGTGTTTTTCCATAGCACGAAATTGAAAATCGTCATGCACAGTACAATTCAACCATTCGCATGAGCTGTGCGAACGTAATCTAAATATGTTCGGACGGTTAATGAGAACGGTTCTTCCTGTGACGAAATGAATTTCGTCATCTACAAACCGTGCGCACGATATACAACATCGTCCGCACGTACAGACTTTCCCTCCGGACGCCCTCGTAAAGACGTCCGCACCGTTGTTTCATTTATGACGAAATTTTTATTTGTCATCCTCCAAATCCGTTCGAACTATGACGCATTACGTTCGGACGCTTGTTCTGTTGAAACGTTGAACGTGTTAGTTTTAGCGTGCGCACGTTTGCTAATAAAAGATCGTTTGCACGCGAAAAAACCATTCGGACGACTAATTTGACGTGATGGTGGACAGATTTTAAGTGTGCGCACGTTATCAACGCCAAAACCGTTTGGACTTCCACTCGTACCGTTTGAACGGTTTTCTTGTTATTCAAATAATTTTATTAAAATTTAAAAATAATACAAATAAAAAGATATTCAATGTCATAAATAATAAAATATCTACAAATATGCAATCATTATTAAAAGTAAATAAATAGGTAATCGATAAGTGCTAAGAAAGTAGTAAAAATATATAAATCTACCAAATTTTCGTTTGGGTGTCGAATGAGATTGCAGCTGTCTGATCTGCTCCACCATCTGCTCACGCATCTGTTGCCATTAGTTGCATCCTCCGTTCTTGTTGTTCCACTAGGGTCCTTTGCTGCTCCCATCATCTTCCGGTGCGCTTCGTCTTTTTTTCGTTGCTGCTCCGCCATCATCTGCATCAGCTCTTCGTCTTTCTTCCGTTGCTGCTCCTCCATCATCTACTGATGCTCTCGCATCGTCTGCTCCATATCTGACCGTTTGACAAGAAGCGCTTCATATTCCATCTGTCTAGCCCTCATCTCCTCAATCTCTAATCTGGCCTCCTCCAACTTCCGGGACAAATCAACGGAAGATACTGATAAAGATGATCCAACAGACCGTACTGAACAGCCTAAACCTCACACGTAACCCGCTTTCGTCCCCAACACCTCAGCGAAAATCTCCACTTCGGTGTATGACTTTCCCTCTGACTCGTACTGCAACTGTAACGCCTCCATTTTTTCCTACAAAATTAGAAAAAAAATAAAAACTAGCACATATGAAACATAAAGCACACGAATGCATCATTAAATCTAATGTTACAACTTACAAAATTTTTCATGCATCTTCTGATGTCCACATGCCATCCTTATTAGTATGCTTTTTTTATAAAGCAACGCAGGACTAATCTCATCAGATTCTGGATTTTTCTGTACACCAAAAGAAATATAAAACGTGCATATTAAAATACCTAAGTCATTTATTTAAATAATAAAAAAAATTTAAATTTATTACTTACTAACAACGCTCTCGTGCGTTGGAAAGACTCGCTCCCGATGTGTGTACAATCTTCAGCTTAGCTCTATTCTCCTTGTTGATTGCACTCCTCCTCTGCATTGTACATTTACAGTTGTTACCACAATTAATAATAAAATAAAATAAATTTAGACGGAATAAAAATTTTAACCTGAAATTCCTCGCTCGCGAATAAATCACAAACACGAGTCCATTCTTCCTTGTTCATCTTGGGATACGGGTGTTCTAGCGCCTCTTCTTTGGAATTGAACACCGAGTAATGCTGGAACATTCTATTTCTGTGCATCCTGTACGCTGTGTTCATCGTAGACGTCATAGTGAACCGATCCTCAGCTCGGTCTTAATCTAGTTGGAAGTCATCCTTAACATATATAACTGTTAGAAACACAAAAAATTTTAAACAATTAAAATTTAAAAAATTATACTTACCAACACTCGGTTCATCACATACAATTTAACCCTTTCAGGGACCTCCTTCCACTTACTCATATCAAATGGGACATGTTGTCGAACGAGCGCACCAATATGACTCGAGAGCATTGAGGACGCCTTGTCATCACCGCCCGTACGTCCATCAGGGATATGGACAGTCAGCTTTCCTCCGATGCGAGCCTTAAGTAAGGCAATCCCACGTGTACTACCTCGAACATGTTTGATTCCGGACGTCGCTACAAATGAAGAACAAAAAATTTAAAATTCAGTTAAGCATATAAATTTAAAAGTCATAGCCTTCTAATTTCAATAATTTTTATGTCAAAATTAGTATTTTCTACGTGGTGATTAAACCGATTTTTAACTGAGAAATCAAAGTGTTATTTTTACCTTCACAACACTTTCCTTTCAGAACTGTTTTATAATGTTGTGATAATGGAAACGAGTTAGGTGTTGCATATCATAAATGAGATGTATGGGCGTTGATATGAGACATGCACACTTAACTTGTACATTGGAAAGGAATATTTTGATGTTCAAGTGTGGTTAAGGTGTTGCATATCATGAATGATATGTATGGCGTTGACATGAGACATGCATACTTAATGCATACTGTGAAGACGTGACAGTACTGTGCACAAGAAGATGTGTTCACTTGTTGTGACATTCTGGCCTCTCCGTCGTACGCAGAAAGATCCTTTGTTAGGATAACTCACTCTGGGAGTTTGAGGCCGTATTGTACTCTGGGAGTACTGCTACAAAGATACTGAAGATTACTTGTAACCCCTCACTCTGGCCAAGTGATTCACTTTGGGAGTGAGAGTAGTGGTGATTGAGAATGAAAAAAAGAAAAGATCATTTTTGAGAAAATTGAGTCTTTTCATTTACTTTCTTATTCTGTTGAGATTTTATTGTTGAACGGGTTTCTTCAATACCTTTTATTTTATCTGCTATTCTGTTCTACTAACCACTGGCTTTACTAAGTCATTTGGACTTACCGTTGTTTGTTAAATATTTTTTTTAGCAGATGTCTGAGGTTTATTTGGGAGAGTTCACAAAAACATTCTTTGTCACTCTGGAGTTGACTTTCCGCGTTTATGTCACACGTGACCTAGATGTTAATAGAGGGACGAGGACATAGGTGGATCACTTGCACTCTGATAATTACGTCAACATCTCGGACTTGGATAACACTGATGATGAAGATTAGAGATATTCGATTTATGTTTTTTTAGTTTTTTCACTGCAGTTTTCCTTTTAGTATGTACATTATAGAAAGTTGATCCTCTTTTGTAATACCTCAGTATTAATAAAAGGTCCTTCGTGTGTTTTACTTAGTATCTTGTTGCTTTGTTGATCTTCCCATAGGTCGTAACCTTAGTTTTATTAGTGGTGTCCATTATTATAAGACAACACTTGAGGTCATCACGGTCTCGGCTATTACAAGCTTCAGCCCAACCTAGTTCTATAGGCCCAAGTCTATTTTTCAACTACCCTAGGCCCAATGGAATTAAAAGTAAGTAAATAAGTCATTTTAAAATAATTAAGTTCAAATCAAATCAATTACATTAATTAAAAGAAACAACATTGGAAAAAATACTATCACATTAATATGAGTAGGGAGTGATTATGAAAACAAGAGCTGAAAATAAAATATTAACCAAGAAAAAAGAATTTCAGCCCTATTCAAAATTATCCAAATTAATCTAAAAATTTAAGGAAACAAAACTAAGTCAAATAAGTAATTTAAGCACATGAAATTAAATGAAATAATGCAAGGATTTAAGAATTAAAGGAAGAAAGCACATAAGAATTTAATTAAGCAAAAATGTAAATCTAAGTGCTAAAAATCATGAATTTAGAAGCCAAGGAAATTAAAACTAGTACCAAGGTGCATATTTACTTAAAATATTTTAAGCAAGTATCCTAAAAGCACCACAAAGGGTGAGGGGCATCACAAAGCCTCTCGAAAAAAAAAAAGAAAAAAAAGATTGGAAGCTTGGAAGACTTGAATCTGTTTTCATCACACAGAGTGGAAATGCTTTCAGCATGGGTGCAGCAAAAATAAGGGACAGCTCATGAGAGTTTGGCAGAAATAATTTACAAACAACATAGCCACGCATTTGAACTAATTTACAAACATGTAAATTGAAAATTCACTTTTGTTCTCAGTGATTCGGGAATAACAAAAGTGGGGGCTATATAGCAAGTGGTATTCCTTATAATTTCCGTGATCTTGAACAAAGTCGCATTTACCGGAAGATATGGATTTCCCAGCTGAAAATTGATTGTATTGAAAGGTCATTGTGCTGTAATAGCGTTCACCCTTTCAAGCTTTATTCTCACATGTGATCTGTAAAATCTATTATCAATATTTGAATAATTGGTAAATTCACATAATATCAAAATTAAAGTCTTGAATTTAAAAACTGACTCTAAACTTCAAACCAATTTTAATTAAATATTGTATGTGTTGGGCTTCGCATAAAAAGGAAAGTTTAGTCCACACGTAAGGAGAACATTAGAGAGTATAATTCAAATAGTAAAATTTAGAAAATCAAACTTTTGGGATAAATAGTAAATTCATAATCCAAATAAGAATTAATAACTATTCATTATAAGGATACAACTTTTATGACTAGGTTCTATAAATAGGCGTTTTTAGTTTGACTTTCTAGAAACATCTTTCAAATATTTTCCCGGCCAATACAGAACTCAAGACTAAAGAATTTGGCCGGTGATAAGGTCAAGTGGAACACTTAAACTGGAGTTGAGGAGTTGGGAAAAGGGGAAGAAAAAAAAAGTTGATTCTTATTGTAACTCAAGCCGGGGACACTCCTTCAAATATTGATCCTTATTGTAACTCATGCCAGGCTTAGAAACTTACTCAAAGCCAAATGCTTGTGTCCAACGCATGTCCATATATATGGGACCCGATTTTTTGATCGCACCAAAGAAACGAAAAATTGTACTAGTTAATCCAGATTTAAGCCAGAAAAAGAAGAAGAAGAAGAAACGTGATCCATATACACGGATAAAAGCATATCCATATACACAGATAAAAGCATACCCATTGTGAAGAAAATATAAATCCACCTCTTCCCCTGGATCATCTTCACCATCCTCCAAGTCTGAAATTTTCATGGAAAAGGTCATGCCTTTTCTGCTTTGGGTGCCAATTCCTCAGCATCTCATAAGGGCCCCTTTTAATTAATTGAAAGTCGTACACCATCCCTTACATTCATTGAATTTTTCTCAAATATTCTGTTCCCGGCACTCCAAATTGACGTCAACATCCTCGTGGAGCATATCCAGATCATCTTTCGCATCCAATTCATGCTTGTATACTAGATAGAATCCACAAGATTTGATGATCATTGATTTTGAATCATTGTAAACTCGAACTTGTCCACTGTTATATTCTATATGATAAATAGTGATGTACTGCAACCACACATGCAAGCGGCCCATAAGATATGACACGTCAAAAAAACTATGAGGATACGTGCCATCACATTGGACATGGATACCACATGAATTGTTAATCTCATCATCGATGAAAGTTGGTCCAAAAACAATATATAAAGCAATTCCACTTATCTCGTCCAAATTCGTGAGTGCACTAACGTTTATTTCAAAGGAATTGTCATCTGAATTCTCCACACAATGTTGGAACCAATGTGGCATTGTACTTCCCGGAAATATAACCGAAAATGTAGAATCCTTGTGAACAGAATCATGACCCGTTGGATATCCCTGTTAAATGAATATAAAAAAATTTCAGCACAATCTACACACATACAAAGGCATACTCAAACACATACTGAATAGCAAGAGATGTAATACCTGAAACAATAAACCCTTTGGCACAAAATTCTCTACATCCACAACAATGTTATGACTTCCAGTCAAGTCAATCAACTTTAACTCTTGTAAGTCGCTTGTATTGAATTGCCATACTTTTGATAGTTGCAGAAATCTTTCCAATGATGTGCATCCACTAGCCACTATCGCTTTTGTTTTCGGTGGAAGCTCTGAATTTCCTGAAGTTTCTTGCAATCCTTCAAATCAAGGTTCGTCAATCCAACAAATCTTACAATGCTTGGAGGAAGGCTGATGATGTCTGATCTTGATAGATCTAAGTACCACAGATTGGAGGAGCAATTGAATATTGTAAACAAATCTGATTTTGATACAGCAAAAGAATGAAGATGCCTAGCAATGACGGAAACGCTATTGGGGAAGAATCATCATAAAAAGTGCTAGAAGACCTTGGCAGCCGTAATGTGGATAAATCTGCACGTGATGACATTTCATATTCCAGCGTAGACATAGTAGATGTCGTGGATTGTCCATTATCCTCCACATCTTTTCCAAACATTCCAAGTTTTGGACAACCATTGAGATGAAGAGATTGTAGACATTGCAATTGAAAAATGCTACTTGGGAGACCCGCAAGGTTTTTGCAACCTTCTAGGTCTAAATCCAAAAGCTGAGTGAGATACCCAAAGGATAGAGGCAATTCTTTTATTCCAGTACCTTCCAAGACGACGTAGTTTACATTTTTCATTTCACATTCGATTTCAGGGAAGTTCTGAAGGCTTTCGCAACCTTGTAGATAAAGCTTTTCTAGAGACATTAGCTTAAGGCTTTTTGGAAAGCTCGTAAGTTTAAAACAACCTGAACAATTCAAGGTAACGAGCTTATCAAGGAATCCAACAGAATGATGAACCTCAACCAAATTTTTGCAATTTGTAAGAACCACTTCCTTCAAATTTGGGCTCCTTGAAAGATTGGGAACTTTTGTCAGGAATTTAGAACCAGAGAAGTTAATAATTGTCATGTTCTGTAAGAACACATACATAAACACACATATTAGTTTGTAGAAAGCGTAAGCATAGCTTAAAAATAAATATACTAAAAATAATAATTGTACCTGGAATCGTCCTTCCCCAATTTCCTTGAAGGGGCTGTTGAGCATTCTAAAAACAACGAGTTTATTTCCACTAAATTAGAGGGAAGAGATTGCAAAGGATAGTGTGCCCAATCTAACACTCTTAACTCGTTAGAGAGACATTTAGGCCCTCCAGAAAACTGTGCATTACGGTTTATGAAGACTCTCAACCTTTTCATCTTTGCAAAGCTTTAGGATGCAAGTGTATCAAGTCTGATCCTTCCGAAAAATCCAACATTATGCCCTCAATTTTCGTTGTTCCCTAGTAAAACAATGTATAAGTTCGTCAGTAAAATTGGAACCTGATAAGGTACCAGCCCCATAATTAATTTATACTTCATCCTCAACTGTACGTCAGCTATTTGTCACTTCTCTTTCTCTAGATTTTGTGAATGACAATATGTTTCTACTATAGAAATTTTTTAATGTAGTGATAGCATTCAATGTTCATGATGTCAAACTTTTGTTAATATTTATAAGTTTAGAAGAATACATGAAGAAACAATGAAAAATTAAGAATACATTGTGAAGTGATTCTTACCATATTTTCTTCAAGTACGTAATGAACATCTTCATGAAACCACAATCTACTGCGTCTTTCAGGTTCTTTAGGTGATTCTTGTCTAACAACTTCTTTACCCATATCTTGCACTAAGTTGTGCATGCCCACTCTTTGATTGTAATCAATAGTTATGAGACATTTCTCTGCAAGCTTCTTTATACCAATAACTGAAGAGAATCCACAACCGTCTAGCATTTCATTGATATAATTTCTCTCCTCTCCCTTAAAGAAACAAGCAATGTCAAGAAAAATCTCTTTCTCATTTTTTGTCAATCTATTATAGCTTATTCTAAGTATCTTTTGAATTCTATCATGAGGAGCTTTTTTGAATTCTTTAAGTGCACTTCTCCATTCATCTATACTTCTATCTTTTAGGTCTGAACCTAGCACTTCTAAAGCTAAAGGGAGGCCTCCAGCATAACGTATTATATCTTCTGTGAGTTCTCCATAATCAGCAATTGGTCTCTCTCTTTTGAAGGCTTGCCAACTAAAGAGCTGAAGAGCTTCTTCATGATTTAACGCTTTCATCTCGTACATTGAATCAACTTCATGACAAGTTAGTAACCTTTGATCTCTTGTTGTTATGATAATTCTACTTCCTGAACCAAACCAATCACGACCTCCAGCTAATTTTTCTAATTGGTCCAATTGATCCACGTCATCAAGGATTAGAAGAACTCTTTTGGAGAAAAGTCTATCCTTTATCACAATCATTCCTTTGTCAACATTTCTAACTTTCAACCTTTTAGACTTTCCTAGAGTCTCAAAGAGAAGTTCCTCTTGCAATTGGACTAGACTGCCTTCTCGATTTGATGTTTCTCTAATATCTGCAAGAAAACAACTAGCTTCAAATTGATGAGCGATCAAGTTGTAGATTGCTTTAGCAATAGTTGTCTTCCCTATTCCACCCGTTCCAAAGATCCCTACAATGTGCACGTCCTCCATTCCAATACATAAGAAGGACTTCATGATTTGTTGTACACGAGTAGCTATTCCAACAGGTTGCTTTTTGACATGTAAGTGTGTAGTATTTACTATTCTTGAGACATCTTGAACAATTTTATAGATAAATTCAACTTCATTCCTGGCATTGAAAAAAACATGATAAGAAAAAATTCAATGAATTTAGACTCTTAAAATGAAAATACATGAACCAAAATCTAGTAACAAATGCAATGTTGGCAGGCTATGAAATTGGGCAAGACTCTGAGATTGTCTAAGATCATCCCCTTTTGCAATTTCTTTACCCATATCTGGACCCACATCTTTCCCAGTCTTTAATTTCACTACTAAATTTTGTGACGTTTCATTTACTCTGTTGTTGACTTGGGCTTTCCCTTAGAAGAAGTTGTCAAAGAGTACTATTTTATTTGCATATTCCACTCTCAAATATAAGGTTATTCTTTGCTAGTCCTTTAACTTAATACTTCTAGTTCCCAAACTAGCTACCAAGCAGTGAACTTTGTTCTTTCTTATGGCCTCCTGAACTACGAAATCCCTGTCGTTCTATGTTTTGTTAGCAATTCCAATGGGCAATCAATTACCTTATAACATTAAATTTAAACAAGAGTACCAGACAATACAACGAAGGAAAAGGAAAGCTACAAACACGAAAGAGAAACAAGCCTAAACAAAAACAAACCACTAACAGGCAGCACTACAGAGCCTCACTAGGGTCCTTTCGTTGTTGAATCCAAGGGATGCGAGGAGCAGA
Organism: Morella rubra; assembly: GCA_003952965.2. Classification (NCBI taxonomy): domain Eukaryota; kingdom Viridiplantae; phylum Streptophyta; class Magnoliopsida; order Fagales; family Myricaceae; genus Morella; species Morella rubra. The sequence continues at coordinate 15,903,738 of CM025853.1, forward strand.
ACAGTTCGACCACAAGTCATGAATTACCCAATCCGCCAAAGATTTTGCCAATTAGTTTTGTTCAAGTTAGACGATTTTTTTCATTTTTCCACTCAACTTAGGAAGGAAATTAATCAATTGTTGCCTGTTAAATACTTCAATCCAAATTTCTTATTTCAACATGATTGATATTAATATTTACTCTCAAAAAGAATTGCGACCTCAAGTAAGAGCTATCAATTTGCTATATATTGTTATTAGCATAACAGAAAAAAAATTATTGCTCAAAAGGGCCAAAAAAAAGTGCTTAGAAGTACCCATTATTCAAATGGTGACCAGACAAATTGGCGACTTCTGTTAGGGTTGCCTTCCACCTCTGTACGTTATCCTTGTCATCCTTGAATCTGCCTTCAAGTTTAGCGAATGCATCTCCGAAGCTCTTTCTTTGGTTTCGTATATCTGATGGATCTACATGGTAAAACACTGGTAGAATAGTTAGTTGCCTTGTTTTCTTGCACTCGACAATCTTCGTTAGCTCTTCCAGGCACCAACGGGATTCTGCATAATTTTTTGAAAATACGATGATCGAAATCCTCGACCCTTCAATTGCTTTGAGAAGTGCCGGTGAAATCTCCTCTCCTCTCTTCAGCTCATTGTCTATGTAGGTGTTGATTCCCCCACGATTCAAAGCATCATACAGATGAGCAATAAAGGTGTTGCGGGTATCTTCACCTCTAAAGCTTAAGAATACATGGTAAGCCCATGAATGGGTCAAAAGAGGAGAAGAAGCTGAACAGGAGGAGGCTCCATGGAAGGACACAGCGGAAGAAGTCATTCTTGATAAAAGTTCGATTATCCCTATCTAGATGTATTTGAGTGCTAAAATGACAGACACCCACTCAAATAAAATACAAGAGTGTCCATATAAACATCATCAGAGCTTTTTTTTTTTTTTTTCTTTTTCTTTTTTGATAAGCACATCTCCAGAGCATTTATTCCTGAAGAAATTCTCTGTGAATTCGTCTTGTTCGGACACTGTGTGACGCTGATGGAAATATTAATATTCTTGGTGTAGTGGAATGCTTTTGCCGAGCACGTTCTTTACTTGCCCTGTCGGCCATGTCTTTGTCAGGTGACATGATGTGCTGTCTGCTATGCGGCTGGAACGCCTTGACATGTTTGATTTAGTTTAAAAAATATTTTTCTGTGTATTGATTGACATAAATTTTATTTTATTTTATTAAAAGGGCCACAAACTACCGGAGTAGTGACACATTGCACCTCAAACTACCATCTTTAAGACATTGCACCCTCAAACTACCAATGTTATACATTTTGCACCCTAAACTACCCACTTTGACACATTACACCCTCCAACTACTAATATTAAACACTTTGCACCCTCCATTTGACAATAATACCTTTGAGAAATTAATGAATTGACAACAATATCTAAGGGCATTATCGTCATTTTAGTTTGAAAATTTGATAAAGGGTGCAAAGTGTTAAAAATTGGTAGTTAGAGGGTGCAATGTGTCAAAATTGGTAGTTTAGGGTGCAAAGTGTAAAATATATGGTAGTTCATGGGTGAAAAGTGTATTTTCCCCTTATTAAAAATAACGTATATTTTTTAAAAATTAATAAAAAAATTTGTAAAAAAATTATTATAATTAATAAAAAAATAAGTAATTTTTTTTTAAAAAATTAACCAAACATAACCGCAACTGCGGACAACTTCCTTTGCAGACGGCTAACTTAGAAAAATCGCACGTTATCTTGAGCATAATTAAGAACAAAGAGCCGTTCAAACACTCTTAGAAAAGTTAGATCCCCTGGCAACTTCTTGGCAATTACCTACTGGAACAAAACAACCGAGGTTAAAACCTAATTAATTTAATATTCTAATCTGTTAAAGGGGATTTTAAAGAGATTTTAACAATAGAAAGTTATAGTCTAATTAAACCATTAAATTATATAAAATGATTAGATTATTTTTTCTAACGCAACTATTGCATATATAAATATTATTGACAATATTTATAATTATTACTTCTGTAAAAAAATTAAAATTAATAAAATCTTACTTAAAATACACTATTATGTAATAAAGATTAAATAGTTTACTCATATTATCAATTAAAAGTGAAATATTAATAAATATAAAATATAAATTTTGATAAATAATTCTACATAATAAAAACATTATTCTCTGGTCAAACGCCTGAAGAAAAAGGGAGCACAGCACCAGGAACATTGCGTGAGGTTTGTTATTTCTGAGCTGTTGTAAAGTAAATTATAAAAGAGCATCTGGCAAAGAAAAGAAATGTACGTCTTAGCTGCTAGGTTCTAAAATCTCAATTATTGCCCCGAAGTTGTGCACTGATCTGGACAAATTCCAAACATAGATCTGGAATGCTGTACGCAATTATAGATTTTTTTTTTTTCATCCTATTTCTTGTTGTTCAACTATAAGCTTTGCTTGGCGATGCAGAGGATGGGTTAATAGTCCAGAAGTGTTTGCCCTCCGATATATTTTTTTTCTTTTTCTGAGCACCGTCCCAATTAATAGAAAAGTCAAGACTAAATAACATTTGTTAAATAAAAATTTTGATAAAATTTCACTGATTCTAATACCACCTGTTTTTTTAATTTTATTATAATTTTAATAACAAACGGCACTGTAAAAAGTTTGGTCATTGATAAGGTCAAGTGCAGCACTTAAAATTCAATGCTGAGGTCTGAGGAGGGCGGGAAAGGAGAAAAAAGAAATTATGCTCCTTCAAATTAATAGTTGGCTACTTTGTACAAAATTCGTCTTTCGCACACCTAGTGCTGATGAGTGTACCCATATCTATTTTAAAATAACCTGAATTGTTCTTTCAAGGGTGGGCTTTATATTTCTTGGAAATATAACAAAAAATGCAAAAATGCATCGCGGTATAAAGACGTTGTCTTGAAAGATATCCTGTTAAAATTTTAGACTTAATTATAGTTGTTTGTAATAATTTCAAAAGATATTCTTCAAAAGAGACGTTCATCTCAATAAGCTCTTGAACTATATTGTTTTCTCTAGTAATTTTTCAGTTAACTCATCTCTCTCTTTATTAACAAGATTAATTTTCTTAAGAGCCATAAAATTCTCCTTTTTTACTTTAATACTTTCTTCATATAACTCTTGATAAGTCTCCTTTAAACACTCACGCTCATTTGCATCTTTAGTGATAGTTTCTTCTGTATCATCAAAATCAACAAACTCATTAGTTTTAATTGAAGATGTAAATGCGACTAGATTTACCTTATCATTATTAGAGTCTTTATGGTCTGAGTAGGTTGACTTTAAATTAGAATTTGAGAGTAATGTCTCCATAGCATTTTTTCCTTTTAACTTAAACAAGGTAGGACATTCAGCTCTAAAGTGCCCAAACCCTTTACAACTGTGACATTGTAGTCCTTGCTCCTGCTTCTTTTTTAACTCTCTTTTCTTCAGTTTACCCTTCAAATCATTATTCTTCCAGTTTGATTTACCAAAGAGTTTAGAGTTTGATTCTTGTTTTTTCAGTTTTTGCACTTCTTAAACCGAAATGTTTTCTAAACTTTTTGACGAACTACGTCACGTCATCTTCATCAAACAACTCATCGTCTGAATCTGAATCTGAATCCATTACCTTTAGTGCGATGGATTTTTCTTTTCTAGTTGTAGGAAACGTTAGTGCATACATTTGAAAAGAACCGACCAACTCATAAAGCTTTATAGAATCTAAATATTTATTTTCTTCGATGGCAGTCACCTTGGGTCTAAATCTTTCAAGTAAAGATCTTAGAATCTTTTAGACCACTTTCGAATCAAGAATTTTCTCTCCCAAACTAAAGCTTGAATTTACTAAGCTTGTGAGTTTCCTATAGAAATCATCAAAGCACTCATCTTCCTTCATTTTCAGTTCTTTAGACCATGAAATATTCATCTGCAACTTAGAGTATCTAATAGCCTTTGTTCTTTCATGAGTTAACTTCAAAGTATCCCAAGCCTCTTTCGAAATGTCACAATTTGAAATTCTCATGAACTCTTCGGGGGATACACTCATAATGATTGCATTAATCCCTTTTAGTGGTCGACCATTGACTAACTTCTTTAACAATGACTTCCTCATTTACGGTAATAGTTCACTTTTCCCAACCATAAATAGTCGTTGTCCAAATACTTTTATCTATTGATTTGAGGAATACCCACCTCCTCACTTTCTAATATGCATAATTTGATCCATCAAAATATGGTGGAACATTAAGAGATTGATCAAGAAATCAATGTCTGCTCTAATACCAATTGAACTAGGCAATTTAAGACTCAATATGTTACACTAGAACCTAGAGGAGGGGGTGAATAGGTTATTTTAAATTCTTTTTCTGATCTTTGAATTTACTACACACTTCATAAGAATATCAACAAGTTCAAGAACCCAAAATCTTAATCAAGATTTTATATATGCGGACAACAAGTAAAACAATGACGCAAATAAATCTTTTTATCAAACCTTCAAGATATTCAAGATATCTATCTTTAAACTTAAAGACAATATTGGACAGATTTATATTCAATCTATATTAACAATTCAACAATGATAATCAAATCAATCACACACAGATTAGTTACGAAGAAAAACCTCTTGAAGACAAACTTTAAGAAGAAAAACTCTACAAGCCTTGTGACTGGGAAATGTTTTCACTAGTATGAGAACTCGAAGTTACACGATGATCCGTTAGACATACACAAATCCCCTTGCTACTCTAACCATCGAACTTCTTACCCAAATCTTAAATCTGGATTTGCACTCTTTGTAGGGAATAAGACTCGGTTTCCTTCGTTCATCACGCTAGAACCTTTACCACTGTTCTTGTACGTAATCTACCAAATGAACCTTCGCTATCACTGCTACCAGACCTGAAGCCACACAAACCATCTCAGGAACCAAACTTCTGGTAAACCCTAAGACTTAACCAGGTAACTTTGTGTGATTAAAAACCCTAATGGAAACTAAAAGAATAAATATTGTATCTTTTCTGGTACACTTTAGTTCACACAGAGTAAACTTAAGAAACAATAATAGAGATTTTTGGAGAAGATGACAATGGAGGCTTATTCTCTGAAAATACAAAAGGAACATCGTGAGGCAAAGTGGGGAAAATATTTTTATATCCTAGGCTTTTGAGGTGGGAATCACGAAGGTAGTTAATTTTGGAGTGTTCGTAAAGTAGTTAGAAATGTTCAGGCTAGCTTACCTAATTCTTGGTAAACCTCAGCAAACTTCGAACAAACTTTACCAACATCAAAATAGTCAACACACCAACTTCGCATTGTCAAACCGTAGACAAACTTCCATCAAACTACAGATGCTCCAGACACACTTGTACGCTATTGAGAAGCTTGAACCATACAATGCTTCAAAGTACTTGAATCTCCAAGAACAAACAAGACACAATTACAACCATGACATTATATGCCAACTAAGTACATTTACAAAATCATTCACCACTTTTAAACCTTATGCGTTATTATTCTTATTGACATAACCTAATGACGACAATATACCTCATGGTTAATATTGTAGCAGAAAATCAAATCAACAAGATAATTACTTATCTGAAACACAATCATAGACGTTAACCATTATATAGAGAAAGCATGACTGAATCTATGAAGAGAATCAATTCCAAGATCATTCAGAGATGAGAAAAAAAAACTAATAACAGTAAGAGAATGATAAACAAGAATTGCATCAAGGTAAATAGCAATTACGTGAATCAAAAGTAAATAAATAATACCATTATTCGAGCAAGTTCATCCCTAGCCTTGCTTACAGATTTAGCTATTCATTCGAGCAAAGAAACTCTCTCCTCCAAAAGATAGCTAAAGAAAAAGAAACTCAAAAACAGTCCAAAACCTAGCCTCAACAAACTGCACAAGCTTTTCCCCATGTCCTCCAAGTTATCTTCCTTCTAAAAAAGAAAATCGTATCCCAAATTCGCACATTCAATCTTTCAAATTTTACTCCTGAAATGGCGGGCCATTTTTCTCCTATTAATGTCGGAATTTGAAAATCATTATTTCTGGAGAAAATGTAACCCTTTGAGTGCTTTCAAATCATTTTTGAAGTGCATTAATCCGATATCTGACGTGAAAGGTATGATAATAATAGTGACGACTGCTCAGAGAATATTGTACTCATAATTCTCCAAATATTGCAAGGCCTATTTTGCCTAGACATCGGAGCTTGAGAATCTAAATTTCTAGAGAAAATGTTTCTCTTTGTGTTACAATTCCAATGATTCTTGAATCGTATTATTCCGATCTTAGATGAAATAGATATGATAATAATATTGGAGATTGTGCAGTAGATCTTCCAATTCAGGATTTTTTCAAATTCACTCTCCGATATCAATTAATTCAACTTCTAGGTCTTCTTACTATATTTGATAAAACTCATTACTCGAATTAAGGTCCATCTCTTAGGATTAGAATTCCAACTCTTCTTAATTTATTTCCTACAATAGAATCATTAAAAATCAATCACAACTAGATAGTTTATAAAATAACATTCAACTTGGAAAAATACAATAAAAATGTTTGAATTATACTTATGTATTAGCAAATGAACATGAAGAAGTAATGCTCAAAGTGCGCTTATATGCACTCATCAGCCTCTGTTCCAATGATTTATTTGACGGTTGAGAATTCAAACTTCGGTTAACGAACTGTTCCTGACCCTTTTTTTTCGTAATAGTTCGAACGCGTTCGAACCATCATTCGAATATTACAACCCTGAGCCTCATTTCCTCACTCTCTCAATCTCCTTTGCCATTTTACTCCTTGGAATTCATTCTTCCTAGTCCTACACACTCTTAGGTATGTTTTTTCATGTATTTTAGCTGGTTAAAATATATTTTTCTAAGTTGTTTTGGTTTAATTTTGCATGTTGTATTTGGATTTGACTATGTTAGTAAACATGCAAAAAAATGTTCATGTTGAATGTGAGTGTTTGTAGTTAGGTAAGGATTTTTTTTTTTGTTGTTGTTGATTTTAACATAGGAAAGTAGAGATTTAGGGAGTTTGAAAATGGTCATTTTCGTGTTACAGGGTTCGAACGGTATAGTTTATTGTTTGAATGAAAGTGTGTAAACGATGCTTGTACACTATGATTTGAACAAGATGAATTTACCCATTCGAAGTGTTGTCCGTTCTAATATTAAATTTTTCGTTTGATATTTTGTTTTGTATCTGTTCGATAGTTTAATTTATGATAGGCAGAGCTTGAGGAGGCAATTGATTGGAAGGAAAAACGTAGAGCCCATTATGGCCGTGGAGTATAGTGGTCCCCTCTTGAGATATTTGTGCAAGCCGGCCACCATTCAAATTAGACAGTCGGAAATCTTCTGCAACTTTTGGTACCTTATTGTTTGTGAGCAAATCTGTATTAACCGAATTCATAGCCAAAAGATCAGCAATCAATCAGTAGTTCATCTTTTGCAAAAATATTCTTGCGCTAAGTTTTCAAATTGCCAAAACGTTGACAACAGTCACAGGTACCGGATCCACCGGTATAAATGAGTTGGTCAACCTGTAGGCTAAAATTTCATTAAAAACTAAAAAGTCGAGTTTTCTGGGAAAGGTCTATAAAAGGGAAATTTTCAGAGTTTGAAAAGGCTTCCAATTCATAATTTTCATGCTATCAATTTCTCTAAGTCTTCTTCTCATTTTCTAAAAGCTCTAGACACAAATCAAACACTTTCAAGCTTAGTCTTGGTGTGAGCTTTTGAGATAATTTGAATTGTATCATCTACTATTCAAGATAGCTATAGATTGTATCTACTTCATCTGCAAGTATAAAGGTAGAGTGTGAGTACTCTAGTGACTTTGGTGTGAGCATATAACGAAAAGGGTATGACGCATAGGAGGGTGTTCTTGAGCTTCGTATAAAAGTTATTCCCTTAGCTAGAAAGGGTCAATAGTGGAAACCCTCAAGGCTCGATGAAAGAGCCTAACGGGTAGATATAGACAATGTTGTTGAAACACCTAAGAAATCTAACCATTTATTATCTCTAACCTTATCTCTTTAATTATGGCTTGATTAGTTGAGTTGTTGATTTTTTAGAAGGTTTTCGAAAAAAATATTGAAACCCAATTCATCCGCCTCTTAGGTTGTTTTAGCAGATCATCCGATATGTGTAGTGGATCAAATAGTATAATAGTCGTTGTCATCATAATGGAATTTTGAATTTAAAATTTAAAAATTTTCTTTGATCATTGTCTAATCGGATTGAGCAGATTCTACTTAGCAGATCGTCTGCTTAAAATAATTTTGAAATAAGCAGGACATGTCTAGAATCCTTTACAACCAAATCATCTGGTTGTACTTTTCATTCATCAGGTAGATCATACAATATGTCTCTAGTAGATCGTACAATATGGACATATTGTATAGAAATTCGTTTATACTATAGGATCCACTATCAGATTGTCTGTTTCCTTAGAACTTTTGTATGGTTGACCCCAAAGCCTTATTCTTGACATTTGAAAAGCTTTAACCTTAAACCATCTCGCCAAATATGAAATTAAAATTCAAGAGTTTGTTTTGGGGTTATTTTAAATCAATGAAAAACATATATTAAGCTATGAACTTGTTTTACAAAAGTTTTGAAAGTGAAGAATGAGTGTTTAGGCCTTTGCTAAATTATGAGTTATGTGTTATAGGATTTATACCATAAATCTTCAAGTTTGTACTCCTTTCTCCTTCATCATCTATGAGTGTTTGAGTGTTTCTTGTTTGTGCAATTTGCTCTTGACTTTAACTTGGTCCAATCAAACAACTAAGCCATTTATTTTAATCATCAAAATTCCAATTATAACCAAAGTCAACAAATTTGAGTTATATTCAGCATATTGAAAAGAAAATAATATAGTAACATGGCCTCATAGTGGAATAACCATCTTTACTTATTGAGGTAACTCATTAAATTTTATTAACATTTTTTAGTGTATCAATATGAGATTAATCATCTTTACACTTTTCACCTTGTAAGTATGGGGATCCTAACTTTTATAACTCAAATTACTATTTTTATTACACTGCATTCAACCACTATTTGTCAAAATTTTCAGTAATTGAGAGGAAAAGTGATTTTTTAGTGAGTCAAATGACAAATTTATCCCACATGATTTGTTGTAGTGATATTTTGTTAGGGATAAAATCATCATTTCAAAGACTCAAAAAACTCTTTTCATTGTAATTAAAGGAAAATAGTGATAGATGATGCAAAGCATCATAAATTAGTAGTTATTGTGTGTAATGTGAAAAACATAATAGTTTATAGTTCAAAGTGTTAGGACTTCCCAAGTTGGAGGGTGTAAAATGTATTTATCCTTTATTTTTTATTTTATTTATTTCTTTCTAGTGGAGTATAGAGTCATTCTGAACTAAACAAAAAGTAAAAGAAGAAAAAGAAAAAGGAACCCAAAGCTATTTGTTAATTAAAGAGTACGTAAGTTTCGATGCTTTCCTTAGTACGGTAGTTTTGATGTTTTCGTTTATTGTATACAACCTCCCACTTCTCATAGTTTGGATTTAGGCTTTATGGTTGTTGTTACATATTGGCTCCCATTAAATTGACTCATGATTGAGTGATGGAGACCTATGAGGTGACATGGGGGCACCACAAAAGGGGCAGATTCTGCCAATGCAGGGCAAGCCAAGAGAAAGGCCACAGAGGCCTTAGATGGAGGCCACAAGACTCGAGCTCGCCCATTATAAGACTAAGGGCTAAAGCAAGGAACAGTCAATTGCCTTGTGTTGACACTAACTGGATTGTCATGTATGTCTTGCCAACAACAAGAACACGAGAACATGGGACATGTACGCACTTACCCTTTCCAACACACACGCCTTGCCTGCATGGGACACTGTGTGGCAAGTCACGTGTATGACACCTCATCACATGCACAGAAGAGAGACAACATCCCTTGATTGGAGGAAGTCTCTCAAGAAAAGATTCTCCTGAGGAATCATTCCTTAAACTCTTAGAATTGAATATGAGAGATCAATCAAGCCATATTTGAGATAGATTGATTGAAAGGCTTGAATATCTTTCCTTGTAGGTTTTCTTTTCCATAGTTAGCATAGCTTGATTGTAGGAAGTACTGTTTTATTTCTGTTTTCCTTATATATTTGTAAGCATTGGCCAGCCACTATATGAGGCCAAAGGCATTTCAGTTGTGAGCATTCGAAAAAAGCATAGAGAAGATGGCAAGCTCCTGTGAGCATGGCAGCCTGTGCTTCAACTGGTGGTTTCTTGACTTTGGAATCTTCCATCATTAGTGCTTTCATTTGAGGAATACTCCGAAGGCTTCCATCATTGAGCCAAGAACCGAGTTTGTTCATTAATTTTCGTCTATGGCAGCTTTTCGAATACTAATATGATCTCTGGGTGGCTTTATAAGAAAAATAGGAAAGTTTTGATGCTAATTGATGCAAGAAAACGTCATATGAATGATGTTGTAAGAAAACCAAGGAAAACTTATTTTGGACTATGTCGATCCTTGCATGAATCCACGAAAAATAAAAAAGACATCTTCCAAGTCTACTGATTCTTTTGAGATGCCAAGAGTAAAGACACGAATACTTTTTTATTACTAACAATATTAGTAGATTAACGTGAAAGCATCTGAATAAGTGTACTTGTAAGTTCTACAATCGATTTTGCCATATATGGAATGCAATAAGCCTTCTTTGAAGGACAATTCTATCTAAGGGCTATCGGTAGAGAGAAAAAACTCAAATCCCTTTATTTATAGTTGCAGAATTTACTGTGGTCCCTA
>CM025853.1:15915580-16086368 GCA_003952965.2 Morella rubra
TTTCACAGAATTTGTAGACATGGTCAACGGAGACCATGTCACAACCAATTAAATGTAGACACGCATATCATGTGTTGACTGGATTCAGCTTTTTGTCCACCTCTCGTGTCTTGTCACTCACAACTACCTTACTTTACTTAAAAGCTTATGCCACATCAATTAAAATAGAGAAATAGATTTGGAAGACCCACAATATTGACCCGAGAGAGCTCCTTCCCAAATTTTTTTCCAAATCCATAAAGAAACCTAATGCCCAAAGGCCTAATGTCCCATAGACGGTCATCTTCGTCATTTGTGAGCAATGGTAGATGTGGGCGGCTGGAAAGGAGTGACTCTAAGGTGTCAGACGTCAGACCATTGTGCTTCTGCAGAAGTAAAGCTTGGGCAATGGTCAGTATGACATAGTTAAATCTAGGACGACGATTCTTTGGTTGCCCACTATACTCTGCCGCCATGGTGAGAAGCTCTTGCAAATTATTTTGAATTTCTTCATCTTCAATTTCTGTCAACCAAAATTTGCTCTCTTCCACTCGATAATGAATTGCTATCAATTTCTTTCAACACCTGATAGTCCACTATAAGAAATATGGTTTTTTGCGACAAATTCATCAGCGACAGACCCAATTTTGGTAGCTAAAAATCTCTTTTTGCTACAAAAAATTATTTTGTTGCTAAATACCTCTTTTTTGCAACAAAATAAAATTTTGTCACTAGAAGATGGTTTTAACGATGACATTATCAACGACAAGCTGAATGCTGTCGCTCAAAATATTTTTTGCAATGAAAATATTATTTTGTGCCAAATACTTAAGACACTTGCTTTTAGCAGCCAAATTCTATATTTGTTGCTAAAAGTGTGATTAGCGACGAAATCAATTCGTCGCTAAAAGTACGTTTTTGCAACAAAAATATTGTTTCGTCGCTAAAGACATGAAATATATGCTTAGTGATAAAATTCTAAAGCGTCACTAAAAAAGTTATTAGCGACAAACCCAATTGCGTCGTTAAAGACTTTAATGCATGTTTTTAACGTAAATAAATGTATTGCGCTGCTAAACACACTTTTTTGAGTAAAAATGCCTATGATACTTAGTTAAGGGAGAGAGGCTCGGGACACCTTGTGAGCATTCGGGATGGTTGGAATGCTTCAGGAGAAATGGAACCTTCGGGAATATGATGACTACCTGGGATAGATGTATACCTAGAGAGAAACTGTATCGGTAGCTCAAGATGTTTGTGGGAATGTCGGGAAACAATCGGGAACACACTTTAACTCACACACTCAAATAGATAACCTCACGACCCAAGTAGAACAAAAAGGGATCAAAAATCACCACCCAATGTAATCCAACACGGGATACAGAGCAAGAACTCGCCACCTATCGAAATCCACCGATGGATAAGAGTTTGCAGAAGAATTCATTCTTCAAAATAGCTTAAGACTCAAGTTGTATAAATATTCAAAATCTGTATTTTTCCATTACTAGAGAAGGGTTTAGATAGTAGAGCTTTGAACAACCCCCAAGGATGAATAAATGAGAAATACAACTTCCAAAAGATCTAGCTAAAAATAGCAAAATCGTCCAAAATTCGCTAGATTTTGTAACTAGTTGCCAGCCTAACCACCTTGGAGTAATTTAACCATAATTTCGTCTATAAAACTCAAAATTGTACGTCATTTGATGCGTTGGAAATTAGACCGGCCCATAGAGTTTTCCAACAAGCCATAATATGAAGACAGAATCTTTGTAAATCATTCCAGACATTAATTTCAATCTTGACCTTTAGTACTAACCACACCTATGTCAGTTTGTCAATGAAAAAAAATTTGTTCGGTTGCTAAAGACTTAAAACATATATAATAGGCAAATGTGTTTGTTATTAGCTTGCCTTGATCTTTAAAAAAAATAGGAAAAAAAGAAGGTATTTTCATTGGTGAGGTGGAATTAATGATTTTTTTACTAATACGTTATTACCTTTGTACCCTTAAATAGGTGGTCATCTTTTAAGAAAGTATAGGACATGGTTGTCTTTTACTCAGTGGTGCCCTAACCTACACTTGCACCCTTCATTTAAACCCAACCTAATTTATGTTTGTCTTGGTAGCCGATTCTCTTTTTTTCTCTGAATCTCTGTCATTCTTCTCCCATGGCAAATCCAACTATTTCGTCTCCTTCTGCGAACCCAAATCCTAAATCTTTCGGCTGCCCTCTCTCTGCTCTGTCTCTGTCTCTCTCTCTCAAAATGAAGATGAAATTTCTTCTTCCACGACATCTTCGTAACTGACAAGAGGTAACATTCTCACGATATTTTGAATCTATGGAAGCACGTTATGAATGAAGACATGATCACCACCGCGATGGAGAAGGGGGTAGTATTCTGGTTGTGTTTTGGATCCTACGCTTTTCTCAGTCAAGATCTTTTTTTATTTCACTTTGAACTTGTACTGAGTTTTTTATTGCTAGGTATTGTTGAGAGATGGTATTGTTTTGATTTGTGAAAAATGTGAATATTGATTTGTCCTCGTTTGATTTGTTTTGTACTAATCGGATTGTTAAAATTGTGTGTTGTAATCAATCTGAATGTATCTATTCCCTACAGCTAAATTACAATTTCCATTTCTTCCTTCTCATTTCCCCCTTTTGAGATTTATGTTTAAATTAATCTATTGAGTGGGTAAAGTGACAAATGGGAAGTTGTGTAAATTTCAAAATTCCAATAACATTGCAAAACAACACCTTCCACAAAATTATATAGCTGGAATTGAGCACTTGCATGACGAGAAATTCGTTGCTGAATAAGCATTTTTGTGACCCCTGATTTTTGTTGCTGAATGAGCTTTTTTGCGATGGTCATCGCAATGGGGATAACCATAGCATTGACCCTTGAGGAAGCCTTCTTGTAATGCCATCTTAAGTCGCAATTTGTTCTGTAGTTGCAACAGAGAAAAAAATGTCACCAGATGTCTATAGTGACGCAATATAAGCAATGGAGGTGCGACATTTTTTTTTTTTTGTCGAATTTTTTTTGTAACGACATTTTTGGGGTGTTGAAGCAACTTGTTGTCTTGTTGCTATAGCCTAATTTTGCTATAATGGCCCATTAGCTCTAGTCTGATAGTAATTATTAATAAGCAAACAATGAACAATTTCGCTAACCCAAATTTAGTAAATAAATTTTTATCCATCAAGTTTTCGTTAATACATATCCTATGATTATTTTGAATGAATTGATCCCCTCTCACCAACATGAAGAAGAGGATCCGAACACTCCGACAAAGGTTGAAGATTATGGAGGAGCAACTCCACAAATAAAAGGTTATAGAAGAGCAATTGAAGATTATAGAGGAGCAGCTGAAGATAATAGAGGAGCAACTCTAGATACAGAAGGCTATGGAGAAGCGCCTTAAGGTTGTTATTTTGGCTTCATGGATGTTCTTCTGTTGTTGCATCATCATCGACTTTAGTTCTAAAACCAGTTTATCATAATTGGTTGTTGGAAGGGTCTATGTAGTTCTATAATTTGGTAGATATGGTATATATAGTTCGGTTGTGTTTTGCACTCCTCATCTTGTAATTGAAAGTTCAATTAATCAATTATTGTGGTTTATGTGGATTTTTCATGTATTGAAGGTTTGGTTGTATTTTGCAATTCATGTCAAAAAATTTAGACATAATGGTTTCAATAAAACCTGTTTAAACACAACTTGTTTGCACCATCAAAAAGGTAGAACCTGACCTGTTTACACATAATGGTTCAAAAGGTAGAGTGTGTAAACACAACCTATTTACATGATTCCTTTCAACACTAAAAGCACAACTTGTTTACACTATAAAGAAAAGGTGGAACTTGTTTATATTACTCTCAATCCATCTAACACAATTTGTTTACATAACATCCAGATATGTTTACATAAATTCCATCTAATGCAATCTGTTTACATGACCAACACTAATCCAGCTCTCAGCAAAACATAAACGTCGTATTGCAAAACCAATATGTCTACAGATTGAACATATCAAATCTCAATGGCCAGATTGCCAAAACATGAAACTACAATTGACATAACATTTCTAGATCTCAACATTATCCAAACCCAACAAATTACACCAAAGACATTCATGCCTTTCCATTGAAGCCTTTCTTGTATTTACTCTACTCACATCTGGATCAACAAAATCATCTTTTAGATAGAGCTTAGGTATGTCTTCATCCGTTTTAGTGAAATCATTAACATCCTCCCCATTACCCCTTCCAACTACATTACCACTTTCAATTTCATCTTTAGAAGCAACACCAACATCCTTTCTCTTAACATTGTTATCACCATTTCGATAATCCTCAATCTTAACATTATCACCCTCACCTACACCAACACCCTCTCGCTCATCATCAGTACCAATTTTAGATCCCTCCTTATCAACATTATCAGCCTCTTCTACACCAACATGAAGGACATCCACAAAATCAATTGCCATTAAAATTGGTTCACTAGTAGCATGCTCCATATAAATTGTCAACCCGTCCCGACCCTCTACAAGTATTCTCTCAGCGAGTCTCAACACATCAACATCACTTTTAAGAGGAGTAATCCTACCCTGAGTGTCATCTCCTTCAAACATACACAAAGCTATAGAATCTGCCTACTTCGTCTCTCTCTTCAAAGATGTCCATATATGGGTCACTGATATATAGTCTGGGTTAAGGTTGCCTAGATCACTAACCACCTCTCCAATGTACTCTCCAATATGAAAATCTACCTTCCCCATTGGTACGTAACAATTTTAACCATCAGCAAATGAGGATATTTATACACTAGTGACAAATAAGATAATAATACAATCCACAGAGTATAATCATATAGTATAATACAATCCACAACAGATTTATAAATTAGGGACAAATGAAATAATATAATACAATCCACAACATATTTATACATTAGGGACAAATGAAATAATAATACACAAATTACAGAGACATAAGTAAACGACATATGTCTAGCACAAATCTATTAATCACTTGATGAATGTAACACAATCTGTTAAATGTAGTGACACTTTTGCAAAGTCACGTAATGAATGTTACCTTAACAAATGACAATATTTGCCGAAGTAGAAGAAAACGAACAGAGATTTCTTTGTTTAGGAGGGACCACTTCATTGTTATACGAGCAAACAACTTATTTAATTCAACCAAAAGGGTGGGCAAATTTTGGGGGAGAACGTCTGGTTGCACATAGATTATAAAATATCTACTTTATTGGTACAGACGGTGTATATAAACCCCCTAAACACATTGCAGAAGAAGCAAAACACATTAAGGACCTATGGGACATGTTGATACTAGAATCGCATCCAAGGAACTTGAAAACCTTGAACTTGAAATGCAGAAAAAACAATCGAAACGAAGCAAATAACTTACCTTTTGAAAATTTGTGTCACAATTGTCAGTCTGCTCCACCGATATGGGCAGCGTTGCTATAACAAAGGTGAGATCTTTAAACCATTCATATTAATTCAAGATAAGCATTCTATTTAATCCAATCCAATCTCCACAATTATTGGAAAGAATTTAATTCCTTTGAGCTTCCTTAATTCAAAGTCCAAAGCATTTGTTTAATATTTTCTTTCCATAATATGACTGGCTTTACCCATATAGATTTTTTTAGATATTTTCTTTCCATATTTTCTTTACATATAGATTTTTTTTTAAGTTTTAATAGGCCATAATATGACCAACTCTGCCTATTGAGACACATGAGTCCATCTATAGTCCCATCCAATGCCACACACACATTGTAGACTCTCAACTCACATAAGTGTAAGTTAAACTCTCCAAACTCTAGGAAAGATAAGGATTCAAGAGACTTTAAGACTTCAAGTAAGACAAAAAGTCATAAATCTCATACCGTTAGACTCCCTTTAGGATTATAGCACCCTCTCTTATAAATAGCATGTACCCCATTATATTTTCTTAAGCTTAATTGCTTATCTAGACTAAACACTTCTCAAGATCTAATATTAACATCGGAGTCTGCACATCCGACATCGCCCCTCTTCTTATTCTCTTTCAGATCTGATCGGCTTCAGCTCTTGGTGATATTGGCATCATTAGGTTTATTAGGCTTCAGGTCCTCAGGAATCTCCATTCGGCCCTTAGTCTAGTTTTAAAGAAAAATGTCTTTTAAATTTTAGTCTTCAATTTATTGCCTTTATATATATATATAAGTTTTTATTTTTACAAATAATTTGGGCCTTGATGAATGTCTTAAACAAGTTGTCTTTAGGTCCAAGGTATTCAACCTTTTGTTTTAGAGGTCCTTTAGTCCCTTATTGCATATTAGGCCCAATTATTAGCCACATGAGCCTCTATTTTTAGCAAAGGTCCAGATCTTGTTGTATGCGTAGTTAGATTTAATTGGTTTTTAAAAATAGGTCAAGAATAAGGCTATTAGGCCCATTATTCCGTTTATAATTGATTATGCCCTTTAAAGGTTCTAAATCCTTTTGTGGTTCTTGGAGTTGACTTTAGAACACAGGTTGAGTAAGAAGTTTGAACGGCAAACTATAACAATCTCATATTGCCATTCACTAACATCCTATAAAATACAAAAGATCAACATTCTAAATACTCCTCTCTCTTTTTTCCTCTCTAGGCATATTCTAGATGCCCTTCAAACATCTCTTTTATTTATTTAACCCTGTGCGACACTAATCTGAGCCATTTTTGGAGAGAATGCTCCAGGTGTTCCAACAGATAACTAAACATTTTGATTATTCAGTTATGCAAGACAATAGAGAAATCTATAATTACCAATAAATTGTTTTCAATGCACCAAATCATACCTATTAATACGAAATAATGTGGCATTAGTTATAGCTAGTACACCCATCCGTAATTTAATTTAAATAAGATTTGAACCCAAAATCCTTAATATAATGCTGTTTTTTAAAGATTGGAGATATTGAGAATATGCACGTTCTTATTATACAGACCAAAATCAGGTTTCCATTGTTTTCTTTTTTCTTTCCCTACAACCTTTGCTTTGCATTGCTACTGTTCTTTACAACTCTCATGTTCTACAGTGGTCATTGAGGTGTAGTCTAACATCAAAATAGTGACGACAAAATTAGAACATGTATTAGCCTCCCTGTGATCAAACGCTAGGAAGTTTTTACTTCGTGGACATCATTTTGCATGCATACTTGTATATGGCCAATTGATGGGACACATGTGGTCACAGATGAGGTACCCACGAATATCCACTACAACAAAATTGGCCTTTTGGGATGGATTTTTTCGTCCCAAAAAATCCAAATTTCGTCCCAAAAAGTCCGTCACCCCGACCATCACAACAAACCCATTACAAAAGGTTTTTTGGGACGAAAATAGAGTTTCATCCCAAAAAGTGCCTTTTCGGGACCATCCTAAAATCAACTTACCTTTCGTACTCTTTAGAACAGACAGTTGACAGTAATATCCGAATGGGTTTCGATAGAAAATTTAAATGTGTTTGATAATGCAACCAAACGTTCAAACAAACCTAAAAAAAATTTATGTTCGATATTTAAGGTATTGTTCTAAAAATTGGAACATCTGTAACTGTTCTTTTTCTGTTACAACGGTTGATGTAAAAAATGTTTGGATGGTTTTAGACGGAAATTAAATACATGTTTGAACATTTTATGACGTTCCAATGAATATCGTCAAATCCGTTTGAAATATTGACCGGGGAATTAAAAATTGTTGTTCGAACATCTTATGAACAGAAATGATAATGTTCGAACGTATCGGAGGCACATTGAATTTGATGTTAAAACAAACGTTAGAACGACTTATTTTTATTTTTTACGAAATTAAAAAACTATTAGAAAATTATTCAAAAATATATTAGTAAATAACAAAATGTATAATTAAATAATTAATCACAATATTTGAAACGATAAATTATAATACGCAAAAAAAAAAAAAATCAATCTTTGCCGTCACGTGCATCCAACTCTGCATGCATCAAAACTTTTCCAACTCTACCTTCGTCCTTATCTTCCTATATTAGAAATTGTAATCAATATAACGCTTAAATAATGATAAAAATAATCATTAAAAAAAATCAACTGAATGAAAAATTAAAATAACTTACCTATACATATACTCGATGTCGTTTTCGGTGAAGGTGATCCAATATTAGGGTAGGAAAACCTAAAGGCCCAGACAAGACTGATGCAGCTGAAAGATTATATGTAACATGTTTACACTGATCAAATGTATTGTGATCTATCGAGCACATTCAAAATATTTTTTTATATTTTGTTATAAAATTAAAAGTTTTACATTATGCACGACAAATCTAAATAAAAAGGTGTTGTGCCTAAATGGACTTGCATCATTGAAACAATATTAACATCTACGGGAAACCAATGGAGAGAATCACAAAACCTGAAAATATTTTTTAAACCAACATCTTTCATTGTCTTGAGAGAAATAAAGAGCAATGCTCTAGACAGTATAGCTGGACATCTGAAAACCTTTTAGTCACACATCAGACCTACAAAACAGTTTTGTGAGTTTAGATAACAACCCAAGAGGGGGGTGA
Source organism: Morella rubra (assembly GCA_003952965.2). Classification (NCBI taxonomy): domain Eukaryota; kingdom Viridiplantae; phylum Streptophyta; class Magnoliopsida; order Fagales; family Myricaceae; genus Morella; species Morella rubra. Next base: position 15,924,177 of record CM025853.1, read on the forward strand.
ATTGGGTTTTAATAAAATATGAATTTTTTTCAATAAAAACTCATATTTGAAAAATGTTTCAAGCAATAAATCGCAACACAATAAATAAAGGAGACTAAGGAGGAAGAGATAACACCGAGATTTTTAGGTGGTTCGGCCAAGACTTTCTTACGTCCACGGCCAAGGGTATGGCCTTCCTTGGTCTTTCTCCACCATCTTCTAATAGCAATCACACCTTAGCTTCCGGGTGCTAAGTAACCGTTACAAGCGTTTTGCCGAGGTCACGCTCCAACTCTTACAACAAATCTCACAACCAAAGAGCTTTATTTTATCCTCACAGGTAGGCCTAAGTGTATCCCACACTTTAATATTTTTCAAAGTTATATGGAAGAAGTAATAAACAATAGCTCTAAAAGCTTGATGTGCAAATACAAGGCACAATAAAGACAAAGAAGACAAAGATCAGAGATTGAATGCTACAATAATAGCAATGGCAGCAGTAGCTTTCTTATAATGTGTGTAGGTTTCTTCTTTTGCTCTTTTCTCTCTCTTTTTGGAGGCCAGGTCAAGATTGATGATGCAAGATATGTCTTTTCTCTCTCCATAAGGTTGTATTTAAAGCCTTTAGTCTTGGGTGGTCCCTAAGGGCCTTTTTCGAATGTTGGAGAGATGCCCTAACTGCCATAACGTCTTGAAAACTGTACTAATGTCATCTTTAAAAAAAAAAGTAGGGATTCCACAACATATGTCGACACATATGCTCCTATGTGTCAACATCTTCTACAAGCCTAGAAGCAGTTTTCAGGTGTCTGTGGCATGCGTTGACACTTCCTTCATCATGTGTCGACACCTATTCCATGTGTCAATACTATGCTTCACATGTGTCGACACCATCAAATTTTTTTGCTGGCAGTAGTAAAATGTGTCGACACTTTTAGAATGTGAAATCCTTTCCATTTTAACTCGAAAACTCCTACAATGAAAAATTATAATAATTTAAGTACAAGCTATGGTGTTTAACATAATTATAGGGCTCAATGTATTAAGAACGGATCAATTACAATTGAATAGCCTTGATTGAATTGTGGATTGGCAACCACGTATTCTAAAAATACTCTGAAGTTATTTTATCATCACAAAATTTTGCAAAAGAGGAATTTCAAATTCTTTTTCATAGTCGCTCCTTATGCAAGTAATAGTGAAACCTTTTTCATTTTTAATCCTCTTGCTCAGTTTTTCAAATGCATCAAAGGCCTCATCCTTATGAGCTAGAAGTAGAACCCATTTGAATATACTGTAATTATCAACAACAACAAAGCCATATCGTTTGTCACACAAACTTGATGCTAGAGTTGAACCAAACAAGTCCATTGTATAAGTTGAAGTGTCCTAAAGTGGACACAATATTTTTGGGTTTAAAAGAGGTTCTAGTTTGATTGTCTTTTTGACAAGCTGTACAAATTTTATCCTTTTCAAAAACAATGTTAAGCAAATTCGAAACAAGTTCCTTTATGGCTAGTTTTGAAATTAAGTTCATACTTGCATGAGCAAGTCTTTTATGCCATAGCAAACTATCTTTCACACTTAGAGCATAAAGAAATTTTACATTTTCAGAAGAAATATTCTCCAAGTGGACAATATACACATTTTTCCGTCTGTGTCCTACAAACAAGACTTTATTGATTTCTATATTTCCAACAATACATATTGATGATTCAAATATGACTTAGTTTCCCTTATCACATAATTACCAAATACTCAATATGTTATGTTTCAAACCATCAACAAAGAAAACATGTTCAATAGTGAGATTATGAGTCATACTGACATTTCCAATACCAAGTATTCTTCCTTTACCATTATCACCAAATGTAACCGATCATTTTTCTTTTGGACTAAGAGATTTGAACCAACTCTTATCCTCGTCATGTGCTTGGAGCATCCAATATCAAGAACCCAATGTTCATTGACTTCGATTGTCTTCAAGCACTCCTACAAAAAAGAATCACGTCTTGATTTTTGGTACCAAATCTTTTTGGGTAATTTGGTGTTAGAAACGGTTTTTTTTCACCTTGTCTTTAGGAATCCAAACAAATTTAATGCCACTAGAAGATTTTTTTCTAGTTGGATAGACATGTGATCTATGTCCAGATTTACACAAAAGTTGCACAAAGTAAATGATGGAGAGGATTTTGTGATCATATTGGAATAAGATTTTTTATCATTAAAAAAATCATATCTAATGCCACTTTAGCTAAAGCAACACCTTTGAGAACCAACAAGAATATCAAGGTTTCTTTTCCCTTGAGTAATCTTGCAAGATCATTTGTAAGAGAGTCAATTTCACTTTCAAAGTGTTGTTTTCAACTATTAAAACACTTGACTCATTTTGCAAAGATTTCTCATTTTCCTTTATAGATATTGTAAGATCTTCTCTAAAAGATACAACTTGACTTTTCAAGGTATCATTCTCTTTGTAAATACTTTCAAAATCCTTTTTGAGAGAACAATATTTTGAAAAGATTCTTTTTAGTTAAAATGTATTGTTCATCAAAAGCCTCTTGTAACTTATCAAAGGAAAAACATTGAATAAGCAAAGGTTTGCAACGTCCTCTTCATCACTTTCACTTTCGTTGTCATCAGATTCTCCCCATGCAACCATAAAAGCATTCTTCTTGTCCTTGAAGTCTCTTGACTTCTTGTATGGTTCCTTGTTAGGACATTCTGATTTGATACGTCCCGATTTTTTGCAACCAAAACATAAACTTTCATTCTTTTTGCTGCTATCTCCCTTGAAGTTATTTCTTCTTTGGGTATCTCTTGTCTCTTTGTTTCTTTTGAAATAATTTCTTGAACTTCTTCATAAACAAGGCCATCTCTTCATTGTCATCTGATGATTCTTCATTGTTGGAGTATGATGCTTTTAAGGCTATTCCTCTCTTGCCTTTTCCTTCATCCTCATCTCCCTCAACTTGGTTCATCTCATGGTCATGAGAGATCCCATGAGTTCATTCAGAGATAACTTAGTTAAATCTTTGGCTTCTTGGATAGTTGTAATTTTAGGTTCCCAAGCTTAAGAAGACACTTGAGAATCTTTCTTACCATTTCTACGTTAGTATATTCTTTATCAAGAGATTTCAATCTATTTATATATTCGTAAAGTGAGTAAACATGGAAAAAAATGGATTCATCAGATTTCATCTTAAACAATTCATAGCTATGAACAAGCATGCTAATCTTGTTTTCCTTAACTTGATTCGTACCTTCATGAGTAACTAACAATTTATCCCATATTTGCTTAGCAGTGTCACAATCAGAAACACGGTTAAATTCGTTAGCATCAAGGGCACAATATAAGACATTCATGAGTTTGAGATCAGCATAATTCCAATCATTTGCATCCTTCAACTTACCCTCTGCATCTTTAGGAAATCTAGGATCACGAGAGATAACTCTCCAAAGTTCAAAGTCCTAAGTGCCACAACGTCTTGAAATCCATGTTGATGCCAAGCCTAGAAACAACTTTCAGGTGTCTGTGGCATGTGTCAACACTTCCTTCACCATGTGTCGAGACCTTCTTCTCATTTGAATTATACTTTTCCGTTGGAATGGTAAGCCAAAACGGGGTGGCAAAAAAGTGCGTTTAAACTACTGTTCAAACATATATTTCACACGCTCGAACATATATTTTTCTACATGAACGATGACGTCTTAGTTTTCATTCCAGTTCTAACAATTGTCTAAACAACATTTGCACATTTTTTTTAAAAAAAATACGGTGTGGTTCAGGGTGTTTTACGTTCGAATGGCGTACATATGTTTTGAACGCTTGTGGTATTACATAATGTATATAATGTACTATTACATATATGTAAGAAAGTACTTTTATATAATATGTATAGGTAATATATATAAATAATATGTACAAGTTACTATTATATAATTATGTATAAGATACTATTACATAACATGTATAAGGTACTACTACATACAAGCTACTATTATATATATGTATAAGGTACTATTACATATTATATCAAGTAATATATATTAAATATATGTATAAAGTAATAGATATTAAGTAATATGTACAAGGTATATTATATAATATGTATAAGGTATATTTATTAATAATATGTACAAGGTACTATTATATAATATGTATAAGGTACTATATATTAAGTAATATGTACAAGGTACTATTATAAAATATATATGAGGTATTATATATTAAGTAATATGTATAAGGTACTATATATTAATAATATGTATAAGTACTATAACATAATATATATAAGGTACTATTACATAATATGTACAAGGTACTATATATAATACGTATAAGGTAATATATGTAAATATTTGATTTTGATTAATTTTTAATTACTTTTATGATTTTTTTGATTTACTGTTTTTAACCGTTTTAACATTAATACGAGTAACGTTCTAACATTTACTTAATGTCTTACGTTCCAATGTTAAGTCGAATACCATTCTAATGTGTACGTAATGTCGTCCGTTCTATCAAATCGTTAGAAAGTTCTAATGTTAAGTCGAATACCGTTCTAATGTGTATGTAATGCCGTTCGTTCTAACAAATCGTTAGAATGGAAATAAATTTATTATTACATAATTTTTAGTGTGATTTTCATTTTAATTATAATTTAGTTATCAAATAAAATGAGATTCTTTTACCTAAAATAATATAACATGTACAAATAATATAAAATGTACAAACAGGTACAAACATAACTATTCAAATGTCTAAAAAACACCTAAATACATGACAAAATACTATAAAGAAACTATGGAGTCATCTCCTCCAGCTCTTGCACCACATCATCCTCGACCTTAGCTATCCTCTACATGATCTCTGTCCAACCCTCATCCTTCGTCTTCTACTCCAGCTACATTGCCTCAATCTTCTTAAGTCTCTTCTTCAAAGCAGCCAGACTATTGATGATACGAGAAACAACCCTCTCCCTTGCTTGTAAAATGTTGTGCTCAATCTCTAGCAAAGTCCAGGTGTCTTGCTGTGCCCGGGTCGTACCACCTGAATGCTTATGTGCATCTGGAGGACGTTGTGTGGTCAATCCATGCGCCATCGAACTCCGACAGGTCCCATTGTTGATGGAGTCGAGCTACATCGAAGTCAGCTCATAACACGTGGCATCTACCCTGGCATCCACAATCAGCTCGGTCAACAAGTTTTCATATGGTAAGCCCTCTTTGCCCGTTGACTGAGCCTTGGCCTTCATGGTTTGGAATATGAAAAGCGAGAGATTGAATAGCTCAAGACAAGCTAGCATCAACATCACTTGTGCATGCTCGGCTGTGCACTCTGTGATGTTGTGACATACTATGAGGTGTATCATCCTCCAACAAGCAAGCAAGGCGCTCTACGAAATTGATGAATGTAATAAGTACTGGCCCTCCCCAGTCATCAGTTTAAAGATCTCCTAGGGTGATAAAACTGTGGCAGGCTACATGGCAGGATAAGCACCCATTTGCCTCGAAATGGGCAAGTAGGTGGAGATCCTGATTGGCTATCCACAGAGAGCACGCAGTGACCATATATGTGTACAGTAAAACTTGATGACCATATTTGCACAAACAAGGTCCCACATGTTGTTCATGTAAGACGTAAAATGTTGCACATAACGGAAAATCTAGGTGGGGACTGAATCGTAACAGTAAATGTAGATTGAGAGATGAGTTGTAACAAGTTATAGTTTAGGGAGATTTTTGAAATTAGAGTGCTAGTTCAAGGGAGAAAATTGTAATTAACCCTAAAAAAATTTATCAAAAATTGATTTTTACTTGGTAGAGTTGAGAAAAAAATGACAATCAATTTTAACGTAGTAATGATTAGAGGAAAAGGAAAAAACAAAAATTGATTTTAAATGTTGTAGAATAAAAAAATAGGGAAATTGAAAAAAGCATTCACTATGAACGAATTTGTTACTGTTACGAATTTGCTGGCCGAATTGGTTACTGTTTGTATTTGTTTTTTATTTATTATTTTTCAATTATCATCTAACAAAATACTCATCAAAATTTACTCTCCTCTACATTAATCCCAAACAAACCATCAAAATTCACTCTCCTCTACATTAATCCCAAACAAACCATGGCTGATTACAAAACTTTTAGGGCTAAAATCATAGTTAGCCCCATAAGTATGAGCTAAAATCAAATTGATACCCTTAATTATCAATTCGACGATTTGAGACCCATAACTTTTGAAAATCATCAATTCTAGCCCCCGTCTAAATTAGGCGTTAAATCTGACGGAAAATCATGCAAAATGACCAAAATGCCCCTCCAAGACTAAATTTTAAAAAATAAATAAAAATAATAAATTTAAGAAATAAATTAAAAATAAATATTTTATTGAAATAGTGTTTCAATAGTTTTATTTAAAAAATATTAAAAAAAATTCATTTTTTTATTTTTAATGAATTTTTTGGTAATTTTATCTTGGGGGGCATTTTGGTCATTTTGCATGATTTTCTGTTTGATTTAACACCTAATTTAGACAAGGGGCTAGAATTGATGATTTTCAAAAGTTATGGGTCTCAAATCGCGAATTGATAATTTGGAGTACCGATTTGATTTTTGCTCATACTTATGGGGCTAACTATGACTTTACCCCAAAATTTTTGGAGAATTATAAAATTTTGCTACTTTTTGCTAAAAAAGAGATGTTATTGGAGTTTGTAAAAAGTGTTTAAAATTTTGAAGTGTGTTTAGATAAATGTTGCAAAATATTAGGGTAGTAATGATCCATTGATTTTTTGTTTGGGACTAGTGTACAGGAGAGAATTATATTGAATATATTATTAGATGATAATTGAAAAAAAAAATGCAAAACATTTTTGAACAGTAAAACAATTCGGTCTTTTGATTCTAGCGCGCCACTAATACAATTGTGACCGATTTCGTTACTTTTTTCGATTTGATTTTTTTTTTTTCTCTATAACATGATTTCAGTTTTTTTTTCCCTTCTCTTTTAACTATTTTTATACTTAAAATAGATTCTAGTTTTTCCCTTACTTTTATTTAACTCTACCGATTTCTCCATCTTCTTCGGAGGAGGAGGAGATTTCATCGTTAACATTTCATGATGTCTTATTGTATTTGAGGCTTCTCTTCTATTCTCTTTCTTTCTTTTGAGGAAGTTCTTGAACTTTCTAGTCATCAAGACTATGTCTTCCTCATCGTCATCCTCATCTTCGATTATGGAAGATTTGAGAGCGATCCTCATTTTCTTCTTGCTCTCATCTTCATTTTCGAGCATTTGGATCTCATGGTCATGAGGGATCCGAGAAGCTCTTCTAGAGGTAGCTTGGTGAGATCTTTAGCCTCTTGAATTGCGGTCACCTTTGCTTCCCATGACTTTGGTAGTGACCTAAGGATTTTTCTCACCAAATCCGAGTTAGTATAAGATTTACCAAGAGCATTCAAGCATTTATAATGTTGGTAAATCTAGTATATATGTCACTAATGGATTCCTCCGGTGTTATTTTAAACAACTCATAGTTATGGACAAACATACTTATTTTGGACTCTTTCACTTGGTTTGTCCCTTCATGAGTAATCTCTAGAGCATGCCAAATTTCCTTAGCATTTGTGCAAGAAGATATTCTATTAAATTCACATCTATCTAAAGCACAATAAAGAATATTCATTGCTCTAGCATTCAAAGAGATTTTCTTTTTGTCTAGGTCACTATATTCATTTTTGTTTTTGAGGATTTCAACCTCTCCAACTTTCTTTGTGGGAATATGTGGACCATTCAATATGCATAACCATAAATCATAATCAATAGATTGAAAACAAATATTCATCCTAACTTTCCAATATGCATAATCACTACCATTAAAGAATGGTAGTTTAAGTGTGGTAAGTCCTTCAACTTGAGTGTTGAAGCTTGAAGTTGTCATTCTAACTCAAGATTGTTAAATCTTGCTAAAGAGAGCACTAAGCTCTGATACCAATTGTAAGTCCAAGGATTAAGGCAACCCAAGAGAGGGAGGGGGGGAGGAATTGAGTTTCCAAACTTTTCCGCTTTTAACCCCCAAAGTTGTGTTTGCAAAGTAAAGACTAGTTTAGCACAAGTATTTAAACAAGTATTTGATGCAATAAGTAAATAAGTGCTAAATGAGTTTAGAGAAGCAAACACAAGATTTTTAGGTGGTTCGGCAAACCCACCTACATCCACCCCTCAAGCTCCTTTACCGAGCCTTGAGGTTTTTCCACTATCTTCCAAATAGTGTACACTCTAGCTTTCGGGTGCTAGAGAACCATACAAGTGCTTTCCCGGGCTCAACACTCACAACCCAAGTGATTTTCGGGCTCACCACTCACAACCAACCAAGCTTGAGATATACCCTCTCTAAGCTTCTTCTTTAGTGAACAACCTCACTAAAGGAATCACCTCTTTTGGATAGGAAGATACAAGAATAAACTCTCTCAAAGAGTGGATATGAAAATGGAAAGCTCTATCTCTTTGATTCACACAATGACAAGGATAAGAAAGTGTAATTTGTGTGAATGATATGAGAAATATGGAATAAGAAGGTTTAAGATATTTCTCAAGCTATGTAAAATGATATGTAGTCGTTCTCTTCTGTTTAGAGACATTAAGAAGGTCTATATAGAGGCCACATGAGCAAACTAGCTATTAGGGGTCAATCTGACAATTTTATTGACCGTTTCATGTACCGGTCAACCGCTTCAACTAGTCGTTACTCAACAGTCATAAAATTTGAATGCTATCAAATTTTGTCTCATCATCCGCTTCATGTAGTGGTCGACCGCTACAATCATTTTCATAGATCGCTACAATTAAAAAGCCCATTTTTTACCTTTTTGAAATCTCATTTCAAAAACCAACTTCCCAAAAGTATAACCAAGCTTGGGAGTTTATATAGGGATGATTTGAAAACATTTAAAGCGTATTTTGGTTGTCAAACATGTGATAAGAAGATTATGCACGGTTTGAAAGATATGCAAGTATATGATTCAAATCCTTGTCAAAAGTAAAAGTAAGACAGTGTTTGGAATGCAGGTGCGGGCAGGGGTCTCGTTTCAGTATTAGGTATTGGTTTTTTTTGTCAGACCGAAACTAAAGCCCACGTTTGGCTTTGGGTGTGGGCAGGGGTCTCTTGCATAAACGGCAGTCATCTCCGTTTGTTCCCCACTTCAGCTTAATTTAATACGAATGACGTCCATGATGTTAGGTGGGTCCAGCACGTGGGTTAAATTCATATTCAACCAAAAATCTCACGACCTGCTACTTTAAATCGAGAAGTGTGTGTGTGTGTGTGTGTGTGTGTGTGTGTTTTTTTAAAGACTTTTTCTTACTTTTTGTTTGCTTTTAAAGTGAGCTACTCTGCTGAAGCTCTCCCATGTTTTCTTCAGAGGAAGCTCTTTGTTTTAAGCTTAAGTTGTCCCGTGGTTCACTCTCTCTCTCATGGCAACAAAATCTAATGGATAAATCCTTCATAACTCCTTGTTTTACCAAGGCAGATTCGGAGCTATGGTTGCAGCCAAAGCCACTTCTTTAGTCCAGACAAATTGGAATTCAATTGTCAAAAGTAGGTGGCCAGCGCACCATTTCAAACTCAAAAAGCTAGAAGAGAAAATGTGTCCTTCGCTATTAGCATTATGTGGGAAGACTTTTATTCCTTGACGCACAACTCAAATTTTCCTACTGCATGTGCCTCTACGTTTGCAAATGAAGTATTTTGTATGCCTAACTACTTTGTAGACCCAGTACGAAAATTCTCATATATTATTATTATTATTATTATATATGTATAGATGTCCGTTATATTATGGTCAAAGCTGATAAATGGGAATTATTTGTACATCAGCAGCCTTGATGATATCCCTAGCTTCGAATTATTATTATTATTATTTTTTGATAAATCCCTAGCTTCGAATTAAATTCTACAAGTTAAACCACTTAAGTACTGCTACGGGAATCCAACAAGTGTGCAATAAATGGAAAAATTTGACACACATTGTAGTGCTATAGGAATCCATCAAGTGTGCAATATATGGAAAACTAAAGGCGTGACACACGTTGAAAAGCCGAAAATCTGGAATCCACAACAATTAACTAATAGATGGAGCTAGAATTGAAACTCGATCATAATCTACAGTAAAGTGACAATGCTAACCTAATCTGATGCAATATAAGTTAGTAACCAACCTTGGTGACAGATCAGGTTATAGGCCCTTTGCTGTAGGTGGGGCGGGTCCAACGCTGGCGTGGCATGCACTGAACAGAGAGATCCATGTCTAGCGTTGAGGGTCGAGGAGTGGAGGTGGAAGTTGAAATTTCTTGCCGAGGAGACAAGATGGGAAGAAACTCCGTTGAGTTTTTCTTCCTCCGCTTTGAGAAGGAACGACGCATGTTGTACCAATAGTTGGGATAATCTCTGACAAAATCCCCAAATTCAGACACTACTTTTGATAACAACCGTCCTGGACCATTGGATCACTGGCAAATAGGAACAGTACCACCATTTCAAACTGTGGATCACATGAATATTGGAGAGTGTGATTCAAAGAAAATCGTAGAGGAGATGAGAGCTGCAATAAAGTGGATTCCACACCGGTCAGATCAATCTGCCTCACAGCTGAGCAGATCACAAATGGAAGGGACTAAACATTGAAGAGATTCATAGCCCGTACATGAAGCTGCAACTGGAAGTGGAGGGGGGGTCAAAATGGCACTCAATGCTTTCGGTAATGGTGAGGAGGGGTAGTTGAGGGGGAGATGGGGGAAATTGACGCAAGCCAGAGGAGAAATCGCAAGACGTGGCTTACCAATTGAGGGGGTTGGATGACATATTCGATTTATTTCTCCATCTATTTCTTTGAAAATATTTCGGTAAGGAAATTCTGACGTCTGTTTTTGTTGACTACAACACAGAGGAGGCAAGGATAGCCACGTATGTTCAAGAAAAAAAAATTGAAGAAGAAGGGACAGCCACGTATATGATGTTAACGCACTTAGAAAAAAAAAAAACAAATGTGATGTTAACGCCATTTATCTATGCACAGAATTTTGAGACCAGCTGCCAAAACTTGAACCAAGGCCTCAGCCCATGCCAAACAAGGATTCCAAAATCTGGGCTTTAATCTGACTTCCAGAGCAGAAACACAGTCCACACCCACATTCCAAACATGGCCTAAGAGCTACAAGATTATACCCTATGGTCTTGAATCTTCACTTTTGAGCTCCTTCTATCTTCTTGATCCTCAATCTCCTTGTCTTTGGCTATTTGATAAAAATGTCTGTCTTTGAAGATATCCATTTTGTAAACTTAATCCATTTATTGAAATCATCAAAATATCAATTGTGAACAAAAGCCAACAGGACGGTCATACCATGTAAAAATCCACAATGTTGCCAAACTTGCATGAAAAAAAATAAATCTACCTATTAGAAAAATAGGTGTGCAGCTAACCCTAATCTTAAATATTTTAGGATGCATAGTCTGAGTTTACCTCGTATGTCACGCCCCCAACCTCAAAGGCTAGAAGGTGACTTACTAACAATGAACAATTAGACTTTTGATTTAAAAACATATCTAAAAAAAAAATGCAGAATAAACTTTATTTAAAAACTTCTATAAATCTCTCTTAATAAAACTTAAAAACTCTTTCAGAACACAAAGACAAATCTAAACATGAATAGATTGACACTAGAGTCAAACATTTATTCTAATAATTTCTCAGCTACCTGCCCACGTGCCATCTAATCCTGACTATCGACACGCTCTTGATTAACATCTGAAAATAAAGTAAACAATTGCGGGTGAGTTCGATAACTCAGTAAGTAAAATCATTATGCTAGTGTGTATCCCATGAGCCACACTATAACAATAAGAGACAGAATATTTAAAATCTTTCTAAACTGTTGAAAGCCGTTTTTGGCAATTTCAATAAAACTTCTTTATCAATAAAACAATTTTATCTATATAACATAATACTATAGAAAATCCCTTTGGCAATAACTGTAGGTCACATTTATCCCCGTGATAGGGTTATGCAGTTGCTACCTAATTTGGGATCAGCCAAACTAAGCCAATACTATGGATAGAATTCTTCCTTTCTAAGGCTTGGCCATGTCCAAGTGTGCACTCGGTAAGAATCTACAAAATAAACCACTCCGTTTCCAAAATGGATGCACTTAATGGGTTGCAATTGGTACCAATGCGCTGTCTCTGTAACTCTGGATTTGAAAATACATAACATATTAGACTATAAATATCACTTTGAACTTTGCATCTTTCTATTCTTTTCATGAAACATAATGCACAAATCTTAAATAATAATAAACATCAAAAGCTTGATTTAAACATTGAAAACATCATATAAAATCATTAGATATAAAAATAAGCTCGTGTTTACACATTTCATGCTATAATCTTTGACAATTTATCATAAAGTAATGCATATAAAACTCCGAGGGTTTTCAATAAAACATGCAATTTCTCAAATATCACATCGGTCTTTTAAGAAAATCTATAAATTATAACCCCGCTTACTTGGATCTTCAAGCAAATAAGCCGCTGACTTAGAACCTGTCAATATAAAATTTAATGTATTATAATACGCTCAAATGGAAACACAAATGAAACTCTAAATCTGCCAAACAAGATTAAATTCGAAATTCACTGGTCGGATTCTAAAACATAACTTACCTATCTCAATTTTTCCTAAAATCCCCATATTAAAATATATTCTTCCCTGAGATGTTAAATATACACCTGTAAAATTTCATATCCATATTCCTTCTACAACTCAGTCAATAAAATCGACATTCATCTCTATTCATGGAGTCAAACTATACCCTGAATAATTTGGTACTCATCCCTTCCAAAATTCATAAAGATCTATTCCAATATCCAAAAATCCATACATTTATACCAAGCATTCATATATGTGTTATAAAAATACCCATAAAATTTTATGCCGAAATTCGAAGCCTAGCTATGTCATTCAATACACAAATCCAATCTGTATCTAAGGATCTTTATTAGCAATTCTGTTTTCTCTAAGCCTAAATTCTAGGTTTTCAAAACTATACCAATACATCTCCAAAAATTTAACCCAATCCTCCTACAGATGTCTAGTGCACAATATCTAAAAATCATAATTTTTCAACTTCTAGGGTCGCTATACAAAAATAATTCGATCTACTACTTAGATCAAGAACCTGAATTTTTCTAATCAAATCTTGAACCTAAATTTCAATTACTCCAAGAAACCCATTAAAACTATTTCGAAAATCTTGAAATAATTAGGGCTAGATCTAGACACCCTATGGTTTGATCTCTCATAAAAAGAATACAAATAAAATATCAAAAAATTCGAAATACCTGAATTTTCTTTAAGAAAATTCATCTAGATTGTTGAAAGTAAGAAAACTCTTCTTTTTCCTCTTGTTGGCATAAAAGTGAGGTGTGTAAAAATTAAAACCAATATGTAAATATATATAGACTCGCACTAGTAATAGACTCCCTTTTAAACTCTAAAACTTTTAATTTAAAATAATCACTGTAGTAAAATCTTTAAAATTTTAAAAATATTTGACTAGATCAAAGATAAAGATTCAACTATTTTAAATGAGTTAAACTCAAGTTTCAAATTTAAAGAAGATATTTCAAATATCAAAAAACAAATTCAAATAGTTTTAAAATAGAAATCTTGGGTGTTACATCGTATTCACACAACTCAAGAATGGTCAGCCAAAACTTGTCTAGAGAGAAAGAAGTTTTTGAAGTTCCTAGTATTAAGGCAACCCAAGAGGGGGGTGAATTGACTTTTCAAACTTTTAACCCTAAAAAACGTGTTTGCAAAGTAAAGTCTAATGTAGTACAAATATTAAGCAAATATTATAACAACAAGTATATAAATGCTGAATGTAATGCGTAGGGTTAGAAAAGCAAATACAATAATTTTTAGATGGTTCAGCAAACCCCGCCTCCATCCTCCCCTTAAACTTCTTTTCAAGTCTTGAGGTTTTCTCGACTATCTTTTCAATAGTGTACATTCTAGCTTCCGGTGTTAGAGAACCTTACAAGTACTTTCTCAGGCTTAACACTCACAACCCAAGTGATTTTTCGGGCTCACCACTTACAACTCAAACAAGCTTGAGATATACCATCTCTAAGCTTCATCTCTAGTGAACAATCTCACTAAAGGAATCATCTCTTTTGGAATGAAGAGATACAAGAATTTAGCCGTCTGAAAGAGTGAATAAGAAAACAAAAAGTTCTATCTTTTTGATTCACACAATGACAATGATAAGAAAGTATAATTTGTGTGAATGATATGAAAAACAAGGCTTTTAGATTCTCTTAAGGATAAACCAAATGTTTGGACGTTCAAAAGTTGATAGAAATGTCTTATATAGGCCATAAAAGAAAACTAGAAGTTTCTAGTCGTTTAAAACCATTTCCCAATGTACCGGTCGACCGTTATAATGTACCAATCGGCCGCTAGAAGTAGTCGTTGCTCCAATGGTCATAAAATTGAATTTTTCAATTCACAGTATTGTACGGTACTATAGCTTCCGATCAACCGCTATAAAAAAACTAATAGATCGCTATATATACCGATTGACTGTAATAACACTATTCATCATCCGCTATAATTAAAAAGCCCGTTTTTGACATTTTTGAATTTCAAAAACCAACTCCCCAAAAGTATAAGTAAGGCTTAGGAGTTTATATAGAGATGATTTGAAAATATTTAAAGCGCATTTTGGTTGTCAAAGTTGTGATGAGAAATTTATGCAAAGTTTAAAAGATATGCAAGTGTGATTCAAATCCTTATCAAAAGTGAAACTAAGAGTTACAAGATTATACCCTATGGTCTTGAATATTCAATTTTGAGCTCCTTGAATCTTCTTGATCTTTAATCTTGATGTCTTTAGCTCTTTGATAAAAATGTCTTTGTCTTTGAATATGTCATTTTGTAAACTTAAGCCATTTATTGAAATCACTGAAATATTGATTTTAAACAAAAGCCAACAATCTCCCAATTTTTTATGATAACAATAAATTGACATTTTCGGGATGACTCCCCCTATCTTTTGCAATTGGACAATGATCTGAAACTTGAGATAAAACATTAGTAGTCATTGGGTTCATAAAAGAATAATACAATTAAATTTCATAATCCAATTCAAGAGGAGAATATATAGTCATCGATCAAAACTATCAACACATTTCTCTCCTTTTGTCACATCAAAAAGACAGGATATAAATTTAGATGGATGCATAAAAAATTTGATAAAAATCAAGATATGTGCATGCATTATCCATCAATATCTTCCTTAAATATGCATTCTACCAATATCCATCATATGATCAAAGGGAATACAAGCATATCGACATTAAGAAATCTCCCCATTTGTCAATCAAAAAGCGAATACAAGGATAGAACGTAAAAAAAAAAAATCATTTTCATTTAAAAAAAATCCAAAAGAACAATTTAGAGTTTTAAATGACAATCTCATTGAAATAGTCTAGAGGATAACTAACGGGGACTCAAGAGTCTATCGCTATTATGATAATAGCCCATCATGTGGGTTTGTACCAACATCTTAGCTACTAATAACAATTTAAAGTTCATTCTCATCCAAAAATTCTAGAATGAAAAAATCTCATAAAAACTCATGGTTTTGTAAAAATGTTAGCTCATATATGTGCCATTTTAATAAATCCAAGAAATATCTCAAAACTAATACATTTATAATTTTAAGATTAACACCCAAGTAATCATTATAGAAATAATTTCATCAAACAACAATTAGAACCTATTCTCAATCAAGGATTTAGAAGTTACCAAAGGTTTTTCCTTTAGCATTTGTCCTCAAATGTCAAAAGCCTTTTTAATAGGCAAATTTCATCCACGAAGTCTTTATTGCTCCATCCTTCTGGAATCCTACAAAAGAATCAATAAAAGATTTTTGGTACCCAAGCTTTCTTGGGTCTTTTAGTGTTAACCTTAGTTCCTTTTGGAACTCATGTCTTCTTGAGAGCCTTGCTCCCAAGTTTCTTCAATGCACAATCAAAAATTAGATGCTCATCTTTGTTGCAAAAATGACATGTTTGTGTAGGTGCACAAAAAGACTTAGCCTTCACAAAATAATTCCTAAAATATATTTGGTGAATAGAAGGCTTGTACCCTAAGCCACTTTTGTCAAAGACACATCTTTGACTACCAAGAATCAAATCTAAAGATTTCTTTCCTTGAGTAAACTTCTCAAGGATTTTGCTTTGAGAAACTATTTTGTTGTTCAAAGCAACTTTCTCCTTTTCAAACTCTAAAGTTTTTTGTTGGAGTAAGTCATTTTCAAGCTTTAAAGTATTTTGCTCATTTTCTAATAAATCAGTTTCTTTTTAGATCAAAATGAGTTTCTTTTTCAAGGATGTATCTTTTGAAACAAGTTTTCAAATTGACAATAAAGTTCTTGAAAGGCATTTTGAAGTTCAATATAAGAAAGTTTAGGTTCATCATCCGAAGAATATACCTCATCATCATCCTTAAATGCCATGAGGCACATGTTAACGATTTCTCCATCTTCAGAGGAGGAGGAGGAGCTTTCATCATTAACATTCCATGATGTCTTCTTGTATTTAAGGCTTCTCTTCTCTTTCTTTCTCTTAAGTAAGTTCTTGAACTTCCTAGTCATTAAGACAAGGTCTTCCTCATCGTTATCTTCATCTTTGATCATGGAGAATTTGAGAGCAATTCTCATCTTCTTCTTGCTCTCATCTTCATTTTCGAGCATTTGGATCTCATGGGTCATAAGGCATCCGAAAAGCTCTTCTAGGGGTAGCTTGGTGAGATCTTTAGCCTCTTGAATCACGATCACCTTTACTTCCTCATGACTTTGGTACTGACCAAAGGATTTTTCTCACCAAATCCAAGTTAGTATAAGATTTACCAAGTGCATTCAAAGCATTTATAATGTTGGTAAATCTAATATACATGTCACTAATAGATTCATTTAATTCCATCTTAAATAATTCGTAACTATGAACAAGCATGTTGATTTTTGACTCTTTGATTTGACTTGTTCCTTTATGAGTAATTCCTAGAGTATCCCATGTATCTCTGGCATTTAAAAAAGATGAAATTCTATTAAACTCTCCTCTATCTAAAGCACAATATAATATGTTCATGACTTTTGCATCTAGAGAGATTTTCTTTTTGTCATTTGTAACATATTCGTTTCGTTCTTGGGATACTCTACTTCTCCAACCTTTTTTGTAGGCACATGAGGGTCATTCAAAATACATAACCACAAATCATAATTAATAGATTGCAAATAAATTTTCATCCTAACTTTCTAATAAGCAAAATCATTTCCATCAAAAAGTGGATGTCTAAGTATAGAAAGCCCTTCAACTTGAGTGTTGAAGTTTAAGGTTGTCATTCTAACTCAAGATTGTTAAATCTTTAAAAAGTGAGCACCAAGCTCTGATACCAATTGAAGTTCATAGGATTAAGGCAACCCAAGAGAGGGTGAATTGGGTTTCCAAACTTTTTAACTTTTAACCCCCAAAATCGTGTTTGTAAAGTAAAGTCTAATTTAGCACAAATATTAAGCAAATATTATAACAACAAGTATATAAAAGTTGAATGTAAAGCGTAGGGTTAGAAAAACAAACACAATGATTTTTAGGTAGTTCAGCAAACCCCACCTACATCCACCCCTCAAGCTTCTTTCCAAGCCTTGAGATTTTCTCTACTATCTTCCCAATAGTGTACACTCTAGCTTTCGGTGCTAAAGAACCTTACAAGTGCTTTCCTAGGCTCAACACTCACAACCCAAGTGATTTTCAAGCTTAAAACTCACAACCCAACCAAGCTTTAGATATCCTCTTTCTAAGCTGCTCTTTAGTGAACAACCTCACTAAAAGAATCACCTCTTTTGAAATGAAGAGATATAAAAATTCAGCTCTCTCAAAGAGTGGATAGGAAAATGAAAAGCTCTATCTCTTTGCTTCACACAATGACGAGGATAAGAAAGTGTAATTTGTGTGAATGATATGACAAAAAAGTTTGATATAAAAAACAAAGCTTTTGGATTTTTCTTAAGGATAAATCAAATGTTTAGATGTTCAAAACTTGATAGAAATACCTTAAGAAATCCTTTATATAGGCCACAAAAGAATATTAACCGTTTAAAACCATTTCCCGATATATCGGTCAACCACTAGAAGTAGTCGTTGCTCCAACAGTCATAAAATTGAATTTTTCGATTCGCAGTACTGTAGATGTACTATATATACCGATCGACCACTATGACACTGTTCATCATCCGCTATAATTAAAAAGCTCATTTTTGACATTTTTGAAATCCAAATTTCAAAAGCCAACTCCTCAAAAGTATAATTATAGTAGGAGTTTATGTAGGGATGATTTGAAAACATTTATAGTGCATTTTGTTGTCAAACTTATGATGAGAAATTTATGAACGGTTTAAAAGATATGCAAGTGTGTGCTTCAAATCCTTATCAAAAGTGAAACTAAGAGTTATAAGATTATACCCTATGGTCTTGTATATTCAATTTTGAGATCCTTGCATCTTCTTGATCTTCAGTTTTCATATTTTTGGCTTTTTAATAAAAATGTCTTTGTCTTTGAAGATGTCCATTTTGTAAACTTAATCCATTTATTGAAATCATCAAATATTGATTATAAACAAAAACCAACAGTTTTAAGTCATGTTTGAAGATTGAGATGGGATGATCAGAAGCTGCTCCACTTGAAACTGAATGAAAACAAGCATCATTGTAGATTACATACCAAATCTATTTGTTTTGGGGAGCTGATCTCGTGCCCTAAAAGGTTCGAGCTCCTTTCCCATTAGCAATTTTTCCTTCAAGCAGTTCTTCCGCCCGCCCATCCCAGCCACAATCCTACACGTGCAACTCTCTCTTTACTGCCCGGCACTACCACCATGATTCATATTATGATTCTTAAACAATGAGATATAAAGTTAAGCCTATTAGGAAGAATTTAAATGAATTGCGTGCAAATAGTTTATTTAAGATATACCAATTCCAACGGTTAGATATACATATAATATTTTTAATTTAAAAAACTAATATTAGCCTTTCTTGTCAATATGGTCAAAGTGGTAAAATATTGGGTTAAATACACTTTGCCCCTCTTATCTTTGGGGTCATTTACACTTTGCACCCCGATGTATTATTTTTGACACATTGGACCCCTTACTTACACTTTTTTTCAATTTAGACCCCGCACCCAAATTGCCGTTAATTTAGACGGATTCCGTCAAAACGTGGGGTGCAATGTGTACATACCCCAAAGATAAGGGGGGCAATGTGTAAAAATTTTGACGGAATCCGTCTAAATTAACGGGCAATTTGTGTCCGGCAATGTGTACGTGTAAGTGTAATCTAAATTAACAAATCCAAAATGTGTCAAAAATAATACATCAGGGTGCAAAGTGTAACTGACCCCAAAGATAAGCGGGGCAAAGTGTATTTAACCCTAAAATATTAGAACCACTAATATAATTAGACCATATGTACATTTGACAAGTATTTATTTTAGCTTTGGATTTTGGGTTTAAATAATCCTGATATAAAACTTAGATTTAATGGACTTAAATGAATCGCTAGTTATTTTGTTAATATTTTCTTAATGGAAGAAGACCTATCTTTTGGAATATAACGTTTCACTGAAAAGGTATGATTGTTGGTCTATGAAGAAAATACTAAATATTTGCCTGAAAATCTCCGTCTCTCTCTGGATAGACCATCTATGTCTATTCAAAATTGTTCACTGCAAGTATACATTTAAAGAATTCAAATGGATCCCATGAAGCAAGGTAAATACTCGATCCATCCTTATTACCGCACAGAAAGTGATGTAAACCAGTTGTAAATCTCAAAACATCTTGACCAACTTGGCCTTTCCGTAATCCCATAGGTTTCCCATAGGCAACCTAAGCCACGAGTGTCCATATCCTCCTCAAGACCGTAAAACAAATCCTCCCGAGGTAAGAAGAAATCTGGGCAAACTTAAATAATTACAAATCAAAAGTTACAATTAGAAAACTGGACAACACTGTACCTATTATAACTAACCAGATGGTTAGCTCAGCTGGAAATATTTTTCTGTTATAAACGTTTCATTTAGTTATGACAGTTAGCATAACAGAAGACTTTTCTATATAACTAGCACACTCTTTGTAATTGTATTAACGCAATGCATATTTGCAATACACGATTGAGGTATTCCAGATCCTTCTCTATCTCTCTCAAGTTCATACATTCATTTCTTTGTGCTCAACATTCTAAATGGTATTAGAGCATATTCACGCTCTTCTTGCACTCTGCTTTTTGAAGCCATACTTGTAATGCTACTGGTTGATCCAATCTATGTCTAGTGACGAAGCTGAAGTTCCAAATCCTTCAAATCCTCCAAATCGCAATCAAAGTTCAATGACTAACAGTGCGTACAATATCATATCAGGTGATACCTCAAATGCACCGATTGTGTCTCCACCACTCAATGGTAAAAATTACTACTTTAGAGATGTGGAATACTCATGGCCATAGGTGCTCGAAACAAATTTGGCTTTCTGGATGAAAGTATCAAACAACCAGCTTCTAGTGATCCGAATTTTAGTATTTGGTATCGATGTAATCTCATGGTATCCTCTTGGATATGTGCTTCTATCTCACCAGAAATTGCACAAGTAATCTTGTACATTGATTCGGAAAAAAAGATGTTGCAGTTGCTCAAAGAATGGTTTGAACATAGTAATGAACCAAGAATCTTTGAATTGCAGCAGGCTATCAATGCAATTACTCAAGGTCAAACCTCTGTTAGTGAGGTTAGAATCCCTATAGAATGAGTTACATCAATTTTCTCCCTTACCGACCTGCACATGTGGTGTTTGCAATAGTTGCACATGTAAGTTTTTGGGAATCATTATAGAACGAGAAGAAAAGCAATTAACTATGTTTTTTCCCATTGGATTAAATGAGACCTTTCTTCCTATCTGTGGAAATGTTTTGTTAATGAAACATTTTCCTACCTTGAATTAGATTTACTCTTTGATTACTCAAGAAGAACGGCAAAGAAGTTTTATTCGTGTTCCTTCATTTCCTCATGAGAACATTGCTATGATGGCTTCTCATTTTGATGCTATTGCTACAACGGTTCCTCGACGAAATTTTTAACAATAAGTATGGTCCCAAAGAATACCCAATCTGCACCTATTGCAATCGAAAGGGACACACTCATGAGAAGTGTTTTGAGTTGCATGGATACCCTCTAGGTTGGGTACCTAAGAAGAGATCCTTTGCTGATTCTCGTTCTACACCATATCAGCACGCAGCACATCAAGTCTCTGCTCCTCAGGAAGTTTCTTTGCCTACTTCCAGTCCTGCAATTTTACAAGACCAACTGAATCAGCTTCTTACTCTTCTTCAATCTCAGCTCAAGCTAGAAACTCCATTAAGCCTTCTGCCATGTTCTGAAAATCCATCTTTAACAAAGCATGGCAGGTAGTTTTTTTCCATCTCTTAATTCCACAAATACCTGGATTTTTGACAGTGGAGCCACTGACCATATGGTCTGCTCTCTTTCACTCTTTCTACAATCACAAAGCCTTTACATGCTCAAGTTAGCCTACCTAAGGGTCATTCGGCTGAGGTCACTCACATTGGATCAATCATTATTTCTCCAGATTTGACATTACATAATGTCCTTTGTGTTCCTTCATTTACCTTCAATTTGATTTCTGTCAACAAGCTTATTTCAACCTCTCATTTAGCTATGCTTTTCTTGTCTAACAAATGCCTTATACAGGACCTGCATGCTTCGAAAACTATTGGAGTGGCTAATCAAAAGGATGGCTTGTACTTGCTCTAATTCGGTTCTATTTTACCTTCCATTTGTTCTTTAATTTCTGTCTGTTGCTTCTGCATTATGGCACAATATATTAGGTCACTTGTCTTTTTCTCGGATGACTCTCTTAAAAGATGTCATTCCTGATGTACATAATCCCAATAATGATCATTGTGAAGTTTGTCTTTTGGCAAAACAACATCGGTCTCCATTTCCATTAAGTTCCATTCATACTACTCAACCTTTTGAAATCATTCATTGTGATATTTGGGGTCCCTTTGCATTAGCTACTAATAATGGTCACCATTATTTCTTGAAAATTGTTAATGACTATACTCGATGCATTTGGTTGTACCTCATGAAACGCAGTTTTCTTGACTCCTTTTTCGGCTTAGTCGAGACTCAACATCATTCTAAAATTCAAGTTCTTAGGTCTGATAATGGACTTGAATTTAATATGCCTTCCTTCTACTCTTCTAAAGTGGTTATCCATCAAACTAGTTGCACTTACACCCCTCAACAAAATGGGGTAGTAGAGCGCAAACATCAACACCTATCAAACATTACAAGAGCTATTCGTTTTCAATCTAATGTTCCTTTAAAGTTTTGGGGTGATTGTGTCAACTACCACATATTTGATTAATCGCACCCCTTCCCCTTTACTTGGCAATAAATCTCCTTATAAGATGTTATATAATGTCAAACCTTCATACTCTCATCTAAAATCTTTCGGCTGTCTTTGTTTTGCCACCAACACTACTCCTCACAAATCTAAGTTTGCTGCTCATGCCCATAAATGTGTATTTTTGGGGTATCCATTTGCTACTAAGGGCTACAAACTTCTTAATCTTGAAACACAATGTATTTTTGTTTCAAGAGATGTCACCTTTCATGAATCTTCATTTCCATTCAAAGATTCTTCTTCTGTTTCCTCTCATCCCAAATCAGATTTTGTTCTTCCTTATTTTGCACCTGATATTGCTCCTATTTCTGTAACACCTCCAGAACCTCCACATGCTGACATTGATCACACTTTCATCCCTGCTTCTCATGAACTTACACCCGCCCATCATGAACTGTTTGATATTCCACCTCCTCGAAGATCTACTAGCACTTGACATCCTCCCTCTTACTTACAAAATTATCATTGCCAATTAGCTCATTCTTTTGACAGCTCACTCCACTCGGGTTCTTTGCCTCAAAGTTCTGGTTCGATTGTTGACATAGCAAGGTATATCTCTTATTCAAACATTTCTCCTACTCATCAAGCTTTTACTTTAGCCCTTTCTAGTCATCCTGAACCCAAGACTTACAAACAAGCTGCTCAACATCCTAAATGGCGAGAAGCCGTGCTTGCTGAAATGTCAGCCCTTGAAAATAACAACACCTGGGTTTTTACTGATTTGCCTCATGGTAAGATGCCTATTGGATGTAAATGAGTCTATCTTGTGAAGTATAAGGCTGATGGTTCAATGGAACGTTACAAGGCTCGCCTTGTAGTTAAAGGGTTTACTCAGCGAGAGAGTATTGACTATGCTAAAACCTTCTCTCCGGTTGAAAAAATGACTATTGTGCGTCGTTTCTTAGCACTTGCAGCTAGCCAAAATTGTTTTTTGGAGCAATTAGACGTCAACAATGTCTTTCTACATAGCGATTTAGATGAAGCAGTGTATATGGTCATTCCATCGAGGTTTGCTAAAGAGAGGGAGAACAAGTTTTGATGTTTGATGAAGTCCTTATATGGATTAAAACAAGCCAACCACCAATGGTTTTGTAAACTCTCTGATACTTTGTTTTCACTTGGATATCAACAAAGCAAAGCTGATTATAGCTTATTTAGGAAAGTTCATGACTCATTTTTCGTTGCCCTCTTAGGATACCTAGATGATATAATCATTGCTTCTAATGATATGGAATCTATTTCTCATTTTAAATCTTCTTTGGACACTTGGTTCAAAATCAAAGATTTAGGGAAATTAAAGTATTTTTTGGGGCCTGATATTGCACATCATTCCACTGGTATTTCTCTTAGCCAGTGCAAATATGCTCTAGAAAATTTAGAGGATAGTGGATATCTTGGTTGCAAACCCATGGCTTTTCCCATGGATTCCAAGCTCACATTGTCTAAGGATGCTGCTAATCCATTACTCGATGGTTCTTCCTACCGTCACCTCATTGGCCGATTGTTATATCTTACCATTACACGTCCAGATTTATCTTACTCTGTGCACACCTTGGCTCAATTTATGTCTAAGCTGTGTCAATCTCATATGGATGCTGCATAGAGTTCTTCGATATATCAAAGGAACACCAGGTAATGGTCTCTTCTTCTCTGCTTCTTCTAATCCTCAGCTCAAAGGATTTTCAGACAGCAATTGGGCTACTTGTGTTGACAGCAGCAGGTCCATATCTGGTTTTTGTCTCTTTGTTGGCGATTCTATCATTTCTTTGGGACCCAAGAAACAAACTGTCTCTAAAAGCTCTGCTGAAACTAAGTATAGAGCTCTTGCTTCTTTGAGCTGTGAAGTTGTTTGGATATTACCACTTTTTCAAAATCTACTCATTCCTCACTCTTTCCCAGCTTCTCTCTATTGTGATAATCAAGCTGCTCATTACAACTTTTTCAAGACCTACTCATTCCACACTCTTTTCCATCTTCTCTCTATTGTGATAGTCAAGCTGCTCTTTCTCTTGCTACTAATCCCGTTCATCATGCTCACACAAAACATGTTGAGATAAATTGTCATTTTATTCGAGAGCAGATAGCTAGGGGTGTGATCTTGATGTTTTGTCTCTACAACGCATCAGTTAGCCCATATTTTCACTAAAGCTCTTGGGAAGTCACAATTCCAGTTTCTTCTTTCCAAGCTTAGTACTCATAGCATTCATACTCCCAACTTGAGGGAGGAGTGTTAGAGCTAACCAGATGGTTAGCTTAGCTGGAAATATTTTTCTGTTATAAACGTTTCGTTTACTTGTGACAGTTAGCATAGCAGAGGACTTTTCCATATAAGCAGCACTCTTTGTAACTGTATTAAGGCAATTCATATTTGCAATATACGATTAAGGTACTCCAGATCCTTCTCTATCTCTTTCAAGTTCATACACATTTCTTTGTGCTCAACATTCTACAGTACCAAAGAAAACATAGGGTTATCTAGTCTTTAACAGAGACAAGGTTATTCAGTAGATTCCAGGTATGATCCTGTTGGGAACCTTGTCGCAATACACCTTCCAATATTTCCCGTACCTGCAAGCAGTACAGTGTCAGAATTTCATTCAACACTTTTCAGAATGCTTGATTTAAATATTATATGATCTATATATATATCTGTGTCTTTATGTTTGTAAAGAGACACAAACTTGCAAACATACCCGCGCTATTGGCGAGTTTATCTGCACACGATTATTCATTGGATATAAATCATATGGTGGAAACATCCAGAAGATAAAACAATTTCGCTATGCGTATGAAAGCACTGTTCCCTTCCCCTCACATTCTTAAAGCCTTAGCATGCAGTATGGGGTACCCCACCAATTCACCAAAACAAGGGAGTCTCCAGAATGATTCTTTCCCGTGAATTGGTGGGGCAGACTTAATACCACAGCTAATCTTAAAAATGTATAGGTGGTCATGAAATTTACTTAATGGTACAGTCATCTGGGTACTACACCAACAAGGTAGCTTGGATAAGTATGATTACTGTTTGGTTTTCAATACAAGTGTAAATAGTTTGCCTATGTTTGTTTTGGTTTTGAAAACATTTTTTTTGTAATGATTAAGATAATTTTTTTTTTGTTGGAGGTAGTATAGATTCTCATGGGATTGGTGAAAAGTCTGTTAAAAGTTGTTGGAGTTTGTAAAAAAGTATGGGATTGATGAAAATAGTGATTGTGGAAAATTTTTGAAATTTTTTTTGAGAATTAGCCAAACATAGCCAAAGTTTGGTTTCCAGCAATCCTTTTTCATGGAATCAGATTTTTTTTGGAAGATAATTTTGATGCATGTTCGAGCAAGAGGGTCATGTAGACAACACCAGAAGTTTGAATTTGCTTACTTGGACCGACATCGATCATCATCCCTTTTTGCTCGGTCGAAAAGCAGGATTGTCAGAAATATCACATAGAAGTACGGGAGGAACTGCAGAAAAACAGTAAAGAATGAGTTTCAACAATGTGGTCTCTAAAAGTTCAAAGTAGTGTACCACTCCCACACCCACCAACAAGCAGGGAAAACAAAAACGAAAACGAAAACAGAAAAAAAGAACAAGCTTACATGATTAAAGAGAGCTGGGACAGTCCAAAAGAAAGCAGCTAATATTTCTGGTACATAATGAAAATGACGGGCTAATCCCCACCTGCAGGAGCCATAGAAAGGCCACAGCTCAGCTTTTACTCCCTCGTATGAAAAATTGTATGATAGTGCCACGCAGATAGAGTACTTTGCTCTATCCACGTTAAGCATGCCGCCGAAAATAAATTCATCAATTAAGAGAGCAACTTCCACAGGACTTCAATATGCAGGCAAATTTGAGCTCATTGAAGTGAATGTACATGTGGGGACAGGAAAAACAGCTACCTCCCAGTTACACGGGAAACTTGACATAAAGGTAAGACGGCAAACTCACCATCCTGATGTCAAAAGAAGGCTGGTTTTTGTTTCCCCAGAAGTGGTAGTGTATGAGGCAACAATCTGTAAAGCAACAGAACTAAATCAAAACTTTTTTCTCAGCAGATAATTCTGGCAAATTTGTTGACCCAGCAACTAGGCATCTCATAAAACATACATTAATACACAAATCATGTGACAAGTGCCAAGAATCAGCACCTTTGAAGGAGCTTTTCCCCAAACTAAGCATTTTCCATTTGTTCTGCGAAATTCTTGCCGTTGCCTGTCACAATCGTAGTTGATATATATGCAAAAAATTCCTGCCACTAGAATATAGAGTGCCAGCTGAAACAAGAAGATACAGTCAGAAAGCAGGAAAGAATACAGGAATGATGCAGGGTGGGGGGAGAGAGAGAGAGAATGTTGACGTGGAAAATCAAGTGCTTAAGCTTAACCAATTGGGTCCTTTAGCTCAGACATGGTTTTCAATCTGCCTCAGCCAGGTACTTATTATGCAGAAAAACGGCTCAATGGATGCTTGCTACTTTAGCTGGGAATACGGTTTACTTGAGCTCAGTGGATGTACATTTCATAGTTTAGGCTTGAATCTAGCCCTTTCTGATCCCAATAATTTAATTCCAAGGCACAAATATACTTGTGGTTACACTTCATAGGCTAACATAATTCTGTCAATTCAGACCAAGGTTTTACCATTCGCCTTCACCCACTTTGCCAAAACGGCCTAGGCAGTGGAGTAATTATAATCTATTTTCCGATGTTTATGTGACATTAAGGTGTTTTCAATAGAAAACTAATTCCATAACAAGTTTACTGCATGATGTGCTATTACTGAGTATTTTACTTACTTCAGTTTCTTTTTTGGGGGGTTTAACAATTAGCCAGGTGATGATGAGGTTGGGTTAGCAAGACAGGAGCAATAAAGGAAAGTTTGCCTTATCAGTGGAGATGATAAGTCTTATCACACATAGGATGACTTTTTCTTTTTGAACTTAGGCTAAGACGGTTATTTCCCGAGTAGCGACTTTAGGGATTTGAGATTCTAGAGATTTACGTTATTTTGGAAGGGATGTTTTGTTTGAAGTTTGTAATGTTACTGAACTCTCATTACCAAGTGAAATCAAATGTTACGTGTTATGGAGTAACATTCCTACCCTTTAAGGGGGTGTTACATATGCTGTTGGAAAAGTGGATCTGAATCTTTTCAGAAATAGAACAGGCCTTAAATTGAATGAAGCAGCTAACTAAAAAACATGTTCCAAAATTCATTTAGGTAGGCCAAATAACCTGCAAGAGGATATGATACCTGAGTTCCAAGGTTTACAGGATGATTGACTAGGTACATGCCTGGAGAAGTATAGATAGATGGAACCCATACCAAGCATCCCCAGCAGATATAAAAGCCAGCTGCCAGAGACATATGTGCAATGAACAATACTGATATTGAGCACAAAGAACACTAGAAGTAGCGCGAAGAAACCAGGATAGATAACTGATATGTATTGGAAAGAATTCTTAAGTTCATTTCTAAGAAAGCTAAAAAGGAAGTATCATACATCAAGTATGGTAAATATTTGATAAGACATGCATATTATTTTTTATATCTATTGTAATATTCTAATACAGGCATTATGTATGAATGTATGTGTGGCTTAGGAAAAGGCATGAATGTAAAGAATATGGAAAGATAATAAACTAATACACGACAAAAGTTACAGAGGGTATGAAGAGACTAAAAAACACTGTTCATGTTCCGGATTGTGTGGGCAACATTTTTTATCAATAAATGGCAAGTCCATAATTCATTGGAAAGATTAGTCTATAATGCAAGATTTATCAAATGGACAATTAGGACATAAATACCAGGAAGTATAAAGAACTACAATTTTTGTCAACTGCATGTGTTTTTCGAGATACTTGTGCAGTACATACTGCCAGAGGCTTTTGTCCTCATTAAATCTTTCTAACAAGAAGAATAACACTCTTGAAATAAGAGATTTATCAATTCAGCTTTCTCTTTTACAAAGAAATTCCGGATTTAGTCAGATAAAAGAAAATAATGGCAATTATCCAAAAGCCAAACCTAGTATCATGAGAGTACTACAGAGAAAATCCTAACAAAACATATCCTAGAGGATAACATCACCAGACTAAATAACCATATTTGGAAAATGACCATGCTTATAAGTCATCCGGACGCGTACCACCGATAATGTTATGGAAAAAATAAAATTTATAGGAAAGAAAAATCAGCACATACATACAGCTGAGTGATTAGGTTAGGCATCATAAAGTCTAGTTTAAATGCAGAACACTCTTAGTTGGCAAATTCCAGACTATCTTTTGTCAAGGTTAGGATAATTGGGGACAACATGTCACTAGGCCCCAAATTAATCAGGAACTGCCATCAAGGCAACAGTTGCCCTAGATGTGCATTTGACCCAATGATAGATTACGACAGGATCCATTGGGACTTCATCGGTGATGTTCTAAAGACTGCAGGATTTTTGGATACTGTGGTCTTCATGAGCCATTCCAACCATCACCGACCATATCAAATTAACTCCAACAAAGCTAGTAGTAAACGATACGTAGTATTTAGATCAGCAATATGAACAAGAACGACAAAACTACTGCAGTTATTTCTTTTGTACCCAAATAAAGATGAAGGCATGACTTAGTCCAACATTCTCCTTAACCTGAAACTCATTACATACAAAAGGAAAATAAGGGTCTTTGACAAATCTGAGATGGGGAAGTTAGAAGATAGCTAAGGATAAAGCAAGAGATAAGTATCCAAAATTAGAGCTAGGTGGAGATAACAAGCTCTGACACGGATGACATTTCTTCTCCTCCTAAGAATATAGGGGGGATGCAAGCTTGGGGTTTCAACACCCACTAACTGCTACGTTGCCAGTACAAAAAAAAAAAAAAAATGAAAGAGAGAAATACACACACACAAACAAAACGTTGTGCTTCAATCCGTACAATGTTTAATGCAAAACCAAAACTTCAAACATCAGCTGCAATTTGGGATGAAGTTAGCAACATTGTAAGATTCTCAAGAGATAACACCTACACTAATATATAGACTCACATGCTTCAATTGGTCTGTCACTTGAATACAAGTCTATATGTTTATACGGAGAGAAGCAATCTATAAAGATAGGCAGGTATTGATGTCATTTTCCTCATCAGGATTTCTTTAAGTACATGAAAGTCTATTCAAGTCACAACTACCCATCCATATTAACAAAAACAAAACTGCCCATGTCAAAATCAAGATTCCCACCTCTAACAATAAACCTCTCTCTCCTTCTCCCTTGATATCTATAGCTTCATTGTAACTTTTTGTAGCTAGTTAAGATGTCAGAAATAAAAGAGATATAGTATCACTTCGAGTCCATTAGGGTTTCTAAAGATGTGGATTCCATCCAATCCGCTCTCTCTAATCTATTTCCTTTTGCACACACCTACACCATTTGCAGTTATCCATTATATATAAAACTAAGGATAAACTGAATGAAAGTTCTAGATTACTGAAAACTAGAGTATTATAATTAGAAACTTAAAGATGGTAAAAATAAATGAGTACTAATTAAGTTGGTTTAGACATGTGCAAGCCTAACAAATGGCAAGATCCACAAGAAGTAGGGCTACCAACATGCTCTGGCTCAGTATCAGCCCCTCATCTTCCTAGGGAGATGCTAAATGTTGTGAAGGAAAAGATAGGTAAAGACTACCTCTGAACTACAACAACAGCATGAAAGGGCAGCAAGGTTCAACTATACACTAACCGCCCCAACAACCTGTTCCAATCTTCGGTGTCCCCTAGGGAGATGGGACGGGGGGAACGAAGACACGGTTTGAGATCTCATGCCCTCTCCGCAGGTTGGGCCTAATAGGTCGTCAGGCGAGTTGTCAGTGAAATCGATGTATAGGCTCCTTGTTTGTGGTTCTAATGAGAATTTCCCCAGGCATTAGTTGAATTCAATTTACCATAATAACAAAGTACATCTTTCAGAATTTGAGGTCTTGATAATAGACCGTAAATTTCATTTTAAATCCACACTAAGCCCAATCAAAAGATCATGTTAACGAGGAGCACAGTTCTGATGCCTTCAGTCTTATTTTAGGTGAGATTTCACTACATGCAAATTCAGTTAGTAGCAAGATTGTCTTTCACAAATGTTCAATATGGGTATGACCGGAAAGGGATTATAGATTTACGGCTCATATGTGTGAGTTAAAACTAGTTTGAGTTTATGATTAGAAGCTATTGTTACTTCAATATTCAATAGCATAATCATAATTTTCCGCAGATGCTGCATCTATTTTCTATGATAAATCTTTAAGGTATTTTCTTAATTGCGACTAGTTCGAGGGCTTTCTAATTGTACGAAGGAAAGGATGAGTCAGTGTCCTTTATGGATCTCGCTCACTGTTAAAAACGAAGAAAATAACTTAGAGTTGAAGAAAGTCTTGAGGCAAGATGTCCTAGTACCTGTTCTCATGTCTAATTTCTTCTTCATCTATATACACTTCCTCATACCAACTTAAGATACACAATCACAAATTAGGTAGCAGCAAGCCCATGGTGATAGAATGCCATTATCGATCAAAATGTAAACAAGCAGGTCATATTGTATGATTGCATGCCTAGGTCATTTTTTGTTAAACCATGCTTGATTACTATGTATTCACAGAATTGAAGAAGTACCAAGTGAACACAACAAATAGGGCATACATATACCTCGATCATGTGCAATATCCATGGTGTTCCAGTATCCAGCTTCCCACCAAAAAAATTTTGTCACATAGACGAGCATTAACATAGTATTCACAAGCATAGAATCAGCCACCTTCCCATTCTCTTCATACTGGAATAGGGTTGGATATTAGTTAAACAAGCCAAAGGCAAGTGCTTGAACATTCAGAACTCAGAAACTAGGAATATCTGTGTGTGTGTGTGTGTATTTTTATAAGTCTAGAAAAGGATGGGAAAGGACCATGGGATCCACACCAATGTAGATGCAAATCACCACCAGTCCAGAAGACCCGGTAAAAGTAGCAGGATATATCCCGGAAACAGTAAGAACAGTGTGAACTGATACTTTGGTCTATGTACACCTGTATGTTGTGTACTGCATCTTTTATTTTTTAAATAATGTTTCTTTCACTTTTGCAAAGAGAAGGAATAACTCCAATAAGAGAACATGACATTATGGCAATATAGAAGGCCTAATTTGGAACTGAGTTTATGGGAGCAAAAGTTAAAGAGTAAAAAAGCAATTCAATGGACCAAAGGGAACGCACACGTGATCGTTCACCAGCATGGAAATTAATTTTACAACCAAACTGCACGGAATTTAAAATGTTGAGACAAGCAATTGGGTAAGATCTCAGAGTTCCAAATTGACCAGTGATGACTTATTAGAGTAGACAGTTGCCATCTTCCCTAAGTATCACCTTTACCACCAATAGAACAGAGAGTTATAGCTCTTTATCCCCCGAAGTACACCAGCTTTTAAGTTCTCAATTTTTCCATCTTCAATTGTGCTGCCACGGTGTCTGAGACCAAATGGGTAACTTAAATTCAAAATGAAAGGGTTTTTGAGTACTCCATAACCAATAAAAGCAGAATTCAAGAATCTTAACGGATCAACAAGTAACATCAATTTCATTCTTGAATGGTGCTGACATACCACCAGACACCCAAAAACAGCAGCAAGCAGAGAAAAGTGAAGCCGACAACAAAGAGAGAGATCAAGGGAGATCACCACAGAAAAAGAGAGGGAACAGCAGAAGGTCTTTCGCAAAGGGGGAGAAAAAGTATACTAAACAAGAAACTATAGTGAAAGAGAAAGATAAGAGAGAGAGAATGGAGCAGCCAATAATTTTTTTCTCTTTCGTTTCTCCATTCCCGAGTGTCCAACTAGCTTTTTGTATGACAAAACCCAAAAGTAACAGAAACTGCCAACTCCAGACCGAGCCATTGATCCAAGTTTATAGCAGCCCCACAACAAAGCATTTAAGCCATAGAAAGATCCCCAGATCATTCAATTGATGAATACCAATTAGCAAAAGTAGCACGTAACTAGAATAGTATAGGTCCACGTCTAACTAAGTTGGAAATTCAGTGATAACCCCCAATCCTCCAGTACATCAAACCCTGAGACAGATATGGTAAAAAGGACAAATTGGGAAAGAAGAATCCTTTAGGACCATCATAAACTAGGAAATCAAATAGGTTTGAGGGTTTCTCTTATATATTTGGTGTTTAGTTTTGATATGGTAAACAAGGACAGATTGGAGAAGAGGAATCCTTAAAAGCTGCTGCCCACTGTCTCCTCCGTCGCCCCTCTCCTTCTCCCTCCTTGGTTTCCTTTTTTCTTCAACCCCTTCTGCACATCTACTCACTTTATTGTTCTCTCTTATTCTGTTGCACTTTCCCTTCTCTCCTTTGCTCCTACCCTCCCCACACAGCAACCTTTTTCTAACTATTCTTGGCCGTAAGGAAAAGTGTTTAAATATAATTCAAGTAGCAATACAGGACACACTACTAATCCAACAAGATACTTCCTTTCTAAGTTTCTTTTTTTAGACATTATTTTTCTGCCAATTTATTTCACCCTTTGGAGATGAAGAATGGCCTAAACAAGAACCATTGACATTCCTAGATAATCAAAAACTAGGATTGCTCTAGGGGTCGCAAGAAATAAGCATACCCTTTTATTCCCATCACAACCTTACTAATGGATATGGGTGAACCCACTTAATTATACATATTTTATTGGAAAGATGAATTCATCTTTAGAGCAGTTGTGAACCATGTAAACAAATATTACAGCACGTAACCAGTACCAGTACATATATTTTCTTCTCCCTTTCTCTCTCTTCCATTAGAGAAATGGTGGCACATAATTACTCGTGTCTTCATATCATTGTCCCACAAAGCCAGCCAATTTGCACGATATTAACTTCTCAGATAGCTTACCATGTAGTTGGATTCCATCGATCTCTGCTTGACATTCTGCTCTTTGCAGCAACTTAATATGTTGCTGATTGGAACTGTTTGAGACTTAAAACTCTTTAGCAAACTGTCAGGGTACAATTCTTTCACCAAATGCTTCAGCTCCTCCACTGGCTTCAAAATCACTCTTGATTTACCACAACTCCACTGTGAGGTTATCACATTCACCACCGTCTATGGCTTCTCTTGTTATTTGGTCTCTAAATCGTTGAAGGTGGTACGTATTGTCTCAGGGGAAAAAGTTGTTCAAAAAGTAGCTAGAGCTCTCGTGGTGTCAACACTTTTGTGTGGACAGTCCACAAAAACAGAGGTAACTACCACTACATTTGCAGCATGGTGGCAGGAAAATCAAGGCCCAGAGGTCCAACATTGTTTTGGTGACAATTTGCCTCCAATGAAGTCTTTAGTAAACCAAATAGCAAGGACAGCAGTAGAAAACTACAAGAGAGAGAGAGAGAGGGGGGGGAGGGAGGGAGGAAATGAAGTACGTGGAATTTTGTCTACTTGGATCTTTTTATAAGCTCAGTGGACCTGGAGAAAGACTAGAGACACTGAGCTTTTAGATTTTCAACGAGTCCTTCTGGAAATTACATTGCTCGAAGAGAGAGAGAGAGAGAGAGAGAGAGCAGGCTAGAGAAAGTCATTAGTCGAGAATGTGTAATTCGGGAGATAATAATATTGAATCAAATTTCTCAAAATAGAACAAAAATTTAAGAGGTTGACTGGCAGATGGGGGAGTGTTTAAGGGAAAAGTTTTTGCAATCTTTGCTTGTATGGGCAAACTCGGTGTTAGGTTCCCCTTTTTCAGATTTCCTTAGTTTTTTAGCTTGCTTTATTTAGGGCTCTCAGTATAGTCCTTTGTACTGTTTCTCCCTGTTCTCTTTTCTAATAAATTTGCCTTACTTATCAAAAAAAAGATGGGGGAACCCATCTGAAGCATTAGCATAGGGTGAGTGTGGGCATTTAATATATCCCCGAAAGGGGTTACTAATCGCAACACGGGTAATATATGACTACATCCAATTGTGACCAGCCCTAACCTGTCCATTAGATTGCAAGATTACCAAAATACCAAACTGCTTGGTATTCATATGTGCCGACCAACAAAACATCAGCCTTCAAAACTCTCACATATTGAGAGCAGTATGTTACCCTAACAACCTATGGGAAATCTTTGATATTCATATAAAGAGGAGTCCTCGAGAGCACCAACCTGCTTTATGCAATATGTCAAAGCAAGAACTGCCCAAGACATCATCCCAAACCTGCAGTTTGTGAAAACTTTTATATCAAAATGTTTACCAATTCGAGGATATAGCTCCATACCCTGCAAGTTTGACAACAATATTTGTTAAAAAAAAGCATGAAGATCATGTAGCATTTCTAGCTCTAGTTTTCAGATGAGCTTCTCCCCATTATGTTTAGTAATATAATAAGGTGGCTGGCTCTGACCAAGACTCCACTTTTGCTCCATCCAATGTGTATGAATTCCCTAGAATGTAGATAGACTAAAAGAGGGAATGACGAGGAATTTTAGTATAATTGGAAGAAGGGGCCACTTGTGAGAACATCTCTATTGGTGAACCATCTCAATAGATGCTTGAAGATGTAGATTTTTTTTTTTGGATAAATACACTTTTCACCCATCAACTATAAGTGGTTTGACACATTGCACTCCAAACTATCAGCTTTGACACATTGCACCATTCAAATACCAATGTTATACACTTTGCACCCTCCGTTAAATTGATGCAAATTTATTCTTTTTACACTTAAAATGACGATAATGCTCGTTTCTGTCTAATTTGATAGAAGGTGCAAAGTGTATAAGATTAGTAGGTGGAGGACGTGTCAAAGTTGGTAGATTATGGTACAATGTGCCAAACCCCTATAATTGATAGGCGAAAAATATATTTTTCCTTTTTTTTAAACAAAAGTCACGGTAAAAGCAGAATATATGTTGGACAAATTTTCAAAGAAAATTAGAAAGTAAACTTTGTTGAGCATTAATTTTTGAAAGAAACGAACATACAATATTTGTTAGATATGCATAGTTAGTAGTTCACTAACCACCATATTAGGAATATTATAAAAAAAAAAAATAGATATCTCAGGAAACTTACCCAATAGAAATCAATTATTATGTTCCCAGATGAACCGCAATCAGTGGAAGATGGCGCAATATGACCCTTATATACAAGAACTATTAGTAATAGAAATATAGATTGAAATTCTATATGCTTTGAAACAACTTGTATGTCAAAGTTCAATCCTCACTTTTATGTACAAGAATATGCAAAAGACAAGGCTTCCAAATATGAGGGCTGAAAATATTTCTCCCAGATGATCATACACAACTGCGGGGTTGAATATCTTAAACCTGAAGAATGGTCATTGATAAGATAATCAAGTAAAAATTAAAATTGAAGTGGCATTAATGTACAGGAAATACGGCAGCATTGTGATATATGTAGCTCCAAAAAAGATAACCACAAGTAATGTAAAACGAGAGGAAAATGTGTAAAGTACATCATCAGAAAACCTACACTTCAAACAAGGACATGAAATTGAACATAAATTCCAGGTTAGTAAAGAAGAAAGAAAGATGTGAACACTAATTTCTAAGTTTGCACTAAGGCTAGTGATGGCAAGTTTTCAAAAATAAACTGATCCGAAATTAATCATGGCAAAGTAAGCAAAATTCATATCATGAAAATGTAATACTCTATAGTATTCCTAAGCTTTATTAAAATGAAGAGGTGGGGGGGAATTACAAATAATACCACCACTTATTCCAGTGAATTGGAGAAACTAAATAAACTCAAGTGCCCAGGGAAGCCCATTTTAGCACTGACACGAAAAACAATATCTCTGTACTTCACACAGACACCGCAAACCATTAACTGCTAATAGCAGCAGCTAAAACAAGGGATTATAACCATTTGAAGGACATCAACATTACATTCAAAACCATATTCAGAATGCTTAAGCAACATTTTCGATCAAAGAAAATCCTCACCACCAAAGCGCAACATAGGTGACCAACGTCACTATATATGCAGCCATACCATTTGCCTACAATCCACGACATGACATAAGAAATAATCAGTTTAATATATACTGCTATGGGTAAATTTACATATGAGCAGAAATATTCTCCCCTTGCAAGAACTGGGAATCTAAGTAAAAAATTCCTCAATTAGCTTACCGCCTATACAGGTTCAGACACAGAGAAGATGGCAAATCACTTTTCAAAAAAAACAACATTATACCTTGTAAACAGGACGATTTCCTGCTGGAGATAATGGGCCCTCGACCCTTTTGCCAGGTAGAAGAACTTGAAGTGCAGCCTCAAAGGCACCATAACAAGCAATAATTTTCAAAGCAGTAACAGTGGGTTTTGGCCATATTGTTATAAATCCTTGAAGACCATGCTCCTTCAAGAAATCAAAAGTTTGGGAAATAGATCCATCGGCATGAACCATTGTATACCATCTGAATGAAGTAGCAAATTCCGACATCAATACAGTCAAAAAATGCATCAAGTTTGTCTGAATAAAGCAGAAATTCTGAACCAGCTGACACAATAAACTAACAAGGTGTCCTTCAAAAGTCAACACCTCCATTGTGTTTATTGAGCCTAAGAAGACAGCCAAAGCTTGACTCTTGACCTTTTTTCCATTTTTTTTTTCCTCTTTTTTTTTTTTTTTGGGGGGGGGGGGGGGGGGGGGGGTTGTGTTTTAATCATATTTTCAGATGTCCATTTGGCACAGTGCTTCTTTTGTTTATGACATATCAGGATTTCAACAATTACACCAAGTGCCAGTCCATTGGGCATTAGGAGAGATGACTATGAACAAGTCCTCTGTCAGTTTTCTATATGCTCTTCCAAACAAAATGAAAAACAACAGCATATTCAACAAAACTCAAGTAAACAGAGCCTAACCTCATCATAAAGTTATATCAACATACAAGCTTATATAACCCAAATGCCAACTAAGTTGCAACTTCTATTTTATTTTATTTTAATTCTTTCGTTTTTATTTAATTTTTTTCCTTATTTTGTGTTTTACTTGGCAATTTCAATTTGAATTTCTGTGCAGTGATTTGCCTGCAAGGTAATACTAACAAATAACATTTTGACTATTAACTTTCCAATGGACTCAAAATTTCTATTAATTTGTTTTTACTAGAAATAGCAGTTAAGAAGATAACATTCGTTCAAAAGCTCAGATGATGTTTTGAAGTGCTACCTTCTTTTTTTACGTATATACAAAGATAAGTTATTCACAATTTAGCACGGATTTGAACAACCTCACCCCTTTCCCTTGTGGGATTAGGAGATGCCATTTTGTCTGAGGACCATCGGCAACCTATACCATCTATTTCAAGCAGCTTAAGCATAAATACTCTCTTTCAAAGCCAAATACCCAAAAGAACTGACGAGAACAGAGTCATACTGGTGGTTGCCCAATGTTTAGTAGAGCAAGAAACAGTCATAAGTTTGGTTAGAAGAATCACGTGTCAAACAACTTTTTCCATGCTTGAGGAAATTGGGAAAGTTGAAAAGAAATGGATGGTACAGGCTTAGACTTTCCAATTCTTCAGCTTTCATGAAATGTAAAAAGCTCATAGAACCAGATGACGGAGTTGTATGGTAGGTTTAGCTGAATTGTTATTATGCCAGAGTTCAAAATTGAAACATCAGAACGACCATACTGGAAGGGGACTTAGAGATGTCATCCAAGCCATTAAAAATCTGCCCAAGAGAATGGAAAGGAGGACCCACGAAGAGGTGGTGGAGATCCATCAGCTGCTCAAAGTGAAAGCGAGTCATGTCCACAGAGGTGCAAACATGTTGGCACACCAGGTAGCTCTTTGGGTCCCTTCCAAGTTTAGTACTGCAGGCAATCCCCATTTTTCTGAGAATGTATCTGTTTTGTCTTGGTTGTATGCGGGGACTGAGCCCCCTTGAATGTTGCTCTGGTTTTTTGTTATATGAATGGAACTATGATGTTGCGATCCAAAAAGAAAAAAGAAACATCAGAACAACTACTTCCAATTTCTTAGTTTGTATTGTTCCTTTTCACTAGGATGCCAACCGCGCTTAAAAAACCCATTTTCTCAGAATCCATGCAGAATTCACTGGATCTCATAGTCCAACACCAAGAATAATCTGAGATTCTAAGCAACAATATTTCCTTTACCTAATTTTCTTTGCATGCTGAACACAAACAGCCTTATTTGTGTTCAGAAAGGTTGTTGATTTACAATTCATCTGCCAAAAGATTAAGAGTCCCACGTATCAATATCTTTCTTTTTGTTATTGTATTTTGACCTCGTAGTATTGAAAGACATTATAGAAATTTACATGGCAGCATTATTGTCGATTGATTCAATGCTAACTCTTTCATTTCTCAAGTCCAATAAACGTATACAAATCTCTATAGATTTATACTCTATAACGTTCAACTAACATTTTTCAAGCAACCAAATGACCAAAAAGGAAAAGGAAAACGGAAGCAATCAATTTCTTAAAGGATCTTCTATACTACTAGCAAAAATTACATGAAGATATGCGTTATTCACAAAAAGGAACTATTGAACAAGGTTGGGCAGGACCCAATCACACTTGGAAACATCCGATGACGCATCAGATTAACCCAACCAAATAAAACAAAACTGTCAAGAATATTAAGATTTCAGAGATCTGAAATATCTTTTGTTTCAACCGCAAAAACCCACAATCATCCGCATGCTAAAACCAGCAAAACAGAACAAAAATGAAAACAAAAAACAAAACAAAACAAAAATTAAACATTTAACTTGACGTTAAGTTTAGAGTCCTTCATTATTCATCCCTTGGGTGAGGTTTAGGGGAAAATGGCATTCATGTAAACAAACAGAAACCCAAAAAACCAATGAGATTTAGACGTTAAAATTGTCCCGTCACTTCAATAACGATACAATCGCATCGCATTACACACCAATATACATTTCTCTATACAATCTGGAGAAAATCATTTCCATAGAAACAAACACAAAACGGAAAGAGGAAGAGGAAAATGCGAAGGCTCACAGTAGGATAACGAAAGGAGGGCAGAGAGTCAGCAAAGATAGCATAGAAACGTATGTCACCAGCGGTGAGTGTACCGTCTTGACGTCTCCCATTCTCTCAGTCTCTGCAACT
Organism: Morella rubra; assembly: GCA_003952965.2. Taxonomy (NCBI): domain Eukaryota; kingdom Viridiplantae; phylum Streptophyta; class Magnoliopsida; order Fagales; family Myricaceae; genus Morella; species Morella rubra. Next base: position 15,963,936 of record CM025853.1, read on the forward strand.
CGCGGAGGTAGCGTATCCCTTGTTTTCCCCTTCTTCTGTTTTTCTCTCTTTCTTTCTGAGCTGGAGTGAGCTTAAATCTCAGGCCACTCCGAAACTGACCGAGGGTGGCCTCCTGTTTTTGCTTGACTGACTCAGAAAGACGACCTTGTCATACTCCTTGCGAAGTGGACTCGTTGATTTCCCGATACGCCCCTCCTGTTAAAAATAATTGCCGTTAGCTGTACAAGTGTTCTCGCAACACGTGAGTTAGCGCTGTCAGGAATCCGAGTCCGTCGTTCCTGCCTAGGTTGATGGCGATGGAGATTTGTTTATGGTAAAATTTTAACGTAATAAAATAATTACGATATAATTTTTATTAAATCGTTAAATTATTATTTTTTATTATAATAAATATAAAAAAATTAATTCAAATCATCTTTTTTATTTTTTTTTATTATTTCAATACCCAGTAACGGAACCAAGAATGCAATTGAAAGGGGTCAAACTCTTAAGAAAAAATGACAACAACAAAAATTACTACGTAATGCAAAAAAATATCTTAGAGTTAAAAAAAAAATTAAGGACTAAAAATATTGATATACACACACCGTACTATTTGCTGATACTGAAAGGTGGCAATTGGATCCTACGAGACTGCATATTCTGAAAACGTTGTAAAATAGCTTCGTTCTCAATAGTTTCAAAAATTTCTCTTGATGTGTACTACCATACTATCATTCATCCATTCATCTTTCATCTTATTACGCAAGTCAATTTTAATAAATTTCATCGCAAAGCACACACTCTCAACGGTTGCAGTTGCAATTGGTAATACTAATGTCAACTCAATACGCTGATAAACCAATAGATATAGAGTATGTTTTCTTGTCTCAACCATCTTCACAGCAAGACCTCCAATATCTTGAAGCCCAGAAAAAGCATCATGACTTCTCACATCATAAATGTAGTTTCGAAGTTGATCTCTAAGTATAATATGATCAATTGCTGAGAAATCTTCTGGATAAAGCTAAGCAAGATGAAGTAATTTAGCATGATCAAATGCTGAGAATGAGTTTCTTGGATCAAGACATGCTATAAAAAGAAGTAATTTCGTACTTGCTTCTGTGAAACAATTATCCATCTCCTAAGCAATTAAATCAATAACTTGGCAAAAACTTCCACACGAAAATGATGCAAATAATTGTTTGCCCTCCACGCCTAGAACGACGCGAGTTGGAATAATGTCTTCCATATTGGGCACAGTGATAGAATTATTCACACAAAAGGTTTTGACTTCCAAAAAAGCATCCCATTCCATCTCCCTCAAATCCTGCAACCGATGCTTCACAACGCTAATTAAATTCATAGCATTAACAATGTCTTGATCCTTTCGTTGTAAGGCCTGTGACAATTCATTGTAATTCTCATTATATCAACAAATGCTCAACAAATGCAAATGCAAAGTGAATACAAAGTCAAAGCTTTGAATCTTATCCAGTATACTCAGAGTCGTGGATCTTGTTCAATGCAAGTGTCAGCCTCTTTATGTTTTCAAGCACATCCAACACTACTGACCACATACTGAAGAGACAATTATTGTAATGTGGTATGAACCCCAACGAGTATCACCTATCGTGCAAGACTGGTTTCTTGATTTTTTCCCCTTCCACTAGAAATGACTCTCTTATCAATAGCTCTACTATCTTCTCATGTTGACTTTGCTAAGAGAATCTTTCCTTTTACAAGAAGCTCCAACTATATTCACAATCATCAGTGTAAGAGAAAAAATCACAAACTTGGATGTTATTCTTTGCAAGTAGCCACAATAACTAATTGAAGTTGATGAGCAAAACAATGAATATAGGTAGCAGAAGGATTCTCCCTCAAAATGAGAAACTTCAACCCATTGAACTCGCCTCGCATGTTTGATGCCTCATCATACCCTTGATCTCTCCACACCAATAAATCTTCCTATCACCTGTCCACATTTGTTCACATATCTCAAAACCACTGTCATTTGCTCCTTCACTGAATTATCTCGAGACTCATCAACTATAAGAGAAAAAAAAATTTCCCCAATATCTTTAATAATGGCATGTGTGGTCTCCGCTGCAGCAGCATTCACCAATTCCTTCTGAGTTTTAGGAGAAGTCATTTGGTTATTTCTAGGAGCATTAAGATGAGTTGTCTTACGAACTTTTTCATACGTAAGTACATTCCAAGAGCTCAAGAAAATTGTCCTTCCTCTTTGAACTCTGGACTCATCATGACCACGAAAAGCCTAATCATTGCCCCAAAAAATAATGAATGCAATCTAAAACGCTGTCAAATGAATGCGATAAGCATTTCTCTACATCGACCCATGTGCGGATAACATGTGCGACACACTTTGTCGCTGATTTTGAGTGCTTCACATTGTTTCTAGCATCATTGTAAGCACTATTACATCACCAACATGCTCACAAAAACCTCCACTGCCTTTTTCCAATTGCTAAATCTCATAGATGTAAACACATCTCCCCCGGATTACAGTCCTTCCTCATTGAACTAGTAGACTCATCATGACCACGAAAGCCTAATCATTGCCCCAAAAAATAATTAATGCAATCTAAAACTACTGTCAAATGAATGCGATAAGCATTTTCTACATCAGACCCATGTGAGGATAACATGTGCGACACACTTTGTCACTTATTTTTGAATGCTTCACATTGTTTCTAGCATCATTGTAAGCACTATTACAGTCACCAACATGCTCACAAAAAAGCACTACTGCCCTTTTCCAATTGCTAAATCTCATAGATGTAAACACATCTCCCCCGGATTTTCCTCCTCTAGCTCGCCTAAATAGATAACACCACAAGCAATACACATCATCCTTTGATACACTATATTCAACCAATTATTTTTAAACCTAACTCTATAAAATCCCTCATTTATTCCCATATTGCTTCTTGGAAAAATCATGGCCAAGTGGTTGACAAGGACCTTTGATCAAATACTCCCTACAAACTTGATCTCTAATCTCAACATCATATTCTTCAATGGGTTTACGTAACCCTGGGTTAGCAACAATATCATCTGGACTAAACAAAATAGGAGGTTTTTTCGAACTAATATTCGTTTCAGAAGTAGCAATCACGTTAGGAGTACTAGACGACCCTACGCTGGTTAGCTTCTTTATCAAAAACTTATTCTTTATCTAAATAAAACAAAACAAAATTCATCAATAAAATTTCATAACCTAATCACAGTTTCACAACCTAGTCATAATCACAATTTCAATATAAAGCACATTCACAATTTCAACCTAATCACATTCACAACTTCACAATACCAACCTAATTTTACAATTTCACAAATTATTTCATGACATAATCATAAACAAAGATTCACAATAATCCTAATCAAATTCATAATCACAATATCAAGTTCATCACATTATTCATCAAAAATTAAAATAAATTTCATCACAATTAAATGAACAAAGTTACAAAAAAAAAAATCATCACAATCAAATTCATAATCGCAATCAATTAAATTTCACAATCAAATCAAATTCATAATACAAATTCACAATCAATTTCATAATCACAAATTCACAATCAAATTCATGATCACAAATTCAATCAATAATTCATCAAATTCACAATCAATTTCATAATCTCAAATTCACAATCAAATCACAAAAGGCCTCGGTAGCCTTCCTCCGTGCTTGCCCTACCTTGACCGAATTTGCCCTTTTGTGGTGCATGTCACCATGCAGGTCTCCCCCACCAATGTACTTGATTGGCATATTCAGCTATTGTAGAGCCACTTGTTGTAAGCCTTAACCTTCTATTCTTCGTAAGGGTTTTCAAGTACTATAAATCTTGAGATTTTTGAGTATTAGCGAAAACACTTGTAACTAACTATGAGGTTAGAAGAAACCTTGGTGAAGATAGCCTTGTTTAAGTTGTGAGTGTTGCTCATGTTAAAAGCACTTGGATTGTGACTGTAGAGCCTATAAAAACACTTAGGTTGCAAGTATTGAGCTTGAAAAAATATTTATAAGATTCTTTAGCACCCGTAAGCTAGAGTTTACTATTTTGAATAGTGAAAAACCCAAGGGAGAAATCATTGGTAGTGAACATAGGCTTAGGGGTAAAAATCTACCCCCCTCGGTTTGGTTTTCATCCCTAACCAACAACCAAATCGACCCATTCGATTCCTCAAATTTTCAAACCGACCGTCAAACTGAGGGAGCATAGAATCATCTAGACTGACTAGATATGGTGGTCAATTAGTTTTGGTTAGTTTGGGGCTCCAAATGGGCCATATTTTCGAATTCTAATATATTATTTAGGCACATAACCTTTATTTTGATTATTTTCTTGTTTGTTTAGGCCCTAAAATAATTCTAAATAAGCCAATGATATCCATCCCATTTTTAAAATTATTTGAAGGCTTGGGCCATAAAAAAAAAAACCATGCATATGCTAAAACACAAACTAAAAAATCATGCAAATTCATTCAGTAATCAATTGTCTCTAAATTGAAAACTTATGGAACATAAAACATTAAAATTAAAGACAAATATGAAAAAGGGTCTTGATGTGCTTCATTCTTCCAGCGACCTTCAATCTTCAACTTGATACTTCCCGGAAGGTCCAATGATTTCTATGATTAAAAGAAAAAAAAGTATAGATAAATAAAAACCAATCTAAAGAATTAATTGATAAACAATTTTTCATGAACTGATTGAAATTGGAAGACTTTACTAAAAAATTAGGATACCTACTTCAACTTCATATTTCTTGATATTTTTCACTAACTCCCGTGATTATATGATTAGTTTTATCATTAATTATTTGATTGTTTGGTTAGTTTGTGAATTTGTGATTATTTGATTAGTTTGGTTAATTGATTAGTAATTAATTTAACTAATTATTTGATTAATTTAGTTATTTGGTTATTTGAGGTTAGTTTGTGAATCTAATTTGTCTAATACCTTAGGCACAATTCAAGCATTAATTCGTGAATCAGAAATATAACAGAAAAATAGATATGGAAGTGTTTATCGACTATATTAACAGGAAGTTTAACATGCCTCAAAGAATTGGTATTTTGGTCCAAGATATTCAAATAGTATCATATAAGGTTATCAAGAGGTATAGATGATTCTTTTCCTTTATTTGGTTATTTGGATTGTGGATTTGTTTGATTATTTATTGATGTGAACCACGCCAAGAATAACGAGACCCAACAAAATAGGGAACCCAAGATCGTTCTAGGACAGATTCGAATGGAACCTCGACCCGTTGTTTATAAAAAACAAGAACCTCGGTATAAGGAAGACGCCACAAACGGGAGTGGAATTCCGTTTGATAAGTCAGGTGAACGCCACGGGAAATCCCGATAAGTTCGAATAGTTCTTCAAAGAACCAAAGAGAATCACAAGACCTCTCAAATAATATTAATCTCAAAGTTGTTTTCTCACGCCCAAAAGGCCCTATAAGTAGACTTGGAACATCCCTCCAAGAATAGGAAACTAATTCAAACATTGAAATAAATTAAAAAGGTTTATAAAATTCAGCTGCTGGAAATCCGGTTTTGAAAGGAAATAAGCATTCCTAAAAATAATTCGGCTAAGAATAAGGAATGGCGCGCATTTGAAAAGGAAAGTCAGATCCGGACTTCGCCTGATACTTTCGCCTTGGTTCCCACCTATTTGTAAATGCCTGAGCTTCAAAATATAGATGCCGATGTGCAAGTAGTTCGGCCGAAGTGCGCCGAGGTGTAGGGTTCCTCGGCCGAGGTACAAGTTACCGGGATAGTTACCCCGAGGTGCAAATACTCCATTATTCTTCACTTGCCCGGATGACATGGACTAAGCCTTGATTATTATTAGCACCCATCTCGGTCTTAGTAGTATCAACCCGACTCTCTTGGATTAGTCCATTGAGTGCTTCCTTGAAACGTTTGGCTTTAAGTCTTGTAATTGGGCCACTAGGAAGTGACAGAGGATCTCGGCTGTCCTCAGCATCTCCGGTTTGGTTCAGCATCTCGACCTCTTGGGTCAACATCTCGGCCTGCATCATTCTCCCCCTCTTGAGAAGGATTTGTCCTCAAATCGTCACCTACATCAAAGAGAGACAAATCAGCAACATTAAAACTTGTACTGACACCATACTCACCTGGTAAGTCAAGCTTGTAGGCATTATCATTGATGCGTTCCAGACTTGGAATGGCCCATCACCCCAACGTAGGAGTTTTGAACGGCGTTTCGCTGGAAAGCGTTCCTTCCTTAAGTGCAACCAAACCCAATCACCTGGTTCAAACACTACCTTCTTGCGTCCCTTATTGGCTTGGTGGACATATTGTTGAGTCCTCCTTTCAATGTTCAGCCGTGCCTTTTCATGAATCATCTTGACAAATTCGGCTTTCTTTTTGCCATCTAAGTTCACACGTTCACTCATAGGTAAAGAACTTAAATCCAGAGGTGACAATGGGTTAAAACCATAAACAACTTCAAATGGTGAAAACTTAGATGCAGAATGTATACTCGATTGTAAGCAAATTCAACATGTGGCAAACAATCTTCCCATGTTTTCAATTCTTTTTAATGATAGCACGCAACAAAGAAGACAAAGTTCTATTTACTACTTCAGTTTGACCATCAGTTTGTGGATGACAAGTAGTAGAAAACAATAACTTGGTTCCCAACTTTCCCCACAAAGTCTTCCAAAAGTAGCTCAAAAACTTTGCATCTCGATCAGAAACGATGGTTCTAGGCATGCCATGTAGCCTAACAATTTCTCTGAAGAACAAATCAGCTATATGTGATGCATCATCAGTTTTATGACAAGCAATGAAATGAGCCATCTTAGAAAATCTATCGACCACCACAAAAACTGAATCTCTTCCCTTCTTAGTCCTAGGTAAACCTAAAACAAAATCCATAGAAATATCAATCCAAGGTTCACTAGGTATTGGCAAAGGGGTGTACAAACCATGGGGGTTCACTTGGACTTAGCCTGTTTACACGTGATACACTTCTCACATATTCTTTCCACATCACGTTTCATATGAGGCCAGTGGAAATGATCATGCAAAATTCCGAAAGTCTTAGCTACACCAAAATGACCCATCAAACCACCTCCATGAGCTTCTCTCACAAGCAATTCACGCAAAGAACACATAGGCACACACAATTTATTCTCCCGAAAAAAATCCATCTTGCCTATAAAACTTATCAATTGCATTTTTTCACATGCACTGAACACATTACCAAATCAGAATCTTGTGCATACAAATCCTTAATGTATTCAAAACCAAGAAATTTCGTATCTAAATGGAAAGTAAAGCGTACCTTCGCGACAATGCATCAGCCACGACATTTTCCTTACCTTGCTTGTATCTGATCACATAAGGAAATGTTTCAATGAATTTCACCCACTTGGCATGTCGTTTGTTCAACCTTTGTTGCCCTTTCAAATGCTTCAACGACTCATGATCGGTATGAATCACGAATTCCTTTGGCCATAAATAATGTTGCCAATTTTCCAAAGCCCTGACCAAGGCATACATCTCCTTATCATAAGTAGGATAATTTAGGGCTGCCCCATTCAACTTCTCACTGAAATAAGCAACTGGTCAGCCTTCTTGCATCAAAACAGCTCCAATGCCTATTCCTGAAGCATCACACTCAATTTCGAAAGTTTTAGCAAAGTTAGGTAAAACAAGCAAAGGTGCATTGGTCAGCTTTTCTTTGATCAAATTAAATGCCTTTTCTTGTTCTTTACCCCCACTTAAACGGCACATTTTTCTTGATGACTTTAGTGAGAAGGGCGACTAGGCTAGTAAAATCACGCACAAACCGTCGATAGAAGCTAGCTAAACCGTGGAAGCTTCTCACTTGACTGATTGTTGTAGGTGTTGGCCATTCTTGGATTGCCTTCACCTTTTCCTCGTCCACTTCAATTCCTCTCTTACTAACAACAAAACCAAGAAACACAAGCTTATCCGTGCAAAAGGTGCACTTCTTGAGGTTAGCATACAACCTTTCTTTTCTTAAAGTTTCCAAAACTGATTTCAAATGTATTACATGCTCTTCCAAGTTTTTACTATAGATTAGGATATCATCAAAATACACAACTACAAATTTGCCAATGAATGCACGTAAAACATCGTTCATCAAACGCATAAAAGTACTTGGAGCATTAGTTAAGCCGAAAGGCATCACTAACCACTCATACAAACCATATTTAGTCTTAAAAGCAGTTTTCCATTCATCACCTTCTTCCATCCTAATCTGATGATATCCACTCTTAAGATCAATTTTTGTAAAGACACAAGAACCATGCAATTCATCCAGCATATCATCTAATCTAGGGATAGGATGGCGATATTTTACCGTTATATTGTTGATGGCTCGGCAATCAACACACATCCTCCATGTTCCATCCTTCTTAGGAACTAGTAGTACTGGAACCGCACAAGGACTCATGCTTTCACGTACATATCCCCTTTCCAATAATTCTCCTACTTGCTTCTGAAGTTCCTTGGTCTTCTCGGGATTACTTCTATAAGCAGGTCGGTTTGGAATTGAGGCACCGGGTATGAAATCAATTTGATGTTCGATACCTCAAATGAGAGGTAATCCATAAGGTATCTCTTCGAAAGGACATCTTCAAACTCCTACAAAAGAGAAACAATATCGTTCGGTAAAGTACCGAAGAGATCATTAGTACATAAAAAAGCCTCCTTGTACATGATTACAATAAAGGGCTGGTGTGAAAATAAAGCTCTCTTGACCTCACTTTTTTTTCCAATATAACTGAATTTTCTTCTCTTGCTCTCACTATGGCCGACATCTTCTCTCTTTCCTCTTTACTCTGCTCAATTTTTTTCTCTCCTTTTTTCTCAAACTCTCTTTTTTCACTCTCGGCCTTCCTCTCTTTTTCTTTTTTTTTCATTTGACTTTTGTAACCTCACTTGGTCCTCCCTAACCTGTGTCAGATTTAAAGGTACAAGAGTAATAAGCTACCTTTTAAGAGTAAAAGAATACTTATTTGTGAAACCATCACGCATAACCTTCCGATCATACTGCCATGGTCTTCCAAGCAATATATGACATGCATTCATAGGTACCACATCACAAAGCACCTCATCTTCGTATTTGCCAATAGACAATGCTACCAACACTTGCCTGTCACCTTGATTTCACCACATTCATTCAGCCACTGAAGTCGGTACGGTTGAAGATGTTTCAAAGTAGTTAAGGCCAATTTCTCCACCAAATAAGTGCTGGCTACATTTGTGCAACTTCCTCCATCGATAATGACACTGCAAACTTTGTCATTCACCAAGCACCGAGTATGAAACAAGTTCTCCTTTGATTATTTTCTTCCTCCTTAATCTGCACATTGAGAACTCGTCTTGCTACCAATAGGTCTCCATTCACAACATCTTGTTCGACCTCGGCATCTCCCAAAGTTGGCATATCATCATCTTCTTCCTCATTTTCTGATTCAATCTCCCCTTGAGCGTTTATCACCATCACTCTTTTGTTGACACATTGGCTGGCTATGTGTCCTCGCCCTGACATTTAAAACACCTAATATCACGATTTTTAGAACTTGAAGCCTCTATGTTACCTGAAGTAGTGGTAGGTTTTGAATTGGCATTCTTAAAGGGCTCAAATTTTGGCTTGTTTTGTGGCTGCTCGTCCCTCTTTGGAGTTGTCTTCCATGGACTAGTGGTAGTCATAGGTTGTCCCCTCCTAGCCAATTCTTTTCGTTTGATCTGCTCCTCCACCTTTAGGGCTTGAAGCACCATATCCGTCAACTCAACATAGTGCCGAATCTCGACTATATCAGCAATCTCTCGGTTCAACCCGTGAAAAAATCTAGCCATGGTGGCTTCCCGATCTTCTTCTATATTGGCTCAGATCATAGCTACCTCCATCTCTTTGTAGTACTCATCCACACTCTTATATCCTTAACTTAACCTCTGCAACTTCTGATACAATCCCCTATAGTAGTGGCTGGGTACAAATTGCTTCCTCATAAGCATCTTCATCTCCTCCCAAGTGTCTACGGGTGGCTCTCTATTTCTTCTCCTACAAATCAACAATTGATCCCACCAAACTATGGCATAATCGGTAAATTCAATTGCAGCCAACTTAACCTTCTTTATCTTCGAGTATTTATGACAATCAAACACCATTTCCATCTTAGTTTCCACTCCAAATAAACTTTAGGATCATTCTTTCCTTGAAAAGATGGAATTTTGATTTTTATACTCCCTAACTCATTATCTCTCCGAGGTCTTTCTATCCTATCTTCTCTATCCCTATAGCCACGCTCATACCTTACTTGATTCACATAAGGCTCTTCCATCGACTCTACATCTTCCTCAACATCTCTCCCTGGAACTCGCCCATCTTGTTGCCCATTAGGAGTTCCCGTTTCTACCCTATCCAACCTTTCATGAAAAGGATTAATTTCTGCCCTCAACATACGTCTCATCTCCCCTAACATCGCTTCCAGTTGGAGGTTTGGAACTGTAGGTTGTCGAAACCCTTCGGGTGTGTCTTCTTCTTGATTATTGGCCATACCTGAAAAATAAGGTTAGAATCCTCACAAACACTCCCTCACGTGTTTCACTCAAGAATGATACACTCGCGCTCGTGTTTACACTATAAACGGCTTTTTCCCTCTTATGGACTCACCACTTTGCCTTTTTCCACTCGGTAATTCTCTATTCGGTTCTTTTGAAACTAAACAAACAACTCAAGATTTCCAGCAACAATTCACCAAGAACTCATCACGGGAATTCAGGAAAAGCAAGAATACAAGGAATACGATTGATTAGAAATTGGAAGCACAGAATAGCAAAAATGTTTGCTACAAGAAAACAAAATATTGCTTGTCCGAGGTAAGGTGATTTTCGGACTAACTGGAACCACTGTATGGAAACAACAGAATTTGTTTTGTCGGACTTTTGTGTATTTTTTTTTTCCGACTCTTTTTTCTCTTTTTTTGAACAGCAACTTTCTTTTGATAGCAAAGGAAGTATAAGAACATTGAACGGAAGGGGTGCAGAGGGGTAGATATGTGAATGACTAGAGAAGAACAAAGAAACGAAAATTAAAAAGGATAAGCAAACCTGAACTAGATAACCGTGTTCTGATACTACATGATGTGAACCTCGCCAAGAATAACGAGACCCAACAACAATAGGGAACCAAGATCGTTCTAGGATAGATCAAATGGAACCTCGACCCTTTGTTTATAAAACAAGAACCTCAGTATAAGGAAGACGCCACAAACGGGGGTGGAATTTCGTTTGATAAGTCAGGTGAACGCCACGGGAAATCCCGATAAGTTCGAATAGTTCTTCAAAGAACCAAAGAGAATCACAAGACCTCTCAAATAATATTAATCTCAAAGTTGTTCCCTTCTACACGCCCAAAAGGCCTTATAAGTAGACTTGGAACATCTCTCCAAGAATAGGAAACTAATTCAAACATTGAAATAAATTAAAAAGGTTTCTGAAATTCGGCTACTGGAAATCTGGTTTTGAAAGGAAATAAGCATTCCTAAAAATAATTAGGCTAAGAATAAGGAATGGCACGCATTTGAAAAGGAAAGTCAGATCCGGACTTCGCCTGATACGTACGCCTTGGTTCCCGCGTAATTGTAAATGCCCGAGCTTCAAAATATAGATGCCGATGTGCAAGTAGTTCGGCCCGAAGTGCGCCCGAGGGTAGGGTTCCTCGACCGACGTACAAGTTACCCGGGATAGTTACCCCGAGGTGCAAGTACTCCATTGTCTTCATTTTCCCGGATGACATGGACTAAGCCTTGACCTATCTCGGCCTTGATAGTATCGTCCCGACTTTTCTTGGATTAGGCCATTGAGTGCTTCCTTGAAACGTTTGGCTTTAAGTCTTGTAATTGGCCATTAGGAAGTGACAGAGGATCTCGGCTATCCTCAGCATCTCCTCGGTTTGGTTCAGCATCTCGACCTCGACTTGGGTCAACATCTCGGCCTGCATCATTTATACTATGCATCATTATTATTTTTCTTGACTTAGATTATTCATTAGTTAATTGTATGAAACTTTGTTTCTTAGATTTATATAGATATTGACAGTACTTTGAGGACAAAATTAATCTTAAGGTAGGGAGGATTTAATACCGCTCCGAATTTCCTTAATACTTTCTTATTAAACAAAGTAAAGTGGTTATATTTAGTTTTTATGGAGGATTTCGTTGTTAATTTTTTTATGTTTAATTTTATTTGCTAAGTTTGAATGTCTATATATATATTTTTAACCTGGAAATTTCTTAAGAAATATATTTCTTACCTTTTTTTTAACTTAATTGTTATTTATTTCTTCTTTTCTTTTCTTTTTGTGATAACAATTTCTAAATAAAGAAGCTATGCCTTTAATGATTTTAATTAATAAATATTTTTTTGTTCAATAATTTAAATTATGAATTTATTATATATTTCCTTAAAGAGAGTTTATGTTAAAGTGGCCAAGTTATATTTATTTTCAATAATTTCTAGGCGTTGATAGTAATTTCAAAATTAGTTGATTAATCATCTAATTGGACTTAAGATTGACCGGCCATTTGACATCCTTCGTTAGGATTATATAGGCCTACAATGTGGGTCCATTAGGCGTAAAAAATCTGGAATTTATTTGGGCCTTGGGAGAATATCTTTGGACCATTGGAGAGTGGGCACAATGGAATTCAAAAGGCAAGTCCATTAGGACTTTAAGTGGCTGGCTAATTATGGGTCTCTAACCTAATTAATTAATGGTTTAATAGAACATTTTTGCCAAGTGTAATAAGCTGCCCTTGCCGCCCATGATGCCTAATCTTAACTTTTAGCTAGCAATCATTAACCCTATTAACTAGCTATTAACTCTAATATTAACTTCTAGTCAACTAAGGAAATATATAGGTGTGAGAAGCTAGGAATTAGCCCTATTTGCAACGGATTTAGAGAGAGAGAACGGAGAAAAGAGAAGAATGAAGAATAAGAAGTTGGAGAAGGACGATTTGGACCTAAAGGTGGGTACTGGAACGGATGGAACCGGAATGGGCCATTCCAGTTCTGGTTCCCGTACCCATCGGAACTGTGATTTTCATTCCAGTTCCATTCTGAAATAAACCAAAATTTTCGAAACCAGAAACCAGAAATTCTGGTTCTTTATATAGGCCTAAAAGGCCTATATTTGGTTTGGGCCCATTGGCCCAAAAATAGCAGTTTTTAAGTTCTATCGTCCAACTCCAAAATAAAGACCCAAATGCCAAAATAAAACAGTGGCGTCCAATTGAAGACTCAATTGTCAATTTGAATTTTGAAGACCCAATTGCCAAAACATTGCCAAAATAAACACTGCCATAAAAAAAATTAAACAAAAAATACACTGCCAAATGACTCTAAATTAAAATTACAACTAAACAACTAAATTTCAAATGACTCTAAATAGACCTTGTCACCTTGGTGAGAGAGAGGTTGAGAGCTGATAAGAGAGAAGCAGCGACAGGGAGAGAGGACATGAGCAGTGAGCACTGCTAAGGGAAGGGAATCGGCCCCCATGTGATGCGATGATGAGAGAGAGAGAGGAACCGCGGCAGGAGGGTGCGGGGCGGGGCACGGCTGACAGGCTGGGGTGAGTCACGTACCTGTTTGAAGTTTGGAGCGATTCACGAATGCCGGTACCGGTACCAGAACTGGATGTTTCGGTTTAAACCGGAACAAATGCCCTCCCTTAATTGGACCACACGGCTAGACAGTGGGTCCCTCCTTACTCTTTCTCCAATTTTTCTCTTCTAATCTCCCTATTTTCAGTTATAACAACTATCTTTTTCATTTTAGGCAAGAACTAGTAGAAAAAGAATCATCAAGCTCAAGGTAAGGGTGATGTTAGTCATGTTTTGTCTTGGAAAAACTTGTTTGGCCAAGTATAACATCTTTTAAAGGCATAAATGCACCCACAATCCTAGTGATATAAGAAAATTATAAATTAGTCCCCGAAGTAAAGAAAGTTGCAAATTAGTCCCTATGGTAAGGTTTTCGTTAAAAAAACGTTATTTCGTCAATCTTCGTCTCTTTCACTAATAGCATATGCTAGTAAATTACGGAGTCTAATAGGGGACGTAGTATCCTGTGGTTAATGTTGACTAGCATATGTAGGGCTGCTCTTTTAATCGCCGATGCTGGAGAAACTGACACCGGTGGCTGGAACTACCAAACCTGCGATTTCTGGTACCGGTGACAGCAGTAAAACTTGCCATTTACTGGTTGTGAAAACTGTTTGGCATTTTTGTGAAAAACCAACCGGGGCTTTTTTATCCATTTTATTGTTTCTAGAAGGGATCTAGAAAGAGCTTGCTGATCTGTTATTGTGAGGTTTACGTATGGCTTCATTAAAGGTGTTCTGGTCATTTTCCTTGGTTCTAGAACAAATTGAAAGGAGCTAGATTTTGTTGTAAGGGGTTTACGCGTGAAATGAATAGCTTGCACAACTGAATGAGTCCTTCGCTTATAACGTCGAGATCTGGCCATTTCGCACTTGCCCTTCGTTTCGTTATTTCAAGAACGTTTTCTCCAAAAAGTGCGTTGATCGTCTTTGCTCCTTGGTTCTGGTAAAACGTTTGAGTTTACTGTACTAATGATAGTAGATCTGATATGTGGGCGTTATTGTTTTGTTGATCACCAATACACGATTTCTTTGATTGATTCTCAGCTTCCAGAGGAAGAGTGTTTGCTGGAGGTTCCAACATTGGCCATTGATTGTACAAGGTTTGTGCGTAGAGATCTAGAGCTGTTCGGAATCAAGGTTTCCAAGTGGATGTAGAGGTTCTACGTCGGTAAGATTTAGAGTGGGTTAATAGGCTAGGTTAGTCGTTTCAATAGATCACTTTGTAAATCGATTGGAAACTAGTGGATTCGAATGGCCTACAAGCCCGGAGAGTTTTTCTCCTTAAGGATGTTCCTTAGGGAGTTTTCTCTTCGTAACCATTCTCAGTGATGTGAATCTCGCCAAGAATAATGAGACCCAACAACGAAAGGGAACCCAAGATCGTTCTAGGACTGATTCGAATGGAAGACCTCGACCCGTTGTTTATGAAAACAAGAACCTCGGTATAAGGAAGACGCCACAAACGGTGATGAAATTCCGTTTGATAAGTCAAGTTGAACGCCACGGGAAATCCCGATAAGTTCGAGTAGTTCTTCAAAGAACCAAGAGAATAAATCCTCACAATTTTGATTAATCAATGTCTGCCAAATTACAAAGCAAAGG
The DNA here is from genome assembly GCA_003952965.2 of Morella rubra. Lineage (NCBI taxonomy): Eukaryota > Viridiplantae > Streptophyta > Magnoliopsida > Fagales > Myricaceae > Morella > Morella rubra. Next base: position 15,979,228 of record CM025853.1, read on the forward strand.
CTCCTATTTAAAGGCTAAACATTACAAGGAAAATAACCCTAACAAGGAAACCTAATTAAACCCGAAATTAGATAAGGAAATAAAGCCTAACACGCCTAAAACAAAACACACTAAAAAGGCAATAAAGTTGGCGCCTACAAGACCAAGAAAGGAAACAAATGGCGCCTAAAACAACCATGCAATCCGAACCAAGAAGGAAAAATTAGGCCCTAATTGGACCTCCTTAAAGTGGCGCCTAATTGATGCAATAAGAAGGAAAGAATTAGGCGCCTAATTGGACCTCCTTAAAGTGCGCCTAATTGAGGAATATTATCTTGCCAAATTGAGCTTAGCCTTAACCGGATCCTTCTAGAACTTGAATCATGTTGACAATCCTTTGTTGTTCACGTGGATCATGCTCAATGGGCCTCCACATTTGCTTGAGCCCATGTCTCTTGAATTAATCCTTTGAGTACCTTTTTAAACTTCTTGCTTGTGCTCTCATAACCGGCCCATTGGGACTTGAACTAGATCCTTCGAAGGTGCTTGATTTCCATCATTCCCCTCCTCTTGAAAAGGATTTGCCCTCAAATCATCACCTACATCAAAAGGACTCAAATCAGTAACATTAAAAGTGCACTTACATTGTACTCACCAGGTAAATCTAGCTTGTAAGCGTTGTCATTGATGCGCTCGAGGACTTGGAAAGGACCATCCCTCTTGGGAGCAATTTGGAACGTCTTTTCGCCGGAAATCTTTCTTTTCTCATATGCAGCCAAACCCAATCTCCGGGTTCAAAAAGCTTGTGACGTCCCTTGTTGGCTTGTTTTGCATACTGCTCCGTTCGTCGCTCAATGTTGAGTCTTGCTTTCTCATGAATCTGCTTCACAAAGTCAGCTTTCTTTTTGCCATCTAAATTAACATGCTCAGTCAAAGGCAAAGGAGATAAATCCAATGGAGTTAAAGGATTAAACCATATACAATTTCAAATGGTGAAAATTTAGTAGCAGAATGAACAGCTCTATTATAAGCAAACTCAACATGTGGTAAACACTCTTCCCATGTTTTGATATTCTTTCTAATGATCGCCCTCAATAAAGTAGACAAAGTCCTATTACTACTTCAGTTTGACCATCAGTTTGTGGATGACAAGTAGTGGAAAACAATAACTTAGTACCTACTTACACAAAGTCTTCCAAAAATAGCTCAAGAATTTAGCATCTCGATCCGAAACAATGTCCTAGGCATGCCATGTAATCTCACAATCTCTCTAAAGAACAATCAGCAACATGCGAGGCATCATCCGTTTTGTGACATGGAATAAAATGTGCCATCTTAGAAAATCTATCCACAACCACAAAAATTGAATCTCTTCCTCGTTTAGTCCTAGGTAATCCTAACACAAAATCCATTGAAATATCAATCCAAGGCTCACTAGGAATTGGTAAAGGAGTATACAAACCGTGGGGCTTCACTTTGGATTTAGCTTGCCGACATGTGACACATCTACCACAAATTCTTTCAACATCCCGTTTCATGTGAGGCCAATAGAAGTGTTCCTGCAAAATAGCTAAAGTTTTGCAACTCCAAAATGTCCCATTAATCCTCCACCATGAGATTCTTGCACTAATAACTCCCTCAATGAACAATTAGGCACGCATAACTTATTCTCTCGAAATAAGAATCCATCAAGCCTAAAGAACTTACCACATGCCATTTTCTCACAAGCCCTGATATTCCTCACCAAATTCGTGGTCATCAGAGTATAAATTTTTAATATGCTCAAAACCAAGCAACTTTGCATCTAGTGTGGAGAGTAAAGCATACTTGCGAGAAAGGGCATCGGCTACTACATTCTCCTTACCTTGCTTATACCGAATGACGTATGGAAACGTCTCAATGAACTCACCCAACGCGCATGCCTTTTGTTTAGCTTGTGTTGGCCCTTTCAAGTGTTTCAAGGACTCATGATCGGTGTGAATCACGAACTCCTTAGGCCATAGGTAGTGCTGCCACGTCTCTAAAGCACGAACCAATGCATACAACTCCTTATCATAAGTTGGGTAGTTTAAGGCTGCCCCGCTTAATTTCTCGCTGAAATAAGCAAGTGGTCGTCCTTCTTGCATAAGTACTGCGCCAATGCCAATACCTGAAGCATCACATTCAATTTCAAACGTTTTGGAAAAGTTAGGTAAAGACAATAAAGGAGCATTGGTCAGCTTCTCTTTAAGTAATTGAAACGCCTTCTCTTGCTCGTCTCCCCATCGAAATCCAACGTTCTTCTTGATCACTTCGGTAAGTGGTGCGCTATGCTACTAAAGTCCTTCACGAAGCGCCGGTAAAAACTAGCAAGTCTGTGAAAACTACGAACATTACCTACACTCGTGGGACTCGGCCACTCTTTGATTGCACGTACCTTTCTCTTCATCAACCTGTATACCTTGGGAACTAACAACAAATCCCAAAAATACAAGCTTATCGGTGTAAAAAGTACACTTCTTCAGATTAGCAAACAACTTTTCTTTCCTAAGCACATCTAAAACAGATTTCAAATGTACTACATGATCGTCCACGTTTTTGCTATAAATGAGTATATCATCAAAGTAAACAACAACAAATCTACCTATAAATGCACGCAAAACATGGTTCATAAGTCTCATAAAGGTGCTCGGAGCATTAGTCAAACCAAAAGGCATAACTAACCATTCATACAAACCATATTTTGTTTTAAAGGCGGTTTTCCACTCATCTCCTTCTTTTATCCTAATTTGATGATAATCACTCTTAAATCAATTTTAGAAAATATGCAAGAACCATGCAGCTCATCTAACATATCATCTAAGCGAGGAATAGGATGACGATACTTTACCGTTATGTTGTTGATGGCTCGGTAATCAACGCACATTCTCCACGTCCCATCCTTCTTAGGTACAAGTAAAACCGGGACCGCACATGGGCTCATGCTCTCCTTCACGTGCCCTTTCTCCAACAACTCACTTACTTGCCGTTGAAGCTCCTTTGTCTCCTCGGGATTGCTCCTATAAGCTGGTTGGTTTGGAATTGTTGCACCGGGAACAAAATCGATTTGATGTTCAATCCCTCGGATTGGAGGTAACCCATGTGGTGTTTCCTCGGGGAAGACATCCTCATATTCCTGCAAAAGAGAAACAATAGAACTAGGCAAAGCATGGTCAAGTTCGTTAGTGTTTAAAAATGCCTTTTTGTACAAAAGTACAATCATCGGCTGATTTGAAAGCATCGCTCGCTTGATCTCACTCACTTTTGCATAGAAATTCTTTTGTTTTCTCTCTGATTTTCTCTCAATGGCCGAACCTTGATTTTCTCTCTCTTTTTTGTCGCCCTCTCTTGGATTTTCACTCTTTTTCTTTTTCTCACTCTCTTTCTTTTGCTCACTTCCTTTTGCAATCTCACTTGATCCTCATATACTTGCTGGGTGTCAATGGTACAAGAGTGATTGGCCGTTGATTAAGTACAAAAGAGTACTTGTTCATAAAGCCATCATGCTTCACATGTCTATCGAACTGCCACGGACGCCCTAGCAATAAGTGTCCTGCTTGCATCGGTACTACATCACACAACACTTCATCTTCGTACTTACCGATTCGAAAAGCAACTAACACTTGCTTGTTCACCCTTATCTCTCCACTATCATTCAGCCATTGCAACTTGTACGGCCTAGGGTGTTTTAACACGGGCAATCCCAATTTTTCCACCATGATTGTGCTTGCAACATTAATACAACTACCACCATCGATAATGACACTATATACCTTGTCTTTAACGTAGCACCTAGTGTGAAAGATGTTCTCCCGCTGTACTTCATCATCTCCTTTTGCTTGCAAGCTCAAAGCTCTCCTCGCCACCAATGTCAGTGCACCAGGGGCTAAATATTCCTCCTCGACAACATCCTCCAATGGCGGCATTTCGTCGGTGTCGGAATCCTCATCGTCGGTCACAATTTCTCCATTATCTCGTAATACCATGACTTGCCTATTTGGGCATTGACTTGCTATGTGGCCCCTACCCTGACATTTAAAACATTTAATATCACGATTCCTAGAGGTAGAAGCTTCGTTTTACCTTGAGGAACGTGGCTGGTGGTCACGGGCTTGGGTTCGGGTTTGGACATTTGTGATTTGTCCAATGGCTTGGTATGACTCGGTTTCCAAGAAGTAGAACTGGAGCTATGGCCTGAACGTATCCCACTTCCTCTCTTGAGTTGTTGCTCCACTTTGATAGCCATATGCACCATATCTCCCATCTCCACATAATGTTGCATCTCTACCTTATCGTGAATCTCCCTGTTTAACCCAAGTAGAAATCTAGCCATTGTAGTCTCTCGATCCTCCTCAACATTTGCACGGATCATGGCAATCTCCATTTCCTTATAGTAATCTTCTACGCTTCGGCTCCCTTGTCGAAGACCTTGTAGCTTTTTGTACAACTCTCGGTAGTAGTAGCTTGGAACGAACCGCTTCCTCATCACTACTTTCATCTCCTCCCATGTGTCTATCGGTCGTTCTCTATTCCGCCTCCTATTTATCACAAGCTGATCCCACCAAGTTATAGCATAGTCAGAAAATTCAATCACGGCTAATTTTACCTTCTTTATCTCGGAGTAGTTGTAACAATCAAACACGAACTCCATCTTCTTCTCCCACTCAAGATATGCTTCAGGTCAGATCTACCTTGAAAGGACGGAATCTTCATCTTAATACCACCCAAGTTGTTATCTTCCCGATTCCTAGCTTCTCTAACTCGCCCTCCATGTCGCCTATAGCCAACAATAGAATCCTGATCCTCTTATTCCTCAAAACTAGATCCATAAGGCTCTTCATCCTCCACTCTCGCCTCCCTTCGTGGAGCTCTTTCCCATCTACGGAAATTGGGGCCGTTTTGGGGTTGCTTCTCAACTGAATTCTCCATCCGATCTATCCGTTCGTGAACTTGCTCAATTTCAAACTTCATCATACGCCTCATCTCACTCACCATGGCCTCCATAAACACCTTCAGATTAGCAAGTGTCGTAGCATTGTCGGACACGCTCTTACCATTGTTGTGAGACATGGTTGCTGTAAAAACAAAGTTATAAAAGAAAAATAAAAGGACCTCATGATTCTCTCCCTTACGTGTTTACACTCAAGGATGTGGATCACTCTTCACTTGTGTTTCACTCAAAAATACACGGCTTTTACCCTCTAATGTTCTCACCACTCTTGCCTTTTTCCACTCGGTAATTCTCTTGCGGTTCTTTTGAAACTAAACAAACAACTCAAAGATTTCCAGCGACAATTCACCAAGAACTAATCAAGGAATTTCAGGAATAGCAAGAAGATAAAGAATTATCAAGAAAGCAAGAATAAAAGGAACATGATTGATTGGAATTTCGGAAACTAGAATAATAAAGATTTGTCACGAGAGAGAAAAAAAATACTTGCTTGGGGTAAGGTGATTTTCAGACTAAGAGGAACCTCAATATATGGAAACAAACGAAAATTTTTTTACGGACTTTTATACTCTTTTTTTTTTTTTCTTTTTTCGGACTCCTTTCTTCTTCTTCTTTTTTCTTTTTTTGGAGTCTCTTTCTCTTTTCCTTTGATGGTCAACAACTATCTTTTCATAACAAGTATAAGAACTTGGTATAACAAGTATAACAACTATCTTTTTGTATGAGTATATGAGGATATACTTGTGTGATTATATTTGTGTGACTATACTTGTGTGACTATTTTACAACTACTTAAATAGATTAGTTTCTTTTCTCACTCTCCTTTTTCATAACAAGTATAACAACTATCTTTTTGTGTGATTATATTTGCTATTCTTGATTAGTTTAACTTGTTATCTTTCTAACAAATTTTGTTCTTTGTGATTGAGAGTTCGAATTTTTTGATCTGAGGCTTTTGTACAAAGGACGTTCAAGATTTGCTGTTTGGTAAGTTGCTGATAAGAACTTGGTATTTGGTGAGTTGATGAACTGATTATTAATTTATTTAAGTATTGAATCTGTAATTTTCGTTTCTGTAATGAGTTCGGAGTTTCTTACAGTTAGTTCAGAATACCCTATTTTACAAATTTATGTTTAATTGTTTTACTGTTCATATATTCACATCTGGTTGTTGACTTGAATATTAAAAGAATTATATTTGGGTTGTTATTTCAGAGAATAGGTTTTAAGTTTTAAAAAAAATTATTTGATAATTGTTTTTTTTATACCTATTCACCCCTTTTTAGGTATTTTCCGCATAGTTAGATCTAAATTAGGTTGTTCACTGGTAATATTACCGGTGACGGTTTACCATTGGAATTTCTAGCAATAAACCGTCACCGGCGTCTTTTTTTTGTAAAAAAAAATTTAAATATAAGTGGCGCCGTTTCTTTAAAGAGAACGACACCTTGCTTACGATGGGGTTAGGGTTTTAGTGTTTTACCCTCACCCTGTCGCTTTTATTTTTTTAAAACTAAAACAAAACGGCGTCATCTCTACTTAAAGAGAACGGCGCTGTTTGGGTTAGGGTTATTAAACCTTAACCTTTAACGATGAACAGTGAGTCTCAGACTCTCTATGCTCTCTGCAGGCGGCAGGAGCCCCCCCCCCCCCCCCCCAGGGCATTGCCCCTCACTCTCCTCCGTCTCCGTCGTCTTCGCCACCTAATCCCTTAGAGCAGTTGAGCTGCTGTTTTGAAGATGGTCTACACAATCTTCATTGCTTCTAAAGATGAGTTTTTTTCGTGGATTTATTTTATGATTGTTTTGTGAAATTTTTTTTGTGAAATTTTGTGAAGCGATGGTGACCGGTTACTCTGTAACTGTCACCACTAAATCAGCACTGACAATGGACTGTTAGTTGGCCTGCCGGTTCCGATGTTGGTGTCAAATATAGGCCACCAGGATTGATGGTGATGGTGTCGGTTGTGGCTAAACGGCACCTACATCACCGGTACACAACCTTGAGCATATGCCATTAGTGAAAGAGACAAGAAAGGATGGAAATATGTATTTTTAATGAAAAGTGAAAACCTTACGATAGAGACTAATTTGTAACTTTCTTTGCCTCAGAAACTAATTTGAAATTTTCTTATACTACAGAGGCCGTGAGTGCATTTAAGACTCTTTTAAATGTAAACATGAAGTTTTTACATGTATAAATCTTTTATTCTCTTGTGTTTTAAATTTGTCCATTGCCATTTGAAGGCACACGAAATTTTAACCACCCCCGCAATTTTACAAACAAACACCACGTTAATCTTCTCGAATACAATCTTTGCAAAATCATAGAATCGATGACTTGTCCGAATTTTAGCCTTCCATTACAAAGGAAGAGTCAGGATTTAATTCTCCGAGATACTCTAGCTACTACGAGGATCGTGATCCATATGCCTTACGTCCAGAGAAACTGTTGGCAGCAGGGGCTATCGCAAAGCAAGCAAAAGTGGCCAGGCCTATTCCTCCCATTCAGAGTCTTGGCATCTATGAAATTTCCCGTAGAGCCAAAGGAGTAGATAGCAGCCGAGCGAGACAGAGACACACGGAGTTCAGTTTACAGTGCTTTCACAGCTCCTATGTGAGGAGAGAGAGTCAGATAAAAACATGCTGAGAGTCTGGGACTCCACCTCCACCGCTGGTTTCTTACATAGTATGTGGTACCAGGATGTAGATGACAAACTTTGGCGGGAAAACAGGCATGGCGGATGGGCCACTTTTTTTGTTTTAGTTGTGATATTGATTTGGCACTGTTGCAAGAGGTTCTCGTTTAGATTCTCTAGTTCCACTGTCAACCGCACTAGTTCTGACGCTAGTATTCATCCCCACTTCCGGTATGTTTCCTTGCGCTTCTTTTTCTGGGTTTCGTCTAATTTGAACTGGGTCATCTTGTTTTTCTTGAGTTTGCCGCTTATTGGTTATATTTGAGAGATTTGCTGGTGGGTTCTTGAGAAAGTGGATTTTGTGGTTTGGATTGTGGTGGGCCATTTCTGTGGTTAATGGGGTTAGAGTTCATGATCACAAGCGGCTAGAATTGGGGCACTCTTGTGTTTCCTCAATGTATTGCTTATCTATTGAAGAGTGCAGAAATTCTCAGGTTGGGTTGTCAAAACTTCATTTTGCTGGTTCGAGTTACGTTGGCCCATTTGTGATTATAACAGGGTCTAATCCTATGAATGAATCTTGCACGCTTTAGATGAATCTGTAGGGTACTTTGTTAACTTTTAGAAATCCAATCTCTTCTGTTCACTTGTGGTTGTTTGACCCCAATTTCGGGCTATATTTCTACCTTTCTTCGAATGAAGTACTGGTATGTATGTTTGGAACCTACTCTTCCGAAATCCTTCTTTTCCCCCTTTGTAATTTGTGAGCTTTCATATCAATAGGCGCTTCACATAATTGGGGTTCTACTTTTAATGGTATTGGTGCGTGCCATAAACTTGGTCGTGAAAAATGAGCAATTATAGCTCAATAAGTGATTTTTTTTGTATTTCTTTTTTTACCCAAAGGAAAATTTTGTGCGTTTCTCTTCATGAATCTTATCCCCAATCATTATTGCGCACTGGATATGAAACCATTTTGATATGCCACTTATGACTCTGACTATGGTTGAGTGATCTACTGATTAAAGGATTATCAACACCAAAATAATGGGATAAAAAAGAAACAATATTTTTGGTTGCCAAGACTTCAGCCATAAAAATGAATCCAGTAACTCAAGGTAAGCTTTCGCTGCTTTCCTTAGCATTCTAAAAACTAATATTTTAGAGAATTTTCAGAAGGAATTCCTTTTGAGTAGTAAGTTACATTACACGGATTCAAACTACTATTTTACGGGATAATTTGTAGCACCAACATTCTTTATTATTATGTAAGCTCTTACTTATTTTAAGATGTTTGCAGATAGTGGGGAAAATACATAATATAGTTTTGCCAAATATTTCAATATCATTAAAGTAGTTACCTGAGTAAGATGTTCAGATGCTTAGAAAATTTTTCCCTGTGATTAGTTCCCACCATTTCTGACTGCGATTGGATCATCGCTTTTAAATTTATCCTGAAAGCTTAGTGAGATCTGTATGACTTGATTATTAAATAGAGATGATAACATCAAGGCAACTCAGTTAATACCAGGTTTTGTTTTTTCTTTTGTGGTTGTCGATGCCAAGTGCGCTTGTTAGTGGGCAGGTGGTCAATCTGTCCTACTTGTTTTCTTCTCCCATGGACTGCAGATTATTCCCCTGTTATTCTATTTCTGACATGGAGGTTATGTTTGTCCCTGCAGAATGTCAGAGATTATCTCACATGCCGATTTGAAGTTTTTAATTAAAAATTTGGATCAGATGCTCTTCGAGAACGAGAAGTGGGAACATGTCATAGACAAAAGAAATGCTTTCCTAACATACAATGCTCAATGCTGCAAGCCTAAGGTGACAGTTCAGTATATACTGAACAAAGTGATATTGAAATGATGTGCACTCCATTTGCTCTTTTGATTTTTGGAATCTTTAAGGCATAACTAGGTGTACTAAGATGAACTATCTTTTGTTGAATGAGGGAAAAAAATGCATAATAGTTAATTAGCCCCGTTTGTTGTTGTATCAGTTAATTTATTTAAAATATGATATCCATTTTTGGTTATCGTTCTTAGGAACACAATGCAAAGCTTAATCACCTCCCTTTGTCTTTCTCTCTCCCTAGCCTAGAGTGCGCATGTGCAACACCCAAATAGGATGTCCGCCCTCCCATTTCCTGGGAAATTATCTATTTGTTTAACATTACCAATGGATGTACAGTTAAGGAAAAATTTTGACTTGTTTGAAGTAATTAAAATGCTTCTCCTCCACGTACTTCCGCCCTCCAAAGAAAGCTATGCTAAAAGCGTGAGCATTTTGATTATGGTATGGTTCTAGTTGAGTTTTTTGCTAGCCATATATGATTCAAAATTGTTTAAAGAAGTTAAATCTGAGGTTTCTTTCTGGTTTTGCTTCATGAGCCCATTGCTTCTTCTTTTTCCCTTGCTATTTTCGAGGCCATTACACCTGAATTGGCTTAAACTTCTTTTGGCATCTATGGTACATTGGTACTTATACCCTTGTTATAAACTTGACTTGATTTTTCTTTCTTGTTTGCAGGATGGGCCCATGAAATACTTGAGTGAGACAGTGTTTGAGAATTGCTCTCCTAAGGTGTTAATTGACTTCTACATGGACAATGAGTACAGAAAGCAGTGGGACAAGACCCTGGTTGAGCATGAGCAGCTGCAGGTAGATACAACTACTGGAGTTGAAATTGGTCGAACTGTAAAAAAGTTTCCACTCTTAAAACCCAGGGAATACATATTAGCTTGGAGATTATGGGAGGGGAAACATAAAACATGCTACTGCTTTGTCAAGGTAACCTTCCCCAAAACGTAGTTCTCAATGTACAAAGAATCAGTTCAAAAAATAGTTGAATATTAATGACCTTGCAATCGGTCAGTTTGCATGTGGTTGGCCTTTGATTTTATTTATAGCTTAATTATGTATTTAGTTGCTGTTGCATCACTTTCCAAACCCTTCTATTGTCCTTGATAGTGTGACTGGTAAAATGTGTTGACTAAGTAAAAAATAGGAAGAAAGAAAAAGACAATACACTAACTTCAAGAGTTCTTTTGAAAAATTACACTTTGTAACCTCCAAATATCACTTTATTTGTAATATGTCTCCTCGCTATGATCATTGACACATCAAATTGTCAAATGATCCTATATTTACAATATCCATTCTTTGTTAATATTAGACTTTTAGATTGTGTAACATAAACGACTTTTGGTCCCTTTTAACGTAAGATCTTAATCGATGGTTCAAATTGTAAACTTTTGGTAGTTTGAGGGTGCATTATGTCAAAGATGGTATTATAGTGATATCAAGAGGCATTGACCATCCAAATCTTTTCCATGATAGTGGATTTAGTCTAGAAGTTCGATGTTTTTACATGTTTGGCATTCTCTCTCCCTCTCTCTGGTTCTTCAGAATAATTCGAATCTTCAATTGCTAATGGTGTGTGATTTTGAGAGTTCGGTGAAGGCGATAGTCATAAAATTAATTTAATTGCTTGTTAAATCTACATCTAGAGTGCCTATCTACTGTGTAATAAAGATGGTTCAATATAGCATGGGGGAAGAATTTGGTCATGATGAAGCCAACTTCATCGAGCGGTACCTATAATCTATCTTAGTGGCTGACTATGCTATGATCATTGCATATCCATGTGCCTAATGATATGAGTAACCAATTCAGTATCTTATTCAGAAAACTTAGTTTCTTTTCTACACAAGAGAATAACTTTTTTAAAATCTATTTTGTCATTATTTTGTGCTTGAATCCTTATTTCTAGAGAGTTCCATATGCACCTCAGGTCGGAAATAGGTTTCTATGGGATGGAGATTCAGTAACTAGACTAAGGAGAAATGGCTTCCTTCCTTCATTTTCACTTTGGTGAAAGGTAGCAGCAATGACAATAGGCCATATCAAGATTCATAGGGAAAAGAACCATTACTTAATTTGACGCTTCTGTACTTTCTTGATAAAATCCAGAGGAGATGGAACACTACCTTAGTTGTATAGTAGATGTAAATTTTCTACATTTGGTGCTCTTGATTCCCTTTGATACTTTCTGCCCCCTTTTTAATCATTTCCTGATGTTTTTAGTTTTCTTACTTGTGATATTAGGAATGTGAACATCCTTCCACACCACGACATAAGAAGTATGTACGCGTTCGGTTCTTTAGGTCAGGCTGGCGGATCAGGAAAGGCAAGTGCCCGACATATCCTCTTTTTTACATTTATCATCTTGAAGCCATTTCTATTTCTCCTTCCAGAACTGATGAATTGTCCTGTGTCATGTTGTTTGAATGTCTGTCCAGAAACTCCACACTCAACTAAAATATTCATTACGATGCCTTTGATTAAATTAAGCCTATTTCGTTGACTCTGATGGCCTGTATTTATATAAGCTTATGTTTGGAGAAACAAAATAGTTTTCTATTATACTTTAAGCTCTACTTGTACTTCTATTTCAGCTGTGGTCGACCTAAATTAATTAAATTGGTGACCTTTATCCTGTACTCTTTAAACAGAAATGACAAATTTATGACTCAGAATCATCTAATTACAGTACCTGGTAGAAATGCCTGTGAGATCAAAATGTTTCATCATGAAGATGCTGGATTCAACACTGAGATTGCAAAGCTGGCTTTTGCTAAGGGGATATGGAGTTACGTCTGTAAGATGGATAATGCACTACGAAAGTACTCTGCAATCAGCCATCCTCAGTCCAGTTCTGCTGTCACTGCACTAACCCTAATTCAGAAGGTCTGTTCAGTATTCATTCTCATTTTACTGCTGGTTTTACTCTTTCGTTCTGTTGTTCAAGTACTTTTGATTTTAAAATCTTTTGGACAAGGATATTTCGCGAGCAATGATTGTAGCCATATGTCAAACATACTGCAGAGTTGGTTTCGATAGAAGTTATACATTATTTATTTTGGACGTTTAAAGATGACTTCTGAATAATATAATTTCTTATGTTATCATAGAGTATGAAGGCTTTTATGTAATTTACATCCCTAGATTGTGTTGGAAAAATAGTGGGTTTCCATTAGCCTTTCTGCCATCTGGACACAGCTATTGCGTACTTCTTTAGACTAGGTTTCTTTAACAGTCCTGTCAATGATAAGGAATTGTTACTTATGGTAGGCTGGAGATGCCAATAATCTTAGTGGGATGGTTGCCTCAAGATTTCTACTGATGTCTTTGTGCAGTATTTTGTATTAATAAACCAGAAAACCCCATCTACCCAACTGGTTCATCTAATTTGCATTCCGGCCCAGCCAATAGCTATTTTGGATTTTTTGAGTGCATTCTTTGAAGCATAGTTGATGTGTAGGCCTATCTCCTTTGCTTCAGAAACTTTCTTGCTGTAACTTTGCGGCGATTGCTATTCTTTCTTCTCTCTCTCCCCTCTCTCTGTAAGGAAAGGAGATTGGTAGATGTGTTCTGCATACTGTTTGTGCTTATGACGATGACTTTCCTCCACATAGATTTCACCTGGATTAGATACCATGGAAGGCATTACCGAGTCTCCAGGGGCAAGTATGGCGACTACTTTCTGTGGAGAAGTTACTAGTGAGGCCAAAGAGAGGAAGTCGCCCAAAAGAGCATCAAGAAAATTGCTAGCAAACGGTTTGCTTCTGGTTGGTGGTGCAATTTGCCTGTCTCGTGGTCACTCTAGCCTGGGTGCTAAAGTTGCCATGGCCTACATCTTGACAAAGCTGAGGAAAGCATGATGCCGCATCAGTCCCAACTAGGGAAAGTTGAGGTACAGTACCTCTATGTATTCAGAACTAATTATGGACATCCTAGTGAGATTCACCAACATATTTTACACAAGAGCATGGAGCCAAACTTAAAAAATTGCACCATTTTGTGCATTGTTTGTCTGCCGTTAACTCAACATGGGCAGTAAGAACACTGGTAAAAGTCTTGAGTAAAAGGACAGATTTTTCTTTTTTCAGAGGTGTGGCAGGGGCCGAAAAGTTGACAAGAGTGGATTGTTGTCACATCTTTGAATTCTACAGTTTTTGGCACATCAGGTGGACCGAGTGGTGTACAGAGCTTAAAAGAAAGGAAGTAAATTTGTGGAAGTTGGCCTGTGAAGCAGTAAATGGCAGCAAGCAAGTCATCTGGTGACTGAGGAGGAAGCTAGAATTCAGTAATGCCTGTGGTGGTGATTATGGGGAATTTATGAATCGTGTTCACCTGTTTGCAGATCAGGCCAGGAGTTGTGCGTGCTCTTCTTGATAATGGTTTTCCCAGTCAAGATTACATACCCTGTTATTGTTTATTTTTTATGTTTGATCAAGAGCAACTGAGAATGCTCCTCCAAAGCATCCAAAGTGTATGCTTCGTAAAATACTTAAACTTATACTTGGTAGAATTACACAGAAGGAATACCTAAATCATCTCAGAGGTTTTTGTTCGATTTTGAAAGGATGCCATTCCTATGTTTAGTGTAACAAACCTCCATACCAATCAAACAGAACATTCATTGAAAATCTTCACTGAAATACATTTACTGAAAAATTAACATAAGAGCTGACATTCGAGGCTCAGCCAATCCTCCAAACAGAAACACAAGTAAATTCTTGACTCTTTTCTTCCCTTTTCCTGTACTAGCTAGTTTCTTATATAGACCTGTAACCAAATTGTAATATTGAAAGTACGATATTACTCTAATAAATGTAAATATGAAAACAATTGCACTAATGGATTTGTATGGTAGAGTAGGCCTTTGAAACACTAAGCCCAAAAGATCGTCATGATCTGGAGTGTTCCTTCCTTGTAGCCCATAATTGCATCTCAGCCCATGTCCACTAGAAGCCTTTACATAGGCACGTTACATTCTCCACCCCTTCAAACAACCTTGCCCGCAAGGTTGAAGGTTACACTTGTACTTTCTCCACCATTTTCTATTTTCTTGAGGTCATCATTGCCAATGTAATGAGGATCAAGAATAAGAAATTGACAATCTCCACTTGTTTCGTTGTATTCAACTCCCAGTAGGTATATGCAGCAACACCACCAATTGCACTGTATGGCCAACTCTATACATTTTTCAAGAAGCTCAAGTCCAGATGTATCATTCAAGACTTTACAAGTGACACCCAGAAGTTTGTCCAAACCCAATCTCAACTCAATGGAAATACAAAGCCATGCATGAGATCCAAATAAAACACCCAGAAATTTGTCCAAACCCAAGCTCAACTCAATGGAAGCACAAAACCATTCACGAGACTCAAATAAAGAAGGAGCTCGACCTCTCTCTACAAGTGCCTGTACTTCCTTTAGCCAAGTAAAAACACGTTGTATTGAGTGTCCACATAATTGGAACTTTCTTTCAGAATATTGAGCATATTTACCCATAAGTTTGACAACTGATTCAATTTCTCGCAAATATATCTTCTCCTCATGTCCCTTAAAGAGAAGCACAACATCCATATATTGACATTTTACGCTCCAATATTTTCTCTGAAAGGCTGATATTTTCTTCAAAATCTTCACAGTATAACATATGAAGGCTTCATAAATATTTGCTGCTTTTGTAGTCTCCTCATAGCTAATCATCCTCTGAAATAGCAGTATACCCAAAAACACACCAGTAAAATGTTCTACGTCTCCATGCGGAAGTGTTGTGGTCTTCCATTTAATTGAAAGTGGCAGGTGTCGTTGTGAAGGAAAAGTGGAGACATTAAGTATACCCACCAGCCGAAACATACATTCATTAAGAACAAGGAACGAACACCTGGTGCACTTAAAATAATGGCCAAGTAATTTGTCAAAACTTCCTTCACCGTAGTCATGTCTTCCCTTCAAAATCACATGGGGCCAAGTTTGAAAAATTGTTCCCACCATAGTAAAATCAGACACACGAAACTCACGGTCATAGAGAAGAAACATGGCATTATGTTGCAATGATCCCTTGCTGGAACCAAAATGCTTCAATATCTTATTCTTATTTTCATTGATCTTAAATACCACGGTTCAGAAAGTCCCAACATCTGTTTGCATCTTTGTATTAGTAAATTCAAGCAATTCAACAAGAGGTGGAATCTCACCTTCCATCTAGATATGAGTTTTAATGCTGCAATACTCATGAGCAGATTTAATTAGATTGAGGATATGAACATGCGCACCCACCTCGAAGAGTAGCGCTTGTCTTGCGTCCCATGTAGGTATGGAGATCTCTCCCACTTCTTCAATTTCCTCCTCTAGTGTCTGTATCTGCCCCTTCCTATTTGGAGATCTCTGATGTCGGCGTCTCTGATGCTCAATGAACAACCACGAAAAAACTCTCAGCAAGAGGCTGACCCTAAACGGTGATTTGAATAGTAGAAAAGTCACAGAAAAAGAGAGATAGAAGGCTATTTTAGAAATATAGAAATAGAGTAACGCGAGCCTTTTCATCCGGATTTCCTTTTCTTTTAGTCTTCTCGATACCCACAGTGGAATCTGTCGTAATCGTCGATGCTTACGATGACCAAAAACAGACTGCATTGCATGCTTTTGGAAATTCTGGAGGCCTTGGACCTTGTAAACTCTATTGTAAACAGAATTTTCTGGAAGGAGACGATAGCTTGAGATAGGTTTTAGGAAATTTTCTGTATCAGAGGCACCTTGCTTAAAATTTTGGTCGGGGTTGAAGAGAAATAGGATGTGGTAATGAAACTTTTGGGAAATGCTAGAAGAGAACCGAAAGGTATTTGGAGAACTTTTTGTCACCTACCCAAATGGTAGTATTGGCTTCCAGAGTCTTCCCTTGGTCTAGTTCTTCTGGATCTTTTGTTACTTCGTTTTCTTCCGTCTTTAGAGCTCCAATTTCCTCTTCAAATTTCTCCAAGTTCACCAAGATGGATTGCATATTTTCTCGCATGCGCTTCTGGACATCCATCAACTGCTTGAGTGTTTCCGTAATCTGTAGACATTGTGCGAGCAAATCTCTGGCAGGATCGTTGCTTTGATACCAATTGTAACAAACCTCCATACCAATCAAACAGAACATTCACTGAAAATAAATACATTTACTGAAAAATTAACATAAGAGCTAACATTCGAGGCTCAGCCAAACCTCCAAACAGAAACACAAGTAAATTCTTGACTCTTTTCTTCCCTTTTCCTGTACTAGCTAGTTTCTTATATAGACGTGTAACCAAATTGTAATGTTGAAAGTACGATATTACCCTAATAAATGTAAATATGAAAACAATTGCACTAATGGATTTGTATGGTAGAGTAGGCCTTAAAACACTAAGCCCAAAAGATCGTCATGATCTGGAGTGTTCCTTCCTTGCAGCCCATAATTGCATCTCAGCCCATGTCCACTAGAAGCCCTTACATAGGCACGTTACATTTAGTCAGCAAAAAATGAAAAACGTACCATCTCTGTGGTAATGAACAAAATGGAAAATGTGATTGAAGAATGAAGACGATGAGAACTTTACAAATGGTCCACATCGAGGACTCCATTGGATGAACAAGATCTCAACAATTTCGAATGCAACTTCTGTGTATCATTAGATACCACCATATTGGGAAAAATCCATCCTGTCACTTGTTGTGTTGGAGTTTCCGAGCATTTCTTAGAAAATCAAGGGGGCTTGCGGTGAACTTGTTTTGGGCTATTGATTCTACCTCGAATTCTTAGGCGATACCAGATGACATGAGGCATGATGATGAACATTCCAGACAGTGCAACTTGCTGTAGACCTCCAATCGAGGAAGGAAATGATGATGAGTTTGCGAATTAAGTTCCGACCGGAACCCTGCCATTCATCTCATTCTACACCAACATTCCCGATTTTACCAAGAATTTGTATCCAGAGTAGCTCACTGGCTACAATTGTGACGGTGATCAGCTATCAGCCCATCGATGTGGAAGTGGATGAAGCCGTCGCTTTTTGAAATCTGCGGCAAACAAAGAGGATGAGAATATGAGAAATTCAATAAGGGTTATTGCTTTCATGGTGAGACTATAGCCCGGAGATTTTGTCAAGTATTTTATTTCATTTAACAGAAGTGGAGTAGAAAAATTTTCTAATCATCCAAGCTGCAATTTGAGTAGTTTTTGGATGCCAAATATTTGGCTTAATAAAATAACTATAAAATAATCTCTCTTTTCTATTAAATCTTTTCTTTTTATCACAATAAATATAAAAAATCTACTCAAATAATCTCTCTCATATTATTTCAGGTTTTGTTTTTTTATATGATATCACAGCACAAACAGTTCGTTTTGTCTCTAACTGATATGTGCTAATTGAGTTCATTTTGGACTATGGGTTGCAGACAGTATAAATAAACCTTATATTCACTTATTGAAAGCCAATCCCTTTTGGTATTTTTCGCAAAGTCATAAACATGAAGATATTTATCTTTCATTAGATGAAATGGTTTTTTTGAGTAAAAAAGAGAAACTTTATGTGTAGGTCACCAAAGTGAATCCACCTAACGTACAGGTAAACCTCAGAGAATTAGCTCAAACTCATCTACACCACTATGATTTTCACTCTTTAGCTTGTGTTATGTTGCTCAATTGATATTTCCTTTACTCATATTGGAGCAAGAATTCTTAAATAGGCTAAATTCAACATTTATTTTATGAAGAAGCCAAGGTAAAAGTGGAATTTGTAAAAACTCTTGTACGAATAAATACATCTTTGGCAAAATGATCTAGATAGGATTTGCAGTCTTTTTTTCATTCCCAAGCATGCATAATCACCAATGATATACTCGTGTGGAACCAATATTGAAACCTATCGCAAGAAGGTAGCCATTCAATTTCAAATAAATTCCATTAGAAGTTAGATTTTGGCTGGCTCATCATATGTTAAAGTTCATTTTAGGGTTTGTCCCTCGGCATACGAGGTGGCCTTGAGCAGAGAGGTGTAGCAAAGGGTTTTCACTCGAAGCCTTGCGAGAATTTTTTATTTTTTATTTTACATATATGTGCTGAAAATAATTTTGATTCGGGCTAGCTGAAAGGTAATTGCATTAAGAAATATCACCCTAAAACAGAAAGGTAAATAGAGGCAAAATTATTAAAAGTCTTCCCTAGTCCCAAATCTAGTTGTGGTGTCCCAATCTTTTCCCCGAATCTGGGCCGTCCATTGGTTAATGAATCTTTCCCGGTAACGCAAGCATCGCGAAAGGAGAGGAAAGAACAGAGCAGAACAGAACAGAACAGAATATTACAAAGACACTTAAAGAGAGTCCGGAAAAAGTTGTGAGGCTCTCAAGTCCCTCCTCATCTTCCGCTCTTAGTGTTGCAATGCCACTCCCTCATTCGCAACCATTTTTAGCTGTCAATGTATTCCCTCTCTTCCGTCTTCCCGCTAAGTTTAGCCACCAGTTCCACCCGAAAAAACGACCAAAACTTCAACAAAATATTTCTGGATTTTTTGTATTCCATCGATTTAATATCATCTTCACCGTTTCGTCTTCTGGGTTTCCTTACTTTTTAAGTTGAAAAAGTCCCATCACTTTGTTTCCACTTTCTGGGTTTTGATCCCTTTCTGTGTGGAAAAGATGTACAACGACAACATTGTTGGTTTGTTGTTTCTTTACTTTGGGGTCCTGACCTCTTCGGTCCGTTCCAAGACAGCTTCCCCGGATGGCATGTGGTCTTAATCTCTAGTTTTAGTTCTTATTTCTTATTGACATTTTGATTGGGATCTATGTTGGAGATGTTATCTGCCTTTTATTTGCTTCCATATGTGTAATTTCCTATGCGGAAATAATTGCTTCCGTTGAAATTGCGGCGCCTTTTTTGTATTCAAGTTGATCACTGGTGGGTAAGGAAAGTATGTCGGACACTAATAGTAGCCTATCTATTCACAAAAACCAAAAAAATATGAAGTATGATAGTTTCTTCTTGCTATATAGAAATAGTATGCGCTGTGTCTGTTGAAGTTGGAAGAAAACGTAATGCATAATCAGTTTTGAAGTGTGTGTTTCTTTCTCTACTGTCGCGATGGATATTTACATCTGGTTTTTTTGATATTGTTTCCTGATTGAAAGGAGAAGCCTGGACCTTATATCTTCAAATATACAAATTTTTGGGTCCTGTATAAAACCTGAGTATTTGTCTTTAGGAATCACACTGCAAGGCAATCAGTGTTTCTAACCAACATATTTATAAATATTTTGTCACATTGTTATGCTTTAGTTGGCATTGCAGGGGTATTGGCCCTAGGATATGCGATCCTTTGGAATCTTGGATATGCGGTTAAAGCTGGATTTCTACTAATTGATCTGTTGTTTTAAAGGAAATTATGGAACTGATTTCCTCTCAAACGCTCTTGTGTCGTACATAGTGTCCCATGTTTCACAACAACAATTCAACCCCAGACCAATTTCATGTGTCTTGTAAGGCGTTGTAATCTAAGAACAAACTTGTTGACTATTTCTCTTAAAGAATAAAGAAAACTTTCATAATTGTTGTTATATTTGTTACAGAATATAATTCAAATAATAAATCTATTTCTTTCTATAAGCTTAAGCTTTTGGGATAAATGGTAGATTCACATAGTATCAGAGCTAAAGTCTTGAGTTCGAGACCTGATTTTACACTTCACCCCAATTTCAATTAAATAATGCGTGTTGGGTAAATAATGCGTATTGGGCTTCCCATTTAAAAGGAAAGTTCGGCCCACACGTGAGGGAGAGTGTTACAGAATAATTTAAATAATAAAATTTTCCTCTCCTATAAGCTCAAGCATTTGGGATAAGTGGTAGATTTACAATTAAGGACAGAGAACAAGTAAATGACAATTTTCAACCTGATTGTACTTGTTGAATATTATGATACCTATAAGTTATGAATGTATTGATACCAGTAAAATGGTTGCTTATGGTTGTACTTGTGATGATTAGAGTGCTTATTGAATGTTAAGAGTCCCTTTCGAAAGAATTGCCATAATATGTTATGACCATCCTGCTGGATTTACTTGCCTTGTTGTATTTGAAAACTAAGCCTCATTTTCTTTTCCTTCTTGGTTGTTCATTACAGAAATCTGAAAGAAAGTTTTTATTTAAAGTTGTCATACAGAACCACCTCCACAAAATTAGGAGCATCTATATATATATATATATATATATATATATATATATATATATATATATATATTTTTTTTTTTTTTGGATAAATGCAAAATCAATCCCTGTAGTATACGTGAAAGTCGAATTAGTCCTTGTGATAACAAAAGCATAAAATTAATCTCTTTGGTCCCATTTTCATTTGCCGTTGGTCCCTCCACCAAGGACTGATTTTATGATTTTGTTATTACGAGGACTAATTCGATTTTCGCGTATAACACAGGATTGATATTGTGTTTATCCCTATTTTTTTTTATCCAGTTAATATGTAGTGTGTAAAACATGTGCCTCTTGTGCTTAGAAAAAAAAAAAAGAACATGCAACTCTTGTAGCAACCTAGATCAATGCAGTATGAGCAGTAGGATGTGGCGTAGGATATTAAATTTTATGACAAGGAGGCCTCACTCATGCAAATATGAAAGTGGTCAATGCCTGCAAGATAATTGCTAAAATTTCCTTTACAATCAGCCGCTTTCTCTTTTTGATACTATCCGCATAGAAGTATTTTAAATTGTGGGAGTTGTGTGCAATGAGTTTTATTTCTTATTTTTATTAATCCTCATTGGGACCAAGTTTCTTCTCTTCAGAGGAAATAAATCTTTTGAAATTGAAGATCCTGAGGCTTGCTACCTGTGTCTTGCAGTTGCTGCCCTTAATGTGATGTATAGCAGCATGAAATCCCCTTCACTACTGACTGGCTGGAAATCAAGTGGGGGTGATCCGTGTGGTGACTCCTGGGAAGGGATTGAATGCTCAGGCTCATCTGTAACTGAAATGTATCTGCCTTTTTCAAATATCTACCAATAATTTGCATTTGTCTAAATCCACCTACTGTAGAGAAGTTATATTAACATTTTTTGCAGAATCTGCTGAAATTTAGAGCCTTCTTTCTGTTAAAATTTTGCAGAAACTTATCTGACTGTGG
Organism: Morella rubra; assembly: GCA_003952965.2. Taxonomy (NCBI): domain Eukaryota; kingdom Viridiplantae; phylum Streptophyta; class Magnoliopsida; order Fagales; family Myricaceae; genus Morella; species Morella rubra. The sequence goes on from CM025853.1 coordinate 16,000,828, forward strand.
ACTCACCGGATCAATGGGTTACCAGCTGTCAAGCTTGACATCGGTCACTAACTTGTGAGGCCCAGTTCTAACTTCTAACAAGAAGCATCTTTATGTTGCATTATTTTTTCCATAGAAAGAAATTCACCTGAATGCTTCATTGGTTTGTCTAGTACAGTGATTTGAGTAGGAACAACCTCAAGGGTGATATACCATATCAGCTTCCTCCTAATGCAGTTCACATGTAAGTCAGCAGAAAACAACTTGTATGTCAGTTGTAACTTACCATCAAACATAGTGTGTTGTGCAACCATAAATGTTTTGTTTACTTCCATAACAACACATGTTTGCCAGTCGTACCATATATAAATATACTGCTATGGTCTTCTGAACAGTGTAAACATCAGAAGACCATATGTTCCTCCTGACTCATTGTATTAATCTGTACGCAGTTAGTTCTTTTGCTCTTTTGATCTGGTTGTTTCTCATTGCAGGAGAGTGATACAGTTAAGCTTATTTCAGTTAATGGATTAGTTTCAATTTCAACAGCAGTTCTGTCCATATTTCTTTAAGTTGCTGACCTGCATCTGTCCTAACCTCCTTTGATTGATAATCCTTGTCAAGCCCTGAGCCCAGAGGCTAGGAAGTGACTTTCTTGGGCACAAACAATATTTGAAGAACTTGAACTTCATAAAGACAGCCATCCCTCTATCAGCTAAATTATATGTCTTAAAGTTTCAAGTAACAGAACAACCTTGACTTCTTCCTAATTCACAAGATAATTATCTACTTGCTATTTCCTAATCATCCTTGACCGCAATGTGGTTGTGCCATCAAGCTAATGTTGATTTATCTTGCTGCAAATCTTGATTGGCACTATATGAGTTGGATGTGAAAAATGCTTTCCTACGTGGCTATCTTCTAGAAGCATATACGGAGAATCAACCTAGATTTGTTGCTCAGGAAGATTACCAAGGATTATTTGTAGATTGAAGAAAGCACTATACGGCCTCAAGCAATTCCCTTATGCATGGTACGACAAGTTTTCTAAAGTAGTGATGAAGGTTGATCTCATCGATGTCAGATTTATCATTACTTGATTGGCGTATGATGATGAATATGTCGTACTCTTAGCATACATGGATAACATTGTGATTATTGGGGATGATTCAGGAGGAATTTGTAAAACAAAAACAGTTCTTGCAGCAGAGATTCTATATGGAAGACGAAGGGGAAAACTTTGGTATTATCTAGGTGTTAAGGTGACTAGATCTCAGACTAGCATTAACATATCTCAAAGGAAGTTTGTTTTGGACTAGTCAGAGGACACGAGTTTATCAGGTTTCTTGATCAATGGAAACTAGTATGTGGGGGTTGTTTACTGATTGTTGTAGATATAGAAAATTTGTTGGTAAAGTGCTGACTCACATCACAAGACCATATATCTCTTGTAATTAATGGAGTAAGTCAGCTCAAGGAGGCACCTAGAGTTTCATGTTGGCATCTTTCATTCCTATTATTTGGAACTTAAAGGGAGCATTTGGTCTTAATATATTATCAAAGAAATTTCTGCTTCAAGGTGGCAGGGTTTACTGATGCAGATTGGGCAGGATCTCCACTACTAAGCATTGCACATTCTGGGAGGTAGTAACTTGGTCAGATGGAGAATTAGAGGGTCCACCACTGGACATTGTACATTTCTGGGACTCGGTCACATGAAGGATCAAGGAGCAAGCAGTGGTTGCTTGATCCAGCACAGACGTTAAGTAAAGAGCAACGACGCACGCTGCTAGTGACCTAACATGGTCAAGACATTTTCTTCAAGTGATTGGCCTTTCAACCCCAGTTTCGATCCCTTAGTCTATGCTAATCAAGTGGCTTCACATATTGTTTCTGCTGCTGTATTTCATTATAGAATTTAGTATTTTGAAGTTGACTGCCACTTTGTTTGGGAAAAGATATTAAGTGGAAACCTAGCTATTCAGTATGCAAAGTATGGGGAGCAACTTGCATATGTGTCTACTAAGTCTTTGAATTGTACTCGGTTAAGGTATATCTGTACGGAGCTAGGCTTAAATAATGAATCTCTTCCAGCTTAAGGGGAAGTGATTGGGTTGGAGAATGAGAGATAAAAGAGTGCATGCCACATGTCCTGAGTTTCTAGTGCCAACCTATTTTATAATGTGTAGCCTTTTACATGTGTTGTTATGTTAATTGATCAAAATAACTCTTTATATACATTTTGTCTGGAAAGTTATCTATAACCACTCCCCCTCCCTCGTGCAACCCACCATTGTAGCGTGTGTCCCACAAGGCATGAGGGCCACTCATCCTCACAACTTCCTCTCATCCACAACCCCCGGGCTACTGGTGACTTCTTTTGTTTGTTAGAGCCTACGTAGTTTCTTGTGGTGTTACTATCCTGCTCTCTTGATGAACCAAGTGATTCTATTTGGCTTCAAATAGTACATGCACTATTGCTTGCAGAAATCATCTAGATATTTTATCATTCATTGGACAAACTGACAATAACCGTTGGGTAGTTTCTTTTTGTTACATTGATATTCAGCTTATCTGGTGTCTCCTCTTGACCTTAAATACCTTTCATACTGATCTTGAGACCTTGATGTGCAGAGATCTTTCGAATAATGACTTCACTGGTGGTGTGCCTTATTCAATTTCTCAAATGACTGACCTTCAATACTTGTATGTAAAATTTGTTCCTACTTTGACCTGTTCTTGTTTTGATACTGCCATTTCTCATTTCATTGTGCGCGAGTGCAGATATCTTGGTCATAACCAGCTGAATAACCAGTTGAGTGATATGTTTGGGAAACTTTCAAAACTGAAAGAGCTGTAAGTATCATTGACAGGGAAGAGAAATTTTCTTCTCTTTCAATTTTTTTTTCCTTTAAGATGTGTGTTGCATTGACTTTGTTTGCTGCAAGCAACTTGGAGTCATGGTCTCACCTCAGATATGAATTGAGAGCCTTTTCTGGATTTTAAAATTTTTGTTTTTATGTCGTTTTATTTTTGTTTTTGTGTGTTTAGGTCTCCCAAATTGACAAACTGCCGAGTTCTATTTTACTTTTCCAAAGGACTATCCATTACACTCACTAATGATCTCAGATGCCTTTGTCAGTTCAAAGTTACTTTATATTTGGACAGATTGGGATGCAGTTCTAATTAAACGCAATCGTCGGTAGGATCTTATGACATTTTATGTTTAAGAGCATTAGTTTCTAATTTGAAAGTACAAAACTTTTGAAGAAAATTTCTCTAAATATCTTGTCTTGGTAAAGCACGAAAAAGGCACAATAGCCACAAGTAAAGACAGACTGCTGATTAGTAACATCACTAGGCAGCCTACAGCCTATTCAGTATCGTTATAGATATGAAGCTAAAACTGGAACAAGAAGTTCACACAATTCATGTGTCGATAGCAAAGTTGGGGCCAAGTACATAAAGGACAGAGGAGCCAAAATGAGCTCATAAATCCACTTGTTCATAATCCGCAGTGTCATGCACAAAAACGGGGAAATAAACCAACTAATGGTTGAGAGCAGCACTAAAAAGGTGCTCATCATCCCTGAGATGATACTTTGATGGATATGATGGATGGGGAACTCCTACTCTGACTATAGTTGTGATCTCTAAGTAGGTTTTGCAGTAATCTATCCCTTTTGTTTCCCTAGTGACTTAAGAATGAGTGCTGGGTGAATCAATTCCTCCATAAGCAATAAGAGCGAGTGACTTGCTGAATTCATTGGATTGACTTAGACTCATACGGATTGGAACATCATTAGATGGACTTTTTGTTTGAAACGGCTGGCCCTCATGAGTTCCAAATGAAAAATTGATGTAAAGTAGCATATGAGCTGCTTATGTGTTGCTTACAAAACCCACAACACTTGAAGAACAAATGGAAGGCAGTTCATGATGATTGTCTCCTTTGCAAGTATCTTTTCGAATCAGTGATCTACTTAATGCTCATTGTTTGTGCCCTTACATTTTGCAAAGGTTCTTAAGTAGATTTACTGGAAAAGGTTGTTTAGCGTACAAACTAATTTTTGTCTGACTTCTGTTCTATTTGGAAGAAAGTAGTAGGAGATTTCTAAACAGGTGATGTTAAAAGTGGTAAAAAGTACTATAGTCAGCCCAACGACGTTTTGTTCTTCTTGGTCCAATCAGTCTTGGTCTAGGATTGATCGATTCTTAATTAATTCAGAATGGGAGGCATTGTTCCTTGAAGTTTCTTAGAGACGCTTCCTCGTTTACTTTCGGACCATTTTCCTATCATTTTGGAGAGAATGGTAGATTTGGGAGAGGGAAGAAGCCTTTTTGGTTTGAAAATATGTGGCTTAAGGCGGATGGTTTTGTGGAGAGAGTGAGAGAGTGGTGGGGTTCATAAGCTTTTTCAGGGTCTTCTAGTTTTGTGTTGGACTCTAAGCTTAAGGCGTTGAAAAAAGATCTCAAGGTATGGAATCAGGAAGTGTTAGGGGATATTGCGTTTCGGAAGACTACTTTATTAGGTGAATTGTCTTCGTTGGATTCTTTGGATGAAGGGGGTATTCTAGATGACGCGGGAAGAGAGAGGAAGTTGGCGGTGCTGGGGGAGCTTAATCAGGTGATTGAATTGGAGGAAGTACATTGGCGATAGAAATCTCGAGCACTATGGTTGAAGGAAGGAGATAGGTGTACTAAGTTTTTCCACCAAGTCGCTAACTCGAATAGGAGAGTTAACACTATTTCAAGTTTGGAGGTAGATGGGGTTCTTGTTGAGGATTCAGAGGTTGTTTCTACAAAGATTGTTCAGTTCTATGAATCGTTATATCAGGAATCTTATGATTGGAGGCCTTTGGATGGGTTGGCTTTTGATAATATTTCAGATGTTGAGGCTGAGTGGATGGAGCGTCCCTTTGATGAGGCGGAGGTTTCTAGAGTTGTACGTACCTTTAATGGGGGTAAGGCGCTGGGCCCTGATGGTTTCTCCTTAGCTTTTTTCCAATCATGTTGGGAGGTGGTTAAGGGCGATGTGTTGGCCATGTTCAATGAATTTGCCCAACAGGGGAAGTTTGTTAGAAGTATGAATGCTACTTACATTGTTCTCATTCCAAAGAAAGTGGGCGCGGTTGAGTTAAAGGACTTTCGTCCTATAAGCCTTGTGGGAGGGGTGTATAAGATTCTTGCTAAGGTATTGGCTAATAGGCTGAGGGTGATGTTGCCTAAGCTTATTTCTACTTCTCAGAATGCTTTTGTGCAAGGTAGGCAGATTTTGGATTCCGTGTTGATTGCTAATGAGTACATTGACTCAAGGTTAAGATCGGGTGTTTCAGGTTTGTTATGCAAATTGGATATCCATAAGGCGTATGACCATGTCAATTGGGGTTTTTTGATGTATTTGTTGCGGAGATGTGGGTTTGGTGAGATACAGTGCAATTGGATAAAATTCTCCATTTCAACTGTAAAGTTCTTTGTTATGGTTAATGGTTCCCCTTGTGGTTTTTTTTGGGGGTTCTAGGGGTTTGCGACAAGGAGACCCACTCTCTCCTTTGTTGTTTGTTATTGTTATGGAAGCTCTTAGTAGGATGATGAATGAGTTGGTGGTTGGAGGGGCAATGGGGGGTTTTGATATTGGAGGACAGGGAGGTACTGTGGTGTCTATCTCACACTTGTTATTTGCGGACGACACTCTAATCTTATGTGGGGCGGATGATACCCAGATTTCGGAATCTTAGATTTTGCTTCTTTGTTTTGAGGCCGTTTTTGGTCTGAAGGTTAATCTTTCTAAGTCTGAGGTTATTCCTATTGGGAGAGTTGGGAATGTTCAGCAGTTGGCTGCTATTTTGGGGTGTTCAGTTTCTTCTCTTCCAATGACGTATCTTGGCCTTCCTCGTGGAGCTAAATTTAAGAGTGTCTGTATATGGGATGGTATAATTGAGAGAATGGAGCGCCGATTAGCTGGTTGGAAGCGTCTTTATCTTTCCAAGGGAGGACGGATTACTTGATTAAATCAACCCTTGCTAGTCTTCCAACCTATTTATGTCTCTTTTTCCTATACCCATTGTGGTGGCAAATAAGATGGAGAAGTTACAAAGGGATTTCTTGTGGGGAAGTGGAGGAGATGTGCATAGGTTCCATCTTGTTAGATGGTCCAAAATTTGTTCCCCTATTTTTGTGGGTGGTTTGGGCTTAAGGCAGTTGTCTTTATACAATCAAGCTTTATTTGGAAGTGGTTGTGGAGGTTCGTTTCAGAGCAAGATACTTTATGGAAGATAGTTATTACATCAAAATATGGTACGAAGTGGGAGGTTGGAGGACTCTTGTGGCTCAAGGCTCTTATGGTGTTAGTTTATGGAAGTATATTTCGAAGGGTTGGAATTTCTTCTTTGCGAATACAAAATTTTTGTTGGGAGTGGAAGTAGAGTTTGTTTTTGGTATGACTGTTGGTGTGGTGAACAAGCTTTGATGCTAGCGTTTCCTCATCTCTTCTCTTTATCCAGGTTTAAGAAGAGGTGGTGGCGAATTGCATAGATGTTAGCTTTGGTGTGCCTGTTTGGAATGTTCAGTTTCTTGTACGTTTAATGATTGGGAATTGGCTGAAGTTTCGACCTTCTTTACGCTTCTTTACACTTCAAAGATAAGAGGAGGAGTTGATAGATTGCTTTGGGTGGGTTCTAAGAAATCTTTTTCTGTAAAATCTATGTATGGCATTCTGGTGGGTACTGTTCCTATGGAATTTCCTTGGCGACAATTATGGAGGACGTTTTCACCTCCACGAGTCTCATTCTTTGTGTGGGAGGCTGCTCATGGGAATGTTCTGACCATAGATAATTTGAGGAGGCGGGGCATTTGCTTGATAGGCTGGTGTTATTCGTGTAGATGTGATGGGAGTCGTTGATCATATTCTACTTTATTGTTCGTTTGCTAGAGGATTGTGGTCGCATATGTTCTCTATCTTGAATTTCTTGGGTTATGCCTAATAGGGTGTTGCGGTGTTGTTGATGTTGGAAGAGGAATTTGAAGACCCGGCAGCTTTGGTGGTTGGAAGATGATCCTTCCTGTATTTGGTGGTGTTTGTGGAGGGAAAGAAATAATCGTTGTTTTGAGAACCAAGAGTTAAAGTTGGAGTGCTTAAAGAGTCAGCTTCTGCAGTCCCTTTTTCTTTGGTCTAATGCTGTGTTGGGTTTTCCTTTTTTGGATATTTTGATTTCTGTAGTTTTCTAGCATGTATGCTTTAGATGTTCTCAGTACAGTTTTTTGTACTGTTAACTCCTTTCATTTTAGTAGATTTTCTCTTACTTATCAAAAAAAAGTTTGGCTAATATAAAGAGTTCTCTAAGATTTTGTTTTGAAGAACTTGATGTCCTCTGTGCATCTTTTGACATGTCGTTCATATTTTCCTTCACCTTCTTGGAAATGTCTCAAGATATTTTTGTGGAATATTACTGGAAATGGGCAATGTATATCTGCAACTAAGAAAGAGTGTCATAGTTTAATTTCTTATTGTGAGTCTTATAAAAAAAAAAACATTTGCTTATTGTGAGACGATCTTTCATTCCTACTTACCACAAATCTCAATCAAAGCTTCCGTCACAAATTGGTAATCGCTAGAATGGCATACTCTTCAGACAAATAACAACTGGGCATCATGGTCACATTTTTCAGTTGAAGATCCACTAGAACTCTACTTGGGACATCTTTTTCGTTGATTCCGCACCTCACTCTCAGCACTTTTCTAATCATTTAAAATCTGAGTAAGAAAGAAAAACATAGGGTTTGTTTGTTTTTATTTAAAAAACAGCTATACATGATGTAACATCTTGTTACTCAAATGGTTCTGACAGTTCTCAAGGTGAAAAAAAACATAAAACAATACAGAAACATTACCTCTCAGAGTGTCATAGATTCACATTTGCAGTTGATCTTTCATATCTCACTAGCAATCAAACGGGTAAAGCACATTTCTCTGATTCTTTTCATACTCTTCAGTCAAGTTTTTTTTTTTCCCCCTGAGAATCAGTTGTTAACAAACTTGGGCTATGTTTGGTTCATGGTCTTGAAAATGTTTTTATTTTAAAAAAACAAACATGATTTTTCACACAAAAAACATTTCAAAATAAAATATCTGATCATTGTCCTCAATTTCTGTGAAAAAAAACATAAAAATCTATAAAAACTCCTCTAATCCAAACATTTTTTTACTCTCACAGTTTTCAAGGGAATAACTTTCTCTTTCCAAACATCATTTCTATGGACCCCACCATTCTCACAAACACCTAAAAAAATATATCTCAACAAATTTTCTTAATCATTACAACAAAAACGTTTTCAAAACCAATCCAAACATAGCCATGGTTTGTCACTTGTAGCACTATATTTTTTGTCTCTGAATGTATTGTTTCATCTTGTTATCAAATTTGGTTATTTGGCTTGATAGACATTATGAAGGTGCTTAAAAAAAATTATGAAGGTATAGAGAAACAAAAAGGAGCAGAGAGATATTTTAGTGTTTGTTATCTCACTAACCTTTGATTCTTTGAAGGGAATATTACAACAATAAGGACGAGGAACAGTTTGTTGTTGTTTTTGGTTATTATGTTGAACATTGCTTTTCGTTTGATGACATGTGATAGGATAGAAAAGACTATTTGTGGCAATACTTCCCCACAAGTTGGATGAGGCAGTTTACCCATCGGCAAATTTCTGACTCAATTGCAGTCCATGAAGCTTATCATCAGCTACTGATTTGTTGTTAGAAAAAATAAGTATTTCTGTGTTCTCATATTTTCTTTACTGCACATCTTAAGATACACTATGGCATTCCCCTAAGGGATCCGTGTTATTTTTTTCAGAAGAAGAATTGGGAATGTGACCTGTGGTAGGATAATAGAAGTCCAATGTAGTTCTGTTTTCTTGCATTCAGTTTCTTAATTTTATTGTTTGTGGTGCCTCTAGAAATCGAACTATTAACCATCACAAACTGCCTCACAGGGATCTCTCCTACAACTCACTGTCAGGCAATTTACCTCAGAGTTTCAAATCACTCTCAAGCCTCAGAAAATTGTAACGACCAATTTATTTTAAGCTTTGATCTCTGGATTTCCTTTCTACTAACTTTCTCATATTTTACAACAGAAATTTGGAAAACAATCAATTCAGTGGTCCAATTGATGTCCTCTCTGATCTTCCTCTCATGGATTTGTGAGTGAAGCTCCCATTCATTTTTTGTTGCCCCAAAATGTGCTTTTGTGTGACATTGTACAAGAATAAATTATCATTCCTTTGAATTCTTTGAGTTATTTGCTATTTGATTCAGCTTATCTTTTCATTGCACCCTGTATTAGTATGGTTTTGGCTGATCTGATGGTATTCTCTTAAAAAGAAATTTCTACATATATTTTTTATCATATTCACCTGCTTAAAAAAACTTAGCAACATCTTTCTTTGTTTTCAAGTAGGCAATAGGGAAATCATTATAGTTAAATCTTTTCTAATATCAAATACCACGCAGAGAGAGAGAAAAGGGTGGGGGAGGGGGGTTTGCAGTTTTTAATCTTGAGCCTTCTATCTCTTGGAGTGCTGTCCTGGAGAGCACAGTTTCTTGTTCTATTTCCTTTGCTTCCTCAAATTCTTCAAGGACAGAGATCTTCTCCCACTTTTCATTCCCCAAATTTTTTGTCTTTTTTTTCTTCCAATTCGTTCCCGTTCCCATTTTGCGTACCTTGTGGAACATAGGCATGCACAGAATCATTCCCCAAATTTTAAGGTTTTTGTTAAAATGGATTTGTGCTTATTAGGGAATACTTGTTTCACCGCACTAAAACAATTGCTTATATCTACAATGGTTTTTATGGGGTTCGCCAAACAAAATCACCTTATTTTGTACTTTTTGTAAGCATTAATACCCATTGGAGAAACTTACCCAAAAAAAAATATTACCAATTGGAGAATTTGACAATCCAATGAATGACCTAGTGCTCACTGTTTCCATATGTGCGTCTTTGAATGTATCAATCAAATGATCCATCCAGGTTTACTAGTCCCACACTGCAGGGAACATGTACAATCCACACCGTATCAAAATGGCCTCCCTACGTGTATGTTTGAATCATTCTATTTATCTAGCTGTTTTTTTTCCTATCCTAAAAATTGTCGTACACCTTATCTGCCAGGATGAGTAACAAGGTTGAATTTACTGGGCTAACGTGCTAGTAGCAATCATAGATTTTAGGGTGTTTGAATTGTTCATTAAACTAATTTCCCTTTGCACAATTTCCAGACCTATACTATAGGAAAAATCTGTAATATTTCATAAATAGCTGGTGGTGTCAGTAACAAGTTACACGATAATTCACTATATTGTTGCAGGAATGTTGAAAACAATCAATTTACTGGCTGGATTCCGGACAACTTAAAGAATATAAACTTAGAGTGAGTATCCAAGCTTCAGTTATTTTTACTTAGGAATGGAATGCTGAAGAAGTTTTTTTCTGACGTTGTGGTTATCTACAATAAAGAACTGGAGGGAATTCCTGGTCATCTGGGTCTGCTCCTCCTGCACCCGGTGGTACAAAACATCATGCTCATCAGCACTCAAAAAAAAATAATGATGGGAAATCTTTCAAGGGTGGTGTGGCAATAGCCGCAATAGCTTTGGGCATACTGGCACTAATCGGGTTTCTAATTGCTCTACTTTCAAGAAGGAAATCTTCTCCTTCGTCACATTTCCTTGATGAAGAAAGGCTTAGCCAGCATAGATCATTTACCCCCCTTGCATCTCAGGAATTGCCCCAAGACCTTCACCCCAACATAAGCAAAGACTTTACAGGTAGTTTTCTTCGTCCGGCCATTTGCGTCTAGGTAGTTTCACTTTGTCTGGATAATGTCATGGGTCATAACTGTTTTCTTAGGCCAAGAAATTTCCTCACATTTAGATTTTATTCAAACAACAAAGAGAGAACTTTTCATTGGTTCAAATATTGTGCTCTCTTCTTGCTTATCTCCTTCACCAATTTGCTATGAAATTTTGTCAAAATGAAATGCAAAGAAGTTCTGAACATAAAATTTGAGGTACTTGGTGTGCATATCCTGTTTCCACTCTATTTATATATAGCCAATGAGTCCAAAGTCATGTCGTGATATATTTCTGATATTCTGTAAGCACTCTTTTCGTGGTCCTTTGACTATTTTGTCAAAAGTATTGCTTTCTGGCCATTTGATGTCTATTTCACCTTTCTATAAAGATTGGGTGACTTTTCTAAATATAGTTATTTGTTTTTCTTCTTTGCCTCGAAATGCTTTTGGTGAATACAGACTTTTTTTTGTTGGTAAGCTGGTGAATGCGGACTTAACTAACTGATATACTGGTGACAGAGCCTAAGCCATTGGATCGATCTTCTTCAATTGAAATGAAGGCTTTGCAAAAATCTCCTTCGCTTCGTCTTAAGCATCCACCTCCTTTTAAGCAATCGTACGATGAAAATGAGTTTGCAAACCGTCTGAACAGCAAAAGAAGCAACTCTATTCGCACTTCTTCCTACTCTTTGGCAGATTTACAGCTTGCTACTGGTAATTTCTCAGCAGGCCGCCTTCTTGGCGAGGGATCTATTGGACGTGTTTATCGGGCTAAATATGCTGATGGGAAGGTACTTTCTGCTTGGTTGTTACATTTGCTACTTTTTCCTGTATTGTTTCAAGCTCGTATGCTTTTCTTGGCATTGACTGTGAGAGAAGAGACCCATTAAGTCTATGTGCATGATGCCTTGATGGTGGAGACTGGAGACAAATATGGTCATCTGGAATTTCTAGATGTTAGATTTAGGGATTTTACCATTTTAATCATCTAAGATACATTTGTTGTCAGAATGTTGATACTATCTTCCATGAAGGAGACAGATGGGCTTAAGGGTTATGAATGTTAGGACATTGTTTAGGCATGTGGGAGATCTCCTTGATGGATGCCGATGCCATGCTCTCTTAATATTCATTTTTTTTGATAAGTAAGATCAATATTATAAATAAAAAAGAGTGAAAACAGTACAAAGATTGTACGGAGAACACTTAAAGCATACAAACAAAGAAGCTAAGAAAATCTGGAAAATCTAGAAAGCGACCACATTGCAGAAACCCAACAAAAAGAGAGTGCATAAGAACACCCTGCAAATGAACTAACGATGAGGCTAGATCCTCAAAACAACGATTATTGCGCTCCCTCCAAAGACACCACCAAACACAAGATGGAACCATATTCCAAATTGCCGTAGCCATAGGATCCCTAAACTTCCTTTCCCAACAAAACAACACATCAAACACCGTAGGCGGCATTACCCAATGCAGATTAGAAATACGAAAGACATAAGCCCAAAGCGACCTAGCCATAGAGCAGTGCAATAAGATATGGTCGACGGACTCACTATCCCTCTTACATAAATAGCACCAATCCGTAACATAAACTCCACGCCGCCGAAGATTATCAATTGTCAAATTTCGAGAATGCGCAGCCTCCCAAACGAAGAACGAAATTCTCATAGGAACCTTAGTCCGCCAAACCCCTCGCCAAGGGAACAACTGAGAAGCACCACCATAAATAGAGACGTAAAAATCTCTAACAGTGAAAACACCATCCTTATCTCCCATCCAAAACAAACGATCCCCACTATCGCGACGAATTACCATAGCGTAAATCGTAGAATAGAAAGCTGTAAATTCTGGCAATTCCCAATCATTGGCAGACCTCAAGAACTGAATCTCCCAAGCTGAAGAAAGAGTATCAGGCGACAAGTAGTCCACTACCAGCCCATCCTTACACCGGGCCAAAGAGAACACAACGGGAAACAAACAACGAAGAGGACTATCGCCACACCAAACATCATGCCAAAACCGCACCCTACACCCATTACCCACCACCAGCCGAGTATACGTAGCAAAACAATCCCATCCCTGACGAATATGCTTCCACAAACTCACCCCATAAGTTCCTCGAGAAGGCAGAGTTGACCAATCTCCCACCAGTGTGCCAAACTTAGCTGCAACAATAATCCTCCATAAACTATCCCTTTCATTGGCAAAGCGCCAGAGCCATTTCCCGAGTAAAGCTTTGTTAAACACCAACAATCTCCGAAGACCCAACCCCCCAGAGGGAATGGGAGAGCAAACCTTCCCCCAATTCAGCAGGTGAAATTTGTGACCTCCCAACTCGTGACCCCAAAGAAAGTTCCTTTGTAATGTCTCAATTCTAGCAGCCACAGAGGAAGGAATGGGAAAAAGAGATAAGAAATAAGTAGGTAAGCTAGAGAGGGTAGATTTAATCAACGTCACCCGACCACCTTTAGAAAGATACATGCTCTTCCATCCAGCCAAACGCCGAGCCATCCTCTCCAAAATACCATCCCAAATATGCACACTTTTAGATCGAGCTCCCAAAGGAAGGCCCAAATAAGTAATTGGTAAAGCAGAAATTCTACACCCCAAAATCGAAGCCAATTCTGGCACATTAGTAACATTCCCAATCGGAATCACCTCCGACTTAGAGAGATTGACTTTCAAGCCCGAAACTGCCTCAAAACACAATAATAAACATCGGAAGTTTCTAAACTGCTCCACATCCACCCCACACATAACAAGAGTATCATCAGCAAACAATAAATGGGAAACACCAATACCTTCACCACTAACACCTCCCACCTTAAACCCAGTGATCATCCATTAGAAACTAACTTTTCCATCATGCGAGAGAAGGCTTCCATGACAATAACAAATAAAAGAGGAGAAATGGGATCGCCTTGGCGTAATCCCCGAGTACTACCAAAAAACCCCTCAAGCGATCCATTAACAAGCACCGAAAATTTAACAGAAGAGATGCAAAATTGTATCCAACGACACCATTTTTCCCCAAAACCACAACGCCTCAACATATAGAGCAAAAACTGCCAATTCACATGGTCATAACTTTCTGGATATCCAATTTACACAACATACCCGGTTCATTGGACCTCAACCGAGAATCAAGACATTCATTCGCAATCAACACCGAGTCCAAAATCTGTCGGCCCCTCACAAAAGCATTCTGAGTGGAGGAGATAATTGTAGATAACACAAGTTTCAGCCGATTAGCCAACACCTTAGACAAAATTTTGTAAACACCTCCCACAGACTAATAGGACGAAAATCTTTCAGCTCAACAACTCCCGGCTTCTTAGGTATAAGGACAATGAAAGATGAATTCATACTTCGGACAAACTGGCCACATCTAGCAAACTCATTGAATACAGAGAGCACATCCTCCTTAATGACATCCCAACAAGTTTGATAAAAAGCCATAGAGAAACCGTCCGGGCCCGGGGCTTTATCCCCATTTAAACCACTAACCACCCCATACACCTCCTCCGCCTCAAAAGGCCTTTCCAGACAGTCAGCCTCCGCCTCAGAAATAGTGTCAAACTCCAAATCATCCAACATGGGACGCCACAAATAAGGTTCTGTATACAAGGAGGAATAAAAATGAACAATGTGGTCAGAAATATCCTTAGGATCCTCCACCTCGACACCCTCAACCACCAAATGAGAAATGGAATTAATTCTCCGATTCGAATTGGCAACACGATGAAAAAATTTGGTGCATTTATCCCCCTCCTTAAGCCACAAAGCTCGAGATTTCTGTCTCCAACTAACTTCTTCCAAATCAAGCAAACAATCTAATTCCCGATTAATTACTAACTTCCTCTCCAAACCCGCCTCATCTAGACCATCCTCATCCATCCCTTCCAATGTAGATAACTCGCTAAACAATCTCAATTTGCGAATGTGAATAACACCAAAGACCTCCCGATTCTAAACTTTAAGATCACCCTTCAGAGCCTGCATTTCAAATTAAGCACAAAACTAGGGGACCCCGAAAACTCATAACTCTACCCTCTAACACCCTCAAAACCCTCCGCTTCAACAATATTTCTCCGAATCAATCCTTAAAGTTATGAGTGGACTCAAACTCCTCCATATCATCCAAATAGCCTTAGCTAGAACATTCTTAAACGTCCATCCCCCAACAAAGCAAAACATCCCCAAAAATTCGGCATAAAAGGAAAATTCAGCATACTAAAAAACATGCTCTACAACCACGCACCGGACAATGCAATAACACATGGTTAATAGATTCCCCATCCCCCTTGCACAAATAACACCAACCTACCACATAGAGAACCTCGTCGGCGCAAATTATCTATAGTCAAAATCCTACCATGCGTAGCCCCAAACAAAGAAAGATACTCTTGAGGGGATTTTAGTTCTCCAAATCCCCGCCAAGGGAAAGTCCTTGAACTACCACCATCAAGGACACCATAAAAAGATTTAATGGAGAAATTACCATCCTTAGTGCCCTCCTACAACAACTTATCCTCCTCACCTCTGCGCAACACCATCCCATACAGAGTGGAAAAGAAAGATGAAAACTCCTCCAATTCCCAATCATTCGCACTTCTTAGAAACTGGACATTCCAAACAACCGAAGTGAAATCGCCCTCCATAAACTCTGCCACCACCCCATCAAGATTTCTAGCAAGAGAGAAAATTGTAGGATAAGAGCAACTCAGGGGTCTCTCCCCACACCACACATCATGCCAAAAACTCGTCTTATGGCCATCTCCCACCACAACCCTAGTATGCTCCCTAAAAGATCCCCATCCCACAACCCTAGTATCTTCCCTTGTTCTTCTAATGTTATTCTTTATCTGGATGGTTTTCCAATCTCATCCAAGCAAGTTAGTTTAATATCCTGTTTAAGCTATGCACCTATATGGAATGTACTTGGTGCTAACTACTGCATTCTTTTTCTTGGTATTGTTTAAACATTTTTTCAGGTTTTAGCTGTGAAAAAACTCAATTCCTCGCTCTTCCAAGGAGGGAGATTGGAAGAATTTTCTGAAATTTTTTCAATCATCTCCCGGCTTCACCATCCAAACATTGCTGAGCTTGTTGGTTATTGTTCAGAACAGGGGCATAACATGTTAATTTACGAGTATTTCAGGAATGGCTCGCTCCATGATTTCTTACATATGTCAGATGACTACAGCAAACCACTAACTTGGAACACAAGAGTCAGAATTACGTTGGGCACAGCCCGAGCTCTTGAGTAAGTTATATACTCCTTTTTTGATGACTTCTATTCTTCTTTTGTGGTCAATCATGTATTAATTTGTAAATGTGAAATCACTTTGTTTAAGTGCATGTTTTGTGTGCTCACAACTGCGCAGAAACACTCTAAAGCTCGCCCATGTAGATAAACTGGTGTTCATCTTGGCTGATTCAGACATGAAATTTCTGCACTTTTTTTTTTTCTCTTTCAGTCACAAGATTACACAAACACTCTTGGTTGATTGATAGCCTGATTGCATTTTGTCTTCTGAAGACTGAAGTTTTAAAGTTCCAATTTTCCCAATTTGCAATTTCTTTCTCAGCTTTGGTATGCATTAGTAGTGTGAAACTACAAGGTGGCCTGGTTGAGGTAGATAGGACGTCAAACTGTAAGAACTGAACTAACTGAAACTCTAGCATGAACAAAGTGTTGGAACAATAAGTGCTTTGCTTTGGAATGTTCCACAACAAAGTAATTCCCTTCTATAACTTAGTTGTTCTTACATATCAAAATAAAATAACTTAGTTGTTCTTGGATTGCCAGCATAGGAGGTTTATGGTTCACTCCTCCGTGACTGTCTGACTGGCTTGTATGTGATCCTCATCTGTATTCCTCTTGAAAAGAAGTTTCATAAAGACTCAGGATTTGTCCTGAAGTTTAGGTTTTTTTGTCAGAGAGGCTAAATGAGACTCTGCATATGATGTTTAAATGATTTTTTCCTCGAGAGAATTAAGGAACACAACCAGATAAAACTTTGGGATGCGAGTCCGTGGGAGAAATAGATTTTAGAAGTAAGTGTGTCATTCTTCCATCAAACATTTTTGGATAATTGGTGGAGGATGTCCATGTAATAAGGAGATGTTTACGACGAAGATTGCAGGCAAGGACCCAAATGTCTACAAATCTCGGCCTTGAGATGTTGCCGATGAATCTGTGACCTCCTTACACTAGGCCGACCTCAGCATCCGTATACTCGATTATCTTTCTACTCCCGCGTTGATACCAAGTTAAAATTAAGCAAATAGAAATACAATATTGAGAGAAGAAGACAAAGGAGAAAAGTGGCTATCAGAGAGAGAACCCAGTGGAACCAGCGTTCTCCTCCATTACCATATTATTGAACCCAATGTCTCAAGTCACAGAAAATCACGTAAATACTCCTAATATTAAAACATAACATATTTTTTTAGGTTTTAATAGACTTTTAGATTCACAAAGTTTGATTGCCAGTTTCAAATGGCCTTGGTTAGAATCTTTGAGTTACTTCCCATTACCCCAATCTTTATAGGTGACAATTTGTAAAGTATATTGACAATCATGGCAAACATTTGGAACGTATACTTTCTCTTCTCTAGTGGTATGGAATTATGCTCCTATAAAAAAACATGGTGCTTGGATACTCCAAATTGAGTTTTTTGCAACCCCATATTGTCTCGCAACTTGAAGGGATATTCCAGTCCACTAAAGCTGTTCAGCAATTTAGCCATAGCATATTACATGGCAAACTTCATTTTCAAGCTAAGCTCTTATATATATTCCTGCTCCCTTCTTATAAGAAAATGATCTTACAAATTGATTCCACTGATGTTCTATAGACACCTATGGTAGTATATTCTGTTTCGTATAACTTTATCTTAGGTTTCTTCATATTGGGTCTGTTTATTTCCTTAAAAACTAAAGGGATAAATACAATTTGCACTCTCAAACTACGGGGGTCCTGACACTTTGACACCCAAACTAGCCAATGCATTTTAAATGCTTGTGTATATGTTGAAACCCTAGTAGAAGCAAGAGATAAGAGGGAATCATCCATATGAGTGGCTGGATAAGGCAGAACATTACTTTTAGGTTTATGAGATCCCGAGGGAGGAGAGTGTCTCTATGGCTTGTTTTTATATGGATAGAAAGGTCAATAAATGGTGGAGATGGATTAGGGCACAATATGAAAAGGAAAGGAGAAGATTGGGCTGGACTGCATTCATGAGTTCATGGCTTAATGGGGATCATCACCTGTGGTCAACCATCATGGACAACATGCTAAGTTGGTACTACAAGGAAGGGTGCAGAGCTATATAGAAGAAGTTAGACAACTACAAACCATGGTTAGGGGGTGGTTAGAGGAAGCCCTAATTGGAACATTTTTAGATGGCTTAAAGCCTAGGTTAGCTATGAGAATGGCTGAAATATTTGATCAAAGTTACTGTGTAGAGAAGAGAAGAGTTGAAGAAAATGTGGAAAACGAGATTGCTAAGACTTCGCAAACCAAGACTGCGGGGAAGAACGAAGAAATGGTTGGAAGCTTCAATAGAGAGAAGGTTAGGGAGTACAAGAAGCTGTCTATGAAAGATTTCCAAGAAAGGATAAAAAAGGGATTGTGCTTCAAATGTGGGAGAAGTGGAGCAAGGAGCACAGATGCAAGACTCGGCAGGTGTTTGTGATTAATGATACCAGCGAGGACGAAGATTGACTCAGCTTGGGGCACAACTCTAATGGGGATGATGCTCCAAAATTTACCCTCGAGGACAAGGGTACTCTCGATGGCAGGGGAAATGTTGAAACCCTAGTAGAAGCAAGAGAAAAGCGGGAAAAAGCATGTGAGAGGCACATGAGTCATTAAGGGTATTTTTGAGAATATTTAAGTTGGTGGTAGTTTTATAATTCAATAAGGTAAATAAGGGCTTAATGGTCAATTAAGCATTAGGTTTTCTCTAGGTTAAGTTTAATTAGTTGTAAACCTAGAGAGTTATTCGTTCATGTTGAGACTTATTGGTGACGGCTTGTTTTGGCCTTGGGGACTCTTGAACTTTCGGTTTTCTAGGGTTCATAGCTCTTGGAAGACTTGGGCTAACTTGGTGCAATTCATTGAATCCAAGTTAGAAGATCTAATCCTTGCAATTCATTGAATAAGGTTTGATCTAATCTATCCTTTTATCTTTCTTTGTATTTTCAAATTGTACTCTTGCAATCCATGAATAGAGTCGATTCAACCATCTTTTCTTTGTCTTGATATTTGATTATCGTTCTATTTCAATTTCCAAACCTTAATCTAGGTAAATCTCATTGATTTGTCTAGATTAAATCCCTAATTGAACCAAATCCCCAAATCTCATAAACCCTAGATCCCCAAATTTGAGATTACTATTACACGGATTGGCGGCTTGTTGTTGGATCTGAAGCCGGGTCCTCAACAGTATATTAGGCAGATATAATGAATGTTTTACAAACTCAGTATTACATATTTGTCAACTTTGACCAAGAGATTGTTTTTGATTGGATTTATCCAACTTGCTTAACTAACATGCATATAGTGTGTATTTACTTTCTTATATTATGAGCTCTTTAGTTGGTATAAGTCTGAATGGCCTGCATTAGATATACTATGCAGTGAGTTTGATCACAGAAATTTCCAGGCAATTGATATGTTTACAATTACTTTCTTGCTTTCAAAGCCAAGCATCAATTTTTGTTTTGCCGTATCTGCTTCTAATTTATTCAGTTAATTATTTCCACATCATTTATATATTCAGGTACCTCCACGAGGTCTGTTCTCCATCCCTAGTTCACAAGAACATCAAATCATCCAATATTTTGCTTGACACCGATCTGAATCCCCGTCTCTCCGACTCTGGTTTTGCCACCTTTCATCAGGTCACTATTTATTGAAATATGTTAGATCTTCATCCTAAAAATGGTTTGAATTAGATTTCATTTGAACTCTTACTTAAATTTATCAAGAGTTGGGAGTCTTCTCTGTTTAGTATTTCTGTTTTAGCATTATGATATAGAGACATGTTGATGACCCAATGTTTTCATATGTATTTGAATATGAAGATAATGCTAGAAGCACAACAGCCATTCCCCATCAGTTGTGTAGTTTGCTTCTTGAATTGGGATATATGCCAATCGGATGGGTTGTGATATGATCATATCTATCCATATTGTTTGCATCAAACTTGGAAATTTCCTCAAGTGATCATAGTCTAGAAACTGTCCGTTCTGTCGATAATTCAAATTGCTATAAGTAGCTCTTCTCAAAGGAAGATATTAGGTCTAGTAAGAGGAGATCAAGGACAACAGAATAAAAAGAATAACAATATGAATCAGGACTTACTTCAGTGCCCTACATCATTCATGCTTTCAGTCTATATGAAACTTTGGCAATTATAGTGGTCTATTGAGCCAGTTAACTTTTGCTCACTTTTCATCAAGGTACAATGATTTCGATGAGGATACATAAATCAAGCATAGTTGAATGTATAGACAACCATAGCAGACTGCAGGGATAGCGATCTACCTGATTATGTCAAGATCACTACCTTGTGTCTGTGAAAGCTATTCAATTTAGTTCAAACCTTGTGCAGAACAACTACTGGAACTGGCTTATAGCAATGTGAATTAGGTCCTGTTCCCTTTTGTCACAAAATTGTTAACATTGCTCAGTAAAACCCGCTTTATTTCTGAGTATTTTTGCAGCATATATTGGTTTTACATTTACATCCCAGTGCATGTACAGTTCCATCAAGGTCCAATTATGGTTTCGGTCTAAAAATACATAACGAATGAAACGTTTGCATTCTGCTTCATGGTCCTATGTTGCACTGTTTGCTGTTTCAAGTTACGAGATGCTTTGACTTCTTTTACTTTGAAATGAAATCAGAATTATTTGACATTCCTTCGAGATCTCCTTTCTTCAAGCAATAATACATATTTACTTTTTTTTTTCTAGGCCAGATGCGTCTTTACTTATTTATGAGGAAGTGACTTTTCTTTTCAGCGTACTAGCGAAAACCGTAATGCAGGATATAATGCTCCTGAGTGCACGAAACCTTCAGCCTATACACTGAAAAGTGAAGTTTTCAGTTTTGGGGTGGTCATGTTGGAATTATTGACAGGGCGGATGCCTTTTGACAGGTATGTAACATTGTTGTCTTAATCTCTCTCTCTCTTTCGAAAGAAAGAAAGAAAGGGGGGAAAACGACTTATTCTCTCATTCACTAAGCAGATTTCTGCAATCCTCACATCTGAAGTACTGTATCCCTTTCTTGTTTTCAGTTCAAAGCCAAAATCCGAACAATGTCTTGCACAATGGGCCACCCCACAGCTCCATGACATTGATGCATTGGGAAGAATGGTTGATCCTGCCTTGCGTGGACTGTACCCTCCCAAGTCATTGTCCCGATTTGCTGATATTATTGCCCTCTGTGTTCAAGTGAGAATTACCCCATTTCCCATGCTCTCCAGAAACCTCCTCATCACAGAAAAATAGTTAAGATGGATATTAAACTTGCCCTAAAAAAAGACTTTTCTTTTTTCCAATTTCTCAATGAAGTAGATTTTGCACATATAGATAGAAAGAAAACCCCAAACATGCACATAGCTTAGATCTTGCTTTTTCATAGTTTTTGGATCTTGCTTTTATGTTGGGTTCTCCCTTTTTGGACTTTTCGGATTTCCTTAGTTTTTTAGCTTGTTTGGCCTAGAGGGTCTCAGTATAGTCCTTTGTACTGCTTCTTCTATTCCTTTTCTCTTTCAATAAAATTGCCTTATCTAAAAAAGGGTGTTTGTGGACATCCTTCTGGCCCTAGTCTGGCTGGGTTTTGGGGTAACTCAACAACTACAACTAGTAGGAAATTTTCAAGGGGGTTGATATCGGGTGTTATTCATTTTTTCCACTGAGATGATCTTCTTATTCAAGTAGGTTAGAAATGACAAACCCTTAGGCTTGATGAGCATATAACAAATCATGCTAAGATGTTGCATATTGTTTTCGTTAATATTTTATCTTGGGAGTGTCTTAATTATTTTCTACTTCATTCTAATATTAGTCGGAGCCCGAATTTCGGCCACCCATGTCAGAGGTCGTTCAAGCATTGGTGCGGTTAGTCCAGCGGTCAAGTATTAACATGAGCAAAGAGCTTGGGGCTTCTCGTCGGCTGGATGACTATGACTCTTAAAATTCATGCTCAGAATATTGTATATACATACATGTGAGATAGTTTTAAGAGAGGGAGAGCAATTTCCTTGTTTGGTTTTCCACCCTTCATTGATATTTCTATTAAGTACATGTGCTTCACTTGGAAATCTAGGAAACTCTAGCTTCTTTAATTCTTCATGTTTGGTTCTTGTAAGGAAGCATAATAGAAGCTGCTTCTCGTGTGAAATGAATGAGACATTGTTATCCGGAACATATCAAAAATCATCCTGGAGAACCATCGGATTTTGTACTTAACAGTGAGGAGAACCATTGGATTTTGGGTATGGGAGTTAGTGAAAAAGTGAGGAGAGATAAATTTTTATAATGATGATAAAATTTTGGTTAGTGAACAACAAGTTAGATGCAAATAGCCCGGTTTTTCATAGTTGGGTTACAGTTTGACATGATATATCTTTTCATATAATAGGTATTTGTCAAACTTTGTTCTTTTCTCAAAAAATAGATACAAGTGTGTAGAGTTTTTGTGGTTTAGTCGTAGTGCTTGTCTTCAAAGCAGTCAGTTTTTCCATTAACAATTTTTTCAAAAGAACTGCAAAGTTAATTAATTCTCATAATTCTTGCTGCCTATATGGTATGTGGCGCAAGTTGATTGGCTTGAGGTGGCATTTAGTTTACATGTCAGCAGTTACTGTTAACAATAGGGGTCTTTAGGTTTTTTCTGAAATTATTATCTCAAGGAATTAAATGATTAAAGTGTTACCTGGGGAACCAATTGCAACTTTAGCATACCTTAGAAGTTGTGAGTGCAATTTCACCAATTAATTACCAAACCTAAAGACCACTCAATTCATGGTCCCTTGGTTTGATGGATAGGGATTCCCTCTTAAGAGGGAATTATCTAATGGGTCATAACAGGCCATTGGATAAATGACAATACATTAATGAATCTATCAATAGTCTATATTAAAGTGCCCAAAAAAAAAAAAAAAAAAAAAACTTTAGATAGATTTATTAATGTGCTGTCATTTATTCAATGATCTGTTATGACCTATTAGGTAATTCACTCTTAGGAGGGAATTTGAGTCCTGGTTTGATGGTTAATTTTGTACCATTCTTGTAACCTGTTTTAATTTTTTTTTTTGTAAAGAAAAATATATATCAATATTTAGTTCATTTCCTATTCAGTCAATTACAAAAGCTAGAATTAAAAATTAGGGGGTGCCAATTTCGCCAAAAAAACAATAAGGGGGATGTCAAAATGCTAAAAATAAAAGAGTATCTTTAAAGGTGCACTTTTTTTTTTTTTTTCTTTTTTCTGCCTCGTTTCTATGCTGATTTTTAAGGCTCCATGGGCCCTAGGTCCGTCCCTGTCTGAGTGGTTAGTTTTTGGATGTAGCACTACCCTAAAAAAAGTCACTTTTCTTTCCTGCGTGGGCTTAGAGAAGGATCATCATCCCTCGATCCCTACAATCAATTACAATAAGTCTTTTACAATAAGTCAGTAATTAATAACTAATATGAATATTCATTGGAGGATGGAGCAAATCCATGGCATAGGGGGAATAGTTGGACCGGGCTTAAGCTCAAGAGTCTCAGGAGTTCAGATTGAGGCCCAAAATTTTGCCATAAAACTTGGAAACACTATGGCAAGCCACCAAGCCCCTGATTGCTATACTGAAGTGTTATTACGTTCCATCTTTTATGACATAAATCCATGGCAAATTGATATGTATGAAATCTTCAGCCAACGGCGGACTCGGCCCAACACTGCTAAATGAGGCTCAATGGAAAAAAGCCCGCAAGTTGTGGAAAGGATCAGAAAAGTTTTTGTGGTCACATCTCATTAGCTAAAAAGATGGGAAAAATACACTTTTCACCACAAACTACCGGAGTAGTGACACATTGCACCAAACTACCATCTTTAAGACATGCACCCTCAAACTACCAATGTTATACATTTTGCACCCTAACTACCCACTTTGACACATTACACCCTCCAACTACTAATATTAAACACTTTGCACCCTCTATTTGACAGTAATACTCTTGAGAAATTAATGAATTGACAATAATATCTAAGGGCATTATCGTCATTTTAGGAAAATTTGATAAAGGGTGCAAAGTGTTAAAATTGGTAGTTAAAGGGTGCAATGTGTCAAAATTGGTAGTTTAGGGTGCAAAGTGTAAAATATATGGTAGTTTGTGGGTGAAAGTGTATTTTCCCCTAAAAAGATCCTCCGTCTGTAGGGACCTTTCCCACCTAGTCTCCATCAGCCGCATGCATGGAGCCTCCACGCACAAGGGTGCCCCTCTCCCGAGTCCTCCAAACAATCGAGAGCCTATGCATGGGACCTTTCCTCCTGCAGACGCAAGGAAATGCCATGTGCAGGAACCTTCCTCCACCTGTGACCATTCAATCGTAGAAGGGGTTCCGTATGCAGTAAGGCAGGGCATGATACGTCCTCTCCGTTAATATCGTTTCCTCCCATGGGCGCAGAACGTATGACACTCCTATAAAAGCATTCAGCATTCTGGTACGTATTCTATAGACACACTAAATAATTTATCACAAAGTTACGTTCTCTCTCAAATTCTAACTTTAAGCATCCAAGGCTTATTCAATGGATAAGTTACGTTCACTCTGTCCAGTTTTGTAGGTCCAACCCCAGGAAGGCTTGGAAGTAGCCATAACTCATCTGTTGGGGTTATATCAATTTTGACATCATCACAAATAATTAATTATTTCCTTCCCATTAATATGCACAGGCCGTATTAATTATATGTTTTGGTCCAAATTATGGAGCCTCGTTCGTTGTGGGGATAATTTAATTTTAACTACAATATTCTCTATTTAGTAACATGCTGTAAAAGTTGGTGTACAAACCAATCATTGCTCAGGGCATTGACGTTTCGTGCAGCTGTACTGAAAGTGCAACATTTCTTTGTGTTTGTTCCCACGATGCGTACCTAATTAATAATGCCTTCTACAATCTCTTCAATCTCGAGGAAGATTTGGTTTTCCACAAAGGAGGGGAACATTAAGGAACATAAAGGACGTTGCTTCCACGTAGCTCCCACTTTTCAGCTTCTTCCTCCTTTACCTTCATTTTCTCCGACTCTTTCAAACCTACAACGAAAAATGGTAGTAAGAAAAAGGGTTGATATTTCAAGTAAAGCCACTTTTGAAAGTACTCGAGATCCAAGAGAGATACATACATTATTATAAAATATCCATATATGACTGCTAAATTCTGAAATCAACAATTCGGAACAGAACAGTACGCGGGGAGTAAATTTGAAGGCAGTCTCTGTATAATTTTCCAAACCTTTATAATCTAAGAATTTTCTCCAGCATATATATTATGATTTCCCTTTTTTTTTCATGACATAATTAAGACACATTCTTCGCGTAATTATAAAAGTAAATCAAACCAATGGATTCTTTTTCTTATCATTATAGACAAGTATAATTAATTAAATAGATGCGTACTGCGGTTACATCACAAACCAAATCCGTTGCCCAACTCGTGGCCTCAAACGATATATATATATATACAGTTCAAATGTCCTTTTCGATAACATAAAGTCCATGCTTTATTATTTTAATCTTTTCTGACCAAATCTTGTAAACCCGTTCAAGCCAGGAAAACAGACTTATAATTTCTGTTTTCATGTGTTTGTATTGATTGGTTGTATTTGGTAGGTAAAGATATTCCGTTTGCAGCCTTTCTTCGTGATCATGGACATCTTGTCCGTGGCTGAAGGGGGCTAACTCCTAAGAAAAAATGATAAGAAAATCTTTTTTACTACGTAATGTAAAAAAAACGTCTTAGAGTTAAAATATTAAAAATTAAGGACTAAAAACATTAAAATATATTATATTGAAATACACATACCATATTATTTGCTGAGACTATTAAATACATTAACATGACTCCCAAATACCTCCACTCCATTTTCCAATTGCTAAATCCTATAGATATAGACACATCTCCTCCAGATCTTGATCATCTACTTTTCCTAAATATATAACACCACAAGTAATACGCCGCATTCAACCACTCATATTCTTTGAACCATGACTCCAAAAAAGCCCTCATTCGTTTTCCATATTGCTTCTTGGGAAAATCATGCCCAAACGGTTGACAAGGACATTTTATCAAATACTCCCTACGAACTTAATTCCTAATCCCAATATCATATTCTTCAATGAGTTTACGTAACCCTGGGTCAATAACAATATCATCCAGACTAAATAAAATACGAGGTCTTTTCGAACTAGTAGTTGTCTCAAAAGTAGCAGTCACATTAGGAGTATTAGACAATCCCACTGATTTTTTTATCGAAAACTTATCAATTATCTAAACAAAACAAAACAAAATTCATCAATATAATTTCACAAGTCACAACCTAAGGTCCTAATCACAATTTTACAACCTAGTCCTAATATGTACAATTTCAATATAATTTCAAAACTGTATATTAATAGCATATCAGCCATTATCTTGATCAATTACAAGTTACGTTAGCAGGATACACCAAAAAAAAAATTCAATTTCTTGCATTGGTCGCCCTGGTTGGACCCCCCTCCCTCCGCCACTTCGTCTTGCACCGCATATATGCACTCCCCACAACTTTCTTCTGGTACTTGTGTAAATTATTCTTGTTCTCATGTATTTACTACGTTTTAAAAGTACTATAATAAATATTGCTCTTACTCGCAAGTTCAAAAATATAGACCTTCTGAAAAGAAAGCAAGACGCAGGAGAGGGAGGGAGGAAAGAGAAAAACTAGCTTCAGCAACAAGTTCTTCTGTCTACACGACCCAGTTGTGTTGTGTCCAGAATGATCTATAACTTCAGGCCAGAATACTTGAGGAGGAGGAGAAGAAAGGAAAACACACACTAGAAAATATTGCAGACCAACAACCATATTGTGTATATATGTATCCTTTCCTTTTGATTGTCAGATCTTGTAGACAGCAACAGGGATAACGTGTATCGAGGCGTTAGGTGAGTGTAGAAAGAATATTAGAAGCTAAGCAGCAGGTGCTGTTATTTAAATACATGATCTTTCCTCCAAACAAGTCTGAAAGAGAGCAGTAAGGAGCAAATGAAAAGCCAAAGAGAAATACACTATTGTCTGTTGGAAGTCAAAGCTAGGGGGGCAGTTGTAAGAGTACGACGTTCAAGAAAAAGGGAGCAGTAAGGAGCAAATGAAAAGCCAAACAAAGAGCATAGTGCATATAATTGGGCATAGTCTTCGACCCCATTGAGCTTGAAATTAAGGCGCAGTACTGCTTTGTTTCTTTGTCTGAAATCCAAATCCCCCTCACTTAGAATGCTGAGAACACCATCTTGGAAAGTCCAATAAGACTACTTTACTTTATCTATCTCCTGCAGGTATTCTTGTCAATGTGTGATGTGTCCACTAGTGTGAAACTGTGGTCAGCCTTCGTTTTTCCTTGTTTTTGTGTTCCATTTTCACCAGCGGCCTTCAAACTTTGTTCAGCGAGTTAGGAAATTGTTGACTAAACTTTAGAGGGTTTGACTAACTTGTTGCATTTATTAGAGCGAGAGAGAGAGAGAGATGCCAGGTTGGTGCGTGCCTTCTGGTGTGGAAAAGGGTTGAGGGCAGGAACCTTCTCTGCTGTGAACCTGTGGGGGTGGGGGTGGTGGTGCTAGTATAAAAGTACCTAATTAAACCTGAATTTGGAGTGCAGAGAATATATTGGATTAAAGAAACATGGGTATAATTTCCATCACAGCTTCTCTATGCCATGTGAAACTGCTTTCTCTATGCCAATTCATTTGTTGCCCTTTTTGCAGCATAATGATGGGGACGTACAAGACCAGAATAAAGTTTGGCTCCTCCCACTGCCTTTGACTAAATAGAAAGCTGAGGTATTTCGACCTTATTAATGTCAATTCCTCCATGACTTTGCATATGTGTACTGAGAAGAACTTGCATGAAAATTACATGTACCGTATAGCAGACTAATCGATCTATAAACGAGAATGTACTTCCTAAACCAATTACCCAGCTCCTTCCGCACAAAAAGAAGGGGAAAAAAAAAACTCAAGCTTTATAATTATATTTACCGAATAGTGAAAATCATGCCACATGCAGCCACCATAATCGTTTAGGCAAATCAGAAAGAAAGAGAATCATGTTAGCATTTGAATGGATATTATACCTTTTAGATAATATTTTCCGGCTGTAAGAATAATGGAAATAAATGAAATGGGAGAAAGAGTACTACGTATAGCAACAAAAAACGATTCAATATTGCCGGAATATATTTAAACTTCTTGTGGCCGTTGACTTCATGTTTTCATCTGTCATTAGTCATTACAGGCCCCGCCCAGGTAGAGGTAGTCACGACAGAAATGTCATGTTCAATGAATGCTAGCTTCAGTTTCAAAGATGAAACTTACGAATTCTTCAACAACGAAATCAAAACATAAATATATATTGAATATTTTCTGTCAAAGCGTGAGTACTCTAAAAAGGCCGGCGTTCGCCGGCGTTTATATAGGCCGAAGGACCACAACGATATATACATATATAATATATATAAAC
The DNA here is from genome assembly GCA_003952965.2 of Morella rubra. Lineage (NCBI taxonomy): Eukaryota > Viridiplantae > Streptophyta > Magnoliopsida > Fagales > Myricaceae > Morella > Morella rubra. The sequence continues at coordinate 16,029,456 of CM025853.1, forward strand.
ATTTGATTTGAGGGCTTACAGCAGAGACTTTGGGTTATATTCTATTGACACACATATATATATATATATATACATGGATATACGATAATGTAATGCATGCATGCTCACGTTCTTCACAAGTACTCGATCGATCTCAGATTTGGTTGGAGCTTCTTCTGACTTATGAGTGAATCCATATGTATCATGCTAGATCTGTACAGTCATTCAAGTTGTGTGTGTGATCATGTTGTTAGGTAATTGACCATTTGAACTGCGACGAATCAAAGTCAATTTTGGACATCGCTTACTTATTTGGACTTGGATGCCACACTAGTATCAAATTAAGAATATCGATCATGACTTCTTTGGTTTATTTAAAGTAAACCCAGGTGTGAAAGCATTGAAGTTCATGTGAAGCCTGAAATTTATGCATTGAAAATAAACTGGTCGACCGGCCTTTGTCGTACCCCCTCTAAATTAATTATATATTATTAGTCTGAATGCCATTCTGTGGCCTTAATCTGATCATTACTATAACTCTAATGATATGTTTTCCGGATCTTTTGGGCGGCCTAGGTATCATAGTTTCCACCTGTAATGGGGTGCCTGTTCCGATGCACTTCCTTTCTTTTAAATTAACAAATAGTGAGGCTAATTTGAAGGAGAAGAAAGTTGGTGTTTTGTGCTCTCCAAGTAATTGTTGTCCGAGATTCCAATCTCTAAACTTATTTGGTACTCTTAACTGTGAGACAATTTTCAGTGTTCAAAATTTGCCTATATATATGTAATGATTGTGAGATGAATTGTTGTCCATATGGGAGAAATTTTGTGTGTTTTTTGTCTCAAGACCCCCAAACCACGTGGGTGCAAAGTGTAATTAATCCTAAGTTTTTCCTTCTAATAATTAACTTTGTTTTTTGTCATACTTTACACCCCGTTCTTTTAATTTTGAGATATTTCACTCTCGTGGTTTGGGGATCTTGACACTTTGCACCCCTGTCAATTTAGCCGTTCTTTCGAACGGAAAAGTCAACCACGTGCAGAAAATGTGGCTGATTTTTTGGATGCAAAGTGTCTCAAAACTAAAAGAACAGGGTGCAAAGTGTCTCAAAACTAAAAGAACAGGGTGCAAAGTGTCTCAAAACTAAAAGAACAGGGTGCAAAGTGTCAAACTCTCAAACCACGTGAGTGCAAAGTGTAATTAAATCTTTTTGAATATTAGGGGCAAAATGGGCAAGTGAGTCATGTGACTGACTTTTCCGTTCGAAATAACGGATAATAGACGACAGGGTGCAAAGTGTCTATACTCCCATACCATGTGGGTGAAATGTCTCAAAATTGAAAGAACAGAGTGAAAAGTGTCAGGACCCCCAAATCACGTGGGTGCAAAATGTAAATTAACTCAAAAACTTAATTAGAGATAAAAAAGGAGTTTAGGAGAAAAATTGTAATTGGATTAAGAAATTAATTTTGAAATAAAAAATTATATGTGTTTTTTAATTATCGTTTGAACTTATATTTTTAGAAATATGCAATTATACGGTACTTAATATTTTGTTTGAAAATTTGCCTGCGAAAAATTACTTAAGCTTAATATCTCCGTAGGCCCTGTGGTATGACCCATTTCCAAACTAATCCCTAAAGAATATTTTGTCCTAAACTAGGACGTGAGCAATTAAGCAATTCGTGTTGAGGTATTTCCGTCCACTTCATAACTCATTTGGATGGAAAATTCGTAGTGACAAACAGAGCTCCACGTCAGAGCCCCACCTGTCACAATCACTTTAAAATTTGACCATGTCATTTACAATGTCAGATTTTATTTTATTTTTAATAACCTCCAATATCTTTGTTAAACCCAAAATCGGCCTTCACTATCATCACTGGTCATCGAACACCTGCTGTCTCTGAGCCCTAAGCTGCTGCCGAAAGAAATTTCTTCCTTCGAATCAACTACCAGCAACAGGTTCTTGGATGGCTTCGAGCTTTTCAGCATCTCCATCGGCTGGTAATGGTAGCAGAGCTCGTGGCATTTGGGGAGGCGACGATGCTCACACGGATCTGCCCTTCTGCGATTGCTGTGTCACTCCAGATTTCCCCAAATTTCCTTCTCTGAATTTTGCAAGAATTTGGGTCCCCAAAGAACCAGAAACTGGAACTGAGATTATCATTTTGCTTGGCTTTCATATTGAGATTGTCTGGGTGCGCTCACTATGTTCTGTATTAACTACAAGTACCTGGTAAATGAGTCAGTGGGACACCCTATGATTCAGGACAAAGACAGCAACGCTAATTTTAAGAGATCGGCAACAGAACTAAAAGTGGTGAAATATGGAGCTTCTCTACCGCGAATAGGCGAAAACGAAGATAGACAAAAAGCCTTACGTAGATCCAAATGCACCAAAGAAATATAACTAATATCTAAAAACAAAATAAATAAGAAACCAGATGAAAAAGGAGCTCGAGATTGACTTTGGCGGAAGAACTGGCACGGGGAAGTGAAACAAGGGAGACGACGTAGTTGGGATGAAGCTCTATTCCGTGTTTGACGACACCGTTTGAGGATAAAGAAGGGAATTACTACACTGTTTGAGGAAAATGAAGTGGAAAAAGAAGGTAAATGACAATCTCAAATTTTGAAATGACTGTGACAGGTGGGGCCTCTAACTCGGAGCTCCTTTTGCTACCAGGAATTTTCCATCTAAATGAGTTATGAAGAGGATGTAAATACCTTTTCAGAAATTGCTTAATTTCTTAGGGACTAGTTTAGGATAAAAAATTCTTAAGGGACTAGTTTGGAAATGGGCCATACCACAGAGACCTACGGAGATGTTAAGCCAATTACTTGATCTTGGTGGCCAACTACATGACTAACTATAGTATAGTTAGCCGTTTAAATAAAACCTTAGATGGATAGTGCATGAGATCGTTAGGAATCTCAGATCTTGGCCATAGGATTATATAAAAAATTCTTTTTCATTATTTCCCTTATATTCTTTTATCTCGAATTTTGCGCTTCTACTAATTGCAATCATGTCCATTAATGAATCACAATTCACCCCCAAGTATTTGAGATTGATTTGTAAAATCCATTTTGCTAACAATTATTTGTTTATTTTTCTTTCCACTATGCTATATTTCACATGAGACAATAGGATTGAAATCATATCACTGATTAAGTCCCTACTCATATAATTCTTAATTCACAATCTGTAATCCGTTGAACTCTCAATTGTTTTCAAAATATTTTCACAAATAAATATATATTATATATATTAAATTTGAAAAACATTTTCACAAAATTTCATTGGCCAATGATTTTTTTCGAGTCCAACCCTATACAGATATATGAATATACTATCTCATCAAGAGACTGGTGGATCCCTTATTGATCATTTATATAAACATATTTATTATGTATTACGACCCAACGTTATCTGAAATATTTGACCTAGAAAGATCATCACCAAATGACTCCACAAGCACACAACAAATATACTTGCATAAACCTCTTAGGTCTAAGGATACAATAAACTAATTGTGCTGAATATTTTCTCAACATCAATGATCACTTCCAGAAGTTATCAATATTTGATCACATTCAGTACATGTACTCTTACAGTGCAGCAACTCATTTGCATAAGGTCACTATCTCAATGAATAAGTTAATGATCCTATTTAATAGGGGCACAATAAGTGTAGACATAATATAAATAAACATGTATCTTGGTCTAGAACAAGTGTTAAGTGAACAAGAAATTGAAGAGTCATATTTCTTGCTTTTATGTCATTAATTATTGACATGACTTTTCTACAATGTTATTCAACAATATCCGGGTAACATCTTATGTTACAACATAATGCCTAATAAATAAATATAAACATATAACATCTAAATAAATAATTATCTAGATAACTAATTTTGAGAACATATTTCTTACTGTGTATATGTAATCTATTAATGACATGATATATATATATATATATATATAACCTATTCTTGGAAAAAAAAACGTAGGGTTCATTCCTTTGCTTTTTAACATAGGCTCTAGAGTAAAAATGTGTGAAAAATAGTGTTGGATATGCCTTCCTTTCTTATTTGCGTGTTAAATTAAATTTACTTGTCTATACTTCTAACCGCAATTCAAAGTAGTTTTTGACTAATAAAGGAGGCCGTGGTAATTAGCCTACTTTTGTGATTCTTTGGGTATAATTATTCTAGGGGTTTCGAGATTTTTATGACTCGTTTACACTCTCTCATACGCAATCTAATATATAGTTTAAGGGAAAATATTATACTATGCCATATATTTATAATGAAGAAAAATCAAAGTACTACCGTTCGATTTGGCTATTAAATTATAAAAATAAAAATTAATGTAATAAAAACTTAAAACGTTAAATATTATTTCTATTTATCTATAATTTTTAGTTATTTTATATATATTTTTTATTTTTTATTGAAGGGACATTTCAATCAGTCCACATCACTGATCTCTGTGTAGTTTAACGGCTAAATCAAAGTAGGGGTGACAATTGATTTTTTTTTTTAATAACTTGAGGGCATAATCGACAAATTGAAATTTAAAGGGAAGCACTTTAATTTTACTCCATAAATATAGACCCTATATGATTTTTTTCCCCTAAGTTTAATGGTAACGCATCTAAAAATATGTCACTTACGATACTTTTTCAGATGTCTTTTAAGGAATCTTCACGCGTAATACTTTACCACGCATGACATGTGATGAAACTAATCAATTTTAGGCTCACTATTTCTATCTTACAAAATATGCAACTATTAAATTTATTTTTGAAGAAAAAATATAGTTGAACATCATAGTACGGTAAAAATCAATCAGCCCCCTTCAAGTTTAATTTATTTAATTACGTCTCATAAGTTATAAAGAATAATCAATTATCGCCCTCCATTCGATTTAGCTATTAAACCACTCGAAAAATGATTGAAATTCTCCTCTAAGAAAAAATTATTAAAAACATTGAAAATTTTAATAAAAAAATAAAAAGTGACATTTTCTAAATAAAAATATAGAAATTCTATTCATATTTATATTTATTTATATATTTTTTCTTGGAGGAGTATTTTGATCAATTCATATCACTTTTTCTCTAATTAAATGGCTAAATCGAATGGAAGGCGAGGATAGATGATTTCTTACAACTTATGGATGTCAAACAAATTGGAACTTGAGGGGAGCTGATTGATTTTCCCCTACATATGAGGCGTAGTGTGATGTTTCCCAAAAAATATATATATACGGCATATAAAGAGGAGACATAGCTAGCTCCACTCCTCAATTAGTTTTTTTTTGGCTAAATTTTAATTCATATGGAAGTAAAGAAAATTCTATTGTTAAGGAAGCAATATGTACATTAAAAAAAAAAGAAAAGAAAAAGAAAAATAATACCAACTATTGAACTATTTGTTTCCCCTAATCACATAATATAACCTATTGATCAACTAGATCGGTGCTTTTTTTATGGTGGTTCCGTGCAATATTGTTTTCGTTCCTCAACTACTAATTAACTGTATACACATTACACTTTTCACTATTAAGATGATTTTATTCTCATATTTTTTAGGCATTATATTTTTTGTGGTGGTAAAGACATCATTTCATTAACAAAATATCAGTTTCATCTAAATCAGCGACAGATGTGCAAATGATTAGTAGTTGAGTTTCGAAATATATATAACGAAATAGATAGTTCATAATGTAAAATATTAGAACCTGAATAATTGATGGACAAAAAATATATATTTTTTCCAATCTTTAATGACGTTGTCAAATTTGTTGCATTTATTTAGAAACGCACGATACAGACAAGGGGTGCTTGTCATTTAAACGAAGTAAAAGGGAAAAAAGAATTTAAATTTTCTTTTATACTCAAAGAGAATTTCATGGAAAAAAGTGAACTAATTATACTTTCCACACATTTCTCTCCCAAAGGAGTTTTTCTTTTTCTTTTTTCTTGCGTAAACTCAGTATTATATTTTAGTGGTGGCCTCTGACTTATAAACTTGAAATACTTGCGGTGTTGTTAGTTGGGTTCAATCATTTGAGCTACTTACCCGATACTAGTTGAAGTACAAAATAATTACAGTTGGTGATTATGCGACAGCACATTACATCTATATATATCTAAATGATTGGGCTGGGTGTACAAATTTTTTATCCTTCCCCAAAATAAACTTTTTAAGTGCTTCTACGCGTTTGTTCATTTGTTTCATTTAATTGGAATTAGGTGCATGTAATCGCTGTTTCTAAGTACTGGAGAGTTTTCTTGTAGGATCAAACAATTATATAATACAATTCAGAATGAGAGAATATAACATGATTATTAATTACATCGGGGTCAAAACCAACTTTGAATCGTCCATAGTTATCACATGATTAATTATTAAAAGCGCAACAATGGACTATATATATATATATATATATATAGACTACCTAAGGTCGCCGGCCGACAATTACCTTGAAACTTCCTTCTGCGAGTTAGGAATTCTTCACTAAATATGAGGAGACGCCGAGATTGTAAGATTTTTATAGTATGGCGGGTTTGGCTAACTTGTGGCATTTATTAGAGAGAGATCTAGAGAGCGATGCCAGGTTGGTATCTCCGGTGTGGAATGGGTGATCGGCAGGAGTCTTCTGTGCTGGGGTGGTAGTAGTGTTTTTACAGACTCTAAGTAACTAAAATATTTAAAAAATATTGTAAAAATTAAAAAAATTAGAGTATTATTAAGTTTTGTGAAAAGTAATGAATAAAATAGAATTTTATAAGAGTCAATATAAAAGTGAAGAGAGAAAATTATAATTTTATGAGAATTTGTGAAAAAATAAAGAAAAAAATAGAATTTTATAGACTTACGATAATTATATTTGTAAGTTAAAATTTTGAAATAGTACTAAAATTTTACCAAACGCATCTTGAGTACCTAAAAGAGAGGAATTCAGAGCTAATAATTATCAAGTGCAAAGAATATTTGGATTAAAAAAATTAATAAGTGTCTAATTTCCCTTACACTGCCCAGTGCCATGTGAACCTGCTTTCTCTACCCAATTTATCTGCTTGCCCTTTTGCAGCATGATGATGCTGGGAACAATATCCCAGAGTCAAGTTTGTCTCCAGTACCCAATTGCTTTGACTAAATAGAAAGCTGAGATTCGTCGACGTCATTGTCAATTCCCCATCATGATTTTTCATTAGTCTTGCGCAAAAGTCGCATGAAACTATGTAGCCTAGCTACCTAGTCTATATACGAGATTGAACTTCCTAAGCCAATGACCATCCTCCCCCACAGAGAGTCATGTCCGCATTCTTTAATTTAGGCAAATCACACAAAAAAAGAAAAGAAAATCATGTTATATTATAAACATGAGTTGAATGGATGTGCCTTTAGATCATAATATTCTCCTGTCCGAATCGAAAGAAACTGGAGAAAGAGTTGCAACAGAACACGACAGAAACAAAACCAATAATTTATTTCAATGCTAAAGGGCGGCGACGGCGATGAACAAAACAAAGAGACGTCCGTCAAAATTAATAGACACATTCATGTTGACTTTACTTTAGGAACTAAATTTCTCTTCTCTGATCTCTATCTCTCTCTCCTTTTCTTTTCACTAATACATTATTCATGCACTTAAGTATAATCTCCATGTGCGTTCTTGTGGCCGTTGACTTAAGTTTTTCTTCTGTCCCTTCCTAGATAGAATTAAATGTCATTACCGTTTTAGGTCCTAATTGAAATGCTTCTAATTTGATCTCAAAACGGTTCAGATCGGAAGAAATGCCCAGAAGAGAAAATTAACGCGGAGAGGACGAAAGATTGTTCAATATCTCTATGATCATGAAAAGCCTTCCAACTAGCAAAAGCTACGACCCTTCACATTTTCATGGATAAATTGTCACCCAACGTGGAGAGGATGGTCGACAGCTGATTATGAAGTAAAAAAATGACAGAAATATCATGTCCAACGATTACGTTACTTAGAGTTTGAAAGGTGGGACTTGCGAAATCTTCACCTTGCAAACAACGAAATATTTGATCAAAAGAAAATTAAAACATTATTGACTGTCTACACCAAAGCGTGACTCTAACAACGCCGTATAGAGAGGATAAAAACGATATGTACCAACCAGCTGGTCCTAACACAAACCCTGACTTTCAATAAAAAAAACATGTAATATTGCAATATGCGTTCTTGACAGGATCCCAGATTTGGATGTACGTTCATGAGGTTGACTCATGATGTGTGAATTCATGCGTTTCTAGCTAGCTAGCTGCATTCCGGTCAAGTTCTGTGTTCTTGTTAGGTATAGTTGATCATTATTTGAATTAATTAATTGCGGTACCGTATAATGAACGAGATCGAATTTTGGACGTAATTAAGCAATTGGACGTCTTCGATGCCACATGACCATAAGACTCCTGGTTTATTTTAGTAGGATCACCCAAGTGTGAAAGCATTGATGGGAAGTCCAAAATTTCTTATAGATCATGCTCCACTACTTATTCGCGTGGTCCCTCTTTTGTCTGCTGCTTCACGATCTTCACATGCTTTCACTTTGTGGACCACAAGACTTTGTGGACCAGAAGCTCTGATATAGCTAGCATTTGTCAGAAAAATTATTTTAATAAATTTTGACATTTGATGTGACGTTATATTGACCACAAGCTAGCGCTGATGATTTCTTTCTATATAATATGTGCGACTTAAATTTATTTGCGCATGTTTGTGTGTTAATTAGTATTTGTTCCATGCACATGTGGTTCATTAATGTCATATAATCATCACTTAACTTCTTTAATGGTTTTGATTAGGGTTTCGAGTTCTTCATTGATTAAACCTAATCTATTTACATTCGAGCTACAAGAAATTTGTTGTTAATTTTGGGATCCATTTTTTAGAACAACAAATAATCCGTCCCTAAAACTGAGTCATTTAATTTGGAACAGAATAAGACATCAAAATCTGCTATTTTGGGATTGATTTTAAATCTGTCTCAAAGTATATGGCGGAAATAATTTTAGCGATGAATTTCCCTTGTCGGAAATTTGATTTTTTTGGACCGGAAATTAATAAACAGTAAAAAAAAAAAAATAGAAAGATTTTATCCATCCCCAATAATGGTTTGAACGACAGTAACAACATAAGAATATTGGTAATTCATCAATTTAGGACGAAACAACGTACCATCCCAAATATAATTACCTTTCAAACGAGTATTAATTACTGTTAATACACACAGGAGCGGCGGCTTCAGCTATAGGCAGTATAAGTGGTTGTCTAAGGCCACCACTTCAAAATTTTCTTCAATGATATATTTAAAGAAAATTTAATGTTAAGGTCTCAAAAACTAAACATTAAAGAGTATATTGATTGAAGATGTCTATTAAATCTCCTTGATTGAAGGAGCATTAACTTCTCACTTTTTGTAATATTTATAAAGTCTCGGTATTTGAATCATATAAAATCTCTTTATTTAAAGATATTAATTGCAATTAATTCAAAAAAACCCTATAAAGTCTCTGCCAATTGATTCGTCATTCACTCGTCACTGGTGCTATTAGTCTTATTTTAAGTTTGTGTATCTTTTATTTTAGTTTCATTATTCTATTTTATAATAATTTATTGATAATACCTATAACTGTTGCTTCTACATAAAGAAGTTTTCAAAACTAAAACTAATAAAATCCTACTTACTATCAACTATGACGCAAGAAAGATCAAATATATTAGCAATATTATGAATTGAAAATGATATATTAACAAATCTGAATATAAAATTTTGATAAGTAATTTTGCATCTCAAAAAGCTAGAAGAATAAGTTTTAACAATTTTTTTTTTTAAATTATTATAAAAAGCCTCACTTTGTAATTTTGCCTAAGACTTCAATTACCTTAGAGCTGCCCCTGAATACACGGTGCAAAGCTGTTGGGTGTTCGAATTCTTATTAGAATGGAGTACAACATCATTAGAATGACATTAACTTTTAGTTCGAACATTGACTTTATTGTTGGAATGCTAATGAAAGATTAAGCCACAAAATGTACACCTTTTTTTGCCGCTACAAGAAAATTTATGTTGGGTGTCAAAAAAATCTGTTAGCAAAGGTTATGAATTTGTCAGCAAAAATTTTGGGTGTCAAAAAATATTTGACAGACAGTTTGTTACTGTAAGCTTGTCATGGAAGATTTTGCGTGATGCTTTGAGAGTTTTCTCAGGCAAAATAGTCTGGACATTTTTTATACAGTCCTAACGGTTTTCAATTTGTGTAACGACTTCATTTTCGTCATGCATTATATGTGCATGTCTTTTCGCATGACCTGTTCCCACATTATGTATTTCATGATGATATTGTAGTTCGTCATTGAAGATTGTACGAACCACTCCAAAAAGTGTTTGCACAAATACTCGTATTGTGTTGAAATAAAAATTTGTCACCAAACACACGTCAAAATGTTGACCTATATGTGCAGATGTTGACTCATTTTCTAACGAAACATAAAATTGTCACAGAACAAGGGCATCCGCACTGTTCAAAAGAACAAGCGGGCGTCGATTAAGTAATGACGTGGGGACTGTAGTAAACATGTGCATGACATTCCAGACATATTTGTGGGCACGTATTTTAAGGTGTACAGACTCCCATTCTAGACAGTTTATCGTTTATATTAATTTATGTGAATTTATTTTTAATTATACCTTTAAAAATAAATTAGATATGAATGTCAAAATATTACATTAATTATAAAATACGGGAATAACAATTGTTTACAAATATTTTAGTTGTCATAATAATAAATAAAATACATAATTAAATTCAACTCTGAAGACAATCTACCCAAATCTCCATTTGGATGTCAAATGTGCTGTGAGTTGCCTTATATAATCCATCATCTACTCTCGCATCTCTTGTTGCATTTGTGGCAGCCTCCATTCTTGTTCCTCTTGTTGCTTCCGCTGAAGCACCTCCAAATACTCGTGCTACTCTCGCATCATCCTCTCTATTTCTACATGTTTGATAATTATCTCATCGTTTCCTTTTGCGTAGCCCTCATTTCTTTTATCCCTAGGCCAGATCAATAGACGATACTGAAGACGATGATCCAAGTTGGTGTACTGAGCGACCTTTTCCAAATGGTCTTTCCTCGGACTTGTGTTGTAACTGTACCGCTTCCATCTTTTCCTACCAGTTAAGAAGAATAGAGTGAAATCAATATATTAAATATTCAAAATTAATAATGCATAATCTAACTTTACAACTTACAAATTTTTTCGTGTACTATCTGATGTCCACTTGTCGTCCTTATTAGTATGCATTTTGTTTTTGTACATCAATATAGGATTACTTTGATAAGTTTTGAAACTTTTCAACAGACTAAAAAAATTAACGTATATATTAAATTTAAATACCTTAAATATGTATTTAAGTAACGATGCTCTCTTTCTTAATAAAAAAAAAACACTTAGATTTTTTAGTTGATTACTATCAGAGTTAGAGTGTGTTGAAAAGACCTCGAGCTTGAAGTGTGAGCAACCGTCAGCTTAGCCCTATTTTAGCCTTTGTGGATCAGAAGCTCTCATAACTAGCATTTGTCAGAAAAATTATTTTAATAAATTTTGACATTTGATGTGACTTATAATATTGACCAAAAGCTAGCGCTGATGATTTCTTTCTATAATATGTGCGACTTAAATTTCTTTGCGCACGTTTGTATGTTAATTAGTATCTGTTCCTTACATGTGCATGCCATGTGGTTCATTAATGTCATATAATCATCACTTATCTTCCTTAATTGTTTTGATTAATATGTTTCAATTAGGGGTTTCGAGTTTTTGATTTGTTTCCAGTATACCCTTAATTATATGCAAGAAATTTGTCATCTTGGGACCATTTTTCAGAACAGCAAATAATCTGTCCCTAAACATGAGTCATTTGGTACAGAATAGAAAGACATCAAAATCCACTTTTTGGGGATTGATTTTAAACCCGTCTCAACATGTATGGCGGAAATAAACCGTCATAAATCGTCCAATTTTCTGCGAAGGAAATTTGATTTTTTTAAAACAGGAAATAAATCGTCCAAAAAAACAAAACAAAATAGAAAGATTTTGTCCATCCCCAATAATGGTTTGAACGCCAGTAACATAGCAAGAATGGTAACTCATCAGTTTATCATTACCGTTCAAACGAGTATTAGTTATTGTTAATACATGCGGGGGGGACTTCATCTGTAGGCAGCATAGGTGGTTGCTTAACGCCTCCAATTCAAAATTTTGTTCAATGATATATTTAAAAAAAATTAATGTTAAGGCCTAAAAAATTAAACAGTATACTGATTAAAGAGGCTTATTAAATCTCTTTGATTGAAGGAGCATTAACTTTTCACTAGAATGGAACCGGAACAAAAAATTTTCATTCTAATGAATTATGGAACGGAAACGGAATTGGCCATTCCGGTTCCATCCATTTCGGTACCCACTCTTATCCTTGAGATTAGCTTTTCATATTGATTAACATTTGAGGCTATTAAATCTTCTTGATTAAAATGAACTTTTCACTTTTTGTGATATTTATCCCTAATTGACTCACTCTAAAATAAGCAACGCAAAGGCTATCCCAAGTATAGGAGTTTTGTCGTGTAATAATTAGTCCAAAAGGCCAGATTGTCTTCTCAGGAAAAATTGATTAATTTCAAACTCGCGTAAAAAAAGCAAAGAAAATATAAGTTTGAAACAAAATTAAAACAACACATATAACATGCATTAAAGTAAATGAAGGAAAGTAAATAACGGAAATTAAATGACAGAAAATAATAACAATAAGTAAATGACGAAAATTAAATGACAAGGAAAAAAAAGAGAGCATAAGATTCTTGGATTAAATATATTGTCTTATTACAACCCAAGATTCAAGTTAAAAGAGAAAAAACAATAATAACATAATCCAAAATTAAAATAGAAATTATAGGAAATTAAAAAGCGAGCAACTTAAATCTAAATCCTAGGAATTGAAATACAAGACATTGAAATAATAAAGCATAAAGAAACTAATCTAGAAACTGAAAATAATGACTGAAAAATAAAACTTGCTGTTGGAAACCGTGAGAAAATAGAATAAAAGAGAACAAAAGAGAGAGAGAAAGTGATATTTGGCCAAAGTAGAAAAAATAGGAGAAGACAGAGTATCGGTTAAGGGAGAAAATTGAGGGAGAAGAGAGAGAAGGAAAAAGAAAAGATGAAAAGAAAAGGTGAGAAGTGGAGAGTGAGAAGAGAGTAACGCTAAAAGCTAGAGAGAAAAACTAGGGTTTTGGACAAAAAAAAAATAATGGAGGAAAGAGAAAAGAGAGAGAGGAGAGAGAGGTGCGGCTGAAAAACAAATAGAGAATGAGAGAAACTAGAGTTTGTTGGCTAAAAGGTGAGAGAGAAAAAGGAGAGAAAAGAGAGAAGAAAAGGTGTTGCAAAAAGAGAGAAAGAAGGGACAGAATAGGGTTGAGCAGCAAATAGAGATAGAAAAATAAAAGAGAAAGGAGAGAGAGAAAAAGTGAGGTTGAAAAAATAAAATAAAGAGGTAGAGAGAGAGAGTTAGCTAAAAGGAAAAAGAGAGAGAATAAATAGGAGTATAGTCGGCCAAGAAGAGAAGAAATAGGGAAAATGAGGCTAGGTTAGAAAAAATAAGGAGGAGGAGAATAAGATGTAAGGTTTGCTAGGTTAAAAAAGAGAGTGAAAAGAGATATGAAAGACTAGATTTACGTGTCTCTCATTTCTTCAAAGAATTACAAAATTGCCATTAATGAATCCTTCTTGCTCTACCATGTGTCCAATAGACTACTCTTATTCTTTGCAAGTCCAGAAAGCAATTAATTTTATCACTCTGATTAAATTCATAAAATAATTACAATGCCAATAATTATAGTGCAAATGATAAAAATAATGATTTTAGAATGTATCTGAACACGGTATGACTTAAGTACAAGCAAGTTAAAGATGAGGAACATGTGCAATAAATTAAATCTAAAATCATATAAATTCAACAATTAAATGCACAACTTAAATTTATGCCTCATAGCTATCTTTCCATCTAAAAGCAATATTTAAAAAACATTAATGAATTAATATTAAATTAGTTTTTGATGTACCAAACATGCCATATTCTAGCTCAATCACTAATTCAAAATTTTCTTTAATGGTATGTTTCCACCTGCTTGATAATTATCTCATCATATTCCTTCTGAGTAGCCATCATCTCCTCTATCTTTGCTCTAGCCTCCCCCAATTTCCAGGCCAGATCAACAGATGACATTGAAGACGATGATCCAAGTAGGCATACTGAACGACCTTTTCTAAATGAACTTGGACTCATGCTGTAACTGTAGTGTTTCCATCATTTCCTACCAGTTAAGAAGAACAGAGTGAAATCAATATATTAAATATTAAAAATGAAAAATTAATAACGCATAATCTGACTTTATAACTTACAAAATTTTCCCGTGCACAGACATCCCGTCCTTATTAGTATGCATTTTTTTGTACAACAATGTAGTATTACTCTGATAAGTTTTGAAACTTTTCTACGGACCAAAAAAATTAACGTATATATTAAATTTAAATATCTTAAATATGTATTTAAGTAACAACGCTCTCTTTCTTACTCAAAAAAACACTTAGATTTTTTAGTTGATTACAATCAGAACTAGCAAGTACTGAAAAGACCTCAAGCCCGAAGTGTGAGCAACAATCAGCTTAGCCCTATTTTGGCCGTTGATTTAACTCTCCTCTACAATATATATATATATATATATATATATATATATATATATATATATATATATCGTGTTACAAAAAATATAAAAAATAACAATATTATTTTAAACATTTTTACATGAAATTCATCACTAGCAAAAAGGTCGCAGATGGGGCCCAATCTTCCTTGTTCATGTTGAGGTATGAATGTTGTAACACATCTTCTTTGATAGGGAACAATGTGTAGTACTGGTGCATTCTATTTCAATTCGTCCTGTGCTCTGTGCTCATTGTAGACATCATAGTGTTTCGATCCTCCAGCCGATCATAATCGAGGTTAAAGTCATCTTGAAATATATTGTTAGTATTATGCACAACAACAAAATAATGATAATAAATAACAATGAACGATGTTAGTATAATTAAACAATAAGTACTTTAACGATACTTAGATTCTTCATGCCTTCCATTAATATCTATGGGTGATTGATGCCTAAGCTAGTCTAGATGCTCTCTACAAACAAATATTCGTAAAAAAAAAAAAATTGAAATTTACAAAAACTAGTGCGAAACAAAGAACTGAAATAATTATGACAAGTACAACACTTACTCTAAATGTGGGCTGATTTATGCATAGTTGTTAACTGCACTTTTATGAACTCCTTGATATTCAAATTGTGGCCCTTGTTTGCTCCTAACGGGCAAACATTTTGAGCAAATATAGAAATGCGACTTGTCTATTTCCTTGGTTGTTCATGTCGGCATAATTCCTCTCTCTTCAATTGAATCGTGTCTCAACCCCTAAAAGTTGATTGTGCAAAATGTTAGACATTAATTTATAACATAATTCTATGCTATGGAACCTTCAAGCTGTGCCCTATTTTTGACCGAACACTTTATCTTCTTCATATGCCATTCCATTGGATATATCCACTGAAATTGAATGGGGCCTGCCAGTTTCGTTTCCTGAGGTACATGGATGGCAAAATGGACCATCACAATGAAAAATGAAGGGGAAAATATATGCTCCAACTTGGAGAGAGTCAATCTGATATCTTTCTATAATTGGTATACAACCTCTAATTTTACAATTCGTGAACACAAGTTCCTAAAGAATAAGCTCAACTCTGTCAATGTGTACATACTTCTTGGTCCAATATGCCATGTATCATCATTGGTAACAATCGTTACAACAGTACGTGAAAATCGTGGCTTTTTAACCAATAAACTCGCATTCTTTGACATTTACACACCGAAATATGTTAGCAGCATACCCGTTAGGGAACTTCCCACCCTTCAACCATTGACAACACTTTATTCGTTCTTCTTTCATCAATGTGAATGACGCATGAGGCATGACCTCATGCTAACCTTGAACTTGTAGATGCAATTCTTTTTTATACACATTAGAACAAAATCCCTTCGAGTACTGGTATTGTCCTTCGTCTTCCCCTCAATGTTTAGCAAAGTCTCCAACATATTATCATAAATATTCTTCTCTATGTGCGTCATGTCCAAATTGTGTCAAATTTTTAATTTTGATTAATACGGTTACTCAAAGAAAATGCTTCGTTTTGTCAAACTCAACTCTTCCTCCGGGCATTTCGTTTTCTTCTAGGTCTTTCCGAAAGGCATAACAGGTACTAATGCAAGTTGCTCAACTATCTCTTGTCCAGTGAACTTTTTTGACTTTGATCTAAACTCCTTCCCATCAAATATGTCCACATCGTGTCTCCACCAGTGTGTAGCAAGTAGATACCGGCGATGTCCTAAAAGTAATGTTTGCCTCTATTTTTCAACCATAAAGATGTTAGATTTGCATTACACTTTGGGCATGTTAACAAATCTTTCGTACCCCATCCGGACAAATTACCTTAGCTTGGGAAGTCGTTTATTGTCTAAAGTTAAATGTAACTGACTACGCTGGATCATACGTTTGCACTCCATCCTCTCATAAGTCTCCCAACTCCTCTATTGCTTGTACATATCAATATAATTTCCTTGACTTCTATAGCATGAATAAGTAGAATCTTTCAAACACTTCTACGGATGTAGATTCTAAGGGACTAAGACAATTGGCCATATACTGTATGACAAACTCATGTTCTCAAATGGATTGAATCGATCAGCCGTTAGATCCAAATAGACATTACAAGCTTCTCGACCAAAAATCTTGCAAACTACGATTGTCAAAGAAATAGAGGCTTCAAAAAAAAATGGTGACGAACTAATTTTGATCCAAAAAACAACTCATAAACTAACAGATTTTCACATCAAACCAACTCCAAACGACAACCTAAAACATTTATAAGCTACCCAAATCATTAAAAAAAAAAAACATGCTTTCACCCCAAAACCCAATGAATCGTACCTCTTAATCCACCAATCTCCAAAATCTTGCTTATTTAACTCCCTCTCCATAATAAAACAATCATCTAAGTGGTTAGATGCATCAAAATCACATTTAGAATTGACAATCACAAAAAAAATAACGATGCCTAAACCTCCTTCTATCTCTTCTCAAATGATTCTTGAACAAATAGCCAGAATTGGGACGAATTTTCGGGGATTTGGAGAGTTTTCAGAGAGTTCGACAAATGAACGCTCGTTTTTGGGTTTTGACCTTTCATTCTAGGTAAAAAACAGTCCAGATGGATGTGTCACTAAAATTTTTGGCATGAAAATTTGCTATTGACAATTTTGAGGCCATTCATAAATAACATAAATGTACGGACTGTCATTTAAAATGCTACGACATTGTTTTCATTAAAGAACGACTGCATTTTGGACTATTTCCATTAAAGCAACAATGTCAGTTTAACAACCATAAAAATTATGCCATTACGAACTGTGCTTGTTTACAGGGTATTTAACTTCGTCCGATCGATTGATACGACCGCACGACACTACTTTAATTTAAAAAATGACCCTGTTTACACGCAACTAACATGATGTCTTTTTCATAAATAACTGTCTGGACATGTTCTTTAGCGTCCGAATGCTTGAGGATTATTATGAAGCGATTAATTAATTACATGTAATGGATGATTAATTGATTACTCCTAAATCGTTACTATTAGCATAATGATTAATTGTTTACTACTGCAATTAGTCAACAACTCTAAGAACTTTATTAATTGATTACACTAAGAACTTTATTATTTAATGACATCAAGAACTAAATAGTGACACAAACCACAATTTCATAGTTATATCATTTTCCGAATTGTTTAGTACTACTATTAATTAATTGATTACACCTAATTGATTACTATTACTTAATTGATTAATTATTTACAACTACTACTAACACTATTAGCTAATTAGAAAAATAACTTTATTAATTTATTATACCTAGAACTTTATTAATTAATGACACCAAGAACTAAATATTGATGTAAACCACTATTTCTTAGTTATATCATTAATTTCATAAGAAATATGTTTAATAATCATCATAAGAAACATGATTAATAACCATCATAAAGCATAATTAACATAAATTATCCAACATAAAATCCGTAAATGTCAAACATAACCATAAAATGTCCAAAAAATATAACGTGAAATAAACATAAATAAATTACTAAACAGATAATCTAATCATGAGATGGGTCGGGCTAAAGGGGTGCTCCTCCGTCGCTTCATTCACTTTCCCCAATAGCTGATTCATAGTGTCAACCTACTTTGTGAGTGCCCGTAGTTGTGTCAAAGTCGTAGGGATAAACTACTGCTGGTGAGGAATGATTTCCTATACAGAAGACAAATCCTTCATGACGATCACCTCCTCCCTCAAGGTGCTCTCCATCAGGACATTGTTCCACTCGAAAGAGTCAACTGGGCCCCTATATTGATGCACAACTACAGTGTGGGCTTGCTCCATTGTCTCTTGAAAAGCATCCTTCAGCTCCCCATCAACACGTCTGCCCATGCTGGTTGCTCTGTCTGCGCCCCCTGAGTAGAACTCTCCTCGACCGTAGGCACTATCAGGGGCTCCTGTGTTGGTTAAGCCACTCCGGCATCGACAGCCTTTTGTAGCTAATGCCGCCTTTTTTTGAGCCATGGAATGACTCAAAGTGTTCTGGGAGACCGCAATAAGAGCGTTCATCCTTGTCTCATCCCATATATTAGTGCAACCTACATAATGGAGGAACTACGTCAAGAGAAGACCATATGGCAACCTAGAGCATGAAGGTGTCTTTTTTCTTTAGCCTGAAGTGTGAGAAAAATGTATAGTGGCAGATCCACAATCACTCAGGCCACAAGCAACATCAACTCGGTCCTAGCTATAAGTCACTCTGTAGTGAAGCCTCGGTCAACGCAGAATGTGAATATCAAGTGCATGATAAGCCAGAATGAGATCATATCATTTTGGCGTATGAAGGATCCGGTAACTACCACGTCCTGACCTAGAAACGTATGGAAGACGTCGTCTATATCATATTTGTTCGGCATGTCTAATACTACAAGGAAGGCTCCCATCGGCCTCTGCATCTTCATAAATTTCGCCAGCAAGTCCACTGAAAACTAGAATGAGACTAGGAATAGTGACGTTCTAAACATCTGCCTCAATATTCGCAACATCTAGTAGTGCGGAGTAGAATTTCCAAACTAAATACTACGTCCTCATAAAAAGTAATCTCCAACCCTGATCGTCCGTGATATCCCCAATACTATGTCCCTCGTACTTCATCTCCCCAAAGTCGGGAATGAGAGCCTATGCTTGATTATCACAGACCAGGTGAGGGTTTCTGCTCACTGCTCCTCTATCGTCACTCCAGTATCGACATTATGAGGAGGATCTTGTTGCGTAGAGCTCTTGCCTAAAGAGCAAGATGTAGAATGATTATGCTTAGACATTTCTTGTGAATCTGTAAACAAAAAGAAAAAAGAAGAAGTCAGTGAGCCATTCGCACGGCTATAATAAACGTCTACACATAACCAAACTTTATTGATTAATAACAAAAAAGGTGCAGACTCAAAGTACCGTGCGCACGCCCTACAAAATGGAGACGTTTACACTTAAAATTTACATAAATTGTTCGCACGGTTAATAAAAACTAGGACACTTGTGCACACGCTGTGGAAAATACAGTAATTTTCAAAAGAAACTATAAGTCAAGTGCGCACGATTTAAATACAGTAGTCGAACGAGTGTAATGAAAATCTTAAAAATAACTTAAACAAAACAAGTGGACCAAGCCAATAAAAATTGTCTGCACGATTCGGAGAGAAGATTGAATGGTCTTAGCTGTGGCCAGCCTCTTCCCCACCTCCACAGCCACTGTAAAACAACTCCAAACAATCCAACAACCTAAGACAATCCATATCAAGACAATGATCAGCCACCAATCGGGTGGTAGTGGCTGGAAATATATGTTGAATGTCGAAACATAAATAATGTACAAATATAATAGGGTTAATTACAAAAACCCCCCACGAACTTATACCCCAATCTCAAATATCCCCCTACACAATATTTCTATCGCGTTTTAATTGGGTTTTTGACCTAATTTTGGCATTAAATGATAAGTTTTCCGTCACAAGTGACATCCAACCCATGCGAAAAGACTAATTTGCCCCTATTCCATTTGAAAAAGTAATACACACCCTCCTACAACTTCGAAAAAGCTTCTTGACCTTTCCTCAATGCCAATTAATCTTCTTTTGAAAATCCACAAACCCAATCCAAAAAACCAATTTTAGTTTTAACAACTAGAGCTTGAAATCCATAGATCCCTAGATACAACCATAAATAGAAAGAAAAAGGTTTCCTTCTTGAAACATATATGCTCTCACAAAAACAAAAAATCGAACCACTAACACAAAGCCTTCATTTTCCTAAATGGTTTAGACTGTTCAAGGAAATAAAAGGAAACTCAACCCAATTAATGGCTACGATCAAGGAAGAAGGTTACGCAAATATAGGATGAAATTTTATGTTGCTGGATCCCAGCCCTTCTAAAGAATTTCAATCCTTGATTTCGACGTCGGATGAACATAAAGGAGTCTGCCCAACTGCACCATAAGCTGCAAAAGGAAGTTGCTGAAGGGGTTCACCTTATCGACACTCTCAGAACCTGGGTTTATCCTCAAAGTAGGATTTAAGATCCAGAAATCTGTGCACTCATCCCTACTTTTTGCAGAGATCCATTCGTCCCTTTAATGGTTTTTTCCTGAAAATTAATGGGGTAAATTGGGTTCAGGGATTAGTGGGTCAAAACGAATGGAATTTTGCATTGTAAGTTAATTCAAAAGGAATGGGGGCAAATTGGTTTTTTCACGTGGGCTGGATGTCACTTGTGACAAAAAAATTCTCATTTAACGTTAAAATTGGGTAAAAAAACCCAATTGAAATGCGACAAAAATATTAAGGTGCCTAGTTGTAACGAGTTCGAGTTTAAAAGGGTATTTGAGATTGGGGTGTAAGTTTATGGGCGGTTTCTGTAATTAACCCAATATAATATTTTCAACCAAAAAATCAAAATACTAGAAACGTATCTGAATATGTGGAACTCCTCGAAATAGGGACGAAATATAGAGGTTAGGGAGGAAAAATGTGAGAGTTCTGAGAGAAAAGGGAAGAAATGGTATTGCTAGTTACATGAAATGACAATCAAATGGTTTCTGTTTGATTTTAAAAATAGTCATTACCGTCCGGACTGTTTAAGATCGTGCGCATGAGACATTTTTCACGTGGGACCAATCGTATTGGTGCACATTAAATATCAAATCTTGAATGGTTTTGGACATGTAGACGTGTAGTGGTGGGCAAGCGTAAAATGTAGAGGCCCACTATTTGCTGAAAATTCTGTCATTGATACTCTGACGGTTTCATATTGTGCGGATCCTTAACAGCTATTTTGCATAGATGTTTGTGTTAGATGATGTGAGAATTTATTTCACACATTTGGTCATCATAATTGTGTTGATTTAGAGCATTTTGTATGTGTTTCTTTGCTTAGTTGTCTAGAATTTGAGGTATTTTACATTTACTGAATTATTAGAAATTCTTGGTATTTTGCAGTTTACATGTGTTTGATTAGGTGAAATTGGGCTGATGTGAAGAGGCCAAATTCGGGTTAGGTCAACAAAGCAAAACCCTAGTTAGCCCGGTCTAGGCAAACCAGAATACTGTTTGATCAATCGATTGTAACGGGAGCTACAGACATCGGTTTCCAGTTTTGTTTGATTCTATGGAAAGCTAAGACAAAGGCCTAAAACTTTTATGAAGAGCCCGAAACCTAGTTACACCGTTTTGAAGTTCAAAATCCAGCTGGAAGTCGGGGAACAAATCTGCCAAGAATTTCGGGATTCACCAAGTCAATGAGAGGTTGGGGTCCAGCTCACAATGTGAGGCCAACGTGTGTTTTTATTTTAAAGAAAACCTAAACATCTATTAGGTTTTGGTGTGCCGCATGAAACAAGAGGAGGAATAAATCAATTGAAGGATTCATTGGAACTAACAAAGGAAACTTTCCTTTCTCGGAATTCCTGGAATTCCTGAAACACCCTTCGGTATTTGGAGCATATCTTTTGATATAGAATCGAATGAGGTCAATCGTGGTGTCTACGAAAAGCTAAGAGAAAAGGCTACTTTTGTGTTTCGGGATTTTCCAAAAAAGGAACAGAAAAAGGTGAAAACGGAGCATCAAGTCGGAGGTCGAGGAAAAAACTGCCTTGTGGAGAACCCTATTTTTAGGAAACAAAGAGGTTTTGAAGGAAGGATGGGGGAGAACGACTAGGGCATGAAAAAAAGGAGAGTTTTTCACCACTGGAGAGGAATCTGAAGCTTGGAACAAGGTGAAGAGGACGGAGGCTGAATTGGAGTTTGTCAACAATTGAGATTCTCGATCTACATGTAGTTCCTTCTTAATCCTTTTATCTTCTCTTCTCTTTGTATAAATTTCATTATGAATTCCAGAGTTGTTTTGATTTATTCTAATTTTGCTATGAACTAATTTCTATTGCTAAGGCTACGATGTAGCCTCTCCATGACAATTCTGAATCTTATTACCATGTGATCGAAATTTTACCATTCTTTTTGAAGTATACATCATTGAGTTTAATGCTTTCAATTATCTGGCCAATAGTTGAATGATTTGTTGTGTGCGTGTTAACTCGAGAGATGATGCACGTAGTTTAGCTTCAAATGATGTATGCCATGAATTGAACGAAAGACAGGAATGTGCCAACGTGATTTGTGCGGCTTTCATTAGAAATATTATTAATCTTAATGTGCTCAATTGCTTCTAAATTCGCATAGACATATCGCAAGTTGTTGTATGTTGGGTAATTCTAATTCTACTCGAGAGAGGGTCTTAGATAAATTAGAATATTTCGCCGTCAAAGAGGTTGATAATTGACTGATTGCATGGTTAGGGTTTTGGATTTGATTGGTTAGGTGAGTCAGATGCCTTAGTGTTTTCTTCTTGGGTGAAATTTTATTTTAAGTTTATTTATTTTGTTTCTGCAAATTCAAAATCCACAACTTTTCTTGATTTTCAAATAATTTAGAATTAGAACAATTTCAATAGTTAATAGGTGAGTAGTCCTCATGGGTTCGACATCCTTTCTTATTACTATATTACTTGTTACGATTTCGTGCACTTGCGAATTTTCAACAACATTAGACATGTCTCAACCATGTCAGTATTGAAACGTCCCTGCAGACATTTTTATAGAACCGTCTGGATGGAATTCTATCTTTTGTGATGAGTAGCATTGCATTACAAATGGATGACAAAGTGGATTGTAATCCAAAGTCTGTGCGCATGTTTTTACATAACCGATCGGAAGACATTCCAGATTTTGTGATGAATAGCATTGTGTCACAGATGGGTGATGAACTACATTGTCACCCAAAGTACGTGCGAGAAATTTTAAAAGTGTGTGGAGGGTGTACAATTCTTCTTGTCATTCTAATGGTGTGAGTTGACCGTTCTAATACACTTGCGAAACAGACTTCACATTCCTCCCAAAATCTGTTAGACTCGTCATACTATTCAAGCATGTTTTTTAAGACAAATCTCAAAATTGAGACGATTTGTAATGGAATAAATGACGAACATATGCATTGTGAAAGGTCTAGAACTTTTTCAGATGGATTTAATTGCATTTCAAATACACGATTGGAAAAATCTGTCCCAAAAAACTTATTAGGATGGATGGCAAGATAGAAAAAAAAAACTATCCTAAAAAGGTCCCAAATACCTTTTGAGACGGTTTTTCATTGTTTTGGAATAGATTTTTCCATTTCAGAAAATTAAAATTTTTGTAGTGACATTCCCTTATTGTTATAGGTTAAGGTATCTATATCGCTTACCATACTTTTATCAATTTCTTCTATGCAATCTTCATAAATTTCTGCTATGGAATCTTCATCTTAATACTTTAACACATTACAACAAAATTGGTTATTTTGGACGATAAAATCTGTGCCAAAAAATATAGATTTTGTCCCCAAAACTCTTTTGGGACGTATTTGGTCCACGACAAGCTCAGTCCTAGTAACCCCATCACAAAAGGTTTTTTGGGATGAAAAATACGGCCAAAAAAATGACTTTTTGGGACGATTTTATTTTTATCCCAAAAGAAGTCGTAATTTTCGGATGGAATTGTTCGTCAATGAACGTTTTATTAGAGTGTCACAAAAAATGGATTCCTTCCCAAATACCTCCGTTTGAAAGTTATCGCATGCCATAATCATTCAACCATCTGTCTTATAGTACTTTTTTTGATCTCCCATACTGACTGAATGGAAATCAAGGAATGTCATAAATATTCAAATATGTTAGACCCTTATCCAACGGTCAATGGGGCTGTATTTGATACCGATCTAAGCCGTTCCAACGCCTATTTCCAAGTATATTTGATGTCATTCTAAACCATTACAATGCTCATAAACATACCTATTTGATACTGTTCTTAGTGTGTTGCAACGTCTTCCATCCTACATGTTTTAACTGCTTTGGACGGCTACAAATGGTAAAGCTCTTTCCATTGGGTATCGTTCACACGCTTTCCCCTAGAAGGGAAGGTAAGTGTTTGAATAGTAAAGAACGAAAACATGAACCAGTTCAAAAGTGATAGAACAGTTATATTGCAAAATGATCGAACGTGTATATAACTATTGGAACATATTTTTTTTTCAAATTTGGATTTAAAAAATAAAAATATATTCAATTAGAAATGATTAGATAATAAATTCAATAACTAATTTATAACAAGCACCAAATGTAATGTTAAATATTTAGGGAAATTGGCAATATGGTCACTTGGGTTTATACCATGTTGACGATTTAGTCACTAGGTTTTATTTATTTACTTTCTGGTCACTATGTCCATACCCGTGTGAAGAAATGGTCCTGCAATCCATATTCCGTCACTCCATCTAATGGAAACCATGGCCACGTCAGCATTTAAACACGTCAGTGTCAATATTGTGAATCAGTAGCCCACTCACTCAAATTGACAAAACGCATCGTTAACCCAAAGTGTTTGGTTAAACGACATAATGTGTTTGCTATTTCTTGCGCACCGTTTTAATTGTTTTTGAGCTCTCGAAACTCATCTTCCCCATTTGAGTGAGCCCCTAGCCACTGCGATGTCGAAGATCACACAGAGGACTCCTTTAGCGGGGATCATGGCTACTAGTTTTCTTCAAATGTCTGATAAAAGGCTAGTCACCCCTTCCTTGTGACGCGTTTCTTCATAAATTTTCATTGTTTGGTTGTCACATTTTTACGCTAGCAAACACAATCTACATTGAATTCTTTCTTTCTTGAAATTTATGGTTGATTTTAGGGGAATCTTGGGTATTGACCTTCAGTAACCATAAATTGTCGTGTGTTTCTTAGATTTTCCATAGGTAAGCTAAGCTTAACGTGAATGAGATAGTTGTGTGTGAGAATATTTCCAGTCAATGAATTCCAGTTAAAAGCTGATAATTTGTTAGATAGTTAATGCATTTTTCCAATTAATGGCTGATAATTTAGTTTTTGTTAGATTTTATCTTGGCTTAACTAATTATCATATATAAATGCTTAATGTAATTGTATACACACAACACATATCCACGCATATACAGCTAAGATAACACTCTGCAAGCTGATTACAGCTAAGATAACCTTACCCCTGAGAACAAAAGAAAGATGCAGACACAAAAGCTCCACTTAAAGCTAAAGATCTAGCGTTCCATTTGAAGGAAAGACTCAATTACTATTTTGAAGAAACTCGCAATTCACTGGTACATAATTGTCCTGCATAACAACATTAATTGAGTAAAAATGTCTATTATGGATGTTTCCTGAATGCAGAAAAAGGTTCTGATGATCATCATATACATTCCGACGAGTGATTATAAGAGAAATTGATAATGAGATCAAGAAGGCATTAAATTTTAACGAGCATAATGGTTCAAAATCCACAAGTACCAAAATCGTTTTCATAACTTTTGATCGTTTGAAAACATAAATTATCTCCTCTTTTGTGGTTTGTATAGGTAGTTTTTGACTCCATGAGCACATTTTTCCTGACTATTTACCTTTCGATTATATTCAGCACTGTTTCAACATTGCCATCATCCTCACTGACAATGAGTCAATGGTATAACACCAAGCACTGCAGTTGTGGATTAAGAGCACTGTTGAAAACTTCTTGGACAAATTCCTATTTTGTGAGGCATTTTTTCGGCTGTGCAAATTATGACGACAAATCAGTAAGTTATTTAACTTCTCATACCACGTGAAAACAAAACATGTATACTGATACTAGAAACACTTATTTAGCCAATCTATGTGCCTGATTTGTGAGTGCTTTTACTTGCAGAAAAGGGGACACTGTGGTTATTTTTGTTGGTTTGACCCTCACACTTGCCCCCGTAGGATGAAGGTGGGCCCGTATTTGACAAAGAAAATTAAAGACTTGCAAAAAGACGTAGATGTGATGAAGCGTACTGTGACAAAGTTGAAGTGCATGCTTAAAGTTGCATTGGTTGTTGTTGCTATAATGGGTGCATTCCTCATAAGAGGCACCTTGATGTAGTTGTAATCAGTTAGTGATTTACTTCTAATGAGTTAGTTAATTAGGTTAGGTGAAAGTGTTTTGTATCGATGGTTATGTTGTAATGGATATGTGCAGGAAGTGTAATGGGTAATTCTTTTGACTTGTAAAATATGTGAACTTCTTGTTGATATGGAAATGACAGTTTTGTAAATGGTCATGACATTTGTGTTGGAAATGACCTCTCTGTAATGAATGACAATGTATTTTGAGTTGGAAAATGACCAGTCATATAGAGCTTATATCATGCTTTGGAACAACTTGTACCCAAATAAGCCATTATACATATACCAAAATACTTTCAAAGCATATCATCAAAATATGCGTAGCTATCATATATATGCCCTTACACATATACCATTACACATATATATGCCATTACACATATATATTATCATCAATTTCCGTATCACATGCCATATATATGCCATTACATATATACCAAAATACTTCCAAAGCAACTGTAATTCCACATTAAGAAAACCATAGCCTATAATTGCATTACCACCACAAACTACCAGAGTACTGTTATATAATTACAGCTCCCAAAAATTACATTTAACAAATAACATCAGTTCATGTCATTGAAGTTCTATAATTACAGCTCTTAAAAACAAAAAAAGTCAACAAAAACGGACCCAGATACATGAACATAATCACAAATCAGTTCATGTCTACAGGGCCACCAACATTTCCCCCATCTACAGTAGCAGTCTGTCCCCTATCTATAGCAACAAAATGTCCTCCATCTACCGAATCAATAAATCGTCCATCTTCAGTAACATTCTCTCCTCTTCCCTTTCCTCTACCCTGGCCCTTCCCCTTGCTCGACCATGGGTCTGTCAATAAACAATAAAAAAAATGTCACTTACTAATTATAGAATATGGAGCACATTACAAAATTTGATTATGTTCACAACTACTAAAAAAGGAAGCACATTGCATAATATGTTCATAACCAAAAAAAGTAAAGCACATTATAAAATCAAAATATGTTCATAGGACTTCGTACATAATTTACATACCATGGGGACACTCAAAGCTCCAACACCTGCATCCCCACTCGGTTGCTCTTCCTTAGGCCACTTTTTTTTTTTGTTAGGATTTGCGGATTGAGGGCAAGAACGAGCATTGTGACCCTTAGTAAAACAATTTCCACATCTAACCTTGTATCCCTGCCTACTAACTTTGTAAGGGAGGTTCGACTCACCAAGCTCTCTCCTCCCAGCTTTCCTGGGCCTTCCCGATCAGACCCATACAAAAGGGGGCTATATTACATCATTCGCCCCCTCGGCCATGAATCTGGCTCTGGCATAGCACAAATTCCATGCTCATACGATTTTGGATATGTCAATAGCTTGTACCACTCAAATACATATTCCTTCGGCTTTTATTTGTTTCGATATATCGCTGCACAAGCGTGAATACAAGGGATTCCATAGAGCTGCCACTTACCACACGAGCATGTGCGATCATTCAGATCAACCACCCTCCTGGGTGCATCTAGATGGTCTACCTCGAACTCCAGTCCATTCTGCAATTGACACACACAGACCCTGGAGTCAGATTTGGTCTTCTCTAACTTTTTAAAAATCTTTGGACAGCGAACGTTGGGTGCTTGTTGGAGGACAGCCTCGGCTCCAATCTTCTTCTTATGGAACCACACTTCCAACTGACGGCGAAAAATCTTTAACATCGTAATAATTGGGTTGTCATGAGCATCTTTAATCCACGGGTTAAAGGAATCAGCAAGGTTGTTTAGGAGCATATCACTCTTCCAATGTATACTGAACACGTTTCGGCTCCAATGTTTTGTATCAAGTTCCAAAAGTGTTTTATATGTACTAGAGTAGTTTACCTCGATTTGGAGCATGACGACTTTAAAGGCATTGATGTTTGTGGCAGTTGTAGCCACCGATAGCGCATCCTTGAATTGTTTGCCTTTGTATCCATCACCCTTCAAATTGACATGAAGATATCTCAGGTAGCATCTGTGTTCCACACCCGACAACGCATGCTCAAATGCCAGGCCCAACCCCTACAAGTGCAGAAAATAACACAACTTTAATGTTACTTAATACGTTCACTAACAAATTATAGAAGGGAAATGAGGGTACCTTTTGTCTGTCACTCATAAACACCCAGCCATGCTTCTCAGCCAGGCCAATATCGTCTAACAAAATATTCATAAACCATGTCTATGAATCTTGGGTCTCCGCCTTCGCCACGGCGTACGCAATCGGGAACATGTCATCATTCCCGTCTTTGCCGATAACTCAAGGGAGTTACCCAACATATTTACCCTTTAAATGACACCCATCAACACAAATGATGAGTCTACAATGCTTCAACTCTTCATTGCAACCAGCGAGACATACATAGAGCCTTCAGAAGTGGTCACCAAACTTGACCAATCCCACAGAGGTGCAAGGATTCCATTTCTCAAGTGCCAGACCATATTGTCTCGTGAATTTGAACTGCTCAGCTTGATTTCCATAAACCCTAAGCAAAGCCATTCTCTTCGCTCGATAGCAGTAATGTATTGACACCTTAATATTATAATCAAGTCGGATCTGGCTTTGTAATGCAGATGCTTGCCAGTTGGGATGATCCCTGAAGTTGGCCATGTACCATTATGCCAGAAACTTCACGTCACACTTTGTGTACTTTTACTGTGCGCTACACGTGTGCTCAGCAGCGAAATGTTTGATTTGAAACGAGTTTGTTTTTCTCATTTTTGATGTAAACATGTAGAAATGCACTCTCCCATGTATTGTACTCTAAGCTTATAATTGTGAAGGTATGAAAAATCAAATTTCTTCTTAACATAATACTGCCTCAATGTCTTACTGACCACCTTTGCATTAGGAAAAACTAGACCATGCTCTAAATGGATCTTCACTTCTACATCAATTTCTTTATTGAACTCTAGGAACTTCTTGCTTCACGAAGCCTCATCACAATCGGAACCCTTATTGGTTCACATATCATCACATCTTCATACTCACTAGGTACATTAGCTTCATTGTCCTCGTCGATTCTCGGGAATGCCCTTAACCAATCAATATTTGTAACATAATCATTGCTTTCAACTTCTCTGTCATTTGGGCTCTCAGCATCACCATACAAATTAGATTCATTGACATCAGCACTGCTTAAATCACTCAATTCAGATTGTTGTGATCTCTCCTCAAGAACGTAATCAAGATCATATTCACTATGCTCACTGAGACCCACAACATTAGATTGCTGATCACCAGCCAAGCCACTTACACCTTCATCAGCTTCCCCTACATCAGCATCTTCTCCCACAATAGATTCAGGTTCCTTCACAATAGCTTCTGGTTCCCCATCTTCTTGCGATGGTCCTAGCCCAATAAATGGAAGTGGGGGGGGGGGGGGGGGATCCTCGATCTTAATGATCTCAGCTTCATTGACTACATGGTCAACGTAGACATTCAGAGTAGACTTCTGCTCACTGACCACTCTATTGATCAATTCGATCACGTCCTTATCATTCTTCAGTGTCCTAATACACAACCAATCTTCGTCGTCAAATGTATACCATAAAGTTCTTGTTTGTAAATAACCCAGCTCCTTTATCGCAGCTACGTGAATCTCAATTGAAGAGGTGTAATTTGTATCCAGTTTCCCCAACTCTTCCACATTTCCTCCTTTATAAATTTGACCCTGACCTCCGATGAATTGGCCACCATGATAGACAACTATCCGTAGTAATCCTACAAAATCACATAGATAATTAATAACCATGCACATTTTTTACATGATCTGCTCACGCAACTATGAAAAAGTTCACATACTTTTAGATATTACTATACTTATTTCTTTAAAAGCTTGAATTGAAAGATATTACTGTCACCTTGGTCTTTAATACAAGAACAACACAAGAATAATCTATTGCACACAAAAAAGAAGCAGAATACAAGCAAATAAATAAATAACAATAACCAAATAACATGTATACAATCGGGAATAAGAAAAAAAGAATTTGTATTGCACCTAATTTTTCAATGCCTTCTCAAGAACAATGAGATTTTCTCTCCAAGTTCTCTGTCTATGCAAAAATGCTGCCTAAATACAACTAAGGCAAATAAATAAGCTTTGTTTCCATTTCAAAAACGAGGGAACTCCTGAACTCAGGAGCTCAAGTCACGACAACATTTAAAGTATCAACCGTAAGCAAACTCTAATGACCTCAATAAAAACCTAATGACCACTATATCTCAACTACCAGTCAACCAAAACCTAAGGATCTACAACTTTTATAAGGTATAAGAAGACATAAAACATTTGAAATCATGTGCATTTACAGGTGGGTCAACACTAAAAGACACTAAAAGCATAATGACAAAGCTGTTACAAAAACCCAATAAATAGACACAATCCATTCAGTTTGTGGTCTTACTGTGCGACATTATTGGTTTCGGATCCCACTTCCAACAGTTTAATAGAATGGGTGTTTTGAAAAATCGAGATTTTGGTTCAGCCACTCACTTGCACAAATGGTACATAAGTAAAGGGGTAAGCTACACAAAACGACCATAAAGATTGGGCATTTACAGGTGGGTGGGACTAAACAAATGGGTTACCTTACCAACTTCAAAAGAAAAATCCCAATGCACTGAAAAATCTCAATGGCCCCAAAGATTTGCTAGGGCTATGGCTTCGACGAACGGATCTGGGTTTGAAATCACCGAACTTCTAAATTCTTGATCACGGTTTGAAGTCACCGAACGATAGAGGCAAGAAATGAAGAAATCGTGATGTTCTCTTCTTCGCCCCGGGGGGGAGGGGGGATTGTGAAAACACTTAGCCAATTTTGCTCTCCTCTTCTATTTCTATTCATGGTGTACAAAATGGTTTGCTTCACTTAGTTTAGGTTTCAATGTGTGTGTCGTTTAGCATGAGACAGGGTTTTATCTTAAATGACAAAACACAACATTTTGTTTAATGGGCAGCTGATGTGGTTAATCTGTATGATGTGTTTTGTTGAATGAGACATTGACATATTTAAATGCTGACATGACCATGATTTCCGTTAGATAGAGTGATGGAATATGGACGGAAGGATCATATCATCACACGGGTATGGACTCAGTGACCAGAAATTAAAAAAAGGGTTAAATACACTTTGCCCCCCTTATCTTTGGGGTCATTTACACTTTGCACCCCGATGTATTATTTTTTAGACATTGGACCCCTTAACTTACACATTTTTTCAATTTGGATCCCGTACCCAAATTGTTCGTCAATTTAGACGGATTCTATTGAAACATGGGGTGCAATGTGTAAATACCTCCAAAGATAAGGGGTGCAATGTGTAACTACCCCTAAAGATAAGGGGGTAATGTGTAAAAATGTGACAGAATCCATCTAAATTGACGGGCAATTTGGGTACGGGGTCTAAATTAAAAAAATGTGTAAGTTAAGGTGGAGTATAAACTTAGTACTAAATCGTTAGCATGGTATAAACCTAGTGATCATATTGTCAATTTTCCTAAATATTAAACACTATATTCAAAAAACAATGAAACAAGTAAAATAAAGACAACATAAAATACGAAATAAAACAAACAGTTTATCTTGTGCATTGTAATGAGTCTAACCGCTTCATGAATTTTTGCATCTCTTGCTCTAGCCGCGTCTCCATCTCTAGTCACAACTAGTTTTCAATCCTCTTCTACACCTCCTGCTACTCTCATGAGATACTTTCATCTATGCATGCTTGGCTACTAATTCTTCGTACTCCTTTTCCCTAGCAATTCACATCTCCTCGATCGCTGACCGCACCTACTCCAGCTGGTGAGCGATATCAACTGATACTAACGCTGAAAACAACAAAGTAGTAGGAACCACCGCATGACCTAAACCATACAGATATCCAGCTTTCTTTCTTAGGACCTCGTTGTAGACTTCAAGCTCAGTGTATGACTTGCCCTCAAATATGCACTTTTGCTAAAATGCTTCCTTCTTTTCTTGACACATGCCCAACAAATAAAAATAATAAATTTATGATTTTAGTGGAAAGAACAATTATATAGCACATAAAATTAACTTACATTTAATTAGTAAATTAAACACTTTCAAAATTTACCCTTGCAACTTCTGACACCCACTCATTTTCGGCATTTGTATAATTCTTTTTATACAACTCTGCTAGATCAATCTTGCCCATCTTATGATCTCTCTATTTCAAAACAAGGTAATTGTGTATGCACTAATATTATTCTTTTACAAAGAAACAAAATTTTGTTCATGATAACCATAAGGATTTAGATACTTGGAAACACAAATTTCATGGTAGAAATGAGAGTGAGTTATTGAGAGTGTTTAAGAGGAACGGTTGTGAGAAATGGAAATAATGCTTGGGTATGTTGTTCTTATTTTCGAATCACCATTCCAATGGGTTCAAACCCCTTTAAAATAATAGTCATAAACCATCTAATACCATCCAAACGCCATGGATGTAAACTTTTGGACGTGTAACTTCTCATGGAACATCTTGATAGACACGTTTGAACGGTTATAACCGTAAACAATTCTCATTGACAAGATTGTCATTAATTGCGGTAAGTGGAACAGTGCATTCTAATGCGTCCGAACTTAGCATGCTTTTTTGGTATGTAGCGTCGTTTCGTCCCAAAAGATTTCCTAATGTTTGAATGCGTATGTATGTGTTCAAACGGCTCTTTTGGGATGGATAAGACTGTCACTAAAACTTATTCTTTTTGGGTCGACACATTTCCGTCCAAAATAATCAACTTTTTTTTTGGATGACACTTTTTTTGTCCCAAATAATTTACTTTTTTTTTTTTGGCTAAAGTTTCCATCACAAAAATAAAAAACTTTTTGGGACGGTTTTATGTTCCATCTTGAAAAACATTCTGCCCCTATGTTTGAAACAAATTTTTTTGCGTTCCCAAAAAAATCGATACCAAAAAATCAAATTTGTTGTAGTGACATGACATGCCATAACATTCTTAGGCTTAACTAATATATTCATCTTACAAAATCTGTCAACATTTATATATTGTTTTTTTTGGTGAAAAAGTAATATGTATAAGTACTCCACCTAAGAAGTTTAATGTCATATCAGTCTCTTATTGAGAGAATATCATGTGGAAAATTAAAATATTTTATCCACTCTACGCATATGTACTCTCTTAATTAAGGGTTAATCTCTTCTTAAATAAATTCTCAATTTTTATTTGTAGGTTCTCCTCGACTAACAAGTTGTAATACTTCCCGCATAGTTAGTTGGGCTGTTCAATCATGCATATTTCATTGCTGGGTACGAGTGAATAAGTGGGGTTGGGGTTATTAATTATATATGCACTCGCACATTACATCATGGTAGTTGGCTAGCTGTACTTGCTGGCATATACAAAATTTTTGATCGAGGTTATTATGCACTCCAACATTACATCACGGTAGTTGGCTGTCGCTGGGTGTGCAAAATTTTTTTTTTAGGAATTTTTTTTATCCATCAACTATTAATTTAGTACTTCGAATTATTGATTTCGTGACATTTTATTGGGCCTCAGATATCAACTATGTGCAATCCATCGTTATTATAGACGGAAAGTGATATTTTATTTCGCTGAAATAATGATTTTATTTCCATAAAAATATAATAATAAAAAATTATAACAGTAAAATCGTCGTATCACTTAAAACAAAATATTAATTTCAGTTCAAATTAATTGTAAGAAGTGTAAGGTGTACAAAAGTGGTAGTTGAGAGACTAAATATCACGAATCAATAGTTCGAGTTGCAGCGACATGCATGTTAGTACCTCAACTGGTGGACGAAAAATTGTATTTAAATGTAATGAAAATCTTATATTACTTCTGACATATTTCTTCATTTCGTTTCATTTACACGTACTGCAGATATTCAAAGATGCCAACCTAAAAAAAAAATGTCACTAAGACGTACACTAGAGAAAAAACCAGAATAGACAGCTCGATGCATTTACTCGAAGCATTTACTCTCTTACTTTTACTTGACATATGGGCGGAGCAACCCTATATAAGTGCTTTGCTTTCACGTACGGAAGAATGGAACTAATTGGAAGAAAATGGTGGGCACGTTGTTGAACGAATCAGTAACAGTTATAATTACTAGGTCGTCGTTGATAGTACTGATATTTTCACTAGGGTATACACATGCAAGAGAAACCAGTACTGCCCTTGACAAGGTACGACGTTTGTGGAAAAGATGGATTAAACTCTCTCTCTCTCTCTGTCTTCTTTTTATTTATTTATTTATGTTTTGATTGAGATCTATCCGGTTAATGAGTTGATACTATCAATTACGATATATATAAAAGATTATTAAAAAAATAGCATATAAAAAAAAGGTCGTGAGCTTCCATAATAATATTCTCTCTTAAAAAAAATCAATAATACTGATATTACAACCAAGAAAAAAAGAAATAAAGTCAACAATTCGAGTTCTATGATCAATGCTGCTAATTCTGATCAAGATTTCGATGATCGCAAGACACACGCCATGCAGTAGAGTCCGGGGTAACGGGGTTAGATCCTGCCGTAAGGAAGAGAACCTCTTGAGGTGGAAGTAAATGGGGGGAGTTTCCATCTGCTTCATGATCTTTCCAAAGAAATTATACCATTCCCATGCATTTCCAATTCTGATAGATAAGTTTACTCGCAGATCTATTCCGGTGTCAGAAAACTATATATATATATATACATATCCAAACCATAAGAATTGCATATATTATATATATAGTAAAGTCTGGGACAAAGTCGTAATAAATGAATAGTTTAACCCCTAAACGCACTCTCTGTCACGAGACATTAATGAAATCTTAAAAGCGACTAGCTGTCAAGTCTACTCAATAAATTTGAAGGTAATCTCATCCGGTCTCACGTTATCGTAAACAATCATAGGCGCCGTGGGAGTTGGTAATTAATATTATTGATAGACTTGTTCCGCAAATCCCGAAGCAAAATGAGTTTAATTAAATACTAATCATGATTAACGTCGATGGATCATTTATAGGACTTTACCTACCACCTACCACCGATCGATGATCATGATCATGATCACCTACTACGTCCGATTACTACGTTGTTTACTAGCCACTTGTTGCACGTTATAACCATGTACACTGTTGCCATCGTCCGTAAAGCGAAAGTCTAGCAGCAAGCCAATATATATATATATATATACCATTTTCGAACTAAATTAAAACTTGTTCCAGCTTAAGTTTTAGGGACAAAAATTTCGCCCCACTAAGAACCGAAAATGTTGTAGTGAATTAATATCTCCGTCACTTAAACTTGGTGGGTTATGTCCTTTTGTTGTCTTTTGCAGATTTGCTCTTTTAATTATAACATCGTGATAGTTCTGTGTCGATGGGTCTATTTGTCGTAGTTCGATGCCAGCTAATACCGAAATAGACAACAATTAATGCTGATAATTATATACATTACATTTGGCTTCTTACAAGGAGTAGTACTGTTCCATGAGTGCTAGCTTAGCATTTGCTTTAATCTAATTGGTCCCAAAACATAAATATATATGTCGTATTAATTAATATTCATGCATCATATAAAAGGAATTTTGTCTTTGTTTTCCTCCGAATGAATTTTCCATCATAATTGAAACTCTTCCCGAGAAACAAACATGACTGTTATATATGCATAGCCAGCTTCTTGCAGTCACAATAACCGCTTCTTTCGTTCTGGCAGGGGAATCATTAATACATATAGAAATCATTCTCTATATATGTCAGTGGATTTGTCTTATTTTAAGACAATTTTTTGTTCGTATAGGTAGTAGCTGGCAATTAGCATGAAAGTCTGGTGGCAAATTAAAAATGGGGCTGGAGTGTGATAAATTATTTTTCTTAAAAATTAAATAAAAAGAAAACAGATTAATCCTGCTGGCCGGAGCTGCTTTTACCCATGCCACTGAGGATCATGAATTGTTAGATATTATCTTGTTGTTCTTAGGACCTTCATGAATCATGATCTCCTCTCCGGCGTGGTATTGACCGGGCGGCCTTAGTATGAAACGATTAAGAGGCCTGCTGCAGGTTGATTGCATAATCAAATATTGCCCCATATCATGGAGCTGCTATAAACAAAGTCCCTAATTAATAACCTGGCCTAGAAATGTTAAAAGGAAAAGCAAAGGGTTAAATACACTTTTCACCACACCCCCTCCCACTCCCAAAATCTCTCGAAAAAATAACACGTCTTTTACTATATTCTAATGGCCTGTTTTTGAAATTTTTTGAAATTTTTATTTATTTTGGCCTATCCAATTTTTTATTTTTTTCTCCATATAATTGGCCTTTTTAATATTCAATTCTTGGCTTCATCCGTGAGTGTAGGGTTTATCTGTTGTATTTATCTCTCCACAGTACAATTCAGATATATAATTATAAAAGATTTTAATCCATGAACATGATACAGATAAGACAAGATTTGTATATATTATTTATGTCCCTCAATTTATACAGGATTGAGAGTTATATATGAACTTGACACACTTTAATAGAGAGTGCATGCGCTTTCTTTGCAGGGATCTCAATCCTAATTAAGGTTAATATTATGGTATTAAATCTATCCCCCGTTAAGAAATTTGTATTAATCTGCCTCACAAATTTGATATATTGTTCTCCACGGTGAATTATTAAAAAAAAAAACGAGAGAATTATGTCCAGAGAGATATGATTCTGTACGTGTATCCAACAAAAATTTAATTAAAGAGGAAAAAAAAATGATTGTCAACTGCTTAGAAAAAAAAATAAAATAATTGACCAACTCTCCAGCACGGAAAACCAACTTTAGATGTTGATTGGAGAACCAATAATTAAAAGTCGAGTCTCTAATTAATTCCACAAAAGGAAAATAATTCCGACATAATGTTGCGTTTTCAAATTCTTTGCCTAGCCTTAGAGCAGCATTAATTAACAGGCTCGGATCATGAAGCTAAAGTTAGGTGAAGAAAGGTCAATGACTTGCCCCTGAAAACATTTGACTCGGAACTGTAGCTTATTTATAAAGAGTGTTTCTAAAGTAGTTGAAAATTAATGGGGTCGGTGAGGTACAGACTCAACCGTTTTGTGACACCATCCCCGATATTTGTCCTGTAACTACGTAGTACATACCCAGATGGAAATTCAAGAGAAAAGACAGATGATCAATTCTAAGGGAAGAAAATTAATTAAAGAACGTATATGATTAAAGCAATTACAAGTGACCGATTAATTTTTCACGGCTTCATAATGCTAGAGAAAAAGAAATTGTCAAGTGGGATCCGCTGCTATATATAAATATCTTCGCCATGCATGGTTGATTTGTAGACAAGTGGCAGCAGACCAGCACATGATCAGTGAAAGCGAAGGATGATCAAATTAAAACAATTTAAATTAGAGCATAGGTTCTTCAGTAGCCTCTAAACTAGAAAGGAGAGAAAAAAAAAAAAACAAACGAAACGTGTTTGGATACCCAGAAAAATCATGTACAGAATAATACCCATCCAATGTATATATAAAAAAATCTGAGAGAGGCTAGGAAGCAACCACGAAGGAACCAGCTCCCCATTTGTTATTCCAACGCTTTCTTTAATTTGCAGGCTCTGTTTCTTCAGGAAGAGAACAATGCAAGAAGCTAAGGCATAAATTGCAGGTTAGTGACATGAATATTTATAGCTAGCGTGGAGTTATGGGCATTGCGCTCAATTTCTTTTACCGCTTTGTTTTGTCGTTTTGAGCTTTTTTTCTTATGAGATGTGATCTCCCTTATCTTCGCCTGCCGATTTAGACTACTCCTGCTTTCTTATTAATTTTTTTTACTTACGTAGGAGGAAGACATTAGGCGTATTGGATGTTCGGTTACTGATTAATTCCCAGCTGTGTCCCGAGTACTACTGCAGCTAGCCATCGAAGACTAAAAGGTGATTGACCGAGAATCGCTTGTGATACTCTCGGAGGCATGGAACTTCCATGCTATATGTCATAATGTCATACACGTATAAGTACTACTGTCCCTACTGGATCATGTACAGTGAAGAGTACATATAATTAAGATCAAAGATTAAGTGACTAATTTTTAGGTCAACGTACAGCTTGTTTGTCAAATCATTTGACCCCTATTATAATTAATTACTTACTGCATGCTCCTCTATATATCTATGTGAAAGAACTTTAGAATTTTAGTAATTAGTATTAAAAGAAAATAGTTTCAGCTAATATACATGAAATTACACTCCAAATTACCAAATTTACTGTAATTTTTCTAATTCAGGAAAGATCAAGAGAAAAAAAGACTAGAGCTTTTACAAAGATAGTTTTTTTGTTTGGTACTTTTTGTCTCTCCATGAGTGGAGTAAATTAATAATTTGCAAGGCCAAGGTCAAATATTCCCATCATGGCCGAGAACATGTTCATGTCTGATCAAACCGGCCCTTCCTTTTCAAGTAAACTGGAGACGCGTCTTTCTTGAACATGTACCCATTCAAATTAAGGAGCATTTCACAGCTTTCTGGTCAAAGATGTGGATTCTTATCATTCCAAGCTTTTACATTGAAAATGGCCGTCTGGAGGCCGTGACTAACGTCGTCATGACGTGAATAGCTATACTCGGTCACAATCAAACTATACCAGCTCCCTCCCATATATATATATATATATATAGTCTAAGAACGGGACAACTACCAAACTCACAACTTTTATTATATATATATATTATATATATATATATATATATATATATATATGAAGAGGTGGATAACCCCACCTTTAGAAACGAAATATATACACCGGACCCAAATTAAGCAGCAAAGATCAATTTAAAATCCAGATGTCAAATATCTGTTTGTCCCAAAAAAGTCAATTTTCTTGTAACACGTTTTCATTATTATTGAACTGTCTTAATTAAAATATCAATTAATTACAAGTAGACATGACGACTAATTTAGAAGCATACTCAGCAGAACTCAAACCTGTAATTGCCATGAAAATCGTTGAGCTGATGGCGAAAGCATTCAGCTCTACGAATGAAGATTAATGACACGATCGAGTTACCTGTTAGAAGAAGGGATTATATATGCAGGGAATTATGAGGATGAACTACGTACCTATATATATATATATATATATATCCTCCATGTCCCCAATTACCAAAGCTTGTCATTGCATGCGCGCGCTCAAAGCTCATACCAGATTGACATGGACTCGACCTAACAATTCTCCTCCAATTACTCAATGAAATGGGTAGGGATGGGTTTGTGGATTCCGGTCAATCCCCTCCTTATATAAGTCATGCTTTAATCATCAGCATCGGAGATATTTTGGAGGCAAAATCATGCATATGCATGAACTTGGACTACCCTGAAGTCTTTCTCTTTATGTGCTCAAAAGCATGACGACTAAATAGGTCGAAAAAGGGACTGAAGAGCACGATCGATATGGATCTTCTGTTTTAATTTCTTCCATTGCATTTCCTTTATGTAACGAAACATAAGCATGGATTGATTGATCTATAAAACTTGGAGCGTTAATACGTCGACACAATATATATGGATCGATCAGAAACTAATTAAAACTCTAATTAACAACAGTATATCTAACAAATAATTGTTCGATCCCTTTATTCTAATTGACTGTCTTATATATAATTTGTGCCGGTAGCTAGTTGGGGGGGGGGGGGGGGGGGGGGGGGTGGTGTTGGGGGTTTCGTAAAATAAGCATGTACGAAAAAATTTAAAAAATTACTTTTTTGAGTGTTTGTGGAAGTAATAGGACCGGGGTTCGCTAAAAAACTGTTTAGGAAGACAATTTCTATGACAGGTATAATTTTGGAATTTTGCGAAAGTCCTCGGATTTTTATGCTTTTCCCCTGAGTCAAAGAATAATTTTGTTTTTTCAGAGACAGAAAAAATATATTTTTTGGAAATATTTTTGTATTTAATTCGGAATGATAAGGTCCTGATCCAGAAGACAAAAATCAGTTCTTATTTACAATTAAGTAATTATAACCAACACACCACAAAGGCATCATGATTATCATGAGTTAATTTCATTTGAGAATAGGGTGAAGTTGAAAAGGATCCAAAGGCCGAGCACAAATATTTTAGCCTTGCAAGCGCTATTAAAAAGATCAGATCGTGACGACGTCGTTCATGCTGGTTATGAAGCATTAATAGAATTAATAATTACCTATGGAACTGATAATTAATTCGCCACAAAAGAAAGCCTACATAATTAACAGCCTTATCGTGACGAATACTGACATGACGTGTCACCACACGATGATGTTATATTGGAATTTTCCCAAAGCCTATGAATTAAACACCGGCTGCCGACCATTTCTTGCGATGAGCTTTGAAGGGGAAAAGAAAAAAGAAAAAAGCGGTTCACCAACTTAATTTTTATAAATTTAATTTTACTTAAAAAGAAATTTAAATAGTTAGTTTATTTTCTCTACATAGGAGTCATGTTTCTTAGAAAGTGTCGATGGAGTTAGTTGTAATAGATTAATTTTGTGTGTCACTCTTGACTTAAACGACAGAGAGAGGATAACCAAATGTGAACCGGACATGTAGCGCCTTTTATCTATATAAAGAGGCGTTGAGCCTATTCAGAGCACTAAACTATACTACTACTGCTCTCAAGTTCTGGCCAGCACAAGCTCTCTTATCTTTTTCCTTTCTTTGACTCCCGGCCTCAGGTCCTCTTTTGCGCTTCTTCCCACCCAACTCTGAATCGGTGGGATGTTCTTGGCACACGCAACCAATATCTGATCAAGTTTTCTGCATCATCTTCCTTGACAACTGCACCGCCACAGAATCTCATAGGTTCTAAAATAGTGGTTGGAAGCTCTGAGCACATACCGACACCGGCTTGTTTGGAGGGCGAGATCGCACAAAGTTTTCTGCAACTTTTTTCACTGGAAAGTGCACTGCCGCCGCGAAATCTCGTAGGTAGGTCCCTATTTTTCGCTCTTTCTCTGTCTCTAGAAAATATATATCCTATGGCGCTTGTAGTGAAATGGATTCGTGGTGGCATAAAAGAGTGCTCTTGGATGGTCAATTCAATATCTCTTGTCCTTATATATTTATGTCTCAAAATAAAGATTTTTGGCGAAAGAGTAGTGATTTTTCTGCACAACTCTATAGTATTACTTGATGTCTCCATTTTTGGTCGCCTTGAATGGTGGTTAAGACGACGTATCCGATATATTATCAATGACTGCAGTAGCTGCGAGCAACAGAAAGGACAATAGAGAAGCGTATTCAATATCATCAATCTTAACCATCGCCGCTGGTAGCACCGTCCTTTGATTGAAACAAACTCAGGAAGAATGTGGAGGCTCAAGGTCGCTGATGGTGGCAATGACCCTTACATCTACAGCACAAACAACTTTGTCGGAAGGCAGATATGGGAGTTTGACCCAGAGGCTGGTACCCCAGAAGAGCGTGCTGAGGTTGAAGAGGCTCGTCAAAACTTCTACATGAATCGCCATGAGGTCAAGCCTAGCGGCGATCTCCTCTGGCGGATGCAGGTCCCTCATCTTTCTCTCTCTCTCTCAATCTATGCTCAACTCACGACTTAATTTCCCCTCTACACATAAAAAGTAGTTGTTTCCTGCCATGGTCACTTAACGCGTCTCGTATTGGATATCTACCATTGTTTCCGTCATAATACTTACGTATAGCTTTATTCTCTTGTCTCTTTGATTTCCCCACTTAACATGAAGGCAGAAAGGGTGGTGGTAGGTAAAGGTTTGGAAGTCTCTGCGGGGTCTGAAAATCCAAAGTTGTACCCTCCATACCTCTCGGTTCCTACGTAGAAAGAAAGTGCTATATTTTCCCAGTTATTTTTTTTTCAGGCAAGAAAGTGCTTAATTATTGATGGAACGCTCCTTGACCAACACATTAAAGATTACGACACTCGTAGATTTATTTATTGCCTCTTTCCCCCTAGGATTTCTCTCTTCTAATACTTGTTTTTCAAAGAAACTGCAGAAAAAAGAGAGTGGTCTCGGAGTTCTTATTTTATGGGCGTAGCAGATTCTCTTTTTTGTCTTTATTTTCTCAGTTTCTAATTACTGGTTCCAGCGATTCAAAATCCATAACAATTAGTGGACAGATTCTTATAGTTAGACCGACGACTGTTTGTCTTTAACCTCGTATTTTTGTGGACAATTTATATGTTTTATGAAGTTTTGATCCTTTAGGAAAGGGTCACATAGAAGTGAAAAACAGAGAAATTGTATTTTTCTTCAATGTGGTCGATGTCTTTGGCACTGTGCATGGACATTCAGTTTTACCTCTGTAGAATTCCTACTGCCACGTGACGAGAATATAAAACCCTGAAAGATGACCTGGTCAGATCTGGCAGGCCCGGATCTACGGGCCGTCTTTTATCAGGGTGGAGACACGCCCGCCTCATTCTTTCACGACGTCCGGTCCATTTAGTACACCCTGGAATTTAGTGGGTTGTTTGGCCGGTGAATTAACCTCCATTGAATGATGACATCATTTCATTTGTGCTCATTTTTTTTTATATAATTTTTTTTTCACTTTTTTTCACTTTTTCTTTTCCCCCCACTGGAAATTACAAAGAAATTACTCCATGTTGCGTAGAAAAAAAGAAAAGAAAGAAATTACTGAAGGAATAAAAAATCTTGTGATTTTCTAATTTCGTATAAGGAAAAATCCCATTGTTCATAATTATGCGAAAATCTTTATTTTCTCTTTATTTAATAGAAAAAATTGCTCTCATAAAGGAAACAAAATTATTAAGTAAATTGAGGAGCCAAGGTGGGAGGTGGATTTAGGACCAGAGCTAAAGCGTGGCTTGAGTGATTCTGACGTAGGTGGTGTATGGCAATTGCATGTGATAATTGATATAAGCAAGACGAAGAAAGATGAGTAGTGATGGGATGGTGGCGTGAGAAGTGGGAAGTGAGATAACCTCGCACGAGTTCATCTTATGAAGTAGCGTAGTCTTTTCTTTTGGGTTCTTTTT
The DNA here is from genome assembly GCA_003952965.2 of Morella rubra. Lineage (NCBI taxonomy): Eukaryota > Viridiplantae > Streptophyta > Magnoliopsida > Fagales > Myricaceae > Morella > Morella rubra. Next base: position 16,073,308 of record CM025853.1, read on the forward strand.
CTCTTTCGCTTTTGTAATCTAACCAATATATGCGTAGAGCTGTAGCTGCCATTTGATTTTGGAACTTGTAACTCGAAGGCACATAACTTCCAATTGTCTTATGTTCGTAGAGGGAATTATTAAAATGTGACGTGGGTGCTGAACTGTGTGTCAGCTAAATTCTTAGAATGATGCAGAGCCTATATTTACAATGCTCGTTTGACTGTTTGGTTTAGAAACTTCAAATTCTATTCGTATTAGCAGCTGATGATATAGACGTAATCAGGAAGCGTTTCAGATTAATATGAGTGTTATTGGATATTTCTAATGCTTCGGAAGTTGTGACACTGATATACTCTGTTTTCTTTTGTCAAAACGATTGCAGTTTCTGAGAGAGAAAAACTTCAAACAAACAATTCCCCCAGTGAAGGTCGAGGATGGAGAAGAAATCACATATGACAAGGCCACAGCCGCATTGAGGAGGGCTGTCCATTTCTACTCTGCCATGCAGGCCAGTGATGGCCATTGGCCTGCTGAAAATGCCGGGCCATTGTTTTTCCTTCCGCCCTTGGTGAGACTCGTCACTTTCATCATTTTTCTCCTGGTTGGGGTCATCGCTTAGCTCTTATTTGCAAATTTATACAAAAAAACATACATCAGTAGAACTTTTTACAAAATATCAGCAAATTAAACAGCTTCTGCGAACAACATTTACTGACTTTAATTGATTCCAATTAGTCTAGAATACATCACTGGAACATCTTCTATGATTTTCTCCTGTGAGCATTGCAATTGGATAAATGACATGCATGTTTTTGATTTGTGATTTTCAGCTGGCTGTAATTGCTAATGTCTTCCATTTCTTAACCCCACATTGTAGGTAATGAGTATGTACATTACAGGACATCTCAATACCGTTTTCCCTGCAGAGTCTCAAAAAGAAATTCTTCGATACATATACTATCATCAGGTACATCTTGTTGAAAGCTTTACATGTTAATTCTGAAAGCAAGATTAGCCTTTCTTACTTCCCTCTTTCTTTCGTGAGTCTAAAGTTTGAAATATAAACAAGTATGCTGCAAAACTTCTTCAATTGTAGAATGAAGATGGTGGTTGGGGATTACACATAGAAGGTCACAGCATCATGTTTTGCACAGCTCTCAGCTACATCTGTATGCGTATACTCGGGGAAGGACCTGACGGCGGTCAGGACAATGCTTGTGCAAGAGCACGAAAGTGGATCCTTGATCATGGTAGTGTAACACACATGCCTTCTTGGGGGAAGACCTGGCTTTCGGTATGATCATGTGGTTTGTAGAGATTTAGATCGCATTGAGTTAAATACAAAGAATGATATGTTGTGAATTTGGACTCTAATCCTATGTTGTCCTGTGGCAGATACTCGGTGTGTTTGAGTGGATTGGGAGCAACCCAATGCCTCCGGAATTTTGGATGCTTCCTTCATTTCTTCCCATGCATCCAGGTTTGTACATATCTGCTTAATGGTTCATCAAACTCCTTGAAAACTCTCGTGTGCTTTTAGATCCTTACTACATGATGGATTGCTTTCGGAATCAGTTAGGCCAATTCTTACAAATGTATTTTGGGTGTCAAATCGACACACAATCCATACCTCCTTTAGAACCCTCTTGTACTAAAGAAGTTCACTATCTTCTCTTTGTTGGGAAGATTAATACTTTGAGAAATGTTTTATTGAGATTCTTACAAACTCTCATGGAACCTCACTCAACCCAAAAACTTAAATTTATACATTTGAACCCAAGCATTCAATACTAAGATCTTGCCTTTTTAATAAATTGTCAATGCATGACTTAACCTTGGTACAGCCACTCAACATTGCCGTACTCTCCCATGAACAGAATCCTTTTTGCCAATCCTGTGGACTCTTTCTTAGGATCATGCTCTAGGATAATCTTGTGTGGTCTATTTTAGTCCCTGATATATAGACTTGTCCGTACTATATACCCTTGTCCTGCTTTAGGTGAAGAAGCCCAACACCTATGCCTAATATCACTTGTTAAATCCTCGTCGAGTCTTCTATTAAGATTATTATCTAACATTTTGAGACACCACTAAACCAAAACCTTAAGATTATAGGTTCATACCTAAATGTACTATATTTGTTGCATATTTCAAATATATAACTTTTTTGCGTTCTCTTAACATCTATAAGAACAAAATTTGCTGCATTCAAAATATTGTGTTTTACTTATAGCTTACAATTGCTTAAACCTGAATGCAGCCAAAATGTGGTGCTACTGCCGGATGGTGTACATGCCCATGTCATACTTATATGGGAAACGATTTGTAGGCCCAATCACTCCTCTCATTCTTCAATTGAGGGAGGAGCTCTTCGCAGAGCCTTATGATCAGATTAACTGGAAGAGTGTGCGTCATTCATGTGCAAAGGTTAGTTTACCTTAATTTTCTCCTCACTACTGATACTTGCTCATTGTTGAGGAAGATGCTTTTCCAACACTCTTCAAACGTATTTACATTAAAACTATTCCTACAGGAGGATATCTACTATCCCCATCCTTTGATGCAAGATGTGCTCTGGGACAGCCTATACTTGTTCACTGAGCCTCTACTTACTCGTTGGCCCTTTAACAAGTTGGTCAGAGAGAGGGCTCTTCAAGTAACAATGAAGCACATTCATTATGAAGATGAGAACAGTCGATACATTACCATTGGATGCGTGGAAAAGGTAGTGTGATTATCCAATTGAATAAATGCAGAGAAGAGCATCTACTTATAACAGTACTCCTAATGTCATTTGCACTTAACAGGTGCTATGTATGCTGGCTTGTTGGGCTGAAGATCCAAATGGGGATTATTTCAAGAAGCATCTTGCTAGGATCCCAGATTATATATGGGTGGCTGAGGATGGAATGAAAATGCAGGTTAGATTCAGATTCTGAAAAGGAATTGTGGAATTGTTTGCCTGTCTATTTCAAATTTAATTTGACTTTATATTGATATATGGAAAAGATCAATCCCTAAACCAAATCTCTTTTTTAGAGTTAATTCAGCCTTGGCACTAGAGTATAATCCTAATCTCTGGTTTTCTAGCTTTACATTTATAAGTGGTGAGGGTCCTTGCATGAAAAAGGAATGGAATGCTAATGCTAACCTTGGCAAACAAACGTTTATGCAGAGTTTTGGTAGTCAAGAGTGGGATACTGGTTTTGCCATTCAAGCTTTACTTGCTGGTAATCTCACTGATGAAATTGGACCAACACTTGCGAGAGGGCATGACTTCATAAAGAAATCTCAGGTTTGGTTTCCAACTCTGAAAGTATCTTGTCAGTATAGTCATCAACTATGCTTTTTTGCTTAAAAAAAAGGATACTATCCAATATTTGCCTTGACTAAGTCTTTAATTTCATTTTATCTCTGTGAAGGTCAAAGACAACCCTTCTGGAGACTTTAAAAAGATGTACCGTCACATTTCTAAAGGGTCATGGACGTTCTCTGATCAAGATCATGGATGGCAAGTTTCTGATTGCACTGCAGAAGGTTTGAAGGTAATTAAGTTTGCTGAAAATCAATAAAGTTTGAGTTGCTTCTTATCCCTAATCACTAGTTTCATCATCAAATTCTTCTCTTATTTACAGTGCTGCCTGCTTTTCTCAATGATGCCACCTGAAATTGTTGGGGAGAAAATGGAACCTGAGCGACTCTGTGATTCTGTAAATGTCCTACTTTCTCTACAGGTAAGGATAAACTTTCACCAGTGTTGTATTGAATCGTTAAGTACATACCTATTCTGCACTTGTAGGCATGCCGAGGAAATCCGGGCTGCATTTGATTGTTCTGTGAATCTAAAACTGTCTAAACTAATTTGTGATTCTTATCCCAATGCATAGTTGTTTCTTTCCAACATTTCCCCCCCACAGTTTCTCCTGCTGAACTGTTGCCACTTTCAATAGTTTCTACCTTTACTAGATAATAATCACTTCTTATTGCTTTTCAAAATTATTTTGAAATCTCGTTCAAATTTCCTTTTTTTTTTTTTGTGCGTTGTTTATTTCTTAAGTAAGTCACAGAGTGTATATCAATAAATCTATTCTATGGCATAATGCAGAGCAAGAATGGCGGTTTAGCAGCCTGGGAGCCAGCAGGAGCCCAAGAATGGTTGGAAGTACGTACCCTAACATATTGAAGTGGCCTGGAAATGTTCTGGTCCAAATACATCAAAATTGCTGTTGATAGATTCACCCTTAAGTGTCATACATTAATGGAATACAGCATTTTTTTTCTTCAGATGCTTAATCCCACAGAATTCTTTGCGGACATCGTCATAGAGCATGAGTATGTGGAGTGCACTGCATCAGCTATCCAAGCTCTAGTTTTGTTTAAAAAGTTATACCCTGGGCACAGGAAGAAAGAGATCGAAAATTTCATTCAAAATGCTGCTAGGTTCCTTGAAGGCATACAAAACCCCGACGGTTCATGGTATGTTCCTCTGCTGGTTGATTCGATATGTTTGAGATGTTAACCTTTTTTTTTAATATACATGTCTAAGAGTGATCAGTTACATATCGACAGGTATGGAAATTGGGGAGTTTGCTTCACATATGGTTCATGGTTTGCACTTGGAGGATTGGCAGCAGCTGGCAAGACTTACGGCAACTGTGCGGCAATGCGCAGAGGTGTTGATTTTCTATTAAGAACACAAAGAGATAATGGTGGATGGGGAGAGAGCTACCTCTCATGCCCAAAGAAGGTAATGCTTCAACAAAGATCACTCTGTTGGCTTCTTGAGTTGTGTGATTTTTTCCTGTATTCTTGATTTCTGTCATCATTGGGAGCAGTTTAAGAACCTGTAACAACATATACCGTGTTGTCGCCATACTTGTACTAGGGAAATTTAAGTTATTGAATACAATATAGATCAATTACTCAAAATCTTTCTTGCCTCCTCAATTTTGTACATGCAAGAGAACTTCTTTGACCAGCCATTGAAAAATAAACTCTCTTCACTTCATATTATATAGGAATATGTGCCTCTTGAAGGAAACCGCTCAAATTTGGTACATACTGCATGGGCAATGATGGGTCTTATTCACTCTGGACAGGTCAGTTTATGATTTAAAACTTCAGTGACATACCTCTCATATCATATTATCAAATGCCTTTCTAGCATATCCTAATTATATCGAAGTTTTGTTTCTAATAGGCTGAAAGAGACCCGACACCTCTTCACCGTGCTGCAAAGCTGATAATCAATTCCCAGATGGAAGATGGCGATTTTCCTCAACAAGTATTTCTCTTTAACATGGCTTCAAACAATCCTTTTATGTTTTTTTTTGTGGAGCCCAAGGGTTCACAGAATTAAAAGGAAAAGTGATTTGAAAGTAGTTTAGATAGAAAAGGTGAAGAATTAGGCAAAATGGAATAGGAGTTTTCTAACAACTTATCAACCCCTTTTGATGCAGGAAATCACCGGAGTCTTCATGAAGAACTGTATGTTGCACTATGCAGCCTACAGAAATATTTACCCGTTATGGGGTCTTGCAGAATACCGGAAGCGTGTCCCATTGCCGTCCGGAAGCATTAAATTAATCCAGAAGTGAACTGGGTAGCTCAACCACTATACCTGAGGCACCAAGCAAGATGTTGTCAATTTATACTGTTTAGTTTTCTTTCTTTTGCAGCTGTGTTGATGTATGTAAGAAAGTTGATCACAGCCACCTAAATAGATGCGAGTAAAGAGTTCATACAAAGTCTATCACTGTATAATGAAAATCAATGGCCCTAAAAGGAGAAAAAGAAGAATAATGTCAATGAAAAGTTTGTCTTCTGCTATACTACCTTATCTCTTTCCAACTTCTGCTGGTCCAAGAAAGTACTTATTTACATTTTTCAGGGTACTTTTTTTTTTTCTTTTAACTTTTTCTTTATGGCAAAAGTTGGCTGCAAAGCAGTAGCGGTAGTCAGATACCACCTACCATCGCCAGGCCTGTTGGGGCTATTTTTTTTTTTTTCTATTTTATATTTTTCAACTTGCTTTCTTGTTTTTGATAGGGCTAAGTTTTACGGGCAATTTTTGGGCCTTTCTTGCAATTAATGTTCGTTTTTGCATATTCAATCTAGCCTAGTATATCCACTAAAAAAAATCTAGCCTATTATATCTTTGTGCCAATTCATGTATTTTTGGGATAAATTCATTTCGTGCCATCAAACTAATAAGTTAGCGTCACTTCAGGTGCAAACAACCAAGCTGATCATTATTAGGTTTGAAAGTGCTAAATCTGGTCAATGGGAGTGTCCTCTAATGAGATCCGAACGTCACCTTTTTGCCAAGTGATACATCTTTTGTTTCAACTGTAGTATCTTATCAGTGAGTGCACATTCATGAAGTTTTCTAGTTCGAGGCTTATTAGAACTTGGTTGTTCGGATTGCAAAGTAGCATTGGCCCCATTGTTAATAGGTATAAAGTAATAATTTCTGTATATTTTTTCAACTACTTGGTTGGGACCCATTCAATTCGAAATTCACTCAATTAATCTGTTGTACTCAAATTTTGTTTTTGTTTTTTTTCTTCTACGCAGCGAAACTTCATTCATAAAACGAACTAAATCCCTCAAGAGGAAAAAAAAAAAAAAAAAAATCTGAAGAAAAGCAAGTAAAAGCTCAAAAGGAATACAACTAAAAAATTTCCTAACTGCAGCCAACTTGGCTAAGTAATCAGCATGAGAATTAGCTTGACGTGAAACTTTCAAGAAGCTCCACGATGGTCTACTTGACGCCTTCACATGAATGACTTCAACGATGCAACCTGGGTCTCCCTTGACCAAAAGCGTAAAGTACCACTACAAAAAATTGACTTTTAGTTACGAAATTTTTAGTCACTAGAAGTCAATTTTTCATCATGAGCTCCACCAGGAAAAGAGCATTACTAAAGGCTTTTGGTGTCAACTTTCGGGTTTCATAACGAAAAGATTTTAGTGACGAAACTTTTTTCTTCACTAATGAATATTGTGACGGTAATTTTCGTCATGAAAAGTTCGATCGTTCGATCGCCCAATATCAAATTGGACAAAGTTCAATTGATCCTGACTGGATCGAAGTTCCAACGGTGATTGTTGAACTCCAATGATGATTTGGACGATCGAATGATCGGATCCACAACTAATTGAACGATACTTTTTTAGGATCGAATGAGAAACATTAACGATCGGTCGAAAATTTGTGGATGATCGAACAGTAAACATTTATGATCAGTCAAGACTATTTGGATGATTGAATGGTTAACTACTTCGATCGTACGTGTGAAATGTACGATCGATCATTTAAGCTTTTATGATCCAATGTGCTCTCCTAGCCGACCGAACGGTTTAGTTGGATGATTGAACGTTTGATTTATTACCGATCGAACAGTTTAGTGTGCGATCGAACACATTTCTTACTTACGGTTCGATCGCTTACATTGGTGATAGAATGGTTAGTCTATCGATCGAATGATGTTTTAGGAGTTTCATTTGTTCCCGATCGAACAATGGTCTTCACGATCAATCATTTTTTACCACTATGGTTCAATCACCTAAATGGTCAATCAAACGGTATTAACAAAATTTATTTTATTTTTAAAACGATAATAAACGAAAACATTATAACATGCACTATTAAAGTAACAATACATTAATAATATTTACATTCATAAACATCAATAATAGTACATAATTACCCATAATTAAACCGAAAATAACGTCGTACTAGTAATAATGTAGCAATCATAACAGAAAAATACAACATCTCATATCTACCTGTGTTGGTTCCAAACTCGGCCCAGTAGTTGTTTTGCAATGTCATTCATTTTTTTTTCCATTACAGTTGCCATGCGTTGCTCCAACTCCTTTGATATTTTTGCCTGTAAGGCTCTTGCTCCAACCGCATGCCTCCTCATGCTCCAACCGCATGTGCTCCGACTCTAACTGAATGCACTCTGCTCCATTTGTTGCTCCTCATGGTGGTCTTGTAGCGTGGCCTCCATCGCAGCTTGTTTTTTAACAAATCTTACAAGTTTTTCTCCCTAGCAGCTCTCATCGCTACAAATCTCATCCCTTGACTTTGCTAGATGGGGCTGTAAATCAGAAGACTGCATAGTTAAAGTTGATGAAGGCACAGGTTTAATTGCGCGTCTTAATCCGCAAACATATCCCAACTTCTTCCCTAATATCTCGGAATACACTTTTTCTTTTTTTTAACCAAGAATCTTGTGCTCTCATTTTTATTTGTTGTCAGTTACTTATTATCGTCATTTACTTTTAGTCATTTAATTTTCATCCTTACTTATTTATTTATTTCTGTACTTTAATTTTTGTATTACTTTCGTCATTTACTTTAATGCATGTTATATCTTAGTTTACATTTTGTGTTGTTCTAATTTTGTTTTTACTCTCCAAAATCCATCCTACGACTGAGATATGAGATCTCTATATCTCACACCTATCACAATATGGTTTTCATAAAAAAGGATAGCTATGAGATAGTTTACCCTAATCGTTAGTTTGAGAGTTGGCCATCAAAACTCAGCTGGCTGTGAGCAGAGGAAGGAGGCAGAACATTTGGGCTGCTATTGTGGAATTCTCGAGTTTGTGAGTCAACAAGAACTTGAAGATTATTGAAGAATTCTGGAGATTAGAAAAAAGAATCGGTAAGTTAATTTTTTGCAGTTCTAACTTTCAGTGGTATCAGAGCTCCAGGTTAGTTGAACCTCATTCTCTTGATTCATATCACAATATTATTGAATAATCACATGCTTTCTTGCTGTTCTTGGAATTGCATGAAAGACAATTCTTATAGTACGAGATATAGTGATTCTTTGTTAATCATGTGAAAGAATATATTTTTGTTTATCATATTCGTATTCTAGATTCCTTGTAGAAATTTTTCAACATGATATTGGAATTTTTGCTTGCATCTATAACAACGTTTGTTTTGTGTTGAATTGGCTAAAAGAAGGGTTCTCTTCCTCTTAAGGGTGTGGCCGGCAGCCAATGTAAGGCTGTTGCCTACGCATTGGCTAGAGGGGCGCCCATTATGACCGGGGCAGCCCTTTGACCGGAGTTGGGAGGAGGTTCGGTGGCCGTGTGGCCTCGGGCACCTACTCACACACCCGTGTGAGACACCGGTGTGGAATGCAAATGACCTCAAACGGTGGCCAGCAGCGCTGGCTACTGCCCTCTTCTGCTAGGTGCCTAAGAGTGCCCAGGCATAAAGATGCCTAGGTTGCCCGCTTGGGCCAACCGGGTAGGGCTTCCTTAGCCCTACCTAGCCTTTTTTTTTTCTTTTTTTTTTTTTTTTCTTTTTAAAGGGGGTTGGGCCAAATTTTAGTGAAGGCCCATGTTTTACTTTTTTAAAAGAGATATGGACCGGCCCGGTTTGTAATTTTTTAAAAAGGAAACTTTTTGGGCCACCCATATCGAAAGCCTAAGCCTTTTATTTAAAAAAAAAATGAAATTGAGAGGAAACTGCACGAGTTGGGCCCTTTTGGGTCAGCCTATGGCCAGATAGGATCTGGGCCTGTGGACCCAACCCAGGTCTGGGTACAACCCGGACCATGACCCGAGAGCGGTCCAGGTACGACATGGACCGCTACCCATCGGGTTAGACTTGGATTGGTAGGTCAATGGCTCAATCCAGTTTGACCCGACAAATCCGTTGATCAACCCGATTTGGCCAAGTTGAAAAAATAATAATAATGCAATTGTTAAATGGGATTGTTTAGAGGAAACTAATCCCATGACCCTCCAATGTTGGTGAACGTGGAATCTATCTTATTAGTGTTGGATGAAGCTAAAATAGGGGATTCCAATATATCTTGATTTTACAGTTTGTCCATTATTCTTTAGAAGCTAAATGAGTGTGTATGCGGATATGGGTGTTGACTAAAATTACAATGCGGACCCATTACAAAATTACATGTCATGTAGACAATAGTTACACTTAACTAAATAAACACGTACAGCTAAATAGTGAATATTGTGTTTATTTAGTGGTCAAAAAGAAATCAAGGGTCACAAATATTTACATACATATGTATGGACATGAGATGGATTCGTGATAGATAGTTTCTATTTATTTTTACAAGTTGTTGCATGGTTACTAAAATAGATCATGTTTACAAAAGGTAAAAATTCTTGATGTCTATGATTAAACTGAATATAAATGTTATATTCAAGATTTATTTGATTGATGTGTCATAGTGGAGGCCAAATAGTTGTTCTAAAACCTGAATCTATTGGATTGTTGTTATATATACATGTAGATTGACTTTCTATGTTTTTGCAAATTAATCATGCCGAACTTTAATCCGTTGTCTAGAATTCTTGATGACAACTAACTCAATGGACAGAATTTATATTGGAAGCGGAATCTCTTGATGTACTCATAGCTGAGAAGATTGCTTATGTCCTAACTAAAGATGAACCCCAACTTGCTTTATTTGATGCTACTGCAGAGGAAAAGGTTTCCTATGATAAGTGGCATGAGATGACGAACTTGCTAAATGCTACATATTAGCCTCCATGACTAATATGTTGCAGAAGCAGTGCAAGGGCCTAATAAATGCTAAAGATATGATCGATTCTCTTCAGGAGATGTTTAGGGATCATAGTAAGTCTACATGCCAGTAGACTATAAAACTGCTGATGACCACCAAATGGTGGAGGTGCTTCAATTTGAGATCATGTCCTGAGAATGATGTCATACATCTTTGAACTGAGGCACCAGGTGCAGGTATAGACGGTGAGACCAGGTAGAAGTGATTTTGGCATCTTTGCTAGAATCATTCAACTAGTTCATGTTGAACTACAATATGAACAAGATGTATGTGACTTTGCCAGAGCTGCTCAATATGTTGCAGTCAGAATAAGTAACTCATCATAAAGGAGAAATGTTCTCTAATGATGATGGATAAGTCAACAGGTTCTGAACTAAAGCCCAAGGGGAAGAAGTCAAGAAGAACAAAGGGTCTCAATCCAGGAAAGACATAAGTGGCACAGAGAAGAAAGATGAAGGAAATTGTTTCCATTGTGGCAAACTATGACACGGGAAGAGGAATTACCAAGTTTATCTAACTTTTATGAAGAAAAAGAATCTTACTGAAGGTATGCTTATCAATTGTCTTTCATTTATTGGAATGTCCATTAAATTAATGATATGTCAATTTTTGACATCACCTCTTCCTTATGCATTGTGATTGCGGAAGATGATTGCAGGGGTTCAAGGTAACCTAGAGAAAAAGTGAAGAGGTAGCTGTTTTAAAGAATGGAATGAAGTGCAAGTGTTACAGTGAAGTGCAAGACACTCCTTAACATGGGCTAGGCCACGTCTACAATTAATGCAAGTGAACTTGTTGCCAGAAAAACCCAAATCTATGAAACCCATCAATTCCATGAAATGATTAAGGCCACGAGATGAACCCACCTGAAAACAATGACCTCCTTGCTTTTCAGCAGGCTAGAGAATATCATTAAAATCACCCAAACATAACCCATGTTGATTATTGCTAGGCTGTAACTCTTGCAACGACTTCCAGAAAACTCATTTTGTCTCCACATAGTCGGACCATACACCAAGGAGTAGAGGAAGCTGCGGTACTCATTATTAGGGTGGATGAGTAGATGCAAAATGTTCTAAGACTTCAAAATAACATCAAAATTCAAATTTGGGCACCAACAAAATGCCAAGCCCCCACTACGCCTAATTGAAGGAACTGAAATAAAGAAAGAAAACCCAATGCTACGAATAACTGAAGCCACTATAGCCTCAGCTACTTTGGTTTTGACCAAAAAAATACCCATCGGATCAATATCCCTTACCATGTTCCTCAGGGCCCTTGCTGCCGCTGGTCAGGCTAGGCCACGACAGTTCCATGCTATAATTCTCTTGGAGCCAAGGGCAAGTTAAGGCCCACTACCCCCGCCATTTGATTGACAGATGCTTCTCCTGTGACATGACTACCTTGCACTAGCTCTTGATTCTTCTTTTTCATTCTCTTTGGAAGGATAATTTTTCGGTGTTGTGCTTCCCTTTCACTAAACAAACCAAGAGAGAATAGGGATACAATAGGGGTATCGCTGGATAAATCTGAGTTATGACGAACTGGGCATTATTTTTTAGTCGGTGACTATTTATTAGGAGAATTTGGGTCTACCCCATTAGGCCCAAGAACTACCCTCCCCTTTTCTACATTAAGACTGAGTGGGCCAGAAGACCTACCCGTATCAGACAGTGAAGGGCCTGCCTCCCTTCTACCTTGGACTTGAGGATCCAAGAAAAATTTAATCGTTAAGGTATGGCTTATCATGCCTTGAAGACGTGACAATATTGTGCACAGGAAGAATATGGACCACATGTTGTGGCATCCTGGTTGCTTCGTCGTACGTGGAAAGGTCCTAAATAAAGACATAAAGTAATGTCACATGCTATATGCCGTATATATTATTCCAGCCCAGTGATTCACTCTAAGAGTGATGTCGTATTTTACTCTGGGATAATGTTGAAAAATACGGGAGTAATGCCGAAGGGTGGTGGTTGAAATTTGAAAAGATCATTTTTAGTTTGATTTCCTTTATTTCATCTGTCGTTATATTGTTGAATTGATGAACTGGTTTCTTCAATGTCTTTTTCATGTTATTTACATGTCACTTAACCGCTGGCTTTACTGAGTCATTTAGACTCATTGATGTTTGTTAAATATTGTAGTAGGAGGACAGGGTGTCCCTGGGGGAATTTACTAAGACTTTGATTCATGAGGTCTTGATACTAAGCTTGGTGGGTCTGGGTCACAGAGAACCTTCAAACATACTCTTAGATGATCATATGCGAGATTTTTCATGATCTCTTAATTAATTTTATACTAGCGAATAGAAAGACGAATATTAGAAAATAAATCACGTACCTAATGTAAGTACTTACTTATGATAAGTAATATATCTAACCATAATTCTGTGGATTACGTAAAGCGCAAATGAACTTACTTTCGCTGTGTATAAAAGGTTAATAAAGTTTTCGTGAGTTTATTTACTTAGAATCCTGTATGCCTTAA
>CM025853.1:16087063-16181013 GCA_003952965.2 Morella rubra
TAAATAGAGCGTTATACTTTGACAATTGGGTATAGTAGCTGATCTTGGGATTCTCAGGGCACTCGCCAACAAATAATAAGTCTAGCGTCACTTCAGGTGCAAACAACCAAGCTGATCATTATTAGGTTTGAAAGTGCTAAATCTGGTCAATGGGAGTGTCCTCTAATGAGATCCGAACGTCACCTTTTTGCCAAGTGATACATCTTTTGTTTCAACTGTAGTATCTTATCAGTGAGTGCACATTCATGAAGTTTTCTAGTTCGAGGCTTATTAGAACTTGGTTGTTCGGATTGCAAAGTAGCATTGGCCCCATTGTTAATAGGTATAAAGTAATAATTTCTGTATATTTTTTCAACTACTTGGTTGGGACCCATTCAATTCGAAATTCACTCAATTAATCTGTTGTACTCAAATTTTGTTTTTGTTTTTTTTTTTCTACGCAGCGAAACTTCATTCATAAAACGAACTAAATCCCTCAAGAGGATAAAAAAAAAAAAAAAAAAATGTCTAAGAAGAAAAGCAAGTAAAAGCTCAAAAGGAATACAACTAAAAAATTTCCTAACTGCAGCCAACTTGGCTAAGTAATCAGCATGAGAATTAGCTTGACGTGAAACTTTCAAGAAGCTCCACGATGGTCTACTTGACGCCTTCACATGAATGACTTCAACGATGCAACCTGGGTCTCCCTTGACCAAAAGCGTAAAGTACCACTACAAAAAAATTGACTTTTAGTTACGAAATTTTTAGTCACTAGAAGTCAATTTTTCATCATGAGCTCCACCAGGAAAAGAGCATTACTAAAGGCTTTTGGTGTCAACTTTCGGGTTTCATAACGAAAAGATTTTAGTGACGAAACTTTTTTCTTCACTAATGAGATATTGTGACGGTAATTTTCGTCATGAAAAGTCGTGTTCGATCGCCCAATATATGATGGATCAGAATGTGGACAATTGATCAAATTGGAGACAAAGTTCATCGATCGTTCCTGACTGTGATCGAATGGTCCAACTGGTGATTGGTTGAACTAGCGTTTATGATGGATTAGACGACTGTTGGACGATCGAATATGACCACAACTAATTGACTGTACTTTTTTTAGGACGATAGAAACATTAAACGATCGGCGCCCTTTTTTTGTTGCATTTGGTTTATATTTTTTGTGATACGATATCACATTCTTACGGAACACATGTATCAGTATATTTACCTTATTGAAGGACTTTTGCAGCGTACTTCTCTCCAATTTGTTGAAAAGGAAGGTTCAAAGGTTTTTCCCAAAAGAGGTCGTCTTGAATGAGGAGTACAATCTTGTTCACCAAGCACTTTTTACAGATCCCGATGATCAAAGTGGGTCTTATAAGATCTTTAGATTTTGTAATAGTTTGAGAAGGCTGAATGGATGATCCTGAATGGTCTTAAACTTGCTATCTTTTTCTTTGGTCGGACTGCTCATGATGAGTCTCATTCTATTGGAGATAGGAACCTGGATGTACTGTGTTTGTCTGCTCGCTTGCAATTCTCATGTTTATCTGATTATCAGAGATTCATATTTTCAACCGCTCATCTTGTTTTATGATTTTTCTGAATACAAGTGGGCTGTTGAAGGTGTCCAACACTGACATCGAACATATCTGTTGAAAGTGCTTAACACAGAAAAAGTAACTTAACTTTGAAACCACTTTCAATAAAATCGGGTATTAGGTGATTAGAGGACTGCAATTGCCGTATGTGGTATTTGAGGTGAATCATCTCAAATTTTAACCTCCTGAGAGCTTAAACGGCATCCATATCTTAGAAGCTGATCCTGTAGAGGTTCACGAGTTGTTATGGAGACTGCAGTATCTTCAGGGACAGCAATCAATATCATTCTTTTACTTCAGATTTCGATGGGCTTTTCTTTCTCACTATAAGGCGGTAGAACTTCTAGGTTGTGTTATAATGGTAGTTCAGTTTTACAGTACCTATTGAAAAAGCACCTTACTGCTTCGGGCAGATGGGGAGAGTAATTTGCTATAGGGAGTGTATGGATAATATGAGTTTTTATTCTTTGTATTCACCCGAAACATTCTCAAAAATCGGAGACCGCAATGATTTCGTTTAGATCAGAAATATGGTCTTTCATTGATAGGATAAGCATCAGAGCTTATTATCACTACAAGTAGCGCGTGCAAGAGACTATAGCTAATGGGATAATCAGCTCAATCACGATTAATGTATTGTCGAGAGATTAACTGGTAAATCACTTTATTGCCATTATACGATTCAACTTCAAAAATAGCGTACCACTTAAAAAAATTCTTTGACATAAATTATTCATTTTTGTCTATATTTGTGTTATAAATAAACGCTTTATCATGGAAGCAATATGGTTGCACATTAATAACGATCAGATGGCATCGTAAGTTAATACATATACGTTTGTAAATATCTCCATTGAGTGCATATTCAAAAATAAACACGGTCTCATTCTAGTAGTAAGGTACATCATTAAACATACTATTTAATAGATGCACCTAGAAACATCAAGGATCGTCAGAATCACATAAGGCTAAACATTTCTCAATGGTACTGAACAATAACAGAAAAAAATAGGAATCAAGCATCTATAGCATTATACCTGTGTTTGGTGTTATTGAGGCGCCACGGGGTGAGTCCCTTTCGTAATTTCTGTTTTAGTTAATATTGGGTAATGTCTTGGATTAATTTTTTTTCTCCATTAACAGATGTAGACTCCTCTAGTGTTTCTGCGTTTGTTACGTCATCTGTCATCTAGCCTAGTTTGAATATTTCTTGATGCACTGTAATCAAGTGTGGTCTAGCTTTGCTCATCTACCAACCGCATTGCACTCCTCTATTTTCGTTCTTGAAATTGGTTCGAGGCTGGTGCTACCTACTAACTCGATTCATCTCTTAGTTTTTGAATGCATTGGGTAATCTCTCCATTCAATTGTGAATGCTTTACTTATCAAAAAAAAATCTCTTTTTTTCAAGAACTTACATCAAGTGTCCATTTTTACACGTGCTTTAACGCATTGAGGGGTGGTATATTTGGGTAGACGTGCGACCTCCAATCTCGCTATGCTAAGTGGATATTTTTTCACACAAAAAATCTTTATCAAGCTTGTTCATCCACTTAGTAGCTTTACGTCATGCGTGTGTGACGACAGTACAAATCCTGTCACAGTCCCGTGTACCTTTGCTTGAGGCTGAGGGCTAGTTATATGACATCAATAGCCGTCACAGAGAGTGGAGACCTGATAGTTTAAAGTTTGATATGAAACCTACAGGTCATTAATAATTGCGTGTCTTCTTATTGTTCGACCTGGAACCAATATTACCATTGGAGTCTACCGGATCGTTTGGCGATTATACTTTGAGAATGTTATTTACTGGTCTCATAATTGTCTTATTAACCAAGAATCTTGTGCTCCTATGAGTCCACATATATTGAATTTTCTTGTCAAAGTTTACTCTATTGAAGGTTTAACTATCTCCTCGATTCATTTTTGCACTTTTAATCAATCTTGTTAGGAAGTTTCAAATACTCTTTTACTTATTTGTCATATGTATTTTCATGGTCACTTATAAGTCCTTTTTGGTATTTACTTTTCACGTCATCTCATTAGCACTTAATGCTATCGATGATTAGGTAATACTACTATTAGTATATATACATTTGTGCATGATGTCATGAAAATTATTGGTGTTATATAAATACTTGCTCATAGTAATTCCATTCTCCGTAATTAATCGGACTGCCAAATTGGTGGAAGAATCCTCATATGTGGTAACTTACTCTACACAACTCCAATACTCAACAAATAATTTGGTTTATAAGTAGATACATAGGCGTAACGAATAGGTCTGCACGACAATAGTCACTCACTTTTTCGTGTGGTGACATCTGGGATTTGTTAGGATATATAGGATTGTCAAGCTCTTGAATAAAGATATAATAATTGACTGTCCCACGATGGCTGTGAGCATCAAATTGAGTATGAGGATGAGAGGCCACAAACTTTTTTGTAAGGTTGTTTCACTATTGTGGAATTCTCGAGTTTGTGAGTCAACAAGAACTTGAAGATTATTGAAGAGAGTCATTGGAAAGTATGAGCGATTATATTGTATTATCGGTTTTTCTTATATGGTTTTATTATTGTATCAGGATTGGCACTAGTGTCATGCTTCTTTCTTTAGACTTATAAGATTGGTATGGAAGGATAGCTCCAATGTATGATTGTACACGTCATTACTTTCTCAACTGCTCTTGTTAGATCCCTTAAGACTATGCTGATAATAAATACATAGTGTTGGATATTTAATACGTTATAATATCGAGGTAAAGGTTCACATTCAATTGACACAACAAGGTATCTGTGCCCTTCTCCTTTGTCTCATTCGGAAGAAATTGTTCAGAGTTACGATGAAACAGTGACTGGTGGTGTCAGCCTGACAGACTATTGGGAAGCTTTTCTTATATTTAGAGGGGCAGATACTGTGTTAGCAAGCTCAGACTTTTTATCAAGGGTAACGAGAGCTATAAGTTGGGGATTTCGGTCTTAATTCAATGTGAAAGAAGGAAAAATTTAATTTCGTTTTGTGGTTTCATCAATTTAGTTTGGCCTAATTACTTAGTGGTCTGGGACATTGAGGGATTGGCGTTGATAGTTGAGTCATTTCTAAACATCCGGTAGTAACTTCTGGGTTATCTTTTTTCTCGTGAGTCATCTTATAATATAATTCGCTGTTGGTTTGTGTTTAATGTTTTTGTTTAGTTTTTTGACCTTTTTAAAGTTGTGTTTATCATTCAATCAGTTAAGCCATACTGGGTATGGCGCATAGGAAGTGACTCATGTGGCAACAATTCGTAGCTGTTGCCGTAACCAATTTTGGAGTATGAGACGTTGGAGTGGCTCGGACATGGGCATTCCTTTGTTCGACGAATTGCAATTATAAGTCGTGATGTGACTAGGGCAGCCCTTTGGACCGAGTGGTAGTTTTGAGAGCTGTAGGAAAAGCTTTTTGAGGTGTGCTGTTGTGTTGAAATTGTATATCTGCTTGGCTGCTAGGGCACTACTGCATCGACCTCTGGTGTGATGTGACTTAAATTCGGTGTGGAAGAGAATGACCCGCAATAATTTTCAAACCTGTAATCACCCAAGCTTCAACATGATCGGTGGGTACATCAGGAGATGGCCTTAGGCTGTAAATCTCATGTTAGTGTAATTTTGCATAGAGCAACAAATGAGACTTTTGCCAGTCATATAAGAAGAATGGAAAAAGAAGAGGATAAAAAGTTAACGCATAAAAAGTATAGAGAACACAGCGATTTGGGAGCTAGATCGGATTGGCGAAGAGCTTTCATTGGAACTGATCGACAACTGATTAGCTTAGAGTCAGTGGCGTTTTATGTCTCGTTCTTTTTCTTTTTTTTTCTATTAATCATCATGATTATTCTATTGTAAAGAGGGTGGTTGGGCCAAATTAGTGCTGGCGGGACATTGGTGAAACAGTACCATGTGATAATCAGTACAAATTTCTTGATCGAGAAAAAGAAGGAGGAAATCTTGTTATGAGACTTGCCAAAGTGATGGAACATCTGAAAGCTTCTTGCTACATTGCTTTGCAATTGAACTGCTCCCGGATCATTTCGTAAGGTGTTTATATCAAAAAGTAAATTATTTATGGGGAGACCAAACACAATTACAATCGAAGCATATTTTTTAATATTAAAAAGAAAACAAATAAGTAGGGGAAGTGAAGAAAAGAAAACGGGGAGATAGCAGTTAGTTATGTGAGTCACTCCTTTTTCTTCTGTTTTACTTGCTGCTTCCTTATTCTGCAGCAAACGTACGTTGATAAGGGAGGTTTTTGTCTGAGTCCAGCATGCTGAACGAACTATATTCGCTCTTATTATTAGCGGTAACACAATGAAGAAACGTGACGCGCATATTATTGACTCTAAATAAGAACCACTATTCGAGGTTTCATCTGATACAAATTAGTGACTGAGGAGGGACAATCATTCACGCTGAAATATATGAAAGCTGTAGAAGATTCTCTCAGTATGGCATGGATTAAAATAGTAAAAAAGAAAAAGCTTAATTACCACATAATTAGTCCCTAATGAACTGTGGTTCAACGATTTTTTTGAGCAATCTGAGTCTTTGAGTTATCACAACTTTGATAGAGTGGCCTCACTTTTCTTGGCTCACTTAGACTTCTCTACGAAAAATTATCTCAGATGATTCTTCTATTTGTTTTTTTCACTTATGACAGTTAACGCAACACACATATTTAAGATTGCAATATGTGTTAGAATCAAAAAATAGTGCTTAGGGGCATATGTTAAGGGCGATAAGTAAAAATACTCACTATGGAACCTCTCGACCTCGAATTCAATCTATTAGTGGGCGAACTTGGAATGTTTAGTTCACACTCACTATATTTTGTGATATAGAACAGACAATGAACTCTAGGGATGATTTTTATAACCATAACTATATCATATTGATCTATTCATCTGTTCAAAGGTATATTGTGTTCTATATTGAGTTATTCTTTTGTGGATAAATTGATGATGTACTATCAAGAACTGTCGAGAGTGGTGGTCGAGCTGAGGGATAGATATAAAAAAATATAAAACACGGAGGAAACGTAAGCAATATTTATACATGAGTAATAGGGCATGATAAAGACTACAGCTCCTACGAGAGATTCAGAGTCACACAAGTGGCATGCGTACTCCCACAATAGTTTGCTCAGAATGAGGGTTTCTGGATGTCATAAAAGCATGAGCTGATAATAACACTGGCTAACAGCCCCAATAGGGAATGGAGACAAATAGTGGTTCACTTGACGAACTTTAGGATAATACTAGAGACATCCTTTGTGCCATTTGGACTGTACACTGATACTTGTGTTTGCTGCATAAAGATAGGGTTTCTATTTTTATTTTTTACAAAGTGTTGCATGTGTACTAATATCATAATCTATGTTTTAAGCAAAAGGTAAAAATTCTTGTGTCTATGATTAAACTGAATATAAATGTTATATTTGGGATTTATTTGATTGATGTGTTCATAGTGGGTAGGGCAAATAGTTGTTCTAAAACCTGAATCTATTGGATTGTTGTTATATATACATGTAGATTGACTTTTATGTTTTTGCAAATTAATCATGCCGAACTTTAATCCGTTGTCTAGAATTCTTGATGACAACTAACTCAATGGACAGAATTTCGTATATTGGAAGCGGAATCTCTTGATTGTACTCATAGCTGAGAAGATTGCTTATGTCCTAACTAAAGATGAACCCCAACTTGCTTTATTTGATGCTACTGCAGAGGAAAAGGTTTCCTATGATAAGTGGCATGAGAATGACGAATTTGCTAAATGCTATATATTAGCCTCCATGACTAATATGTTGCAGAAGCAGTGCAAGGGCCTAATAAATGCTAAAGATATGATCGATTCTCTTCAGGAGATGTTTAGGGATCATAGTAAGTCTACATGCCAGTAGACTATAAAACTGCTGATGACCACCAAATTGGTGGAGGGTGCTTCAATTTGAGATCATGTCCTGAGAATGATGTCATACTCTTTGAACTGGAGGCACCAGGTGCAGGTATAGACGGTGAGACCAGGGTAGAAGTGATTTTGGCATCTTTGCTAGAATCATTCAACTAGTTCATGTTGAACTACAATATGAACAAGATGTATGTGACTTTGCCAGAGCTGCTCAATATGTTGCAGTCAGATAAGTAACTCATCATAAAGGAGAAATGTTCTCTAATGATGATGGACATAAGTCAACAAGGTTCTGAACTAAAGCCCAAGGGGAAGAAGTTCAAGAAGAACAAAGGGTCTCAATCCAAGGAAAGAGGACATAAGTGGCACAAGAAGAAAGGATGAAGGAAATTGTTTCCATTGTGGCAAACTATGACACGGGAAGAGGAATTACCAAGTTTATCTAACTTTTATGAAGAAAAAGAATCTTACTGAAGGTATGCTTATCAATTGTCTTTCATTTATTGGAATGTCCATTAAATTAATGATATGTCAATTTTTGACATCACCTCTTCCTTATGCATTGTGATTGCGGAAGATGATTGCAGGGGTTCAAGGTAACCTAGAGAAAAAGTGAAGAGGTAGCTGTTTTAAAGAATGGAATGAAGTGCAAGTGTTACAGTGAAGTGCAAGACACTCCTTAACATGGGCTAGGCCACGTCTACAATTAATGCAAGTGAACTTGTTGCCAGAAAAACCCAAATCTATGAAAACCCATCAATTCCATGAAATGATTAAGGCCACGAGATGAACCCACCTGAAAACAATGACCTCCTTGCTTTTCAGCAGGCTAGAGAATATCATTAAAATCACCCAAACATAACCCATGTTGATTATTGCTAGGCTGTAACTCTTGCAACGACTTCCAGAAAACTCATTTTGTCTCCACATAGTCGGACCATACACCAAGGAGTAGAGGAAGCTGCGGTACTCATTATTAGGGTGGATGAGTAGATGCAAAATGTTCTAAGACTTCAAAATAACATCAAAATTCAAATTTGGGCACCAACAAAATGCCAAGCCCCCACTACGCCTAATTGAAGGAACTGAAATAAAGAAAGAAAACCCAATGCTACGAATAACTGAAGCCACTATAGCCTCAGCTACTTTGGTTTTGACCAAAAAAATACCCATCGGATCAATATCCCTTACCATGTTCCTCAGGGCCCTTGCTGCCGCTGGTCAGGCTAGGCCACGACAGTTCCATGCTATAATTCTCTTGGAGCCAAGGGCAAGTTAAGGCCCACTACCCCCGCCATTTGATTGACAGATGCTTCTCCTGTGACATGACTACCTTGCACTAGCTCTTGATTCTTCTTTTTCATTCTCTTTGGAAGGATAATTTTTCGGTGTTGTGCTTCCCTTTCACTAAACAAACCAAGAGAGAATAGGGATACAATAGGGGTATCGCTGGATAAATCTGAGTTATGACGAACTGGGCATTATTTTTTAGTCGGTGACTATTTATTAGGAGAATTTGGGTCTACCCCATTAGGCCCAAGAACTACCCTCCCCTTTTCTACATTAAGACTGAGTGGGCCAGAAGACCTACCCGTATCAGACAGTGAAGGGCCTGCCTCCCTTCTACCTTGGACTTGAGGATCCAAGAAAAATTTAATCGTTAAGGTATGGCTTATCATGCCTTGAAGACGTGACAATATTGTGCACAAGAAGATGGACCACATGTTGTGGCATCCTGGTTGCTTCGTCGTACGTGGAAAGGTCCTAAATAAAGACATAAGTAATGTCACATGCTATATGCCGTATATATTATTCCAGCCCAGTGATTCACTCTAAGAGTGATGTCGTATTTTACTCTGGGAGTAATGTTGAAAAATACGGGAGTAATGCCGAAGGGTGGTGGTTGAAATTTGAAAAGATCATTTTTAGTTTGAGTCTTTTCCTTTATTTCATCTTCCGTTATGTTGTTGAATTGATGAACTGGTTTCTTCAATGTCTTTTTCATGTTATTTGTTACATGTCCTCCTAACCGCTGGCTTTACTGAGTCATTTAGACTCATTGATGTTTGTTAAATTATTGTAGTAGGAGGACAGGGTGTCCCTGGGGGAATTTACTAAGACTTTGATTCATGAGGTCTTGATACTAAGCTGGTAGTTGGGTCTGGGTCACAAGAACCTAGACATCATCGTTGAGAGTGTCCATAGTTGGAGTTGTTCATGATCTCTTTATTATATTTTCTAGCGATGATGAAGAGGAAGATAGAAGAGAATAAGATCAAGACCTTTGTAGATTGTACTTATGTAGTAGTTATTCTACCATATTTTGTGGATCTACGTAGAAGGCGGAATTGGTTTACTTTTGTGGTATAAAGGTTGAAATAAAGGTTTTGGTGATGTTTATTACTTAGAATCTTGTTGCTTTAACGATCCTCCTACTGACCGTAATCTCAGTTTAATAGCGGCGTCCATTACTATAAGACAGCACTAGAGGTCTTTACAGTCCAGGCTCTTACATTACATTTCAAATACCACTCTGCCATGAGATTCTACCCTGAAAATAGTTCCAAGATTCCCTCCATGAGCCTTCCAAGACTGCCCCTCCAGTTGATCTAGAGTATTCTACTTCATAGGCTTGCCATTTCGCCCCCTCTGTCTACTTGAAAGATCAAGAGCAACATAACCATATCACCCATCATTTGATTCCCCACTGACTTCAAATACTTGAGGGGATGGAGCGGTCCCTTTCATTTCTGATGATAATTCTTGTTGAAGGGGATGTTGGACTTCATATCTACATGAACTGATAGTGTAACAAAAATTTGATAATCTTTCATGCTTAAATTGGACCCACATAGGGTCTGTACTCCCTCTGGGGGTGAAGAAGCATGGCGAAAGGGTGTGGTCCACATGAAAATGCATCTGAAGTTGTAAAAATGGTTTATGTAAATCCATACCATCTACATTCACCACTTCACCAATCTTACTACCAATAAGGATAACATTCTCCATATTGTAACCTTCAGGAGGCAGTCCGTGGATTTGAACCCAGTATTCCACCAAATTCAACGGGGTCTCCGTAATATTGTTTTCGATGCCCAATCTTTAAGTATCATCACTGATCCTTTGAAATTCCAAGGGGCCATCTGTTTGATGCGGTCTTCTTTTTTTTTTTTTTTTTTTAGAATTAAAAGTGAAGGGGAAATGATTTAGGCCAGAATCTTCAATCTTTAAGTTTTTGGCAAACCTCCAACCAGTACGAATAACTGGGTGAATAACCTTCTTCGGGTAGACCTGCTGGGATATCAACCTACCTATCATTGACACTGCTGAGGCATGTCTGCTTGCCCTTCATTGTATTTGAGATGATCCGATAGGTCCTCCCATGATATCTCCTTAGTTTGCTTTGTAATTGATCAATCTCAATCTGAAGTAGGGGATCCATGGAAAAAAAGACTTAAGATAAATTGAGATAGCTGGTCAGGACCCTCTCAGTTAAAATAGGCAAGAAACTAAGATTGGGTATCGAAATCAAGAAACAAGGTACAAAATTGCAAGAAAAGGGGGAAAGGACAAAAGATGTGAAGGATAAGGACCGCTCCGCCCCCTCTAGTAGAGAGGAAACTAAAAATGAAGTAGAGTATATAGGATGACAACTTCACTGTGTGGGTGAGAGGAACAGGGCGAGAAGGGAAGTAGGTGTGGTTAGAATGGGAAGAGGGCAACGACACCCCAAAAAAAACCTAAAGAAGAAACTAATGAGACTAAAAGACGGCGAGGCGAAACAAGAAAGGAGAGAGAAAAAATCTCGGTATTCTAACATGGAGCAGTAATCCCATGATCCCTATTTGTTATATCTCAAAATATACTTCAAATTCAGAGTAAGTGTTCCCTTCCTGATTCACACTGGCTAGAGAAAACATCCATCTGTTCCTGCAAAAATTTAATAATGATTAAAAACACAAAGTAGATAAACTGTAATAAAATCACATGTAATTGGATTAAATTAAAGTGCAATACACTTACATAAATTTCCCTCGCTCGTTCAAAGGTCCAAACTCAATCTTTGTTTGTTTCTTCTTATACAGCTCTACTAGATTGATTTCGCCACTATCTAGATTTTTCTACATGAAAATAGCACCAAGTTAGTGACAAAAAATTTCAAAGTTGACAATACATTAATAAAAATCATAATTTAATAATTAACTTACCATGCAAGTTCGTGTGCGCTGGAGCGAGCGTGAACCAATAGCATAGTTCATAGTCAACTTTCATCTATTTATCATATTTTGCTCGCTTTGTATTTGCAATATTTATTCAAAATTATCTATACAAAGAATGCAATATTTATGCAACGAGTTTGTGTAATTCACGTACCAGAAAATACTTCATTGCTAAATAGATTGCAAAGCTCCATCCCCTGTTCTCCAATTGTATCAAGCTTGGGCTTCAGCAATGCTACCTTTTTACTGAGGAACTTTTTGAAATAAGCATGCATTCGGTTGCGGTGCATTCGACGTGCAGTCGACTCGCTATTACTTTCAAACAAATCTTCGTCGCCGTTTTCTTCGCTATTTTCGTTAATTTCTACTTCATCCCCCTCTGAAACATCATTATTTTCTATGTTGGCTTTATGGGGGCCAGCAATAACCCTTTGACTTGTGTTTGTCCCTTCGGGACAGAGAACGGTGCTTGACAGCCCAACTTATGGCACCCATGTGGTGCAGCCCCTCATGTCCACCTGTCGCTTAGTACAGGGCTCTACGCTACCAAGCGTATAAGGAAATAAGGTTATGCCTTAGTTTTCAGCATAAGCTTTTGGCTCAATGGTAGCACTTGATCCGGCCTACAATTGGTATCAAAGCGAGGTCGCAAGTTTGAGTCCCAGGGTAGTTGCTAGGCAACAGATTGTTGGCTTTATGAGGGCCAGCATTAACCCTTTGACTCGTGTTTGTCCCTTCGGGACAGAGAATGGTGCTTGATAGCCCAACCTGTGGCACCCACATGGTGCAGCCCCTCATGTCCACTTGTCGCTTAGTACGAGGCTCTGCTCTACCAAGCGTGTACGGAAATAAGATTGCGCCTTAGCTTTCAGCTTAAACTTTTGGCTCAATGGTAGTGCTTGATCCGGCCTACATTATATATATCTTTTCTTCCGTTGGTCAATTGCATCAAAAGCTTGGATAATGTTTGGCGCAACATCATTCCTTTGTAGTGGATTAAGGTTAAATTGTCGAAAATCTATAAATAAGTCAATGACATCGTCCTCTTGATACACTTCATTCATGATGGTTGCTTCCACTTCGACATTTACATCAACTTCTCCATTCGACTCCGAGTCGGGAATGTCA
The DNA here is from genome assembly GCA_003952965.2 of Morella rubra. NCBI lineage: Eukaryota > Viridiplantae > Streptophyta > Magnoliopsida > Fagales > Myricaceae > Morella > Morella rubra. The sequence goes on from CM025853.1 coordinate 16,099,941, forward strand.
TATGCATTTCTACAAGACAACTTCTGCACGACTTGCCAAGTAGGTCCATGTATATTATCTACTAGATAAAATACTTGACTGACTTGATTTGCTAAAACAAATGAATCTTCTGAATACTATAACCGAAAGTGTTTATGCTCTTAAAATTCTTGTCTGTACGAATTCCACGGTGGTCCCCAACAGCCCACAAATCACACTTAAACAAATATATTGTATTTTCCCATAAGTACGTTCTTCTTTGTTCAATTCAAATTTCCCAATGACTGTTACTTCTTCCCTTTATTTTTTTCAAACGCTTTAGCAAAGATAGTCTCCCTGACATGTGTCAATTGTTCAATGCATCCTAACAAGTTAACTCTCCGAGCAGAGGTCTATGTTCTTCTCTCCCATTGAACGTATCCACATCATATCTCCATGCATGCCCTGGTGTCAAGTATCTCCTATGACCCATATAACACATTCTTCTCTCATGCTTCAACCACTTATAGTTAGTGTCAACATTACACATTGGACATGCCAACTTCCCTTTGGTATTCCATCAGTATAAATTAGCATATGCAAAGAAATCATTTATGGTCCACATCAAAATTGCATGCATTTGAAATGACATCCCATTTGAAGCGTCATAGGTCTTAACTCCATGTTCCCATAGTTTTTTCAACTCATCCACCAAGGGTCAAAGATATACATTTATATCATTTCCAAATGACTTGCAATCTAGAGAGTTATCAGTGAAAATGAGACCTTTATACACCTCCATGAGGGTAAATTATAAGGAAACACAACACTTGGCCAAATATTGTACGCATTGCTCATGTTTCCGAAAGAATTGAACCCATCTGAAGCAAAACTAAGGTGGACATTGCGGGCATCTTGAGCAAACCAACCATGGTCCTTATCAAAATTCTTACAAACTAATGAATCTGCAGGATGCCTCATCGACCCTCTCCTTATGCCATCTCATGTCATGGGCTATATCTTTTGAGTTGAATAGATGTTTAACGATGGAGATTAAAGGGAAATGATGCAACACTTTATTGGAAATTCTCTTACGCAAGTTGTCTTCGAATTTCCATCTAGACACCCCACATATCGGACATTTGTCTAACTCACTATTTTCCTTCTAAAGCAACATACAATCATTCTGACATTAATGAATCTTGTCATAATTGAAACCAAGTCCCTTTTGTAAATGTTTTGTCTCGCAATACGATCTCGGTAACGTCTCCCTCACTGGATAAGTTTCCATAATCAACTGTAACACCATATCAAAAGCCTTAACCGACAACTTATTCTCCGACTTCACATGCAAAAGTTAGACCGTAAATCATAGGCGAAGGCAAAGCGGCGAACAGGGGCCGCTGCCATGGTTGGCTCCCCCCAAAAATTTTTTTACACTATTTTATTTTATTTTATTTTTTTAGGCTCGCCCCCTTGGCCCACTAAAAACTCAGCATGCCCCCTTGCTTGCCCAGATGCCTTAGCTTGCCCCCTAGGCCCAAGTAACCTAGCCCAGCCCATTAATCAGCCAAGCCTATTTTATTTTTTTTAAAAAAAAATTAACAGAGGGTGAAACGGCGTCCTCTACTTAAATTTTTTTTTTTATCTACCCTCACGCCTCTCCTCTTGCATGCACGATCCTCCCTTTTGACCTCTCCGCCTCTTTCTCCCCGCTCCTCCCTCTCCTCTCAGCTCCTCTATGCCAAACTGCCCATCGGCCACTGCAGAGCGGCGCCTAACAACCCCACTGTCGACTGCCACGTCCTCCGGTGCTCGGTGCTCGTCTAGCCTCTAGGTATCTCTCTCTTAGCTCAGCCTCCATGAATAACGAATCTGTGATGAAGATTTTATTGTGATTTTTGAAATTGATTTTGATGAATCTGTGATTTGAATTTTGATTATTAAGTAATTGTTGATTGTGAATTTGTAATTTGTGATTAGAATTGTGATTTGTGAATAGGATTTAGGGCTTTTTAATTGAATCTTTTGTCAAATAATTAAATAAAGCATAAATGGACAAAGCTGGTCAAACATACAAGCAGTAATTTTGCGAGAAAGCCAGGCGAGGCCAGCCCAACAATATTGTACGTATGTACATAATTTCTTCCTCTTTTGCATAACTTTTTCCTGTATGCGAATATTGTAATTTCTTCCTCATTTGCTTTAGTTTTTCCTGTGCGTGAATATTGTATTTCTTTGGATCCCTTGGGGCCAAAGGGCAAAGGCAGTACTGGTTTTCCCTTTTCTTGATTTTTAGAACTTTCGTTTTAGGAACAGGACGGGGTACTTTTGAAATAGGAATTTTGTGAATAAAATATATAGAAGTTGTTTAGACATTTGTTGGGACGAAAATGATTAAACAGAAACATTTTTCAAAGTGGCATATTTTGACAAATAGAGGATGTCCAGATAACACTTCATTTATGGTTTGGGAGTAAAATTTCTCATCTCAGTGGCATATTTTGTTGTGAATATTCCTGTAGCAGCAAATATGCCTATGAATTGTGCTACCAAATATGTTGGATGTGCAACATAAAATATGAACTAAGGTGCACTTTGCCAGTATGAGATTGAATTGTGCTACTTAACATAACTGGATAAAAATACTGATTCTTTAATGGATCTTCCTGGGCTCGTGTGGAGATATTAAAATTGATCTTTTTGTTCCAATTCTTTTTCCATTATCATTTACCAAGTTGGCATTTTCTCATTCATTAGGGTTTATGCATGTAGCTTTATTTTGTCTCCTCTCTTCTACATTTTGAGACCTTGAACCATATTTCTTTTGTTTGAGTCACGTTTTGGTTTACTGTTTGCTTTTTATTTTTTTGTTTTTGTTTTCTAAGCCAAGTATGTATTTTCTCCTTGCAATTCAAGGTTATTTTGTTGTTGATAGAGATTCCACTCCTCAGAAGCTCCTATTCAATAGAGCAGTCACACTAAAAGACAACTATAACAAGTGTGAGAAGTAGCTCTATGCCCTTGGATCCTTTAGATTCTTTTTGAACTTTGGATCCTTGTAATTTGAATGAGCTTGGGAAGCTGAAACAGAATACTTGGAAATTATTTTTTCTAATATGCTAGTTTTGCTCTTGTTGTCTTTCAAGAATAATAGAAACACAGTAACTTGTTTCTTTTTCTCATTTATGTTTTATGTTTTTCTTTTTGTAGATCCCAACAAATTCAGCGGGACTTATTGAGCATAAGGCACATTCTTTCTGGCAACAAAAGTAAGTACTTCATTTATGGAATTGAAGAGTTATAGTGCTGAAAATGCTTGTGAAATACTGTAATTCATTTATGTGTTATGTTTTACTAGGAATATATATATAGTTTGTGTTTGAATTTTTGGCCATTTGGTCGCTCTATTTCAAGCTTCTTAGTAAATCTCCAGTAACCTACTAAGTTAAACCCAAGTCTTAGCAGTTTAGAAGCATACCTGAACAGTAAGTCCTGCGTCCAAACAGTAAGACCTGAGAGAGGGGCCTGAGAGGGTATGTCCTTTTAGGTTTGTTGAGTCGAAAGGTTGAAACTTAGGTAGGTTTATTGTTGATTCGTTAAGTTGTTTGTTTTAGTTTGATTCTTGTGTCTAGAAGTTAAATCATGAGTCGATGTTTAGATCCACTTCTTCCGTAAGTTCCAGGTCTTCTGGTTCCATTAGCAGGAATAGTAAATGAAGAAGAATTTGAAGTAAATGAGGTTAACCCCAACCTTCAGGATTGGAATATCCCTAAGGTCCCGAGTAGTGAAATCTACTTCAAGTCAAGTTTTAATCCTTTGTCTTTTAAAGGTAATTACCATGTCAAGACCGTAGAACAAGTCTGTTGGATCGTGAGGTCGCAGCAAAAAGGATCGTTGAATCAAAGTAGCCCAAGCGTTCTGCCTCCTTCAGATCCACGCATACAACTTTGAGGGAGAGTTTAGAGAGAGAAATTCTCACGTGAAAAATGAAATTCTCCTTTCTCAAATGAGCTTCTGAGCTATTTATAATTGTTGGCTCAGAACTTAACTGTGCTATAGCGTGGGATCTTTAGGGATCTCAAATCTCGGCCGTAGGATCATCATGAAAAACTCTTTTTCATTAAACTCCCTTATATTCTGTAATCCGAATTTATAGGCTTCTACAAATTGTGATCATGTCCATTAACATATCACAATTGACCCCGAGATAATGAGATTGTTTTTGTGAAATCCCTTTTGCTAACAATTATACGCTTATTATCCTTCCACCATACTATATTCCACATGAGCTAATAGGACTGGAATAATATCACCGATTAAGTCCCTAGCTCATATAATTCTTAATTCTCAGTCTGTAACTAGTTGGACTTCCAAAACTTTCCAAAATCATTTTCTCAAATATTTACTTCATATATTTATAAGTAAAAATCGTGAAAACACTTTTCACAAAATCTCGCTGCGCAGCGTTTTATGTGAGTCCAACAATATACAGACATAATGAATATACTGCCTCATCAAGAGACTGGTGGATTCCATATTGAGCAATTATACAAATTCACTTACTATGCACAAGGCCCAACCTTATCTGGAATATTTGATCTACGAAGATCATCACCAAATGATTCAGTCAAAGCACAAGCACACAACAAGCAAACCTGCATAACTCTCTCAGGTCTAAGGACAACATAAGCTAATTGTGCTGAATACATTCTCTACATCAGTGATCGTTTCCAGAAGGTATTCATATTTGATCCGGTTCAGTGCATGTACTCTTACATTGTCTGCTTAAGGTCACCACCTCAATGACGGAGTCCATCATTCTATCTTATAGAGGCACAACAAGTGTAGACCTATTTGTACATTATTATGTATCTCGGTCTAGAACAAAGTGAGTCAACAAGGATCCGAAAAATCATACTCCCCGCCTCCGATTCATTAATCATTGGCCTGACTTTTCTACAATATTGCTCAACAATATGACATCATGTCCATTGCATGTACCCAAAATAATATACAAGTGATTAAACAATAATAATAATAATTACTTCATAATTATGCAAAATGATTGGTTTTGAGGGCATACATCTAACATCTCCCACTTACACTCAGAACCAATCAGACATGTACTTGACACCCGTAGACTCTAAATGCTTTCAAACACTTTCTGAGTCAATGGTTTAGTGAACGGGTCTGCAATGTTTCAGCTGATGCAATTTTACCATGTGATATCACCCCGATATGATATCACGTATTAGGTGAAAACGACGTTCTATGTGCTTCGTCCTTTGATGAGACCTTGGTTCCACTGCCTGTGCAATTGCACCATTGTTATCGCAGTATAAGGAAATAGGCGCCTCAATCGAAGGGACAACTTCAAGTTCTTGAATGAACTTGTGAATCCACACAGCTTCCTTTGCAGCTTCACTTGCAGCAACATATTCTGCCTCAGTTGTAGAATCAGCAGTAGTACTTTGCTTGAAACTTCTCCAACTGAATGCTCCTTTGCCAAGAAGGAACACAAACCCGGATGTTGATCTTCTATCATCAATGTCTGATTGAAAATCCGAATCTGTATATCCCTGGACAGTCAGATCCTCACACCACACACTAGTGTGTTTTCTCAAGTATTTGAGGATATGTTTTACTGCTGACCATGTTCAGGGCCTGGGTTGGATTGTATCTACTCACAACGCTAACTGCATGACTGATATCAGCCTTGTACAAAGCATAGCATACATGAGACTTCCTACAGCCGAAGCATAATGGAAACTTACTCATCTTCTCTCTTTCTTCCTTTTTTTGGAGACATCTTCTTAGAGAGATGAATTTATGTCTAAAGGGTAGAAACCCTTTCTTGGAATTACCATGCTAAATCTAGCCAATATTTGTCAATATAATTGACCTGTGAAAGACCCAATAAATCTTTTCTTCGGTTTCTAAACACTTTGATCCCGAGAATGTAGGATGCTTCCCCAAGGTCTTTTATTGAAAAATGGTTAGACAACCATATTTTCACAGATGACAAAGCCCGATGTCATTCCCAATGAGTAGAATATCGTCAACATAAAGAACCAAGGAAATTACTGAACTCCCACTAACCTTCTTGTAAACACAAGGTTCATCCATGTTTTGTGAGAAACCAAACATTTTGATTGACTCATCAAAACGGATGTTCCAACAACGTGATGCTTGTTTTAGGCCATAAATGGATTTCTTCAATTTGCACACTTTTGATTCATTTTCCTGAGATATGAAACCTTGGTTGTCCATATAAATTTCTTCATGGATGTACCCATTCAAGAATGCGGTTTTCACATCCATCTGCCATATCTCATAATCCTCATGGACTTAATAGCTACTAGTGAAAAATTCAATACCATGATTGATAGAACAACCCTTCTAGGTGAAAAGGTCAATACCATTCTAGCAAGGTCTCTAATGGTCCTCGTTTTTTTTGCATTTGCAACCTATAGGCTTAATGCCTTCTGGTTTGTCACCAAGGTCCATACCTTGTTGGAATACATGGAGTCCATCTCTGATTCCATGGCCACTTCCAATGTTAGCATCTTTGTCTTTGATAGCCTCTGGTAATCACAAGGATCAATCTCCAGTCCCTCCGATTCCATTTGATAAATCTCATTTAACAAACTGAATTACTGGAGGTCTTATAATCCTTTTACTACGACGAGGCTCTTGTGTCTCAACAGGTTCAGTTTGATCAGTGGGAATAATCACTTGATCATCATTAATCTCATTCTGCCTCAGTCACTGTACTATCTCTTTGCTCATCAAGAGCAACTCTACTCTTTTCATTCAAGGCTATAATCATCTTCAAGAAAGTAGCATTCCTGCTAACAACACTTTTGTTTCATTTGGATTATAGAAGTAGAAACCAGTAGTCATTTTGGGATACCCACAAATAGGCATTTATCAGTCCTTGACCCAGCTTATCCACATTAAACCTTTTAACATGAGCTGGACAACCCCATATCTTAAATGATTTAGCTTGGCTTCTTGCCAGTCCATAACTCATATGGGGTATTAGGAACTGATTTTGTAGGGATCCTGTTTAACAAGTAAACAGGTCTCCAAAGCATGTCCCCAAAATGATATAGGCAACTCAGATATGCTCATCATGGAACGAACCATATCAATAGGGTTCTATTCTTCTTTCTGCAACACCATTGTGCTGTGGTGTGCAGGGGGAGTTGAGATATGATTCCTGATCTTTAAGATAAAGTTTAAAATCATCCAAGAGGTATTCGCCTCCCCTATCGGAGCGAATCATTTTAATGGACTTTCCAATCTGTTTCTCAACTTCATTGTGGAATTCCTTGAACTTTTCAAAGGATTCGATTTATGTTTCATCAGGTATAGATAACCATACCTGGAATAATCATCAATGAAAGTAATGAAATAAGAGAAACCTCCTCTTGCCATATGATTGAAGGGACCACAAACATCAGTATGTATTAACTCTAATACTTCTGTGGCTCTAATTCCTTTTCCGTAAAAGGATTTTGGTCATCTTTCCTTGCAAGCAGGGCTCACAGATTGGATAGGGCTCAATTTTAAAAGGTCAATGGCCCATCCCTTACCAATCTATTGATCCTATCAATATTAGCATGACCAAGTCTTAGATGCCACAAGTAAGTTGGATTAACATCCCTTCTTCCTCTTAAGGGATAACACACTGGATCATCATTCTCAATATTATTCAAAGAAGTTATCAACATTCAAAATATAAAGACCATCATAAGTCCAGAAGCAACAAATTTATTTTGAAACTTAATAACAAGCTTAGTATTAAAAGACAAGTGAATATCCAGATAAACCAAGTTTTGAAACAGAAATTAAGTTTCTACGAACATTCTGGAACGTATAGACAATCTTTCAAAATAAAACTTTATTTCGTTGTAGACATAGGTGAAAAATTCCTATGGCGGTCGCTGCAACACTTGCACCCATCCCCATCTTTAGGATAACTTCCCTTTCATCTAGCCTTCCGAGTTTCTTTGAACCCCTGCAACATATTGCAGATATGAGATGTTGTGCCTGAATCCACACACCATGAATTTAATGACCATCTATTAAATTCATTTCAATGACAAGCATACCTTCAGAAGTTTCTTTTTTCAAAGAAGCAAGATAACGCGGCAATTCCTTTTTCAATGACCTGGTTTGCCGCAGTGGAAACAATTTCCCTTAGCCTTTTTACCCGGCTCACTCTTGTCCTCTTTCTTTACTTTTGAGAAAGGCTAAGACCTTTTCTTTTTCTTAAATTTCTTGCCTTTGGTTTGAGTCCAGAGGCAGAGATGCCTTTTGACTTTGTTGGCTTTTGTTCACAATCGATATTTTGATGATTTCAATAAATAGATTAAGTTTACAAAATGGACATCTTCAAAGACGAAGACATTTTTATCAAAGAGCCAAAAACAAGAAGATTGAAGATCAAGAAGATGCAATGAGCTCAAAAGTGAAGTTGGTTTTTAAAGCGGGATTTCAAAAATGTCAAAAATGGACTTTTTAATTGTAGCGGTCTATGAAAATTATTTGTAGTGGTCGACCGCTATATGAAGCGGATGAAGAGACAAAATTTGACAACATTCAAATTTTATGACCGTTGAGCAACGGCTAGTTGAAGCGTCGACCGGTACAACGGTAAAATTGTCAAATCGACCCCTAACGGCTATAAACGGCTAGTTTTCTCATGTGACCTATAAAAAGACCTTCCTATTGTCTCTAAACAATAGAGCTCGACCACATATCATTTTACATAGCTTGAGAAATATCTTAAACCTTCTTATTCCATATTTCTCATATCATTCACACAAATTACACTTTCTTATCCTTGTCATTGTGTGAATCAAAGAGATAGAGCTTTCCATTTTCATATCCACTCTTTGAGAGAGTTTGTGATATCCCTAATCTTTTAAGCTCCTTTTATGACTCTTGCGGTAAGATTTTTTCTTTCAATATCCTTAGTAATTGTGTTTTTTTCCTTAGTATTTACTTTATTTTCTTTTTCTTAATTTGTTCATTGTTTAATATTTATCATTCGATTAATTGCTTATAGGATTTCTTTCCTCTATTTAATTTCTTTGGTTTCCAAATTCGTGACTTTAGTATTTTAATTTAACCTTTTTAATTTAAATTGCATATGTGCTTTCTTTCTTTAATTCTTAACTCCCTGCATTATTTGATTTACTTTCATGTGCTTAAATGATGTGATATCCCTTCCCTAAATTTCTCTATTTCTCTAATTTCCTTAATTTTCTTGATTTCTCGTATTTAGCCAATTAACGGTTATGATCGTGATTGTCTCTATTTTATCGGTTTCTATGCGTTTAACAAAATTCTTCCATTCTCTTGTTAATATCTTAGTATTCCTATTGCTTGATTTAAACACGTGATATTTTTCCTAAGTATACTTCATTAGCTCATATTTAACATTTTCTAAGTATTAGATTTGATTTCTTGACACATGATTTATTTCGGTTCTAATGCCATTATGGATTTCGGTATGCTTTCCCTTTTCATTCTCTTGCTTACATCTAAATTTTTACCTAGTATCAATCTTGATTATTCTATCACTAATCTCGGTTAATTACTTGACTAATTACCTATTTCTTTTCTCTAACATATGCATTGATTAACTTTACAACTTAGCTAATCATTTTGCTAACCTAAGTCTACTTTGATGTCATGTGGGTCCCACTCTCTCTCTCCTCCCTAGGTCACACGGCACACACAAGGAAATCCTTGTTTTGTCTTGTTTTCTTTGTCCTTTTCCCTTGTCCCATGTTCTTGGCCTTAATGCATGAATAGTAAGATTCAAAAATGGACCAACCGGCCATGCTTGCTTGCAATCACATTTGATTTGATTTTGAAGTGATTTTAGCTTGTGTAAGTATCCTTAATCATCACCTAGGGAAGAGGGAGTGTGCCATTTGGCTCCTCCAGCCCTTGTGCCGCCCAAGCCACCCAATCAAGGGGCTTGCTTGTGGCAGCCACCCCTTGACCAAATGATGGCAAGGTTGGCTATAAAAGCCAACCCTTGCCATGCATTTCTCACACCAACAGCCGGCCATTTGAGTTGAGAGAGTGAGGAGTGAGTGCTGAGAGCATTCGGCCAAGAGGGGGAAGGAGAGAAAGAAGAAGAGGAGAGAAGAGGAGAAGAAGAAGAGAAGGAAGGTGGAAAAACTTCCATGCCAAGGTAAGTTGGCAAAGGGGTTTCGGCCAAGGCCTTGAACACCCCCTTGCACCACCTCTTTCCTACTTCCTCATCATCATTTCCACTTCTTCTTAGCCCCTAGTTCAGTGTCATTAACCAATAGATCTTGTGTTAATAGGAGAACATCAAGAGCTACCCGAGATCACCAAGGTAAGGGTTTAGGTTCTTGTGTTTTGTTGAGGATGGATAACATGTTCTCTTGTATTGATTGATCATATATATTTGTGTGCATAGAAATGTGATTCAATGATGAACATGTTAGGGTTATGTTGGATTCAAAGTTTTGCAAAAAGAAAGGTTCAAAGGTGCTATGAAGTATATACTAGTCTAGACATCTTGCATGTTAAGGCTTAATGAATATTTCTTATAACATGTGTATGAGATTGCTTACTGAGTTGGTTTAATTTTCAAAAGAGCTCTGGACATGCTTTATGATGCTATCGCAGTGGTGATAAGCCTAAACTTGAAGCCTTATAGACCACGGGTTGGTCAAGAAAAATGGCTTATGGTGTTGCATGTTGCACTACATGATTTTATGATTCAATGTCATGCATATGTGATATGAAATGTGGAGCAATAATGAATGATGATGGCCAAGAGGCTTTAAAGTATCCCTGATCAAGAGAAGGCCAAATGGGGCCAAAGAAAGGAGCCATGGGCTCAAGAAAGAGGTTATGAAGTTGAAAGCATGAAAAAGATGCATTATGCATGTTCCTTGATGATATTGCAAATAATCTTTGTTTGCCTTTAAGTTTCTTGAAGAATCCACATGTTATGTGCTCTATGATTTCCCTTATGTTGACAGATTAAAATTATTTTTAGCCTAAAGTTTCGAAAAGTATAGATCAATCAAAGGCATGAACACCTATTTAGGGCATTTAGGCAAACATAGGTGCTGCCCAAATCGACCCTAAGCTACAGGTTTTATTTTTATATGAAACTTTCCAGATAGCTTCCTTATCTAATATTAGGATCCCTGTAAATATTTCAGCCCAAAATGAGGAAGAAAAAGGTCGAAAATGCCCCTGGAGGTCTCTGAGGGCAGATTCGACATTTTGCCTAATTCGTTAGGGAAAAAGGGTCCAAAATGAGAAAATGATTACATGGTTGGATAGAGCACGAAAAATTGATGGGGAGCCCAAATTTTAGTTCAAACCAAGTTGAAATAAGGGCCCAAATCACAAGGCCCGTTTAGGAGCCTAAATGGACTTTAGGCCCAATAACCCTAAAATAGCATCAAGCCAATAATACTTTGGGAATAGGCCCAGCAGGGTCTAAGGAGGCCCAATAGGCCTTCAATGGGTTTAATGTCTTAGATCTTACTAGTTATTATCATGGTTGTTTCAATTGTCAATGATTATTCTTTAAACCTGTTATGTTTCTTTCAAGTTCATTGCAAACTAGTGTACATTGTTTGGTGGAATGTTACATGTGTACTTTAATGCTTGGACATGAGATTGCATTCATAAGAGGAAAAAAAATGTGAGGAACCCCTAAGCCTGCGAGGTGATTCCCCGAATGGCAGTGACGGTACCAGGCACTTAGGAGACGTGCAACCCCCCACAGCAGGGAGTGGGTGGGCTCCTTTATGAACGCTAAGGCGTAATGTTAAGGGTCCTGGTGCTGGAGGCACGGGACAGTCCCATAGAAGGGGAGGGGACGCACAACCCGACTCTGGGGTGAACAGAGCAGACATCGGGAACTCCTCAGGAACCAATGATGGTGTGATGCATTGCATATTTTAATTCATCCAAGTTCATACTTATTATGCTTGAAGTTAGTTTCACACCATGTTTAAGTGAATTATATGCACTGTATTTGTTTGATCATGTTTTCCCCACCCCCACCTTACTGAGTCAATAGGACTCACCCTTTTTCTGTTATGTTGTTTTTGCAATGTTTGGCGAACGTGGGTATTGAAGAATGAAGCTATTCGAGGATGAGTTAACCTACAATTTTTACCCTTATATCCTAGTACTCAAGATCCGAACATGGGTTTCGGATTTCCTTGAAGTATTAGTGGAGCATAAGGCCCACTGGTTCTTTAGGGAGCCCTCACCCCCATCCCCTGTACCCCCACCATCCCCTCTATCCCACTATCCCCGTTACCCTCGATTTGAGGACTTTGGTTTGCCAGGTGTACCGCCCGAGTGGCTAAGGTTCGATTACGTTCCCTCGGCCCCGCCAACGGGAAATAGTAGTGCCACTCCGGTGTCCGAGATTATTGATCTTACATCGGACTCGGATGAGGGGGATTAGTACCCCTCTTAGGTTGTTAGAGTGTTTCGTTAGTCTTTAGGGTATTCATTTCCTTGTAATCAGTTTTCAAATGGTACGGTGAACTTTAGGAAGTTTCCGAATTTTTATAATGTACCTTTTATGTAGTCCCGGGAGGATGGTTTGAACTTTTCTTGTATTAAACATGTCCTTGTTATTTCAGGTTTTCAATCTCCTTTGTATCTCTTTCCACGTCCTTTATTTCAAAGTTCTTATCTCTACTCAAAAGCCTAATCCAACACTTTCAATCTAATTCGTTAATGAGATTCTTCTAAGTGCATATTATTTCAATGCGATACTCTATATGATTTTGCCATATTTCTTTTAGTCATTAACCAATTAAGGTTTTCCAAGTGCAAATATAACAATTTATTACTTTGTGAGATTTTACTTCTTTCGTTCAAGTTTCTAAACTGATTTATGACCTTCTTCTATTTATCATAACAATTTTAAAACAAGTCTTCCGCTAATGTAAATTTGAGGGCATTGAAGCGATTCTAAGAGTTTTTATCGTGTGGTAATCCCCGAATTTTGTGCATGCGATTACTATATGCGAGCCGAGGGGTAAGTACCAGCACGGGGCGTGACAGAGTTTGTTCTTGTAAACTTCATATCCAAAAGAGGTGATTCCTTTAGTGAGGTTGTTCACTAAAGAAGAAGCTTAGAGAGGGTATATCTCAAGCTTGGTTGGGTTATAAGTGTACGGTTCTCTAGCACCAGGAAGCTAGTGTGTACACTATTTGAAGATAGTGGGAAAACCTCAAGGCTCGGTGAAGAGCTTGAGGGGTGGATGTAGGCAGGTTTGCTGAACCACCTAAAAATCACGTGTTTGCTTCTCTATCCCTACTCTTTACATTTAGCACTTATTTACTTGTTACTTTAACATACTTGTGCTAAATTATTCTTTACTTTGCAAACACGGTTTTGGGGGTTAAAAGCGAAAAAGTTTGGAAACCCAATTCACCCCCCTCTTGGGTTGCCTTAATCTAGGACTTACAGACTTGTCCATTATCATCAGAGAAACTTTCTCCTTTTTAATAAGTTCTTCAGCTGCTTGCAACATATTGAGCAGTTCTGACAAAGTCACAAGCATCTTGTTCATATTATAATTTAATATGAATTGGTTGAACGATTCAGGCAGAGATGCCAATACCGCTCCAACCTTGGTCTCGTCGTCAATTTCTGCGCCTAGTGTCTCCAGTTCTGTGATGAAAGATATTATCTTCAGGACATGTTTTCGAACTGGTGCACCTTCCACCATTTTTGTAGTCATCAGCCGTTTCATAACTTGCTGGCATGTAGAACGACTTTGCTCTCCAAATAGCTCCTGGAGATATACAAGTATCTCTTTAGATGTTGCTATGCCCTCGCATTGCTTTTGCAATAAGTTGGACATAGATGCCAACATATAACAACGAGCTAATTCATCCGCCTCATGCCACTTTTCAAAATACAACTCTTTGTTCTTGAGTAGCATCGGCTAAGGCAAGCTGAGGAGTCTCCTCTCTGAGGACATGAGCTGTTTTATCCACAGTGAGTACTATCATAAGATTTCTCTTCCAGTCAAGGAAGTTTGGCCCAGTCAGTTTGTTATCATCTAGGATTCTAGATAATGGGTTAGGCAATATGAATCTGCAAAGAAAAGAAAGAAAATTCACAAGTATATTAACAAATCATTAGCATAGGGATTTTAATAGCTAACGGTACCTCCCACTAAATCACAACAACCAAACGAAAAAACAGAATATAACATTTATATTCAGTGTTTGTAGTGGGTATCAAGAACTTTCAACTTATGTGCACATAATCCTATTTTAGTAATCATGGCACAACTTATAAAAGCAAGTAGCATCTACTTATCATGAACACATCACATGTGGTATATCATGCGTATACAAATTTCATGATTCTTGATATTTCTTTTGGCCACCAACATAAACACAATCTTCACTATTTTAGTGGACGTGTTTATTTGGTTAAGTGCAACCATCGTCTAAATGACATGTAATTTTGTAATGGGTCGGTATTGTTATTTTAGTCAACACCCCCACCACTCATACACGTTCACTTATCTTCACAAGAAGTATGCGGGACAAATTATAAAATCAACAATTTGCCACGACTATTTTAGTTTTAACCAACCATCAATTAAATAAAATTCCCAAATACCAACAATGGAAGACCATGGGATTTAATTTTCTTGTAAAATAATCCCATTTAACACTTATATTAAATCTGTAAAAAAAAAAAAATTAATTTTCTTTAATCTGGTCAAACCGGGTTGGTCAACGGTCAACCAGTCAAATCGGGTTGACCCGTTGACCCACCGGTCCAAGTCCAACTCGGTCGGTTTGGGTAGCGGTCCGGGTCCAACCCGAACCGAAGCCGGGTCGTGGTCCAGGTCTAACCCGGAGCTGGGCTGGGCTATGGGCCCGGGTCCAACCAATGGCCCAAGCCCCGCAGGGGCTGCCATGGCCCGGATCTCATCCGGCCATGGGCTGGCCCAACAGGGCCCAGCCAATGCGCTGCCCACCCCCTTTTTTTTTTTTTTTTTTTGTACCCAGCCTAACGTTTGGGCTGCGTCTACTAGGCCTTGGGCTGGGTAGGGCAACTGTTGCCTTACTCGAGGCCCAAACGGCCGACCCAGGTCATCTTCTGCCCTGGGCGCCGTTTGGCCCCCAAGGACCTAACAAGGGCACCCAATGGCGGCACCAACCTCTGCTGGCGGCGCCGCGCCATCCTTAGGCCAGTGAGTCGCTGACCAACAGTTGGCTGGCCAACTCTCGGCCTGAGATGGCCGTGGGAGGCCGCGGGGAGGCCTGAAAGGCCTCCACCCGCGTGCATCCATGTACCCCGAGAGGAGTACAGGACAGCAACGGCCACCGCTGGCCACCAGGGCACGTGGTGCCACTGCAAGGGCCGCCTGGGACCACCAGCCCTGGTCCCCGGCCCTCTGAGCCACCACCGGCGACTGGTGGTGGCCGGATTTGAGAGAAACTCTCTCTCTCTCTCTCTCCTTGCGATTTATACCTGTCGGGAAAACAATTTTTTTTTTTTTTTAAGAAAACCCAATCAAAAACATCCAGAATCCATCTCTTTCTCAAAGAACTCACAAAAGAAAGACAAGATTTAACAGATCTTAACAAATCGCCAAAGAGAAAACCACGGGCAAATTGTTTTTCCCGAAAAACTTTTTCCTCTTTTCAAAAAGAGCAAAACCCACGTGCAACGAGACACCCGATTGTCTCTTTCACGTGGATCACACATGCGAAGCGAATCAGAAGTATGGTAACACTTTCTAACTAACAGATTCGCACCAAACTTTCACGGATCACGAAGAACACGTGAGGTAAAGAGAGAATACTAACTTGGAACTGTGAGATTTCATAGATATGAGCTCACTCCGATACCACTTGTTGGATCTCGAGGTCGCAGCGGAAAGGATCGTTGAATCAAAGCAGCCCAAGCGTTCTGCCTCCTTCAGATCCACGCACACAGCTTTGAGAGAGATTTTAGAGAGAGAAATTCTCACATGAAAAATGAAATTCTCCTTTCTCAAATGAGTTTCTAAGCTATTTATAATGGCTGGCTCAAAACTCAACTGTGCTATAGCGTGGATCTTTAGGGATCTAATATCTCGGCCGTAGGATCATCATGAAAAACTCTTTTTCATTAAACTCCCTTATATTCTGTAATCCGAATTTATAGGGTTCTACAAATTATGATCATATCCATTAACATATCCCAATTGACCCCCGAGATAATGAGATTGTTTTTGTGAAATCCCTTTTGCTAACAATTATACGCTTATTTATCCTTCCACCATACTATATTCCACATGAGCTAATAGGACTGGAATAATATCACCGATTAAGTCCCTAGCTTATATAATTCTTAATTCTCAGTCTGTAACTAGGACTTCCAAAACTTTCCAAAATCATTTTCGCAAATATTTACTTCATATATTAATAAATAAAAACCGTGAAAACACTTTTCACAAAATCTCGCAGCGCAGTATTTTATGTGAGTCCAACAATATACAGACATAATAAATATACTGCCTCATCAAGAGACTAGTGGATTCCATATTGAGCAATTATACAAATTCACTTACTATGCACAAGGCTCAACCTTATTTGGAATATTTGATCTACGAAGATCATCACCAAATGATTCAGTCAAAGCACAAGCACACAACAAGCAAACCTGCATAACTCTCTCAGGTCTAAGGACAACATAAGCTAATTGTGCTAAATACTATTCTTTACATCAGTGATCATTTTCAGAAGGTATTCATATTTGATCCGGTTCAGTGCATGTACTCTTACATTGCACCCACTCGTTGCTTAAGGTCACCACCTCAATGACGAGTCCATCATTCTATCTTATAGAGGCACAACGAGTGTAGACCTATTTGTACATTATTATGTATCTCGGTCTAGAACAAAGTGAGTCAACAAGGATCTGAAAAATCATACTCCCCGCCTTCGATTTATTAATCATTGGCCTGATTTTTTTGCAATATTGTTCAACAATATGACATCAAATGTCCTTGCATGTGCCAAAAATAATATACAAGTGATTAAACAATAATAATAATTATCTCATAGTTGTGCAAAATGATTGGTTGAGGGCATACATCTAACAAAGTCTACGCTCTAAGTAAAACTCACGAGAAATGTCAACTTTTGTCTCCTAATGTCATTAAAAAACATAAGGAACAAGGCTTTAACTATATCCACATCGGATTAGTTCAAGTCCCAGTAAAACCATTAACTCGAAGAGGAGTTGATGCATCTGTTCTTCTGTGTCTTAGAGATACTAGGTTCACAGATTACAGCACCAGTATCTTAGGTATCATCGAGTCCAGCCTTCATAATGGTCCCATCCATTTTGATTGTTTCCCGATTTTACCTTAAGTTTAAGTGATAAACATCTTCTAAAAGCCTTAACCTTGAACATTAAAACTTCAGGTTATGAGATGTTAGAAGAAAGTCAACCTTTAGCTTTGATCTATAGGATTTATTACAAGTGTATTCGGACCAACCTCAATGTCCATGCCTTAGTAAAAAGTCCCAAAGACCAAACTCTTTTAATTCAAAGTCATGCAAGTGATGCCAACATTAGAGTCCCCAAATCGATCCGTTGGAACGAAGTAACCTTACCCAGTGATTGGTTTTTAGAAAACGAAAACCCAACCACAAATGTTTCCCAAAACATTAACAAGTTAGATATGATCCAGCAGTATCTAGACGGTACCGTTAGGATTAGTTTTGATGCACCCAAAGGAGGTTTCACACCCATTTGGATTCAGAACCAGGTAGTCAGTCCTCCAATAGGTCTACTTCCAGCCTTCCTGAATCTGTAGTCACCTCCAACGTCAACTCCAAGGCATTCAAGTAAACTCTAGAGTTAGTACACCATTGTACTCAACCAAGTCAAAACTACCAAGCCAAGCCTCTACATCCAGACATGTAGTCGAATATGTAGAAAAAGATGGTCAGGAGTCACCAACCCAGACTGATTTCGAATCAGTTGATCCACAACTTATGACCATAAGTAAAGTCTTTAATGCAGAGATGAAAACTCTAGAAAATGAGTTTATGTCTGAAACAATGAAGTCAAAAGAACTCAGTATCTTGAAGGTCACACAAAAGCTGAGAAGAAAGTCATCTATGATGCATGGCAAGCATTCATGCGTCAATTAGGTAAAAACATTGATTTCTTTGAGTACCCAGAACAATACCATTCTCTGAATGTCCAGGTACTTTCCAAAGTTAAGTGGACTACTTCGGATAAAAAGTCCATTAGCTCTAGTCATCCTCCACCCAAGACCATAATAGTTGCTCATAAAGGATCAGAAGTCATAGCTTCACCCTTTAAGGTACCAGTTTTGGATAGTCAAAAACCACTGGTTGAACAAAATAATTACACCAACCAGTACCTCCAGACCATAGGTCACCAGTTAGATAAGATTGAGCTTAAGTTAGACAGCCAATCTCTAGTCATCGAGAAGCCTTTACTACAGCTGTCTAGTAAATGCATAGGTTTAAAAATCTCTTCCATCGATCAGTCAACCCTTAGTAAAGTCACTCAGATGTTAACAGAGTTAACACCAAGTAAAACTGAAGGTAAGAAACCTTCTTCCTCTCATCAAGTAAGTGCTCTCAATCAAATTGAAGTAACCATTAAATCCAATATGGAATCAGATTCAGATCCCCAAGTAAATGAGATAGAACACCAGTTTCAACAGTTAGAGGTCAACAGGATTAGGTCTAATCATCCTAACCCCATGTCTCTAACCAAGAATTAGTATAGGAAACCAACTCCTCCTGATCTTCAATTCAAAGAAAGGAATTTCCATAGTCAATTCTCTGTCTCCTCTGATAAGTTATATGAATGGAATATTGATGGATTTTCTGAACAAGAAATTCTCAATACACTCCAGCATATGACAATGGTAGCAAATAGCTACTTAGTCAACCATTCCTTAAGTCACCCAGAAATTGTTGAATTAATTATTTCTGGTTTCACCGGTTATTTACGCAATTGGTGGGAAAAGGACCTCACAGAAGCAGATCGTAATCTTATTCTTTATATTGTCCAGCATGATGAAGAAGGATTACCAATTTTTGATGAAAAGTCAGGTCAAGGTGTTAATGATGGTACTCCATTAGTGTCTTGAACAATAAGAATTTAATCTTTAATGCTATTACCACTGATTAGTTGTTGATTTTTGTTTTCTTTTATTTTGTTTAGATAATAGATAAGTTTTTGATAAAAAAAAAAAAAAAGGTCAACCAGCATGGAGTCATCTAATACTCCTAACGTGGCTACTAGTTCTGAAACGAATACTAGTTTGAAAAGACCTCCTTTTGTTTAGTCCAGATGATATTGTTGCTAACCCAGGGTTACGTAAACCATTGAAGAATATGATGTTGGGATTAGGGATCAAGTTCGTAGGGAGTATTTGATCAAAGGTCCTTTTCAACCGCTTGGCCATGATTTTCAAGAAGCAATATGGAAAACAATGAGGGGTTTTAGGGAGTTACAGTTCAAAGATTATGAGTGGTTGGAATATAGTGTATCAAAGGATGCGGCGTATTGCTTGTGGTGTTATCTATTTAGGCGACTAGAGGTGCAAAATCTGGGGGAGATGTGTTTACATCTATGGGATTTAGCAATTGGAAAAAGGCAGTGGAGGTTTTTGTGAGCATGTTGGTGATGTAATAGTGCTCACAATGATGCTAGAAAACAATGTGAAGCACTCAAAAATCAGCGACAAAGTGTGTCACACATGTTATCCGCACAAAGGTGCGAACTAGAGAATATGTATCACATTCATTTGATAGCGGTTTAGATTGCATTCGTTATCTTTTGGGGCAAGGATTTACTTTTCGTGGTCATGACGAGTCCAGAGTTCAAAAGGAAGGACAATTTTCTTGAGCTCTTGGAATGGTACAGCTTACGTAAGAAAAGGTTGTAAGACAACTCATCTTAATGCTCCTGGAAATAACCAAATGACTTCTCCAAAAACTCAGAAGGAATTGGTGAATGCTGCTGCAGCGGAGACCACACATGCCATTATTAAAGATATTGGGGACAATTTTTTTTTTCTTATGGTTGATGAGTCTCGAGATATTCAGTGAAGGAGCAAATGTAGTGGTTTTGAGATATGTGAACAAACATGGATAGGTGATAGAAAGGTTTCTTGGTATAGAACATGTTACCGACACTTGATCTTTGAAAAATGCTATGTGTTTGCAAGACACGGGGATTGAGAGGTCAAGGGTATGATGGGCATCAAACATGTGAGGCGAGTTCAATGGGTTGAAGTTCTCATTTTGAGGGACAATCCTTCTGCTACCTATATCATTGTTTTGCTCATCAACTTCAATTGGTTATTGTGGCTACTGCAAAGAATAACATCCAAGTTTGTGATTTTTTTCTTACACTTGATGATTGTGAATATAGTTGGAGCTTCTTGTAAAAGGAAAGATTTCTTCGACAAAGTCAACATGAGAAGATAGTAGAGCTATTGGATAAGGGAGACATTTCTAGTGGAAGGGGCAAAAATCAAGAAACCTAGTCTCACGACCAGGTGATACTCGTTGGGGTTCATACCACATTACAATAATGCGTCTCTTCACTATGTGGTCAGTAGTGTTGGATGTACTTGAAAACATAAAGAGGATGGCACTTGCTCAGAACAAGGATCCATGGCTCTGAGTATGACGGATAAGATGCAAAGCTTCGACTTTGTATTCATTATGCATTTGTTGAGGAATATAATGAGAATTACGAATGAATTGTCACAGGCCTTACAACGAAAGGATCAAGACATTGTTAATGCTATGATTTGGTTGTGAAGCGTCGGTTGCAAGATTTGAGGGAGATGGAATGGATGCTTTTTTGGAAGAAGTCAAAAAGATCTCCCGTTTTGAGATAGAATAATTATATCACTGTGCCAATATGGAAGACATTATTCCAACTCGCGGTCGTCGTAGGTGGAGGGCAAACAATTACTTATTTGCATCATTTTCGTGTGGAAGTGTTTTGCCAAGTTATTGATTTAATCGCTTAGGAGATGGATCATCGTTTCACAGAAGCAAGTACAGAGTTACTTCTTTGCATAGCATGTCTTGATCCAAGAAACTCATTCTCAGCATTTGATCATGCTAAATTACTTCATCTTGCTGAGCTTTATTCAGAAGATTTCTCAGTAGCTGATCATATTATACTTAGAGATCAACTTCACACCTACATTTATGATGTGAGAAATAATGATGTTTTTTCTGGGCTTCAAGATATTGGAGGTCTTGCTGTGAAGATGGTTGAGACAAGAAAGCATACTCTATATCCATTGGTTTATCTTATTGAGTTGCATTAGTCTTACCAGTTGCGACTGCAACCGTTGAAAGAGTGTTTCTGCGATGAAGATTATCAAGACTGACTTGCGTAATAAGATGGGAGATGACTGGATGAATGATTGTATGGTAGTATACATCGAGAGGAAATTTTTGAAACTATTGAGAACGAAGCTATTTTGCAACGTTTTCAGAAGATGCAGACCGTAGGATCCAATTGCCACCTCTCAGTCTCAGCAAATAGTACGGTACGTGTATTTCATATATTTTTAATATTTTTAGTCCTTAATTTTCGATATTTTAACTTTAAGACACTTTTTTGCATTATGTAGTATTTTTTTTTTTGTCATTTTCTCTAAGGAGTTTGCCCCCTTCAAATTCATTTCTGGTTCCGCCACTGCTGTAAATGACAACTTACTAAACTTGCTATATCCAGGATACATTTCATGCTCTGCCTCTTCTCAAAAATTATCAAAAGGTGTCAAAGCCATTGGTCTCAAAGTCGAGGGTTTCCCTAATATCAGGGTTCTCTGTTTCAACCCTGTCACACCTTCTATCCCTGTACAGACATCGGTTAGCATTTCTTCCATCCCATTAGAGCTACCTTCCACTAAATCCTAATCATTATGAGGTAAGCTTGCTCCGAACTCTTGACTCGGATTTATAGAAGGTTGAATACCTTGCTCGTGAAACACCTTACCCGTGAAACACTTATAACTTATAACTTATAATTCACATCAAACCGATCAATGTATATATGATCTTCCATTTTTCTTGTAAACTCAACTCTTATCCATAGCCACCAATCTAATATAATATACAACATTAAAAACTCGTAAACACCACTTCATTAGAACTTGACTTTGTGCCCAGCTGATAGGTCCTATCATGTTCAGATTGTGATTTTGAAGTTGAGCGTCAGTTCGACTTGTGTGCATCCATACCTAGAAAAAATTTGGCAGCATCTTGCCCTAGTTCCCAAGTACACGTGCTAGCGTTGGGGCCAATGACAGTCCATCCATACTCAGATTTGTATGACATCATGCACCAATGCCAGTAGTATACTCGAAACACAAAGGCTAGATGATACCAAAATTTCTCTGGGAGTGGACAGGACACAAGTACTGAACTCGTCCAAGGTCAAATGTACAATCTCAAACTGTCTACAATTTGAACAATTCAAGGGTTATTATGCGATAAAACTTAATTTATTACGTCTTAACCCTTGAACAGGTCTAGGGTACACATATTCTAGTCCAAACATTTACCCCACGTATGCAATTAATAACAATTATGTAAAACATATGCAATTAATAACATTTACATAAAAAAATATGCAATTAAAAACACACATCAATAAAATAAGAATTCAATTTCTGCATAAACTCCCGATCGATTGCCAATTGGACCGATCGAGCGTACATTAAGATGATCGGACGTCATTACTCTCTTCCATCCGCAAAGCTATCGATCGGCAAAAACAGCGACCGATTGTATATAACACAGGACGAACAAATTCGCAAAAACTATCGCTACATCCTCAAATCTTCGCCCGAAACACTCCCAAATCAAGTACAAACAAAAACTATTATATTGTACATTAAAAAAAAAAATGCAACAATAACCTCCAATCATCACCACGATACCGAAAAAATAAATACCTAAATCAAATAAATCATCAAAAAACCAACCAAAGCATTCCTAGATAGAGATTATAGGTCGAGTAACATACCTCTTGCCTTTTAGAAAGATCCAATGCACTAAATCCCCTCCAAAATCTCACAAATTTCGTCAAAATTTCTAAATTTTCAACTGGCTAAAAAACCCATGATTTTGAGTTTGGGCATACTCTAAATGATTCTAAACTCTCTCCCTACCAAAAGAACGTTGTTTGAGCTAAGTTTTCAAGCGAAAAAGCTTATTGGACTTCAGCTCCGATCTCCTCCTAGCCATGGGTGTGTTTTTGCTCTTCACCCATGGCCTTAGCGCAATCAAGTTCTTGAGCCTTGACAAATACCGTTGGATCAGATAAAACACGATCAATTGTGTAGTCAACTTTTAAATTTCTGCTATGTTTATCCATCTGATCAATCAATATTTCTATTCAATGATAGATTTCAAAACGGCACCGTCTATAATCGATCGATCGGATAACTTAACCGAACAATTGGTTATGAAAGTCAAAATGGCGTTGGTTACAGCCAATCGATCGGTTATGTGTTCTTGACTCTTAATCCGTTGACTGGTCAACATGTTTTTGTAGTCAAATCAAATGTTGATTGATCGGTTAACTTATGTCAAAACGACGGGGTTTGGCCCGATCAATTAGTGTTATTGGCTGTCCAAATGGAATTAAACATCTAAACGTCACAGTGTTGAACCGATTGAATGGTAAATGTGCAATCGATCAGTGAACTTAATTGTTGAAAATTGTTTTGTAAAGTGATAATTGACTTAATTATGTAATAATCTTTATTTAAGATGTTATCATCATATATGCCTCACATGAATAACTTATAATCATGTGCTAAATAACATTTCATAACATTTATGGCATGTATAAACTAACTCTTGCACTATATTTTTATGATATAACATGTACAACCTAAACATGTTTTCTTTATATATGCTTCCATGATTAATGATGTGTACTTGACATGTTTTCATGAAATCTAAACATCTTCTCACATACTTTGTTTATGTATAATTTTTGTGTATTCAACATTTTAAACACGTGTTCAATCACTTCTTTACCACTCATTACGTATATGTACTTAGATTTATCCTCTATCATCAAGTATGTGTCCTTGGATTGTTTAAGTCTATGTACTTTGATTTTTTATTAAATTCTTATATTATGTATTTAGATTGTTTATTAGGTCAATCGTTATTTATTATTTTTAAATATGTATTTGTACTTAGATATTACGCAACAAATTGTGATGTTTACTTATCTTTTTAAAATAATGAGTATGTGATATTTTTTTTAAAATGAAATAAAGATATTGTATTTATGAAATCTCATTTAACTATTTAAATTTGAATTTATTTCTTACACTCTATTATTTTTTAAAATATGTATTTTTGGTAATTTTGTCATCGAAGGGGCATTTCAGTCAATTCCCGTATCTTTCCGTAGAAAAATAATAAAAAATAAAACCAAAATATTGCCATAAATATAAAATCAAACTGTCATATCCAAAATATAAAGCCGATGTCCGAAATACGCAGATAAAAACACAACATACATAATAAAGCAATAAAATCTACAATCGACTAGGCGTTTGAGAGACGCTGCCACATTTGTAGAAATATCTTTAGGAATCTCCCTAGGTCCCTCTGTCTGTAAGGAATTGAGGGTCATCTGTACACCCTCCATATGACCTATAACCACCTGGTTACGGAGCATCGCGTCTATACACTCCTGTTTGAGATCGGACTGGAGCTTTGTAATTTCACCCTCAAATTGACCCACCTGCTCCTCAAAAGGCTTTAGTGCTGCCTTAACACTTGCGCTCATACGGAGTCAAGGTCCCCAAAGAGCTGGGCCACCCAAAGAAGAGGCGCTCCAGGCACCCCCGTGTCGGCCTATGTTGCTGCAGCCGTAGCCATTCCTCTACGAGCCAACCATTAAACCAAATTCCCTCCTCGCCCTTGCCCCTTGCTCCTAGACATGGTGTTCCGGTTAATTGTGTTGCCCACCGGAGTATGCAGTTCGTTGTCATGGATAGGGACACCATGATGCTCTAAGCACTGTGTGAAGAAGACACTATATGAGAGGCTAGTATGAGTCGACCAAGTTTCTTGCAGGATCAGCTTGTACATGTAGAGCGGGGGATCGACTCCGGTCTGCTGACCAACTAGGAGCATAATTTGTGCTCTCGAGAACAAGTACTCTGCAGAGTGGGATCGCTCATTGATGTTATAGGTCTATATCAGGTGTGCCATCCACCAAAACAGAGACAACTCGCTTTGTTTGATGATAGTGCCAACAACTGCAGAGGTCTTACCTATCATTATGGTCCAGATGTCCTGCTCTGAAGTCTCCTTCCCTTCAGCAAGGGGTGTACCTGACAAGCAAGGGGTCGGTGGCTGCTCGCAATGTAAAAAAACAGTCATCAAGCCTGGGGATAATGACACCGGATGGTCTCAAATTGTCAGCTACAGCTCATCTAGATTGCTAGATGCAAAGACTACGCGATAAAAATCTCGAACCAGGCCTTCCAAGGCAAAGCTGTCCTAGGAGAGCTTATGCAACCATTTCTTGTACTAAAAAAAGGGAACATGGTGTGGTCTTTATACATAAGCTCATCAAAGTCAAATAGCGTCATTGGACACTTTAACCACTGGTCGCATCTGAATCTGCATCTATTGCGATTCAATGCTAATCTCAACCGACTACTCCTGGTAGGATGAATCCTTTGCCCTCGAAGTGCGAGCTCGCTGAACTTCAAACATTTTATATACACTGCGAAAATTGTAAACAAAATTGTGTTAATAAATGAAAAAGAAAAAAATAAACGTAATTAAAATATTAAAGCGGTTATACTGGCGATCCATCGTCAATTACAGCCCTCAATCACTTAAAGCTACGTTCAATCGGTCCAATCAACTGATCGACCACCAAACTTAAACTATGTATTTTATTAGAACCAAGATCGATCGGTCCAATCAACCAATTGATCACCAAACTTAAATTGTGCGTTTTATTAGACGCACGATTGATCACCTAACACCATCCGAACAGATATTATGTGTGATCCAACGTGAGAGCAATAAAACGCACTGCAGTAGAAATGCAATCGATCAACTACATGACGATCGATCGTTTATAAAAGTAAACGTATAGTTTCAACATGCGATGAACCATCAATCGATCAAGGAAAACAGGAAAATGCACTGTATACTTATCAATCGATTGCAACACAAACATGATCCATCAATAAATAATTAAAACACACAGTTACACTATGGTGATCAATCAGTTATTATACGATCGATCGGTTTGAATACTACTTAAAAGATCAATCATCAAGTAATGCCAATCGATCAGTGAAACTAGAAATGATCCGAACATAACAGATTGGCTTGGGGATGAAGACAAAAAGACGCAGAACGTAACTATGCCCAAAACACGTCCAAAATGACTCCAAAATGATCCGAAAATAGTTATAATCTTCTAAAACAAACATTAACACTAGAATAAATATATTTCACGAATCTAAATGAATTATATATCAAACTTAAAAAAAGTAATCTACAAACCTATTAAAAACCGCTCAAACATTAAAAAATTCAATACCTTTAGCGTGGAGAAGAACGGAGAATGTTTCTACATGGTTCGAAGGACAATGTAAGAGAAAAAATATTGGTTATTGCGAGCATTTTTTAGAGTGTGGGAGAGGTAACCACGAAAATGCCTTCGGTTTCTTTCATATCTTTCCACGATCAGTTCAATCGCCAATCACACTATTTGATCGCGGCGATTATTATACGTGGCACACTTTAATTCGTTGTTTTAAATTCCTAAGCAAATGATCGATTGTAAGAACCGATCAAACGACAGTTCGAAAAAGTGACGGTTATGGAAATACGCAAACATTGCTCATCATGTGCCATGTGTCAATTCATAGGGTTCTATTGGCCCCTAAACCGATCGATCATTAATGGTGGACACATGGCAAACTGCAATTCATTATTTTAAATGCTTGGGCGATCGAACGATGGGTATGGCTGATTGAACGTCATTTTGAAAAAGTCATAGTTCCCAGTTGCTCGGCGTGTGCCATGTGTCAATTTGTAATCCATCGATTGTGTGGTAGTTACGATCGATCGATCACTAAAGTATGGTGATGTATCGCCTCCGAGCGATCGGTCGACTTCTTGGGAAGATCAATTGGCAGGGTGACGAAACGATTTCGTCACAAAAGCTCTCTGCTCATCATGACAAAACATTTTGTCACTTAATATTTTTGTATTAATATAATATGGTCGATCGATCGCTGTTGTGCATGATCAAATGGAGGGGTGACGAATAATTTCATCATGAAAGACACTTGTTTCTAGTGACGAAAAAATTTCGTCACCAATATTTTTTAATATCTTTTTGTGACGAAACTTTCTTCACCAAAAATTAACTTTTCTTCACGAAATTCAAATTTTGTCACAAATAAAAGCTTTAGTGATGAAGTAAATTTTCGTAAAAAAAAATAAAAGACTTTTAGGGACGAAAAATGCAGTTTGTCAATAAAAGATGATTTTTTAGTGACGAAATGAAGTCACCAAGAATTTCATCACTAAATGTCAACTTTTGTTGTAGTGTCCCCTATACCAATAACTGAGGTTATGAGAGAGTCACTTTCAAACACCAGACGGCCTGCTGCCATGTGGATAACCAAGAGTTCCGCCATAAGAGGTGACAGCCGAAGAAAAATTTTCTGACCAGGCCCATAGAGCAATGCACTGATGGTTACAACAAATGCAAACAATTGCCAGATAGGAAGATCTGATTGCTGCGTCTGTGTTAATCTTGACGAACCCATCAGGAGGAGGACTCCATATCTTGAGGTCTTGCTTTGCTTTCTCCCCCCAAGCGGCCAAGTGTTGTCTGCGGCATCTCTGAATACGTTGAATAATAAGGTTGGGGTCAGCAGGAGTAAGATTATGGACTTTTTGATTCCTGGAGAACCACAACGTGTCCATAACCACCGCAACATAAACCATGAAGGCGTGTTCTTATGATGGATTAATATTAAGACCCTTGACTGGATTGATAACAATCTTAATTCAGTCATCAACTGTGGTCAGACCCAAGGCCGCCATATCTAAGGGCCACGGTGCTTGTCTTCAAACACAGCAGGCAAAACGGCACACTAAAAAGAGATTTCCCAAGCTCTCTCTTGCAGATTCGTAGAGTAGACAGTGAGTGAAGTCCTGAGGGGCATTCTAAACAAATCTCGCAAGGTGAGAACGGGTTGGAAGAGCATTCCATGCCACTCACCATAGGAATTGCTTTATAAGGTCCGATAGTTTTAGACGCAAAATTACTTCAATTCCTCAGTAGAGGATGGAAGTTGGGGGAGTCCCAGATTTAAGAATTTCCAAGTAGGAATTCTTGACAGAAAATGTTTTCTCATGGGAAGGGAACTAGTGAGCATCATCTTCCTCAGCACTCCGGGGGGAGGTAGCTGTAGAATAGCTTCCCCGATCAAACCCACATTCGACTCCAAATTCTCCAAACAGAGCAAATCTTTAACCTTAGATTCAAGATGATCTCGCCATCTAGAGTACGGGGTGTGGGTTAAAAATTCTCCAAAGTTGGAACCCACGGGTCCTTCCAGCAATTTAGCTCTGAATATTCACCCATAGAAAAGTAAACACCTTTTGCTAATAGAGGCTGACATTTTTGGATCCTATGCCATAACTACGAACTCGCAATGGAGGTGCTCGATAGGCTTACAACATCAGGTCTGCAATATTTAGCTCGAAACACACGCACCCACAATTTATCCCTGCGAGTACACAACTGCCAGGAAAGCTTGGAGATAAGGGCTTGATTATATTCATAGAACAATTGAAATCCCAGACCACCGAAATCTCTAGGCCAACAGATGGAGGTCCACGCTCTAGGCACAAAATTTTGTCTCTTCTCCTAAGGGAATCCCCACCAAAAGTACCTCATTAATGAGTCAAGCTCAAGGCAATATCTATTCGGCAGCAGGAAGTTTGACATGAAGTAAGTGGGCAAGGCTGATACAACCGATTTGATCAAGCAGACAAGCTCCGCTTGTGGTAATAATTTGGATTTCCAGCCAGATAATCTCTTCAGCAGTTCTTCTTTAAGCTCAAGGTGGGCTTGACGTTTGGAGTGAGGGGGGATAAGAGGCAGTCCAAGATATTTACCCAGATGAGTTGTGATACCAATACCAAGAATATTTGCGAGAGAATCAGTTGTCGTTTGTTGCACATTTCCCAATCCTTCCTTTCTTGTAATCATTTTGGAAAGAACTTCGGTGCCGATGATAAAGGGGAAGGGGGATAAAGGGTCACCTTGCCTCAGGCCGCGAGATGGCTTAAATCAATCCAAAAGGATTCCATTCAGTAGGATTGAATAAGAGACCAAAGACATGCACTGACTAATTATCTGGATCCATTTCTTAGAAAATCCAAAGTATCGCAGCACCGACAATAGGAAGCTCCACTGCACTTTGTCGTAAATGTGCTCCATATCTGCCTTTATGGCTATTATAGTGTGGAATATTTCGCGTGACCGAGTAGAATTCTCTTGTATTGTTGTAACACCCCAACCCTATAAGTTTTATTAATCATCTTAAGGGAAAATTACTCAGAATCCACTAGGTTTTAGGCCGGGTTTTAAAAAAAATCTAAAAGCCCACTTGGTTTATCAGTTTGATATGAAAACTAACCCGAGTTAACTCGGTTAGTAGAGATAATGGAGCTCAATCCATATAATATAAATGAACGAATTGTTACTTGACACGTGCTCAAAAAAATTACATAAGCTTCAGCCTGCCATGTTGCACCCACAGCCTCCCACGTCAACCACATTAGTCTCCTCTATACTAACGAATAAGCCTTGGAGGAAGCCCTAGGTTCATCGATCTGAAATCCCTCAAAGTTTTGAGCCCTTCTACGAAGCTTTAAAGCTTTAGTTTGCCACGTCGTTTTGCCTTAGAACTTCCTTCAAGAAAGCTTCAGTCTGCCACGTCATTCTCCCCATTCAGCCGTGTGGGTCTTCCTCGACAATGTCCTCATTGAGTTCATCATCTGCTACAGATGCTCGAAATTTGGACATAGAGTTGGCTCGGGTTAGTTTTCGTACCAAACTGATAAACCAAGTGAGCTTTTGGATTATTTTTAAAACCCAGTGAGGCTTTTGATTTAGGCCTAAAACCTAGTGAGCTTTGTGTAATTTTCCTTTATCTTAAATAAGGTAATTAAAGTATATAATAATATTAATTTATTTTATTAGGATTAATTGTTTTTATTAGTATAAAATGTAGAAAAATATTTAAAAATAGCTAATAAATTTCTAAAAATCCTAGAAAATTTTCTTCTTTTATTTTCTTTCAAATTCTTCATCCCAGAAATATATTTTGCTCTCTCCCTATTTTAAAAATTTCTATATAAGGACTTTTTGCATTAAAAATTAAAAAAATCCTTATATGTATTTCACTCTTTTTGCCTATGTAACCTTTCTAAACCTAATTATTTTCAAACTTTTAGCCTATGATCTCTTTATTTTCCTAAAAACTAAACCAATAGGACATCCCCTAGCCAAAACGTGCACCCTAGGCCTAATTTCAGAAACCATTTTAATTTTTTAACCCTAATGACCTAAACCTAGAACCCAATTACATGTAAGCTTGTAATTGAAGCATATTGGGCCTCCCCAAAGCCCACATTCGGCCCAGCCCTCTCCCTAGGTCCAAGCCCACCTCATTTTGTCTCCAAAAAACCGGCCAGCCCATAGATTGCACCCATTGGAATATTTTTCATTATTAAACATCATTAGGTTGCACAAAACCATGAAACACATAGAATTTTCTTAGTGGCTGCCACCCATGCTCCCCAATCCCCCTCCATTTCTTGTGTAGACCCCTTTAGCTAGTCCTAGACACAATCATACCTGGTCTAGCTAACCCTAGAGACTTAAAGATTAACCCTAGTAACTTAACCCTAGTTAATGGTACTATAAATAGGAAGGTGGTGTGAGGGTTAGCCTCACACCATATTCCACCATAGAGAGTGTTAGTGAGAGAATTAGAGTGAGCTAGAGAGCAAGTTAGAGAAAGAAGAAGGAGAAAGAAGCAAAAAAGGAAGAAAAATTTTGAAGGGAAAGGAAGAAGGTTGAAGTATCTCTTTAAGTTGTCATTTTGGCCTATTGCTAATAAAGATGCTCTTATAAGTCCTTGATTTTCAAGAAGTCAGCAACAAACCAAGAATCCAAGAGTTAAGGGGTAGTTTTAATTTGGTGTTGTTAGTAGGCATGAGCATGTGATTAGGTTAGGGAAATATTGAAAGCATGTGAGGATAGGACTTGTAATCTTCTGAGATGCTCATTACCTTGTTAGAAAAGAGATTAGGTTTATAAAATGTTGGATTGAAAGGAGAAATAGATGGTTAGTGTAGTATGTCATAAAGAAGGACTATTGTTGCTTAAACTTTGATCATGAACATGCTAGGTTGAATTAGTGCAGTACATGTGGTTTTCATGGTTCCTGGATGTTTAAGGGGATGTTAGGAAGCCTATGCAAAGTTTTCGTGTAGAGATTAACTTATAAAATAGAGAAATTGGACAATATATCACATAAGCACCAGTTTTGCTATTCTGTGATGACAGCACGTATAGGCTATTATCGCAAGGGTCAAACGACATCATTTTGGCACTAAATTTGGAGTCTAGTTCAGGACAGAGCCAGGAACGTATGGTAAAAATTTCAGGTCATTGGGAGTTAAGGTGAGAAAGTTATTAGCATTTGAAAATTACGGCAGAAATGAAGTTTTTAAGCAAAACGGGTCATTTTATGTGAAAACGAGTTGGGCTTTGTTTCTGATGATTGGGCTGATTCTAGTAGACCCTGGAACCCCTGAAACTTGATAAGATATGGGCTTACAAGTGGAGCCCAAGTATATGTCCTTGTTGGACTTGAAAAGGCCTAAATAGGATAGCTTACTTAAAAGCTTATAAGTTGTTGGACTTGCCTTTATTTTTTAATTGAAATTTCTTAACAAGATTCAACAATGAGCTTGCTAAGATTTCTTATGCACACAACTTGAAATAAAAGTATCATGTCACTTGTGAATATGTGATTAGTGAATGATAAATATGTGATTAGTTAATGGCAAACATGAGGTTAGTGAATGATATCAAGCATGACTGTATACGACTAGATACATATGCATTGGATGAGACATGTGCAACATTTCATGGATACGGAAATGGAAAAGTGAAAAAGTGATAATATGGGTGACGGTACCGCCATTGGAGGACGTGCAACCACCACTACGGGGTTGTGGGTGGCCTCTTAAGTAGAAGGCAATGAAGAGCCTTTACTTTGCGTTCTGGTTCGATGGACATCAAAGGACTATTCTGATAAAAGGGGAGAGGAATGCACAATCCTGTCATGTGGGGGTAAAACAGTGGACACCAAAGGTTGAAGGGAAGGTTTGACAATTCATGCATCTCGTTAAATAGAAATAATAACTGCTTTCCAATTATAAATAATGCTTCTGAATTATTAACTTTTTCTGAACACGGTAAGCACGGTATCTCTCTACTGTTAAAATAGATCTATGCTTACTGCTTATGATCACATGCCCCTATCCCACTTTAATGAGTCCTTAAGACTCACCCCACCTTCTATCTATTTTTGCATATTTCTGATACGACGGAAGATGGTGCTATTTGACTCTTACCTATCCCACGAGCTCCCCACCCACATCTTAGTTGTCCATGTTTGTGTTTGGTTGATGGAGAACCTGGAAGTGATCGTGGAGCACCTGCCATACTTGGTCCTCAAGGACCCACCCCCGAGCACTCCTCTTGTTCCCCTATTCATTGCAGACTCCACTGGGATTGATCACCCCAGGCCTCCACCTAGTTGACCTCACCTTGACTAACGATGAAGACTAGTTTCCTTTCTTGATATTTATTTAGTTATTAATTATGGTCCATATATATAAGTTGTCTAAACAATATATGATTAGGGATTAGATAGGCTTAAGCGCACTACTAAGTTCAAAAATTTTGACAATTAGTAGCCTAATTTTGTAAGGATCCTAGGATTCTCCCATATCCCTAACCCTACTACCTACTAATCAGATCTATTAATCTAATGCAATTTCTCGTTTTAAAATTTCTTATCTTTATTGTATGTAATGTTTGCTTAGATTTTAGAATCATAATTTTCAACCTTGTATACTTTAAATTCTCTTAAAGTATTTAAACACTCTCTGCTACTTATAAATCTTCCGTTGTGTTTTGAACAACTCTTTGGTTAGATACAGACAAGGAACCCTACAGTCTTGAGAACTTACAATTGATTGTGCCATAATCTCGCCACGTATAGCACATCTATTACTATAAAGAGAGCTTAGAGACTAATATAGGCACAAGACATGACAATTGTTCTGTCCAAGACAAATGCCACTTGTAAAAGTGAAATAAGACGAGGCAACACAACTTTGAGTCGGTTAGTAATGATCTTAGACAAAATCATATAAGATACGTTACATAAGGAGATGGGTCGATAGTGAGCCACCAAATTCAGATTATCCACTTTGGGAATAAAAGTTATATTAGTGTGATTAAGCTCATTAAGAATGAATCCAGTCTGAAATACATTCTGGACCATCTTACTCACTTCCCGCCTCATAGTAGGCCAAAATTGCTTATAGAATAAAGCAGTTAGACCATCTTGTGTAAGAGCTTTGTGTGAACCAATTTGTTTCGTAGCTGTCCACACCTCACACTCGGATGGAATTGACATATGCTCACGTTTTCCTCATTCGATATAACTGGAGAAATAAGAACTTCCAGATCTAATGAATTTGCCGGATTAGAAGAAGAATAAAGCTCTGTGATGGAATCGGTGAAGAGTTGCACTACAAGAATTTTGACCTTAGGTGTCAAATTCTTGGGTGTCAAAAATTATTTTGACACCAAACAATGCCTTCCCTGAAAAAAAAATAAACGTCATCACGAAAGGTGTTAGCGGAGGTAAAAATATGTCCACACGATATAAAAAACTGTTCGCATATTTTTTCATGTGACGAACGGCCAAACGTCACAAATTTGTCACAAAACATTTTCATCATAAAAGTTTACAACTGTGTCTACAAGGGTTAAACACCGTCTGTACAACCTTTGGCTGACAAAACATCTCATACCCATCTATGACAAAACCTAAATCGACACAGAAGCTTAAATAATGTCCGGACGTACCAGTAATAATCGTCCAAACTATAGTGTCATATGAAATGCATAACAGTTGTGCACCTTCAGACACCTAGGAAATGTGCGCACATGGTTTCAGTAACAAAAGGCCTTTGTCATCCATTTGTGATGCATCCTAAATCATCACTAAATACTAAAATCGTCCATATGGACCTGTGACAGTCGTCCGCATAGTCTGCACAATCCTCGCATGATTGACATGTGTGTACCTCCAACCATCATGGGAAACAGCTGTTAACATCCGAACTTCATATGACGGTCTGGACGCACGTGGAAGTTTTCTAACTGAATGTTAGCCCTTCATATTGCACGATCCTGACGTGTGCCTGCATAGAGCACGTCTTTACACCGTCTGAACAGTGCGCAATTTCAGGATGTTGTGGCAACGGTTCGAGTCATGGCATTCACGTCCCATCTTTGTTTAAACGGTGTCAACGATTTTTAAATTCGAAGAGAAACCATCATAACTCATTTTTCACATCCCACACGCCATTTTTATCCAATTCTCTCAATCTCTTGAAGTTTTAGCTCTAAAATTCACCCGTTTAAGTCCTATTTACTCAAGTACTTCGTGTTACGATATGTTCCGTACATTTATATTTAGATTTTTAGGTGAAAAATGTTATATTTATACGTTATTTACATAGAAATTTTGAAATAAAATATGAGGCCATGAAATCTTGTTAAACAAGTTATTTTTGTGTTTATATGAATTGCTTAGGATTGTATGATTGTTTATACTATAATGTTGTTACATATGGTGTTGTTTTGGGGTGGTTGAGAGGTGGGGAGGAGACCGGCCACAGCTGAGTTGACTCATTCATCTTCCGAATGGTTTTTTGCCTTTGGACGATTACTATTTAGTATTTTTTTTATTATTTTTAATATGTCCGGACATTTAGTGTTAACTGTGTGCACGTATAGGTATTAGACGTTGTCATTTTATTTATATTATATTCCTCTGTGAGTTGTGTGTGCGCACGGTGTAGGGGTGTGGGCACGTATATTATATTCATGGGTAATGTGTGCGGATGGTGTAGGGGTGTGCACACGGTTAATGTTCGGATTAGTTTATTATTATCATCCAGTTCGGATGCTATTTTAGGATCGCTCGCACGTATATGATTTAGACAGCATCGTTTGCTTTTATTATATCATTTTGTCTTTACCGTCCGAACATGTTATTTTCTTTCAAACGATATATTTTTTTTTAAACTACGTTGTTTTGACTTATATTATTTATCATGCTAATACTAATTTTTATTTTTTCAACAAATTAAGAAATTTCAAAGCACCAGCGTTTAGCTACTACCAGTTCTGGCCCAGAGAGCTCCAAGCAGGGGATACCTGACAGTTCGGATGATTATATGATGCTGGAGGAGTAGCGGGCGGAGATCCTCACACGAGCTGTTATCGTGGAGCATGAGGTCACATTTCCTAATTTCGAGGAGATGAAATTTGAGGATTGGGGATATTATGGACAACCAAGGTTCGATCGATTATCTTAAGAGAACCACGACATTCGTAGATTAGGTTCAGGAATTTTATGCTGCACTACTGGACATTGTAGATATTGATGCACCTGTCTGGGACATCACTCTACGCAGTGTCTCCTTCTAATTATCGATAGACGTGCTAGATGTATACATGGGTATGCAAAGGCTAGTTGGAGCTGACGCTGCTCGTTGCTAGAGGGGTGATTGCGGATATGCCTCTCTACATTTTCATGACTCTGCGATCGAAAGCGAAGACATCGCCAAGCTCTGGGTTGTCATACGGACTTCCCCTAACACAGTTCCTACATGATGTGGGCTATATGGATAGTCCATTTGAGGATAGGAAGAACCCTTTGGGTGCGATCTATCGGATCACTTTGAGCCATTCCATAACTCAGCTTTGGCGACAGTAGCTATGGCAGGGTGTCGATGCTGGAGAGCCTTAGCTAGTGTCGGCGGCCTCTGTTCATGAAGTCGGGTAGAGTTTCAGTCAACATGCGTAGAT
This sequence comes from Morella rubra, assembly GCA_003952965.2. NCBI lineage: Eukaryota > Viridiplantae > Streptophyta > Magnoliopsida > Fagales > Myricaceae > Morella > Morella rubra. Next base: position 16,136,260 of record CM025853.1, read on the forward strand.
AGGGCGACCAGCCTGGGCAGACTCTAGGATGGCAAAGCCGAAGGAAGTTGTACGGATGACAGTTGATCCTACCTATATATTGTGCGTCGATCTCAGTTCTCGTCTGACCACTCAAGTATGTTCTACTCAATAGCACTTTGAAGGAGGAGATTGACACTATGAGGAAGGATCTGAGGGCTATTCAGGACAGATGCCCAATTTGCAGCAGTTTATGACTACCACTTTGACACACTGCAAACGCTCACGAAATGGATGGGCGCTATGGAGGAGCTGTTAGAAAATATGCATGAGGCCCTCGAATTGGGACCCTCTAAGCCCGCACCATGACTATGACGTTATTTTTATGTTTTAGACTTTATTATTTTTATTTTACGCTACGTTTTTTGGACATATTTTATTTATGGGTTCGTATTTGCTAACATATGGTTTTTATTTTGGATATTTATGTTGATTCTACTTTATGTTAGTTATTTTGGATATTTATGTTGATTGACTTTAACTAATTCTTACTTAACTTAATATATTAACTATATATATATCCTAACAAAATTTGAATGATAGCACATCTTATAAATGTAAATGTAAATTTCATACAATAGAATTAATTTCATTCTCGTATATAAATGTTGTACTATAACATATATATTAACATATATATTTAAATGCATGTAGTGGTAATTGGGGTAGAATATTACAATTAAGGTGGGAAAGATTAATACAAATACCGTTTGAATGGATTAACAATCGTCGTACAGGAAAACGATATCCTTTTAAAAAGGAAAATGGTGCCACTCTACCAAAAACAAACCGTCCTGATAGTCAGCAGGCACGGTTAATGAAGGATTTAAAATGGTGTAGTTTAGGTAATACAAAGATTTTTTATTTACCTCAACCATTTGCACGGTGTAAACAGAATTCAACATCGTTTGTCTGGGGTAAAAAGGGCATTGTGGGTTGTTAAGACAATGTCTTGTGCAATATCGAATCAGTATAACTCATCTCAAACTCATTTATGAACAAGTGATCCTCCATATCTTGAATAGTTTGGAACAAAACATTCTTACATCTTTGACGGGGGCACTTTGTTTGACCACGACTATCTGCAGAATTTATGGCGATACTCATAAATTCCCGGACACCTTCCTTATAATTCACACTGAACCTATCTAGTTCATGAATCCAGCTCTTATTTATTTTTTGTGCCTTTAGTCATAAATATGCATAAAACAATCAAAAAATAATCATGCATAAAGTGATGATAGTTCACCTCTAATACCTTATTTCTCTAGGGTGATAGGTCCTATCCCATTCAGGATTAAACTATTCGTATTGTACATAAATCTTTCAATCATTGTGCCCGACGCGTTAGAAATTTCAGTAGTATCTCCCCTTAGTCCCCAGATACAAGCATTCAACATTGAGGTTACACGCTCGCTGTCATATGGCAAGTATGCAAGCATAATGCTAAATATGCATCTGAAGGACAAAAAGAGAGTGACGCCAAAATTTCTAACTACATCAGGCACAATGACTAGAAATATTTATGTACATTACAGAGAGACTAATCCCAAACTATCCACAACTTGGGCAATTCAGGAATTACCTCATTCAGCAACAAAATGCGTGGTAATTCCCAAATAGGCCTAAGGGCTACTAAATGCAAAACGGAAAAAAAAAAATCAGAAAATTAAATAGCACAAAACCATGCGGACAGTATAAAAACCATCCATACATAAACAACCAAACTATGTTGTTTCAAAAACCCACCGTCTGCACTCCTTGTACACATCCGAACAATCATTGAATGCCAAATATAATCGTTCGGACGGTTACAAGAACCATGTGGACAACAATTGTCGAAGAACAGAGTCTTCGTAAAATCACATAGTGGCAGATAGTTTTCAATCCAAAAAACACAAAGAAATCGCATCAAATCAACACCAAATCCCACGAAATCTAAAACTCCCGTACAACAAAGCTTCAAAATATTCCTTCTCCAACACCTTCTCCACTAATTTTCTACAATGAACGGATGTATTTAAATTGTTAGTTGCATTTACAATCGAATAAACACTGAGAAATCAAAATTAGGACAAAAATCAATAAACCAACTGTGATGTCGTCCAATGCCCAAAAACACTTAAATCTATTCTTCAATCTCCTTCTATCATTTCTTAAACGATCTTTCACAAAACAGGAGGAGCTTGGCCGGATTTAAGAGGATTGGGTTTTCCAACAGAGGTTCTCAAAGTGAGCTATGGCGTATGGGTTTCAAGGTTTTGATTTTGTGTAGAACCGTTCGAACGATTGCTATCATACGTCCGAACACTATCCACGTGAAATTTTTAGTATGAAACTTTGCTGCCAAAAAATTCACCGCGTCCCAACAGTTATATCCGTTGCACACAACATCGTTTTAAGAACCAATGATGTCGTTTTGACCCCAGAAAAATGATGTCATTTTTTGTTTACACCATGCGAATGGTTATGGCAAATTAAATAAATCTTTCCATTACCTAAACTACACCATTTTAATTCCTTCGCTAAACGTGCCCACGATTTCGCTTACTGTCCAGACAGTTCGTTCCTATAGAATAACACCGTTTTTTCGGGTTAAAATGACATTGTTTGACCATCCGAACGTTTATAAAACGTGCGAACGGTATTCATCAACAATATTATATGAAACTTTCTCACATTCCTAATTTTTTATACCAATTTCAGAGGTAAAACGTCGAGAGATTGAAAGAGATGCAAAGAAATGGCGTATGAGTTTTGTGAAGGGGTGGTCTCCACTGTTCCAATTTTATTTATTTATTACGAACATGCCAACGTGGACTGCCTTTTGTGAGTTTTTTTTTTTTCAAAATCATACACCTGTCGTGATATTATTGAGAGTTACATGTTCTACCGTTAGCTGACTGTACACGGGGGAGACGGAATTGGATAGAAGGATTAAACTGATAAATGAAAATAACCTAAGGACTAATTTGAGCAAATTTGAAACCCAAGGACCATTTGGATAAAGGGCATAAAATCCAGGGACCAAAATGGGCATTAACCCTAAATTTAAAAACCATCGACACCATCCGAACGCTGATGAGACATGCATTAAATGCCATAACTTGAACCATTGAGAAAATCTCCGTTCGTCGCTTGGAAAAACGTTTGAAACATTTTTAGTAACGGCAAACGGCTTTTTAACCTCCGCGGAGACTTGCCGTGATGACGTTGATTTTTGTTGTTAGAGAAAGCACCACATAATTTCACACATCTTGTGGCAGGTTGGTTTTTTCGGTTTTGTTTTAGTTTTTTCGGTTTTGTTTTGTTGTTTGTCTTGGTTTTTGTTTTGGTCTTGAATCCAGAATTGGTGTCCTATCAAATTTTATGGGAGAATTTAGCAGACAATAAGAAGTAACAGAGCATAGCAACCCAAGCCAAACTCTAGCACCCTAATTATTGTCCAAATCAAGTCGTCAAATAGATTAAAATCCAACCACAACCTATGGTTTCTAAAACATTCTCGCATGGTAGCAGGATCTAAGGAAATAAGAACACTTTTTCCATTGATTCTTTTTTTTTTTTTGACAAATAAATAGATATCTGTATTACATCACAGGGGATCAAAATAGAGCGGGAATTGCTCTATCGGATGAACTATACCATTAAGAGGGCAACATCCCAACGAGTACAAACCAAATGGCGGTACAAGGTGCACATGCATCGGCACAGAACCAACATAACACAAAATGAAAAATAACAACAAAAAAAAACAAAAAATCAAAAAGGAGATGGAGAAACAGGTCAAAGGCACGAAAAATATGGCGGCATGTAGGGCCACGCGCCATCTTGGTGGCGTCAGACAAGAGTAAAGCCAATCGCCAAGAGACGCTAAAGCTCGCAGTGACAGGCGTGTCCTCCGAAAACCACCAGAAACTACCCAAACAAGAGGAGAGAGGATCAGGAGCGTGGGACATCACACACAAGAAAATCTTTAATGGAGAGAGTTCGTCACTGAAAATTTCGTCACTAAAGCCCAAAATTATAGTAGCGTAAGCGCCAAATGGAGATTTCCTAAAGACCTAAGGCGCAATAGGCCTATTGAACTAATAAAACCTATACGTAAGATTGATTGGCCGAGAGGCCCAATCCAAGATAAAAATGAGGGTTGGGCCTAGAGGCCAATCCAAGGAAATGAAAAGGATTGTGCTAAGAGGCCCAAAGCAAGGGAAAAGAAGGATTGGGCTGAGATGCCCAATCTAAGGGAAAAAAATATGGCGGGCCAAGAGGCCCAATGGAAGGAAAATATTCAATAAATACTTTAGACCTTGATTATATGGAAGCTCAAAGAAAACCTTTCCCAGTACATTTTACTTATGCGATAGCTTTTGGGCTCCGAGTGCTATATATATTTATATTTCGAAGCTTTTGAAATGGGCTATGTGGGGCTAGTATTTTGTTAATAGTCCACACTTTTAACTTTGTGGTAAATCCTCACAGCAAAGTATAGCCTACTATCGCCCTATACGTTTATCTTGAGATTTTTATATACGTTTTGCGCAATGATCCTAATCTTATGTTCTTTATTTCTCCTTTCTTTTTCAAGATATATTATATCGAACTTTTGAAACCTTTCTACATCGTTCTATGACTTGTCCGCTTTCCTGTTGAATTTTTTGCATTAATTCAAAATAAGGGCATTTTGGTCATTTGAATACCTAGGAAAACATATGTGCCCTAACCTCTCTTAGTTAGCATTCTATTACTATAAAGAGACCTTAAAGGTAAATACGGGCACAAGCTGTGACAGATCGTCCCTTTGTGGTTTGCGTGGATGGCAGGGGCAAGCATTGGCTAGAGTCTAATTGTCCCAAATGGTGATCAGATGTTCCCATATAATCATCATAAAGTGTCTCATGAATGTTTGTATGGTAAACGCGTTGAGGACAGAGACAATGTTGAACAACTATCCGATAATTTAATAAAGATGTTTGATGGGTAAAGAAGACATGAGAGGGTCTACCCGTGTCTATGCCCCTTTTTGGTAATTGGCAACTTTTGAATGAAAGTCCCATTGTCCATTTAGATGATCAGACATCTAATAGAAATAGAATAAGCAAATAGATTGGTGCCACGTGTCTCACTTATTCGCATTTGGACTATCGGACGTCACTTTGGGCCGATCGAGCAGGGAGGATGAACCGTTACAAACTACCCAAACACTATTTTCTCTATATTTCTCCTCTCATACTCCCCCACTCACTAAAAAATGCTCCCTCAAATTCTAGCTTCACCTCTCCCTTTCATTGTAGAGGCTCTAATCCGTGCTTTCTCGCTTTGGTTACGCCATTTTAACTCCCTTTTAACAGTTTAAAATGTGGTTTTTTTAGTTTTGCTTGAATTCAAATGTGTTATTCATATTGTTCGGTAGAATTTGCATTTTTTTAGCATGCATGAGTTTGTTTATTGATCTGGATTATTTTTTTAATATCCTTTTGCCTCCTTTAATAGACATACAACTCTTTATGGCCGTTAAGTCGTAGTAAATACACATATAGCATTTTAAAATTTCAAATGATGAGCTATTCAAATGTTAGCCCACTTATAGTAGTCGACTCCTTAAGTAAATTCGAATTCCTCTTTCTTGTTGACGAGCAATAGACTACTCAACATTTTGTGTAATCGACACCAATCTCGATCTTGACTTTTGCCGATTTTAAGGTTTGATTTTGATCTTTTGAGCTTTGACTTCCCCGACATCGAGTAGACTCATATGGGGTCTGTAGTCGACACTTTCTTTGAATTTTGACTTTTCTGGGCTGGATCTTTTCAGCATGTGGTCAACACTGTTGAGTGGTGTAGTCGACTATGTCAATGTAAAGTAAAGTAAATTTTTGTCATTAGATCCTTCTGACATTTGGATTAATTTGAGTTTAAGATGATACCTTTAATGTAAACATATACTCAAATTACTATTGATAAATCGTTAAAATAGTGTCATTGAGAGTGATTTATCAAGATTCAAATTGATCTAGATTAATTCCATGAAAATAAAGTTTTAGGAATAGATTATATCTTTTGAAAGGGATAGATGGTTTGTTATCATCAAAATCAAGCACCGTGGTTATCATGTAACCATGAGGCTGACAAATATCAAATCTGAAGCATAACTTCTTTTTGGATATACACATACTAATACATCAGTACCTTTTTTGCATAAGTAAGATATGCACAAGGTACATAAAATCTGTACTACAATTAGATCAATCTAAAATACAACAATTCTTCATATTAGCAAGATAAGCACAGGGTACTTGATTTTTTCATAATTCCTTTTTGGATGATCAAGATATGCAAATGGTACAATGTTTTCAAAACAAAAGATCAAGTCCAAACTACAATCCTTTTTCAGCTATGCAAGATAAATAGTTTTATAAAGAACAACCTTGGGCTAACACATTTTCTAGATATAGTTCTTCTCCTTGGTTGCTTGTGAGCTAAAGAATTTTATTCTTTCACCCATTTGTACTTTATTGGTTGTGAGGATAGCGTTGGTATAAATTTTTGGGTACAAAGTCTTTAACCACTTAAGTTGTGAGTGTTGAGCCTACCAAAATACTTGTAAAGATTCTCTAGCAACTGAGAAAGAGATGATTATAGATAGTGAAATTTGCTTAGTGAAATTTGCTTTGTAGTCACTAAGTTTTACTCCCTTTTCATTTTTAGTCTTGAAACTTAATGAGTCGAATTTTTAGCCCTTTAGTTTTTATCCCGTTTAAATATTAGTCCTTCCGTTATCCTCCGTCACCCTAACTAACGAAATTTTCATACACATCAGCATCTCTCTCCAAGTCAACATCCACTTTTCACGTCAGCAAGGACATCTTATTTTATGCCCTAAACGACACACAACACACAACTTAACTATCATTTAAACAGAACGCTGCGTTTTGCACGAGCCGAAAGTTTCCTCCACAGCAGCTTAAGTCTCTCCTTCCATTCACGTGTCCCCTTCCATAGGCATTAGTAGTCAGCCAAAATTTCCCCCCGCAGCAGCACTGTCTTCAAACCCTATTGAGATCCTTTTAGCAAGAAATCTCCACTTCGTTTAACAACACACGAACTAACCCATTCTCCTTCACGGAGGAGCTGAGCGCGGTCAAGAAAAAGCTCGAGAGGCTGAGACTAGACAGAGAGAGAAAGGAGAAGATGCTCAAAGACAGGGATACGGTGTTTGATATGAAGATGAAGGAGCTGGAAGAGTGAGGGGAGATCCAGAAGAAGCTCGAGATCGAGGTCGATAGGTTGTACAGATTGAATCAACTCCATTCGCGTTCCATGGTAAAGCAACGAGCAACATCATCTAAAATTTGATCTATTTCTCTTATTCCAAGTGTCGAATTTATGATTTGGTTTAATTTTGCTCGTCGTTATACAAAATTTGATGCTTGAACTAATCTTTTTCAATTTACTTTAATTATTCAGATATTGAAGGTGGAGGACAGTGAGGAGTCCGAATCTATTGTTAAAAACACAATGCAGAGTCCAAGTTCAGCTTCGTCAGGTCTTGTACGAGAGAAATGAGACTCTCTTCTACAGCTGTGGTTTGAAGAATTTGTCCTGGATCGGTTGTCTCTCAGTCACATGCTCACTCGAGTAATGGACTTCCCTCCCTAATGACTATTGAGCTAACCAAAGATATGCATACAAAGCAGCCACGTCAGTCTCCTTCCAAGTCATCATCCACCTCAGCAGCTCTTCCACAACAATTTGGTGTCACGTAGTATTCGAATATTTGTTTTTTGCGATTCTATTGTATTCTTGAGATGCCCTTATAAGCGAATGTTAGTGGTCCCTACACATGTTGGTTATGCACGCCAGGTGCTCGATGCACTCCTTGGAATTTATTAGAATCTTCTTAAGTGTATGTATGACTTGGAAGGAGATTTTGAAGGAAAAAAATATGTATAATTTTTCGAAGGAAAAAAATATAATATAATAGCTCGTTATATCTGTTTCTGGTTGAGATTTTGAAATCGTTAGGTGCTCTAAATTCCAACCTTGCTTTTTCTGAAGAAAGCGGTGCTTTTACCATTCAAGAGTGCCTTAGATCAGTGCTGAATTATGATCAGACTATTAAATGAAAACTTTGAATTAATCCCACATTCTCTGTAGATGAGGGGGGTTTTTTTTTCTTTGGAATTTCTTTCCGTAGGAGGTATTACAATCCTTCCTGCTCATCGGTAGCCAAATGCAGCACAATCAATGCTGTTCTAATGGCAGAGGTGTGGTCCGTTAAATTTATAAATTTATTTTAGGATACAATATGTAAGACATTGTATGGATCAATTGAAAAACAGAGAAACTTACGTTGGAAAACAAGCGAATTTGAATACTTTTTGAATTGAAGCTCAGAATGCCGGCAATATCTTGGACGATAGAATTTTATCATGCCCCTAGATCAGATATTCCAACTGATGAGATCTAGTACTATAAACAAGTCTAAAGGACTCAACAAAGTAGCAAGATTGGACAACTCGGTAGCTATTAAGAAAATTCACTAATCAAAGAGTGAGAATCCTATGTTGTCATCACTCTCTTCCTTCTCTTTTTCTTTCTTCTCTGCTTCAGCAGCTGGTGCTGCACCTCCTGCAGGAGCTGCTACAGCGACTCCTCCACCACCTCCAATAAAAGCACCACCGCTTGCACAACCAATAATAACCTATACCCAACAAATTTTACTCAGATTTCATATAGAACAAACCAAATATATTGCCAAGGGCAGCTCCCAAAATTTATATAAGAAAAAACCAAAATAGCCTGTACACTCATAATATATGCAGCATAGATCTGCTTCCACTTTGTAACCAATTGTAGAGTTCAAAATCATATCTAAAGCCCATTGAATCACAATTTCCCACTACCCAGATGCTACACCAACCATTTGAATAAACAAAAGTCTAACAGGAAGCAATCAGCAGCACTATCTTCTTCGTATGTTCTTTCTCTCTGACTGATCGGATCCGAAAAATTCGCTGATCCAAATTCGACTACATGGTGCCATCCAAAAAAACCACACGGTGACATCCAAGAAAGCATGAAGACATGTTTCAGATCTGGAACGTTTAAATTGGGCGAACCTATTTTCTTTCATTGCCATCAACAATCGCTGGAGAAAAAAATCAGAAACCACCGGAGATCTATCCCATCGCAGCAGTCCTCGCTCGTCCGTCGCAGTAGTCTAGGTTTTACGAAAGGGACAAACACTTCTAAGAGGGAAGGGTCTTCGATTGTCAAGGCAGAGGCTTTAAGTCTTTTTTTTTTTTTTTCCCTACGTAACATGGGAGGTTGGGGCGTTAAGTAGGGCTGCAAGACCGGAAATCCGGTCCGGTTTTTGGACCGGAATGCGGTCGGACCGGATTTCTGGTCCTACTAAAATAAAGGACCGGACCGGACCACTTATAAGTGGTCCGGTCCGGTTTGCTGTTAAGTGGTCCGGTCTGGACCACTTAAGTGGTCCAGACCGGTTTCAATTTTTTTTCCATTTTTTCGTTTTTTTTTTTTTTTTTTTTTTTTTTTTTTTTTCTTTTTTTTTTTTCCATTTTCAACACACATTTTTTAATTTTGAGATTAAAAGAAAAATGTGAACTCCTACCATAGTTTGCTCATTAATTTAAAAATGTGAATTGATTTAACTCATAGTCTCATACTATAGTTTATTCATTCATTTAAATATGTAAATTCATTTAAAGACTTAAAAATGTAAATTCATTTAACTCCTACCATAGTTTGCTTATTAATTTAAAGATGTGAATTCATTTAAAGACTTATAGATGTAAATTCATTTAAAGACTTAAAGATATAAATTCATTTAAAGACTTAAAAATATGAATTTATTTAACTACTAATATAGTTTGCCTATTAATTTAAATATGTGAATTGATTTAAAGACTTAAAAATGTGAATTCATTTAACTCCTACTATAATTTGCTCATTAATTTAAATATGTGAATTCATTTAAAGATTTGAAAATTTGAATTTATTTAAAGACTTAAAAATATGAATTCATTTAACTCTTACCATAGTTTGCTCATTAATTTGAAGATGTGAATTTATTTAAAGACTTAAAAATGTGAATTCATTTAACTCCTACTATAGTTTGCATTTTTAAAAATGTGAATTCATTTAACTTACTATAGTTTGTTCATTAATTTAAATATGTAAATTCATTTAAAGACTTAAAAATGTGAATTCATTTAACTCCTACCATAGTTTGCTTATTAATTTAAAGATGTGAATTCATTTAAAGACTTGTAGATGTGAATTCATTTAAATACTTAAAGATGTAAATTCATTTAAAGACTTAAAAATATGAATTCATTTAATTACTACTATAGTTTGCTTATTAATTTAAATATGTGAATTGATTTAAAGACTTAAAAATGTGAATTCATTTTACTCCTACTATAGTTTGCTCATTAATTTAAATATGTGAATTCATTTAAAGATTTGAAAATGTGAATTCATTTAAAGACTTAAAAATGTGAATTCATTTAACTCCTACCATAGTTTGCTTATTAATTTAAAAATGTGAATTCATTTAAGATTTATAGATGTGAATTCATTTAAAGACTTAAAAATGTGAATTCATTTAACTCCTACTAAATTAATTTAAATTCATTTGTGAATTCATTTAAAGACTTAAAAATGTGAATTCATTTAACTCTTACCATCAATATATGTATAAATAAATAGCACGTGATATTTTTATAAGACATATAATTCCTATTTAAGTTGAAAAAATTGCTAGTATTATTTCTAAATGATTATTGAATTGTAAAGTTAACGTAAAAAATGGATGATTTATTGACTTTGATTGAATATGAGTTTTAAGATAATAAATAGCCTGCCATTCTGGTTTTTTTTTTTTTTTTTTTTTTATTAAAAAAAAAAATTTATATAATGCGGTCCGGTCCGGTCCGGACCGCATTTTAAAAACCCTAGACCGGACCGGACCGCAATTTTAAAACCACAAAACCGGTCCGGTCCGGTCCGGTTTTGTGGTCCGGTCCGGTCTGCGGTCCGGTTTTGATCACCCCTAGCGTTAAGTCACTATCCAACAAAACGCAAAGTTTCAATTAAATGTAAAGCTACAGGTCGTTTAAGAAACCAAATTCAAATGGTGGAGGCTGAAGTGGAAAATGAAGGGTGACGTGTCAAATTGAAGCTGACGTTGAAAATTATTCTGTTAGTTAGAGTGACGGAGGATAACGGAAGGACTAATATTTAAACGGGATGAAAGCTCAAAGACTAAAAATTTGACTCATTAAGTTTCAGGATTAAAAATGAAAAGAGGGTAAAACTTAGTGACTAAAAAGTAAATTTCCTTTAAAGATATAACATTTTTGGTGATGGGTACCAGCCTGAGGAACAATACCCTTATATATTCAGTCAAATAAATAATGCAGAAGTTTGAAGCAAATAGAAAGAAATGGTACTAAAAGGGAAGACAAAGTTGACACCAACCTCTAGTAAATCTATATATATTTTATGGAATACGTTTGTTCTTCATTATTTCTCTATAAGTATTTTCCTCGTCAATTCTAAGGACGGAATTGTTTTTATGGTGGGGAGGATGTAATACCCCGCCCTGATTAGGTATTAATTTAATAATATGTTAAGCCTAATTTCAAGATTATCCATTAAATTAGAATATTTTAAGGGAAAATGATTAAGTTAATTTTTGTTGACATTTTCTTTTGCTTAATTAAATCTAAGTGTCTTCTATGATTTCTTGATTTAATAAATGAGATTAGAGGGAATTAAAAGTGTGTTGTATTAAGCTAAGTAAGGCGATTTTATTTTAGTTTTGTAGAAAATGTAACTTTAATTTTGTGATTTGATTTTTATTTGTTAACTTAGATGCTATATTTTATTTAATGTGGAAATTTCTCAAGAAATACATTTCTTAACTATTCTTGACTTAATTGTCATTTGTTGTCTTTTGTGTAAAAAATTTGCTAATAAGAAAATTTATATTCTTAATATCTTTAATTAATAATTAATGTTTGTATTTATTTTTCAAGGTTAAATAAAATTCTTATATGATACTTTGGCATATTTTATGAAATGTCAACATTATCGTCAATTGAAAAATTTTATGAACTTTTGATCTCATTACCTTGATTTCTAATTAAGAGACTATAATGTATTTTGCCGAAATAAATTTCTATTAATTATTTTGCCAAATTAGTGCTGTCTTTAATTAATAGGAATTTTCAACCTAGATATTTAATGTTTTAAATAATTTTTTAGCTTTGTAAATTATTGTTATTTAAAGTATTTGATAATTTAGTTTTAATTGAAAAATAATAAAACTTGTGCATGTATGACATTTATAAATCTCTCCCTAATGCCACCCAATTATTGCATGTGTGACAAGTGGCTTAGGAGTTTTTGCCTGGTTGACAAGAGACTTTATTGCAATCTTTTTAATCATAGTTTAACCTTAGTTAACCTAGCTTATAAATAGGTGAGAGGGAGAGGGGTTAAGCTCTCTTGCAAAATTCTAGAGAGAGAATTTGAAATCCTAGAGAGAGAGAGAAAGTGAAAGAAAAGAGTAGAATAAGAGAAGAAAAAGAAAAAGGAAGGAAGAAGAGGAGATTTCTTGAGATTTTAAGAAGAACTTGCAACCAAGAAGGGGTAGTCTTTTGTGCATTTTAGTTGGGGAAAATGGTGTTTTTCATGCATTTGTTTTGCTGTTTGAGTGTATATTAAGATCTAGTCATTAGATGAAAGAGAGAAAGGTATACAAGGGATGAACAATATGGGATTATGTATGGGAAATGTTTGCATATTAAAAGAACTAGATTTTTCTCATGATTCTTGGTTGAAAATGGTTGTTGTGCATATTTGATATGATCTAAAGGGGTTGTAAGCCACATTAGTGGCCAAAGCAAGGATTTTTGAGGGACAAGGGGCCATGGGTTGGCTAGGGATGTTGCTGAAAGTTTTGCATGTAAGATATATTGCTCTAATGATGTATATCTCATATGTTTGTTGCAAAATAACACAAAATGGAGCCTTGATGATGGTTGAACTGAAATTTTGTATTTTGATGAAGGAATGGCAAAGTAAAGCCACGGAAGGGAGCTTAAAATGCTCAAAGATGAAGTTTACAAGTTGTATACATCACATGCATGATTTTTGTGAAGATTGTGCATTTGATTATTGTATACATGCATTTATCTTGTTATTTTCTCACCATATGTACTATGTTGTGACTTCACATATACGAGTTGGGTGACTGGATCATGGTTTTTAAGGCATATTGATGTGAGATCTACAACATGCAAGTGGTTGTTTTAGGGTTCTACTTAGAAAAATTCTTGCTGTCCAAAATGACCCCCAAATTCCCTTGGCCTTTTTTCATGAAAATTTACATATATGTTGTATAAGGTTTCTATATGTCCCAGCAAAAATTTCAGCTCAAAATGATGTTGGGAAAGGTCGAAATGTCGCTGGAGGTCTCTAAGGGCAGTTTCGATATTTTCAGTAAAACGTTAGCCTAAAACTGTCCAAATGGGAAAATTAAGTTTATGGTTGTGTAGAGAATGAATAATACATGGGAGAGCCTAAATTTGAGCTCAATCCAAATAGGGGGAGAACTTATAAACCATAGAGGGCCTTGTGTAATTTGCATACGTACTGAAGGAAATCAAGATAAATGAGACCTAGTGGTTGAGGCATCCATACTTGATAGGGGTGATCAAAACCGGACCGCAGACCGGACCGACCACAAAACCGGACCGGACCAGACCGGTTTTGTGGTTTTTGCAAATTAAATCCGGTCCGGTCCGGACCGGATTTTATAAACCGGATAATGCGGTCCGGTCTGGTCTAGGGTTTTTAAAAATGCGGTCCGGACCGGACCGGACCGCATTATATAAATTTTTTTTTTTTATATATAATAAAAAAAAAAAAAAAAAAAAAAAAAAAAAAAAAACCAGAATGGCAGGCTATTTATTATCTTAAAACTCATATTCAATCAAAATCAATAAATCATCCATTTTTTACGTTAACTTTACAATTCAATAATCATTTAGAAATAATACTAGCAATTTTTTCAACTTAAATAGGAATTATATGTCTTATAAAATATCACGTGCTATTTATTTATACATAAGAAAGTTAAATGAATTCACATTTTTAAGTAAATGAATTCACATATTAAATTAAATAACTTAAATGAATTCACAAATATGATGAAGTTCTTTAAATGAATTCACATGCTTTAAATTCACATATTTAAATTAATGAGCAAACTATAGTAGGAGTTAAATGAATTCACATTTTTAAGTCTTTAAATCAATTCACATATTAAATTAATAGCAAACATTAAATGAATTCATATTTTTAAGTCTTTAAATGAATTTACATCTTTTTTAAATTCATTAAAATGAATTCACATCTTTCTCACATTTTTAAGTCTTTAAATGAATTTATTTAAATTAATGAACAAACTATAGTATGAGATGAATTCACATTTTTAAAGACTATAGTAGGAGACTAGGAGTTAAATGAATTCACATTTTAAGTCTTTAAATAAATTCACATCTTCAAATTAATTAAACTATGGTAAGAGTTAAATGAATTCATATTTTTAAGTCTTTAAATGAATTTTAAATCTTTAAATGAATTCACATATTTAAATTAATGAGCAAACTATAGTAGGAGTTAAATGAATTCACATTTTTAAGTCATTCATTTTTAAGTCTTTAAATAAATTCACATATTTAAATTAATAGGCAAACTATATTAGTAGTTAAATAAATTCATATTTTTAAGTCTTTAAATGAATTTATATCTTTAAGTCTTTAAATGAATTTACATCTATAAGTCTTTAAATGAATTCACATCTTTAAATTAATAAGCAAACTATGGTAGGAGATAAATGAATTTACATTTTTAAGTCTTTAAATGAATTTACATATTTAAATGAATGAATAAACTATAGTATGAGACTATGAGTTAAATCAATTCACATTTTTAAATTAATGAGCAAACTATGGTAGGAGTTCACATTTTTCTTTTAATCTCAAAATTAAAAAATGTGTGTTGAAAATGGAAAAAAAAAAAAAAAAAAAAAAAAAACGAAAAAATGGAAAAAAAATTGAAACCGGTCTGGACCACTTAAGTGGTCCAGACCGGACCACTTAACAGCAAACCGGACGGACCGGACCACTTATAAGTGGTCCGGTCCGGTCCTTTATTTTAGTAGGACCGGAAATCCGGTCCGACCGCATTCCGGTCCAAAAACCGGACCGGATTTCCGGTCTTGCAGCCCTAATACTTGATCAGACAATTCACCATGCAAAAAGGAATTGTTAATGTCAATTTGATGCATCACCCAACCTGACTGGAAAACAAGAGATAAAACTAACCGAACAGTGGTCAGTTTGATGACAGGGCTAAAGGTCTCATGAAAATCTAAGCCTTCTTGCTGGTGATACCTTTTGGCAACCAATTTGGCTTTCTTGCATTCAACCAAACCATCAGCATGATATTTTGTTTTAAAAATTCACTTACAGCCAAGAATATTCTGAGAAGAGAACATAGGAACAAGCCTCCAAGTATTGTTGTTGAGAAGAGCTTGAAATTCGGCAAGCATAGCAGCTCTCTACTCTTGAAATTTTGAGGCTTGAATGACTAATGATGCTCTGCTGGGATGGGAGCCGATGTCGAGAGATGAGCACAAGGAGGTGGCCATAGAGTTGTACCGTCAGTGTGAAGTTTGGAGCAGAAGATGTTGTTATGAGATCTGTTGGCATATAAGGGGGGATTTGATGGTGCAGGAGACGAAGATTTTGAGGGGGAGTGCAGCAGAGATAAAATTGAGTCATCACTATCTCTTTCTATTGTGGCCACAGACGTTAGTCGACAGGCTTTAATTCCATGTTGAAGTTTGAAAATATTGAAAAAAATCCTCATCATATTCATTGCATTACTATGCATTTACAAAGAAGTTTGTTATAACAAACTATTTCTAGAGTTTCTGTCGAGGTGTATGGTGACTGTGCAGATTGTGCTGAGGTGGAAATATTGCTAACAGGGGTTGTATTAATTTCTAAGGAGTGCATGCTTCAACATGCTGATATCTTAGTTGCTTTCCCTTTACAATCCTCATCGTTAATGTTGTCTCCCCATGGTTCGGCGACTGGTGCCTCAGGAACCTACAAGCTACCTACAAGAAGACCACTACCTGATGCAATCCCAAGCTTGTACATCACCCTTCGAACAAGCTCCCAACATTCTAAAACTATTGGTGTACGTACCCACACGCCACTAAAAGCCGACATGCATTCTTTTACGGTCTTTGAAAAGAGTAAGGTTAGAGATAGCAAATACTTAATTTTTCAAGTGGTTTGGTAACCTTGCCTACATCCAATCCTCAAATTCATCCCTAAACCTTGAGGATTTTCACTAAAATTCCCTTAAGCCAAAAAAAATGTTTTCACAACCAAGCTAGGAGAACACCTTCTCTTGGCTTCAATTCCTTTAGTGAACACCTTAATAAAGTCACCAAGAGTGCTCCACACTCTCATTTACAACAATGAGATGAAGATTGTGAGTAGAGAACTCTCCTTTAAAGTGGATGAATACAACAAAATCACTATCTCGCAAGATTACACAATAGGAAGGCTTGAAGTTGTACGTATAGTGTGTAAGCTTAGAAAAATTCGAATTGAAGGCTTTCTAGGAGATTAAATGGATGGTGTTGAAAAGTTCAACAAGAATAAAAATGTTTCAAGAAAGATTCTTGTTAAGGCCCACGTTAGAAATTGTCATTTTCTCAAAATTGAAAAAGTTATTTGTGAGTCTAGTGGGTTATAACAAAAAATAAAAGCTTTTTTGAAAATAAGTCAAGATAAATAATCAATAGAGAACAGTGCACTACAAACACAAATATAATGCAAATGAGAAGAGCGAGGGTTAGAGAGAGATGACACTGGCATTTTTAGGTGGTTCGGCCAACACTTGCCTACGTCCACCCCCAAGGCTATTGACTTCCTTGGGCTTTCTCCACTATTCTCCAATAGCAAACACACCTTACCTTCCCGGGTGCTAAGTAACCATTACAAAACACTTTTCGAGCTCACGCTTTAACTCTTTTCACAAATCCCAAAACCCAAGGGATTTCTTCTACCCTCACAAATAGGACCAAGTGTTACACACAACACTAAATATTTTGTAAAAGATGGGTACAAGGATATAATAAAGAAAGACTCTCTAAGCCAAATAAACAAGTGTAAAGCACAATGATGAGCAAGAAGACAAGATTCGAGTAAGAAAGCTTTTGTCTTGGCAAGTATAGCACTAGTTTTCTTGAGATCTGGGTTCTTCTCTCATGTGCAAGTTCTTATATTTATCTCCTCATCTTGTTCTATTTATAGCCCTCTTGTCTTGAAAGGTCTTCAAGTGACTTTATTGTACCGTTGGAGAAGTACCCAAGTTATTTTAAACAAAAGATGTGTTGGCGGCGTTCTAGGATTTTTTGCAAAATCGCAGCATGTGTCGACACATAGTCGGCATGTTGACACTACAAAATTGGTCTGGAATTGTGCTCTCGGGTGTCGGTGCAATGTCTCGACACTATCCTTCAATGTGTCAACACCATTAAACATGCATTCAGGTGACAGTGCAATGTGTCGATACCATCCATCAATGTGTCGATACTATCAAACATGCACTTGGGTGACAGTGCGATGTGTTGACACATGGAAGATGAGTAGACACCATCATTCCATGTGTTGACACCATCAATGCTGTAGAGATTTTTCAGCAATTTGAAAGTGTTGTTTCCACTTCAATTCTTCTATGAACACCTACAGTGAACAGTGTGACCTTTTTAGCTTATGCATTGGTGTTTAAACACGTTTAGAAATTTTATAGAGAGATAACCTAGTCGATCTTTTGAAAAACTTATTAAAAATGGTGGATTGACAAAACAAGTTCTAGAATCCTTCAAAACAACTGTAATTTTTGTTATCATCCAAATTAAAAACAGATTGTTTAAGAAACAATCTTGGGCTAACATTCTTCGTTACTGCCGTTCAAACTGGTACCTCATGCCAGTGGATCCGAGTACACCAGCCATTGACTCTAACGGAATTTTGAATTTTAAACTCAGAAATATATCTTAAACGTTGCTATGCCGGTTAGATCGGTGCCGACGTAGAAGTGGAAGCGCTAAAAATAGAGACATTATGTACTCATAAACCATTTGGAAGTGAAACGTGGTGCAAATAATTGGTAGCTTAGGATACGAACTGCAAATCACCCCATAGTTTAAGGGTAAAAAAATATTTTTAACGCCCTACTTGCTATTAAACATCTAGGATTGGGAGTTGCAGCAAATTTTAACATCAACATGCATGCAGAGAAAATTGGATACACACCACATTGTAGAGAAAGAGGTTGTCCTTAATTATATCCCAAATTACTATGACGACTATCGTAGCCACCTATTGAGGATGCATGCTCTAGCTGCCGGACTGATCTAGAAGGTCGATCTATATATGAGATATACCACACGCTATGTTCCTTTTTCAGTCTTTATCAGTTTGGTATCGTCGGGTAAGTCACACAGCTATAGCTAGCGTTGTTACGACTCAATTTAATGGAGAGATTAAGTACCTACGTACATATGCGTCGAACTACATCGATCCTCTAGGGCGCCACTAAATATTCTGTCCTTTCGAGGGGGCTAGCCGGCACCGAACTTTTAAGGATGCATGAATCCTATTCTTTATTAAGGTTCCTAATTGGCTTCTGTTTTTTTTTTTTTTTGTCTTTAATTTTTTTGCTATGTTCTCTAGCCTGCTAGCCGCGATCAACATAAAGGATTCAACACGATAGTACGTCTCTAGCTAGCTAGTTAGTACCCTCAAGCTGGTGGGTATCTTCGGCCTGTAGGTTTCTTAGCATTCTATATGTCACACCCCAGCACCTGTTTAGCCATCTAAAATTAATTGGTTCCAGCGCCAACACCTAACCGATCGACTCAGATCCACAACATATAAAATTTTCATGGCTAGCTCTATATAATTGCTATCTGCCTCTTATATATAGGTTTACAAGGCTTCTTAATTACCCATAAGTACTTGATATACCAGTCCAATATGTCAGGCGTACAAAAGAATTGCTTCAACTTATATATATTTATATATGTCTACGCTGATTGAAATACACTACCCCATGGTGTTCTTTCAGCTCCTAGGTTCCTCTGGTGGTAGTGTCTTTGCCGTCAGTTCCGAATACCCAATTCTACAGTTTGTTGTTGAATCCCCATCGTATATATATATATGATCAAGTCGTTTTGAAGATCACGTTCTAAGCCTTATTGCACTCAACAATATCAGGTATATATAATAGAGTACTACATATATACATGTATGTGTTGTTATATTTCTGCGTGGTTTTTCCATTTTTCTACGTGTTTATCTTGCTTCAAGTATTGATCGAGCATTCTTGTTTCAAGTGAAAGAGAAGTACGGGGTAACTGAAGTGAAAAATATTTTAAGGGTTACTAATAGTATGGCAAGAAATAAATTATCATTTGCCCCTAAATTCTACACATAGGAGAAGTAATCGATTATATATAATCATTTAAGTCTTGCCCTTAATATCGCGATTATTTGAAGATCGATCAGAAGTTTTTCATCTGCAGTCGTACAGAAATATGGATTTGGCATCCAAGAAGAACAGGGTTAACTCCTGTAACATATATCAAATATTCTTCTTGCATGCCCAAAAAGCAAGAAGTGGTTAAAGAACAAGCATTCTATAGCCTAGCTCCACCAACTTTCAGCAAATTTATCCGCATGCTGGACAGACAAGCGATGGGGATCGAGTTTCAAATTTTTTTTTTTTTTTAAAAAAAAAATCAAGAATATAAAACTACTTTCGAATTAGCCAAAAATAGCCTCATATCGGCCTTGTTTGGGGAATTAGGGTCTGAAATTTAGTTTGTCTTAAATTTAGTTTCAAAATTAACTTCTTGTGTTCTGTGTTTGGCTTGCGGAGTTAAATTTAGTTTTGGAACCAGTTTTATACATCTATTTAAAAAGTTAAAATACTATTAAAAATCTAAATAATAAAGAAAAAAAAGTCGCAGTAGGAGAAGCTAGAGGCCCTAGCCACCATGCACCCTATGCAGTAGACGCAGCAGCCCCCCACCTAGACATCGGCGCCCGCAAGGGTATCCGAGCAGGTCCGCACTCGCGCGCGGTGAAAGTCCTATTGTTCTTATATTGTGCAAAGCGGGGGAAGTGAAGTCCTGCCCGCGCGCGGTAATGGTCCTAGGAATATGGTTTGGCAGGTTAGGCGCCTACCAAGGCCCTGCCCATGGGAACGTAGGCCTCTAATTATAACAAACTTGCTATGTCTTAAGTACGTGCGTGTATAACGATAAAAGTTTGATCGTATAAATTTTAGGATAGTAAAAATTTTGAAGTATTAGAGTTAGTAAAAAAAGTAAATAATGAGATAATTTGAATGAATTTTTTATATTTATTTGGAGTGAAAAATAATAATTTGATAAAAAAAAAAAAAAAAAAGAGAGAATTTTGGGGAGTTATTTTATTGGGGTGAAAATTTTGAGAGACTGAAATTTTCACTTTCAAACATCTCCAATATGCAAACCATTATTTTATAAATAAATTCATTATTTCATCCTACTTATAAAGTTATTCTTCTCATGACCTAGATTTTAATTCATTGTCCTATTTTTTCTTTGTTTTATACTACAGATAAAGAAGGTTCTAACCCTTAAATACTTTGTTTAATAGCTTATTGTTATTATGTTTTCATAAAATAAAATAAAAACGACCCCCATTTAATTTTCCTTTTTCGTTTTTAAGTATCTATTTATTTTGAGATGCTCAGCAAAAGCCAAAACATATATATATAAGCCAAACGATTTGACAATAATTTCATAAATTTTATTATGTTCAGTCTCACTATATTAGATCTGGTAGAAGATTATTAATTCTCCCACTCCCAAAGAACATAAATATATGTGATTTTCTTCTTCCAATCAAGTATGTAGTTTAAATTAGAATATTATTACTTCTAAGCTTACTTATGTAGGGTAAGGTTATGCAAAAGTACAAAGGTCCAGGGGATAATTATGCTTTTCTAAAGTACTGTATCCTCAAACCTTTGGGGTATATTTTAATGTTCGGTCATTTTGAGGAAATAATTTGGAAGCAAAAAAATTCACAACCGGATATTCTAATTTAAAAAAATTCAACACACTTCACCTTTTCAAAAAAAAAAAAAAATCGATTAAATAACTCTTCTCTTCATATTTTTATACTAAATCCTAATATTTTTTTAATTAAAAATTTCATCAAATTATCTTTCTTTATACTTTTTTTAATAAACTCCAATAAAAATCAATAAAATCTAAATATATGGACCGCTATCCAATTTTTTTACAAAACTTCAATATATATATTTCCACCGCTATCAAATTGTTATGAATTTTTTAGCACCGAACATATAGTGTAGAAGGTCCGGTTGACACAAAATTTTGTCTATGCATATGGTTGATTGAAATCCTCCAATAAAAGTCTGCAGAAGAATGTGGAGGCTGAAGATTGCGGAGGGTAGCCATGACCCTTACCTCTTTAGCACAAACAACTTCGCGGGGAGGCAAACATGGGAGTTCGACCCTGATGCTGGCACTCCAGAGGAGCGAGCCGAGGTTGAGGCGGCACGTCAAAATTATTCCGAGAACCGCCATAAGATAAAGCCCTGCAGCGACCTCCTCTGGCGAATGCAGGTACTAATTAAATATTCTTTCTAAGACTAATCAATCACTCAATAAACTTGTTCGACGCATGCGTGTAAATGTCATCTGAATTGGTAATAATAATTAAAAGTTGAAATGTCTCAAAATTGATAATTTATAGTTCAAATTATTAATCATTTAATAAGTGAAAAGTATATTTATTCTGAGAAACTACACTTCACACATTTTAATTATCACCTTATTTACAATTTTCCCTCTCCAAATTACTATTGTGACAATTGAACCCTTAAACCATATACTTTTTTTATAATTTCCCCCCGTTTAGATCAAAATTAGTTGAAATCTTATATTAGAATATTAATTGCGAAAAAGAAAAAAAGTGAGTCTTTCCGAATGCTGGTAGTTTAAGGGACAAATTCAAGATTAATTTGAAAAATTTTATTTTTCATCTCAAATTTGAAATGATGAGCAACATTGTACTATTTGCCACAATCTTAATTGCTGGATACTATTAGAGGGCATATTAGTATAACTTTTCATAGTTGAGGGAAAAATGTGATAATGTTTTTTATAATTTCGACCTCTAAACCACAGCCTCATCGCAATTTGGGGGCCAAAGTGAAGTTTTTGATTTTTGAATCAGTCTATATGGTGGTAAAATTAATTTTCCAAAGAAGTTCGTCACCTGACATTCTAGTAGTACCTACGGATCTCTGTACCTTCTCACGTACCCAATGGCCTCTACTTTCGATCCGCGCGACAGCCTCTTCGTCCTCTGTTTTCAAACCATTCCCTCACAGAGATTCCCACATCCGCATTCGCTGCTTAATTGAGGTAGAAGTCCCAACTTCATCTCCCTCTTTCTCCGGGATGGCGGGGAAAGGATACTCCGCAATGGTGGACTACGTGTTCATCGGCAGGGAAATTAGCCTCTGCATTTCGCGAACCCTTTCCAGCAAACACTTCTTCTCAGGTTCTTCGAGGACACTAAATAATAGCATTGTTTTTGTTTTATTGTTGACACTTTACGTGTTTATGTTATAGGACGCTTACAGTCTGAACTTCTAAATTCCTTACAGATGTCCTGCTGTTGTTACTTTTCCTAACCTCGATTGCAGTTTTTAAGGGAGAAAAACTTCCAACAAACAATTCCCCAAGTAAAGGTCAAGAATGGTGAGGAAATTACCTATGAAATTACCACAGCCGCATTAGAAAGGGCCACCCACTTCTTTTCAGCCTTGCAAGCCAGTGATGGCCACTGGCCAGCAGAAAATTCTGGTGTATCATTTTCGCTTCCTCCCCTGGTAGGTCCTGTTCATCCTCATTCTTAGCATCAATATTTTGTATTCAGTATTCTTAGGGATGACTATTTATCATTTCTATGATTGTCTTTTTTAGCAAATATAACTTTAAAATAATATGATAAGGTGATCTATATTTTGATATAGGGTAAGACTGAAGTACTTTCACGTGAGCAGCAGATTGATTAATTTTGGTGTTTGATTGTTAAAATTTTGGATAGGGGAGCTTGATGAAAAAGCGAAAATAGTTTATGGAAGTTGGTGAAAAAGTGAAAGAGAGAAGATTTAATAAATATTATAATGAAAAATAATAATTTGATGGGGAGAGAGAGATTATTTTGTAATTTTTTTCAATTAGTCCCAAAATTTTGAGCCGCACTCAAATACCGAATAAAAATTCATGCATATTATAAGGACGTAAGAGCTTCATTTGTTCATACAATTAGGATAATCCCTCACTTTCTTGTTCTTCACACTACTGTAATTCTGACATATTGTTTTTTTCTATCTACTCGAAAAGGACATTCTATGAAGGCATAGGGCCAAACTAGGAATTTATCACAAGGGAGTAAAATTAATGTAATAACAATTTTTAGAATGAATATTGCTACAAAAAATATGGGTTGCTTAATGAGAATTAGGAAAGAAGTTAATAATATTAGAAATGTAATGTATGTTATGTAACTAATTAGATTTTTTCAGAACAAGAAATTGGTTCTCCCTTAAGCTATGATTCTTATGCCTGGAGGCAGAATTGTGTTAAAGTTCAATATCATATCACACATTATCAACATACATTACGGGTTTTACTGCAAAGAAAAGGAATTGAAACATTTTTCACTGTACTTATAGTATGCTTCCTCAAGTTGCAATGCTCAATAGCTCTGCTAATTCTCAGTACTGTTGATTGACTACTCTCTGAAAAAAAAATGGGAATAGAGCTTTGAAGTGTATAACGACCAATGAATAATCACCCTGTGTTAATAGATTTGAATTCCTTTGTAACTAGAATATTTTGTTCTACCCAAAAGCTTGAATTAGATAATTAAGCTTTAAAGAGTTCTACCATACAATTCATTCACTGTAAATGATTATTAGATTTAATATGTCCTCCAATGAATAATCACCTGTGTTAATAGGTTTTAATTCCTTTGTAACTAGAATCTTTTGTTCTACCCAAAAGCTTGAATTAGATAATTCAGCTGTAAAGAGCTCTACCATACAATTCATTCGCTGTAAATGATCAAATTTAATATGTCTGCTTAGCAAAGCTGATGCAATTTCTAACTACTATTGATTGATTGGAAAAATAAAATGCAGGTCATGTGTCTATACATCACAGGACATCTAAATACAATCTTCTCTTCTGAATATCGTAAAGAAATTCTTCGATATATATACAATCATCAGGTACATTATTTTGATAGAATTTTAAGATTCATTAATGTAAATTATACTAATAGATATTTTAATTGCAGAATGAAGATGGTGGGTGGGGACTACATATAGTAAGTCATAGCAACATGTTTTGTACAATTTTCCACTATGTTTGCATGCGTATACTTGGAGAAGGACCAGATGGTGGTGAAAATAATGCTTGTGCGAGGGCGAGGAAATGGATTCTTGATCATGGTGGTGTGACGTACATACCATCTTGGGGAAAGATTTGGCTATCGGTATAACCATACATGATATGACCTCCCTTTAAAGTTTTGTTATCATATCTAAAAACCTTCTTGACTGCTATTTTTCCCAGTCAAGCAATATGTAAAGGATGGTTTGGATAATTGAAGTCATTTACTTGTAGATTCTTGGTGTCTTTGAATGGTCTGGATGCAATCCAATGCCCCCAGAATTTTGGCTGGTTCATCCTCTTCTTCCGATTGATCCAGGTTTGTTTATCTTTTCTTTTACTGATGAGTGTTTTAATATGTAATGGAGCCAAGGATCTGTTTCCATAGACATGAGAGTGGAAGCTGGTGGTTTGATGAGAAGTTGAAAGCTGTAAACGGTGACTAGAAATAGGATGACCACACTCTCCGACTCCTAAATTTGTTACTAATGCGGTTTTAGTAATTCCTAATTATTTGGTATTGGAACTTGGTGCGTACTAAAATCTACTTTTCGGATGGTACTAAAATCTAATTATATGTGATATATGCAGCAAAACTATGGTGCTATACCCGGGTAACTTATATTGCCATGTCATACTTGTATGGGAAGAGATTCATTGGCCCGATAACTCCTCTCATTTTGCAATTGAGAGAAGAGCTCTACAAACAGCCTTACCAAAGTATTAATTGGAGGAGAGCACGCCACTTATGTGCCAAAGTGAGTTTGTTGAGATTATCCTTGCACAACTTCAACAGTTTAATTACATTATACAAATTATTTTGTACAATTGTTGTTGTAGGAGGATCTCTTCTATCCTCATCCTTGGATACAAGATATGCTTTGGGATAGTCTTTATCTACTTATTGAGCCAGTTTTGACTCGTTGGCCATTAAACAGACTGAGAAAGAAGGCTCTAGAAATAACGATGGAACACATCCATTATGAAGATGAGAATAGTCGGTACATTACCATTGGAGGGGTGGAAAAGGTACTC
Source organism: Morella rubra (assembly GCA_003952965.2). NCBI lineage: Eukaryota > Viridiplantae > Streptophyta > Magnoliopsida > Fagales > Myricaceae > Morella > Morella rubra. The sequence goes on from CM025853.1 coordinate 16,161,986, forward strand.
TATTTTAGTGAAAAAGAAGAGTTATGAAAGATATATGATCAAGTTATAGATACTCCTTTTTAGATTCTTATGCTACTTCAATTTTACAGCCACTATTTATGCTTGCATGTTGGGTCGAAGATCCTCATGGGGATTACTTTAAGAAGCATCTTGCTAGGATCCATGATATCTTATGGATTGCAGAAGATGGATTGAAGATGCAGGTTTGTAGATCCTAGAACAATGAATCACAGAACTTGAGAAGTTACAATTTTGGTTTCTCTTTTCCTTTGTCTAATAAGAGTTTATCTTGCACTCAATTCTACATGAAATTGGAGATGCTTCCCAAGTTAAGTTTTCCAGTTCCATTCAAGATTGAACTAACATTTTTAGTTGTGGTTGGAAATGATTTGCCTTCCAAAGTTCCTGAGTTTCGTGCTTTATATGCAGACTTTTGGTAGCCAAGCCTGGGATGCTAGTTTTGCCATTCAAGCTTTGCTTGCTGCCAATCTCACGGATGAAATTGGTCCTGTACTAATGAAAGCACATGAATTTATAAAGAGATCTCAGGTTTTGCGCAATATCACATAGCTACATATAAATGTTTGTTCAGTTTAATCATCAACATTACCCTTCTTTCCTTTTTGTTTCCCTATATGGCCTCACTTGTTTAGTCCAATTTTAACCTTTGTAGGTAAAGGATAATCCTTCTGGTGACTTTAGAAGCATGTTTCGTCACATATCAAAAGGGGCATGGACCTTTTCTGATCAAGATCATGGATGGCAAGTTTCTGATTGTACTGCAGAAGGTCTGAAGGTAATGAGTTTGGTTTAATCAACTTCAATTTATTACAAGAGTTAAGCCTCATCCATATTTGAAACGTTTTTTGTTGAATGCTTTTATATTCAGTGTTGTTTGTTGCTATCAATGCTGCCATCGGAGGTTGTTGGTGAAAAAATAGAACCTGAACGATTATATGATTCAGTCAATGTCATACTTTCCCTGCAGGTGAGGATTACTATAGTGCAACTTCAAATTTTTTGTATTTTAAGTTTGCAGAAAATGGAAATCAATTCAAAATCTATGAAACATTTGGGATCTTAAAAAGTTTAACTAGGATGTATTTAATCAACCCAGAAAAGCATTTCTACAGATCATTCATTTTTATTACTTGAGATGAGTTATTCTTCAGTTTATGAAAGTGATAAACTTCTTTATCATTTCTTCCTTGAAGAAAATGTAAACAAACTTCCTTATTATGAATTTTCAGAGTAAGAATGGTGGTCTAACAGGCTGGGAGCCAGAAGGTGGTGCATCATGGTTGGAGGTAATTTTCGTTTCCTAGACAATATTTTTGCTTGCACCCAAGGGCATGTGAACTGTGGGGACTGAGCCGTGGTCAAAACCCATGTCCCATACTCAAGGGGAAGGGCATGCAAATTGAGACAAGGCAAGGCTCATTAGCATAGTTGTAGGTAACAACTTGAATATACTAATTCACTATATTGTTAGTGTCGATAAAAGCCACCCCACAAAAATCTAACAACAAAATACTAAATGAGATGCATAAGGGCAATATGTAATCTGGGTCACTAGTACTCAACCTGGGTGCAGGTGTCAGATTGAAAATTTCACTATAATCATTAAGGCTCCAATGTTTCTTTTCTTCATTGTACCTTGATGACTATGAGCATATTAAAGAAATACTCACTTTTTCCCCACCCCTTTGCTTTTAAGCTTGAGAAAAATCCCATTCGTTAGTTGAAATACATTTCTATAATCTTATTCTTTTGGCTATGTGTTTAGCCATTAATGACCAATACTATTCTCTTGTTGTCTTCTTCTTCAGTTGCTTAATCCTATAGAATTCCTGGAGGACACTATCATTGAGCATGAGTAAGACATTGCACCTCTTTTTTCCAGTAGCATTTGACTTGTATATTTCTTAAGAACTGAAAAACAGGCGATTCAGGTACGTTGAGTGCACTTCGTCAACAATTCAGGCACTAGTTTTGTTCAAGAGATTATATCCTGAGCACCGGAAGAAAGAGATTGAAATTTTCATAAAAAATGCTGTACGGTACCTTGAGGATACGCAAATGCCTGACGGTTCATGGTATTTTTCCTTGTTGTTAGGCGTGCTCGAATCATATTCCTAATTTTCACATGAAAGCATGACAAGCAGTTTTGCAGGTACGGCAGTTGGGGCATTTGCTTCATATATGCTACATGGTTTGGACTAGTTGGGCTAGAAGCTGCTGGAAAGACTTATACGGACAGTCTAACAGTGCGCAAAGGGGTGGAATTTTTATTAAAAACACAAAATGAGGATGGTGGTTGGGGAGAGAGTTATCTTTCATGCCCAAACAAAGTAATTTATTTTTCTTACATGAAGCTTATATGTCGACTTTCTTGAACTGCTCAATAGACCTAGCTAGAAGCCTCGGTCTTTTTCTCACAAAAAATTTGTAATGATTTCATATTTGAGTCTTGGAATTTTTTAACTCTCCAAAATCAACTTACATACATTATATTTTGTCCTTTGCTCATAGGAATATACGCCTCTAGAAGGAAATCGATCCAATTTGGTGCATACTGCAATGGCTTTAATGGGCCTAATTCATGCTCAGCAGGTAACTTCATCATTTAAGCCCCTCTTGGTAATTCATGTTTAAGTCCTTTATTATGCTGCTGGAAGAAGAATGAAGCCTAACATTGTAGTATTAATATGGATGGAAGTTCTAGGTTCTCCACACTTAAACCATTTAGTTTCATCTCATTCTAATTATTTTACAAGATTCCAGAGAGTACTTAATTATCCTTCAGTTGATATGACATTTTTAAGATGGTAATTGTCCTTTCTTCAATTAATCAAAGCCATGTCATCAGATAATGACTCCACATTAGCAACATCTCTTAAGGAGATAGCAGCATTTGGCATGAGGTTTTGAGTTTTAAAAGTTTTGAAACCCAAGTCTCAAGTTTGCAAAAGTAGAAATTTGGATCTTAAAAGGAAAACACTATAAAGGACCCGGGGATTATTGCTTATTTTTATTTATATTTTTCGAAAACAGATTGTGAAATGTATTCCATAATATTTATAGGCACAAAGAGATCCTACACCTCTTCATCGTGCAGCAAAACTGTTGATCAATTCTCAAATGGAAAATGGTGACTTCCCTCAACAGGTATCACTCTTACTATTAAGCTACTCCAGAAATGTATCAATTAAGATTTTGTTATGCCATTGATAGACCTTTCTTCTTGTTGTAAAAAATAGTTAAACATCCTGGTTAGCTTTTACTTAATTTTGAGGGAAAATTTACGTGATTTAAAAAACTTCAGTTGGTTTTTTAAAAAAAAATATTTTTAGTCACTTGGATTTGGCCAATAGCAAATTAGATGACCAAGCCTAGCTCCGTCAAGGGCATTTAAGGAAAATTTGCCGTGCGGACTAAACGCCGGATCCCACCCAATCATAACTCCCAGTGTCATAAAAATAAAATAAAAATTATAGATTAATAAAATTTAAATCCTAAGATAATTAAAAAAAAAATCTCGAGTGGGCAGGTCGGGGTGGGGACCCGAATCCCCTTGATCCCCCTGTTTTTATTTTCAATTTTGGATTTTTTAAATATTATATTTAAATTTAGAATATAATTTTTTAAAAAGTTTTAACTTAATTTACAAATTTACAAATTTTATTTACGTGTGTAGAGTTGCGATTAGGGGTGACTTTTTAAACATTGCGTTAAAACCTAGCTGAGAGAAAATAAATTTTACCTAATTTTAAAGCGGAGCACTAAATTTTTCTTGTCAACAAATGTGGTATGTTAAATTTGAGATACAGTATAAAAGAAAGAAATAAAAGAAACTTGAGGTAACCACAAAAAATCTTTTCCTTATTTATTAGAGTAGGTGAACTTATACATCCAAAGTTAGCATTAACCATTCACTGCTTATTAATGCAGGAACTTATTGGAGTTTTTATGAAGAACTGCATGCTGCATTATGCACTTTTTAGGACCACTTTCCCGCTGTGGGCTCTTGCAGAATATCGCAATCATATTTCGCTGCCTCCCAAATGCGTTTGAATTCTATTTTGCAGAATATCGCAATCATATGTGATTTTGTATTTACTACCTCAAGTCCAGAAATATAGGGACCGCAGTAAATTCTGCAACTATAAATAAAGGGATTGAGTTTTTTCTCTCTACCGATAGCCCTTAGATAGAATTGTCCTTCAAAGAAGGCTTATTGCATTCCATATATGGCAAAATGATTGTATAACTTACAAGTACACTTATTCAGATGCTTTCACGTTAATCTACTAATATTGTTAGTAATAAAAAAGTATTCGTGTCTTTACTCTTGGCATCTCAAAGAATCAGTAGACTTGAAAGATGTCTTTTTATTTTTCGTGGATTCATGCAAGGATCGACAAAGTCCAAAGTAAGTTTTCCTTGGTTTTCTTACAACATCATTCATATGACGTTTTCTTGCATCAATTACCATCAAAACTTTCCTATTTTTCATATAAAGCCACCCAGAGATCATATTAGTATTCGAAAAGCTGCCATAGACGAAAATTAATGAACAAACTCGGTTCTTGGCTCAATGATGGAAGCCTTCGGAGTATTCCTCAAATGGAAGCACTAATGATGGAAGATTCCAAAGTCAAGAAACCACAAGTTGAAGCACAGGCTGCTATGCTCACAGGAGCTTACCATCTTCTCTATGCAGTTTTCGAATGCTCACAACTGAAATGCCTTTGGCCTTATATAGTGGCTGGCCAGCGCTTAAAAATATGTAAGGAAAACAGAAATAAAATAGCAGTTCCTACAATCAAGCTATGCTAACTATGGAAGAGAAAACCTACAAGGAAAGATATTCAAGCCTTTCAATCAAGCTATCTCAAATATGGCTTGATTGATCTCTCAAGCCATATTTGAGATAGCTTGATTGAAAGGCTTGAATATCTTTCCTTGTAGGTTTTCTCTTCCATAGTTAGCATAGCTTGATTGTAGGAACTGCTATTTTATTTCTGTTTTCCTTACATATTTTTAAGCGCTGGCCAGCCACTATATAAGGCCAAAGGCATTTCAGTTGTGAGCATTCGAAAACTGCATAGAGAAGATGGTAAGCTCCTGTGAGCATAGCAGCCTGTGCTTCAACTTGTGGTTTCTTGACTTTGGAATCTTCCATCATTAGTGCTTCCATTTGAGGAATACTCCGAAGGCTTCCATCATTGAGCCAAGAACCGAGTTTGTTCATTAATTTTCGTCTATGGCAGCTTTTCGAATACTAATATGATCTCTGGGTGGCTTTATATGAAAAATAGGAAAGTTTTGATGGTAATTGATGCAAGAAAACGTCATATGAATGATGTTGTAAGAAAACCAAGGAAAACTTACTTTGGACTTTGTCGATCCTTGCATGAATCCACGAAAAATAAAAAGACATCTTTCAAGTCTACTGATTCTTTGAGATGCCAAGAGTAAAGACACGAATACTTTTTTATTACTAACAATATTAGTAGATTAACGTGAAAGCATCTGAATAAGTGTACTTGTAAGTTATACAATCATTTTGCCATATATGGAATGCAATAAGCCTTCTTTGAAGGACAATTCTATCTAAGGGCTATCGGTAGAGAGAAAAAACTCAATCCCTTTATTTATAGTTGCAGAATTTACTGCGGTCCCTATATTTCTGGACTTGAGGTAGTAAATACAAAATCACATATGATTGCGATATTCTGCAAAATAGAATTCAAACGCATTTGGGAGGCAGCGAAATATGATTGCGATATTCTGCAAGAGCCCACAGCGGGAAAGTGGTCCTAAAAAGTGCATAATGCAGCATGCAGTTCTTCATAAAAACTCCAATAAGTTCCTGCATTAATAAGCAGTGAATGGTTAATGCTAACTTTGGATGTATAACTTCACCTACTCTAATAAATAAGGAAAAGATTTTTTGTGGTTACCTCAAGTTTCTTTTATTTCTTTCTTTTATACTGTATCCCAAATTTAACATACCACATTTGTTGACAAGAAAAATTTAGTGCTCCGCTTTAAAATTAGGTAAAATTTATTTTCTCTCAGCTAGGTTTTAACGCAATGTTTAAAAAGTCACCCCTAATCGCAACTCTACACACGTCATAAAAATTTGTAAATTAAGTTAAAACTTTTAAAAAAATTATATTCTAAATTTAAACATAATATTTAAAAAATCCAAAATTGAAAATAAAAACAGGGGGATCAAGGGGATTCGGGTCCCCACCCCGACACCCTGACCAGATGAGGGGTGCTCCACTCGAGATTTTTTTTAAAAATTATCTTTTTACTAAAATTAGTATTTAAATTTTATTAATCTATAATTTTTATGACACTGGGGAATTATGATTGGGTGGGATCCGGCGTTTAGTCCGCACGGCAAATTTTTCTTTAAATTCCCTTGACGGAGCTACGCTTGGTCATCTAATTTGCTATTGGCCAAATCCAAGTGACTAAAAATATTTTTTTTTTAAAACCAACTGAAGTTTTTTAAATCGCGTAAATTTTCCCTTAAAATTAAGTAAAAGCTAACCAGGATGTTTAACTATTTTTACAACAAGAAGAAAGGTCTATCAATGGCATAACAAAATCTTAATTGATACATTTCTGGAGTAGCTTAATAGTAAGAGTGATACCTGTTGAGGGAAGTCACCATTTTCCATTTGAGAATTGATCAACAGTTTTGCTGCACGATGAAGAGGTGTAGGATCTCTTTGTGCCTATAAATATTATGGAATACATTTCACAATCTGTTTTCGAAAAATATAAATAAAAATAAGCAATAATCCCCGGGTCCTTTATAGTGTTTTCCTTTTAAGATCCAAATTTCTACTTTTGCAAACTTGAGACTTGGGTTTCAAAACTTTTAAAACTCAAAACCTCATGCCAAATGCTGCTATCTCCTTAAGAGATGTTGCTAATGTGGAGTCATTATCTGATGACATGGCTTTGATTAATTGAAGAAAGGACAATTACCATCTTAAAAATGTCATATCAACTGAAGGATAATTAAGTACTCTCTGGAATCTTGTAAAATAATTAGAATGAGATGAAACTAAATGGTTTAAGTGTGGAGAACCTAGAACTTCCATCCATATTAATACTACAATGTTAGGCTTCATTCTTCTTCCAGCAGCATAATAAAGGACTTAAACATGAATTACCAAGAGGGGCTTAAATGATGAAGTTACCTGCTGAGCATGAATTAGGCCCATTAAAGCCATTGCAGTATGCACCAAATTGGATCGATTTCCTTCTAGAGGCGTATATTCCTATGAGCAAAGGACAAAATATAATGTATGTAAGTTGATTTTGGAGAGTTAAAAAATTCCAAGACTCAAATATGAAATCATTACAAATTTTTTGTGAGAAAAAGACCGAGGCTTCTAGCTAGGTCTATTGAGCAGTTCAAGAAAGTCGACATATAAGCTTCATGTAAGAAAAATAAATTACTTTGTTTGGGCATGAAAGATAACTCTCTCCCCAACCACCATCCTCATTTTGTGTTTTTAATAAAAATTCCACCCCTTTGCGCACTGTTAGACTGTCCGTATAAGTCTTTCCAGCAGCTTCTAGCCCAACTAGTCCAAACCATGTAGCATATATGAAGCAAATGCCCCAACTGCCGTACCTGCAAAACTGCTTGTCATGCTTTCATGTGAAAATTAGGAATATGATTCGAGCACGCCTAACAACAAGGAAAAATACCATGAACCGTCAGGCATTTGCGTATCCTCAAGGTACCGTACAGCATTTTTTATGAAAATTTCAATCTCTTTCTTCCGGTGCTCAGGATATAATCTCTTGAACAAAACTAGTGCCTGAATTGTTGACGAAGTGCACTCAACGTACCTGAATCGCCTGTTTTTCAGTTCTTAAGAAATATACAAGTCAAATGCTACTGGAAAAAAGAGGTGCAATGTCTTACTCATGCTCAATGATAGTGTCCTCCAGGAATTCTATAGGATTAAGCAACTGAAGAAGACAAAAAGAGAATACTATTGGTCATAATGGCTAAACATATAGCCAAAAGAATAAGATTATAGAAATGTATTTCAACTAACGAATGGGATTTTTCTCAAGCTTAAAAGCAAAGGGGTGGGGAAAAAGTGAGTATTTCTTTAATATGCTCATAGTCATCAAGGTACAATGAAGAAAAGAAACATTGGAGCCTTAATGATTATAGTGAAATTTTCAATCTGACACCTGCACCCAGGTTGAGTACTAGTGACCCAGATTACATATTGCCCTTATGCATCTCATTTAGTATTTTGTTGTTAGATTTTTGTGGGGTGGCTTTTATCGACACTAACAATATAGTGAATTAGTATATTCAAGTTGTTACCTACAACTATGCTAATGAGCCTTGCCTTGTCTCAATTTGCATGCCCTTCCCCTTGAGTATGGGACATGGGTTTTGACCACGGCTCAGTCCCCACAGTTCACATGCCCTTGGGTGCAAGCAAAAATATTGTCTAGGAAACGAAAATTACCTCCAACCATGATGCACCACCTTCTGGCTCCCAGCCTGTTAGACCACCATTCTTACTCTGAAAATTCATAATAAGGAAGTTTGTTTACATTTTCTTCAAGGAAGAAATGATAAAGAAGTTTATCACTTTCATAAACTGAAGAATAACTCATCTCAAGTAATAAAAATGAATGATCTGTAGAAATGCTTTTCTGGGTTGATTAAATACATCCTAGTTAAACTTTTTAAGATCCCAAATGTTTCATAGATTTTGAATTGATTTCCATTTTCTGCAAACTTAAAATACAAAAAATTTGAAGTTGCACTATAGTAATCCTCACCTGCAGGGAAAGTATGACATTGACTGAATCATATAATCGTTCAGGTTCTATTTTTTCACCAACAACCTCCGATGGCAGCATTGATAGCAACAAACAACACTGAATATAAAAGCATTCAACAAAAAACGTTTCAAATATGGATGAGGCTTAACTCTTGTAATAAATTGAAGTTGATTAAACCAAACTCATTACCTTCAGACCTTCTGCAGTACAATCAGAAACTTGCCATCCATGATCTTGATCAGAAAAGGTCCATGCCCCTTTTGATATGTGACGAAACATGCTTCTAAAGTCACCAGAAGGATTATCCTTTACCTACAAAGGTTAAAATTGGACTAAACAAGTGAGGCCATATAGGGAAACAAAAAGGAAAGAAGGGTAATGTTGATGATTAAACTGAACAAACATTTATATGTAGCTATGTGATATTGCGCAAAACCTGAGATCTCTTTATAAATTCATGTGCTTTCATTAGTACAGGACCAATTTCATCCGTGAGATTGGCAGCAAGCAAAGCTTGAATGGCAAAACTAGCATCCCAGGCTTGGCTACCAAAAGTCTGCATATAAAGCACGAAACTCAGGAACTTTGGAAGGCAAATCATTTCCAACCACAACTAAAAATGTTAGTTCAATCTTGAATGGAACTGGAAAACTTAACTTGGGAAGCATCTCCAATTTCATGTAGAATTGAGTGCAAGATAAACTCTTATTAGACAAAGGAAAAGAGAAACCAAAATTGTAACTTCTCAAGTTCTGTGATTCATTGTTCTAGGATCTACAAACCTGCATCTTCAATCCATCTTCTGCAATCCATAAGATATCATGGATCCTAGCAAGATGCTTCTTAAAGTAATCCCCATGAGGATCTTCGACCCAACATGCAAGCATAAATAGTGGCTGTAAAATTGAAGTAGCATAAGAATCTAAAAAGGAGTATCTATAACTTGATCATATATCTTTCATAACTCTTCTTTTTCCACTAAAATAGAGTACCTTTTCCACCCCTCCAATGGTAATGTACCGACTATTCTCATCTTCATAATGGATGTGTTCCATCGTTATTTCTAGAGCCTTCTTTCTCAGTCTGTTTAATGGCCAACGAGTCAAAACTGGCTCAATAAGTAGATAAAGACTATCCCAAAGCATATCTTGTATCCAAGGATGAGGATAGAAGAGATCCTCCTACAACAACAATTGTACAAAATAATTTGTATAATGTAATTAAACTGTTGAAGTTGTGCAAGGATAATCTCAACAATACTCACTTTTGCACATAAGTGGCGTGCTCTCCTCCAATTAATACTTTGGTAAGGCTGTTTGTAGAGCTCTTCTCTCAATTGCAAAATGAGAGGAGTTATCGGGCCAATGAATCTCTTCCCATACAAGTATGACATGGCAATATAAGTTACCCGGGTATAGCACCATAGTTTTGCTGCATATATCACATATATGTTAATGAGAAAGGGTTACTACCATCCGAAAAGTAGATTTTAGTACGCACCAAGTTCCAATACCAAATAATTAGGAATTACTAAAACCGCATTAGTAACAAATTTAGGAGTTGGAGAGTGTGGTAATCCTATTTCTAGTCACCGTTTACAGCTTTCAACTTCTCATCAAACCACCAGCTTCCACTCTCATGTCTATGGAAACAGATCCTTGGCTCCATTACATATTAAAACACTCATCAGTAAAAGAAAAGATAAACAAACCTGGATCAATCGGAAGAAGAGGATGAACCAGCCAAAATTCTGGGGGCATTGGATTGCATCCAGACCATTCAAAGACACCAAGAATCTACAAGTAAATGACTTCAATTATCCAAACCATCCTTTACATATTGCTTGACTGGGAAAAATAGCAGTCAAGAAGGTTTTTAGATATGATAACAAAACTTTAAAGGGAGGTCATATCATGTATGGTTATACCGATAGCCAAATCTTTCCCCAAGATGGTATGTACGTCACACCACCATGATCAAGAATCCATTTCCTCGCCCTCGCACAAGCATTATTTTCACCACCATCTGGTCCTTCTCCAAGTATACGCATGCAAACATAGTGGAAAATTGTACAAAACATGTTGCTATGACTTACTATATGTAGTCCCCACCCACCATCTTCATTCTGCAATTAAAATATCTATTAGTATAATTTACATTAATGAATCTTAAAATTCTATCAAAATAATGTACCTGATGATTGTATATATATCGAAGAATTTCTTTACGATATTCAGAAGAGAAGATTGTATTTAGATGTCCTGTGATGTATAGACACATGACCTGCATTTTATTTTTCCAATCAATCAATAGTAGTTAGAAATTGCATCAGCTTTGCTAAGCAGACATATTAAATTTGATCATTTACAGCGAATGAATTGTATGGTAGAGCTCTTTACAGCTGAATTATCTAATTCAAGCTTTTGGGTAGAACAAAAGATTCTAGTTACAAAGGAATTAAAACCTATTAACACAGGTGATTATTCATTGGAGGACATATTAAATCTAATAATCATTTACAGTGAATGAATTGTATGGTAGAACTCTTTAAAGCTAAATTATCTAATTCAAGCTTTTGGGTAGAACAAAATATTCTAGTTACAAAGGAATTCAAATCTATTAACACAGGGTGATTATTCATTGGTCGTTATACACTTCAAAGCTCTATTCCCCTTTTTTTTCAGAGAGTAGTCAATCAACAGTACTGAGAATTAGCAGAGCTATTGAGCATTGCAACTTGAGGAAGCATACTATAAGTACAGTGAAAAATGTTTCAATTCCTTTTCTTTGCAGTAAAACCCGTAATGTATGTTGATAATGTGTGATATGATATTGAACTTTAACACAATTCTGCCTCCAGGCATAAGAATCATAGCTTAAGGGAGAACCAATTTCTTGTTCTGAAAAAATCTAATTAGTTACATAACAGACATTTCTAATATTATTAACTTCTTTCCTAATTCTCATTAAGCAACCCATATTTTTTGTAGCAATATTCATTCTAAAAATTGTTATTACATTAATTTTACTCCCTTGTGATAAATTCCTAGTTTGGCCCTATGCCTTCATAGAATGTCCTTTTCGAGTAGATAGAAAAAAACAATATGTCAGAATTACAGTAGTGTGAAGAACAAGAAAGTGAGGGATTATCCTAATTGTATGAACAAATGAAGCTCTTACGTCCTTATAATATGCATGAATTTTTATTCGGTGCTTGAGTGCCAAAATTTTGACACTTAAAGGCTTGATTAAAAAAATTACAAAATAATCTCTCTCTCCCATCAAATTATTATTTTTCATTATAATATTTATTCAAATCTTCTATCTCTTCACTTTTTCACCAACTTCCATAAACTATTTTCGCTTTTTCATCAAGCTCTATATCCAAAATTTTAACAATTAAACACCAAAAATCAATCTGCTGCTCACGTGAAAGTACTTCAGTCTTACCCTATATCAAAATATAGATCACCTTATCATATTATTTTAAAGTTATATTTGCTAAAAAAGACAATCATAGAAATGATAAATAGTCATCCCTAAGAATACTGAATACAAAATATTGATGCTAAGAATGAGGATGAACAGGACCTACCAGGGGAGGAAGCGAAAATGATACACCAGAATTTTCTGCTGGCCAGTGGCCATCACTGGCTTGCAAGGCTGAAAAGAAGTGGGTGGCCCTTTCTAATGCGGCTGTGGTAATTTCATAGGTAATTTCCTCACCATTCTTGACCTTTACTTGGGGAATTGTTTGTTGGAAGTTTTTCTCCCTTAAAAACTGCAATCGAGGTTAGGAAAAGTAACAACAGCAGGACATCTGTAAGGAATTTAGAAGTTCAGACTGTAAGCGTCCTATAACATAAACACGTAAAGTGTCAACAATAAAACAAAAACAATGCTATTATTTAGTGTCCTCGAAGAACCTGAGAAGAAGTGTTTGCTGGAAAGGGTTCGCGAAATGCAGAGGCTAATTTCCCTGCCGATGAACACGTAGTCCACCATTGCGGAGTATCCTTTCCCCGCCATCCCGGAGAAAGAGGGAGAGGAAGTTGTGGACTTCTACCTCAATTAAGCAGCGAATGCGGATGTGGGAATCTCTGTGAGGGAATGGTTTGAAAACAGAGGACGAAGAGGCTGTCGCGCGGATCGAAAGTAGAGGCCATTGGGTACGTGAGAAGGTACAGAGATCCGTAGGTACTACTAGAATGGAATCGTAATTTACAGTCAGGCGACGAACTTCTTTGGAAAATTAATTTTACCACCATATAGACTGATTCAAAAATCAAAAACTTCACTTTGGCCCCCAAATTGCGATGAGGCTGTGGTTTAGAGGTCGAAATTATAAAAAACATTATCACATTTTTCCCTCTAACTATGAAAAGTTATACTAATATGCCCTCTAATAGTATCCAGCAATTAAGATTGTGGCAAATAGTACAATGTTGCTCATCATTTCAAATAATTTGAGATGAAAAATAAAATTTTTTCAAATTAATCTTGAATTTGTCCCTTAAACTACCAGCATTCGGAAAGACTCACTTTTTTTCTTTTTCGCAATTAATATTCTAATATAAGATTTCAACTAATTTTGATCTAAACTTAAGGGGGTTAAATTATAAAAAAAGTATATGGTTTAAGGGTTCAATTGTCACAATAGTAATTTGGAGAGGGAAAATTGTAAATGAGGTGATAATTAAAATGTGTGAAGTGTAGTTTTCTCAAGATAAATATATTTTTCACTTATGAAATGATTTATAATTTATACCATAAATTATCAATTTTGAGACATTTCACCTTCAAATTATTGATTACTAACATTATACACCCTTTATATATGTTTTTTCTTAAATTAACGAACAATTGGACAAAAAACCAATCATATGCCTTGTAGATATTCTCTTTAGACCCATAAGCTAGAAAATTAAACCTTTGGACTATGATAAAACAACAAAAAGCAAACAAAAAATAAAGATAAAGAATAAATAAAAAAACCTTGACAACTTGGAGAAAAGTAATTTCAACATTTTATTACAATGCATATGGTTTTATTTTCGTTCCATTTTGTACCTACGTGTTCAATTTAATGAAAATCATATATAGCGGTGTAAAGTGTCAGTAATCGATAATTTAAGAGTGAAATATCTCAAAAATTGATAATTTTTAGAACAAAATATATATTAATTACCCTATAGTTGATGTCGGTAAAAAAATGTATTTTACCCTTTTATATATTATTAACAATAAAAAGTCATGTGACATTTACATGCATGTCAAACAAGTTTATTGAGTGATTTAGTCTTTGAGAAGTTATCTAAAAGAGATAGAGGATAATATATTTATGTGATCGTCTTTCTTGAATGCATGGGTGGGGGACCATATGTGGACAATTTGGCATTGGAGTAATTTGGCATTGGAGTATATACAAGTGTCAAAACATTTCCATCACCTTGAGAATAATTCAATTAAAAACAGTTTATCCGTAATTACGTTTAACTCTGTATATGAGACAATCATCTTTCAAATTACTATTTCAAGCAACTAACATCTAACAGGCGTATTTTTTTTTTTTATTAGCTTACTGTTACGTTGATAAGTTCATAAATCAGCTACATGAGCACTCTTAATTTATTGTCACATTTTACAATCATCTCGTCATAAAAGTAGGATGCACAATGTCCATCAAATTACCCAACAAAAGGTAGCTTCGGATAAGTTGAAGCATGAGATAGATATATTTTGCAGTATTTTCCAACTATTGAATTTTGACACTTTATAACTCAAATTATTACTTTTATCATTCTATACGACTAGAGATTTTAGACAGTTTGAACTATCCACCAGACTTATATTGTTTTTGACGAAGTCTTTTGATCTCTGAAATGAATAATTTACTCCAACATATATCGTTGCCGCCACACCAATATATATATGGGGGCCTAGTGACTAATGGTGCAAGGTGTATGCAATCGTTTTTTTTTTTTTTCTTAGTGGGGTACAAAATATTGGACCCCTGTCGAGGAAGGATTTAATGTATTGTACCGTAAATTATTATAAGATAAATAAGGAAATGATATTCCTAGTTCATTACTAGTTGATTGACCAATCCCACTTTGTTACTAAGCCATAAAATAACAGACAGGCATGTAAAACTCTTGTTTGGAGAGGTTGGAAAATAAACGGTGAACAACCTTTACGTTAAGATTTTGTAAAGCTTTAAGACGATATTTTTTGCAACGTCAAGGTCCAGAGAGGTTTATAAGGAAACAAATGGAGATTTTTCCATCAGCGACAGCAATTAGATGGAGGTTATAAAACTCTAGCTCGAAAGCAAAGAAGCAAAGCAAGGAATTAATTAGTACCTGCATCCGCCAGAGGAGGTCGCTGCAGGGCTTTATCTTATGGCGGTTCTCGGAATAATTTTGACGTGCCTGCCTCGACTTCGGCTCGCTCCTCTGGAGTGCCAGCATCAGGGTCGAACTCCCATGTTTGCCTCCCCGCGAAGTTGTTTGTGCTAAAGAGGTAAGGGTCATGGCTACCCTCCGCAATCTTCAGCCTCCACATTCTTCTGCAGACTTTTATTGGAGGATTTCAGAGTTATTTAATCAACCATATACATAAACAAAATTTTGTGTCAACCGGACCTTCTACACTAAATGATCGGTTATCAAAAAATTCATAAAAATTTGATAGCGGTGGAAATATTTAGATATATTGAAGTTTTGTAAAAAATTGGTGGAAAAAAATTTGATAGCGGTGGATATATTTAAGTTTTATTGATTTGTATTGGAGTTTATTAAACAAAGTATAAAGAAAGATGGTTGGATGAAATTTTTAATTAAAAAAATATTGGATTTTGGTGAAAAAGTATGAAGAGAAATTTTTTTGAAAAGATAAAGTTTGTGTTGAATTTTTTTAGATTTAGAATATGCGGTTGTGAATTTTTTTGCTTCCAAATTATTTCCTCAAAATGACCGAACATTAAAATATACCCCAAAGGTTTGAGGATACAGTACTTTAGAAAAGCATAATTATCCCCTGGACCTTTGTACTTTTGCATAACCTTACCCTACATAAGTAAGCTTAGAAGTAATAATATTCTAATTTAAACTACATACTTGATTGGAAGAAGAAAATCACATATATTTATGTTCTTTGGGAGTGGGAGAATTAATAATCTTCTACCAGATCTAATATAGTGAGACTAAACATAACAAATTTATGAAATTATTGTTAAATCGTTTGACTTTATATATATATATATATATATGTTTTGGCTTTCGCTGAGCATCACAAAATAAATAGATACTAAAAAAGGAAAATTTAAATGGGGGTCGTTTTTTATTTTATTTTATGAAAACATAATAACAATAAGCTATTAAACAAAGTATTTAAGGGTTAGAACCTTCTTTATCTGTAGTATAAAACAAAGAAAAAATAAGACAATGAATTAAAATCTAGGTCATGAGAAGAATAACTTTATAAGTAGCATGAAATAATGAATTTATTCATAAAATAAAGGTTTGCATATTTTATTGTTCCACTGGCACGTGCGTAAGACATAGAAAGTTGGTTATAAGAGGCGTACGTTCCTATGGGCAGTGCCTAAGTAGACGCCTAATCTGCCAAACCATATTCTTACCACCATATATAACCGCTTTGCACAATTTATGAACAATAGGATTTTAACCATATTAATCGATGGATCGCTCTCCTATGTTTAGAATTTAGGGCAAATGATAATTTATTGCCATACTATAAAGTAAACCTTAAAATATTTTTTGCTTCTAGTAGCCGTTCTTCTCTTGCACTTGATACAAGATTAATGCTTTCAATACTTGAAGATAAACACGTTGAAAAATGGAAAAACCATGCACGCAGAAATATAACATATATATTATATGTATGTAGTACTATAGTTATATATACCTGATATTGTTGAGTGAAATAAGGCTTAATTAGAACGTCTTCAAAACGACTTGATCATATATATATCATGGGGATTCAACAAGAAGCTGTAGAATTGGGTATTCGGAACTGAAGGCAAAGACACTAGCTAGGACCACCAGAGGAACGTAGGATCGACAGCAAGGTGTAGTGTATTTCATTCAGCGTATATATATATATATACACAGAGAGAGAGAAAAAGAGAGAGAGAGTCAATGGCTGGTGTACTCGGATGCCCTGTCTTGAGGTACCAGTCTGAACGGCAGCAACGAAAAGCTTTTTCAATTTTGAGAAAACGACAATTTCGTATTGGGCCTTTATAAGGAATCTTTCTTTCTTGGAGCATTTTTATTCTCGCTGAAACTTTCTACGCCATCCATAATCTCCTAGAAAGCCTTTGATTCGAAATTTTCTCAAGCCATGGGGTGATTTGCAGTTGGTATCCTAAGCTATTAATTTGCACGACGTTTGACTTCCAAATGGTTTATGAGTACATATATAATGTCTCTATTTTAAGCGCTTCCACTGCTACGCCGGCACGATCTGACCGGCATAGCAGGGTATAGAATATATTTTTTAGTTTAAAATTCAAAATTCCGTTAGAGTCAATGGCTGGTGTACTCGGATACCGGTAGTACTCTGAACGGCAGCAACGAAAAACTTTTTCAATTTTGAGAAAACGACAATTTCGAATTGGGCCGGCGTTTATAAGGAATCTTTCTTGAAACATTTTTATTCTTGCTCAATTTTCTTCACCGGTCCATAATCTCCTAGAAAGCCTTCAATTTTCGAATTTTTCTAAGCTTAAAACAGACTATACGTACAACTTCAAGCCTCTTTATTGTGTAATCTTGCGAGATAGTGATTCTGTTGTATTCATCCACTTTAAAGGAGAGTTCTCTACTCACAATCTTCATCTCATTGTTGTAAAGGAGAGTGTGGAGCACTCTTGGTGACTTTATTAAGGGTGTTCACTAAAGGAATTGAAGCCAAGAGAAGGTGTTCTCCTAGCTTGGTTGTGAAAACATTTCCTTTGGCTTAAGGGAATTTTAGTGAAAATCCTCAAGGTTTAGGGATGATTTGAGGATTGATGTAGGCAAGGTTACCAAACCACTTGAAAAATTAAGTATTTGCTATCTCTAACCTTACTCTTTTCAAAGACCGTAAAAGAATGCATGTCGGCTTTTAGTGGCGTGTGGGTACGTACACCAATAGTTTTAGAATGTTGGGAGCTTGTTCGAAGGGTGATGTACAAGCTTGGGATTGCATCAGGTAGTGGTCTTCTTGTAGGTAGCTTGTAGGTTCCTGAGGCACCAGTCGCCGAACACTGGGGAGACAACATTAACGATGAGGATTGTAAAGGGAAAGCAACTAAGATATCAGCATGTTGAAGCATGCACTCCTTAGAAATTAACACAACTGCTTTAGCATAACATTGTCCCACCATCAGCACAATCTGTTGCACAGCCACACAAGTACACCTCGGACAAAAGACTTCCAAAATAGTTTGTATATAAACAACACATTCTATCACGACGGATTCCAGACCCATAGAAATAAGACTTTGAATTCCCGTTGCTATTAACACACTCATATCTGTTCTATAAATAGCACACTCAATGCAAGGAAAATTATATGAGGAATGTTTTAATTATTTTCAACAATCCAACGAGTCGTCGAATTAACGTCTGGGCCACACAAGAAAGAGACCAGTGAATGACTCTGTAAGAAGTTTGTCTTAAAAATCAGTTTTATTTAAAGATGATTATATAATAATTATTTATTTCGTGTTTATCACATATGTTTTAATGGGTATTGTGTGTGGACATAAGGATGCACACAGTTTTATTGTTAGGTGACATTGTAGAAAAGTCATGGCAATGATTTATGAATCAAAGGCGGAGAGTATGACTTTTCAATTCCTTATTTACTTGACGTTTATTCTAGACCAAAGGTACATGTTGATGTATATAGTCTACACTTGTTTGTGACCCTCTATAATAGAATAATAGAGTGATGGACTCTGTCATTGAGGTTGTGACCTTAAGCAAACAAGTGAGTACAATGTAAGAGTACATGCACTAAACAGGATCTATTATGAATATCTTGTAGAAGTGATCATCGGTGGTGAGAATGATATTCGGCACTATCGACTTATGGTATCCTTAGACCCGAGAGCTTTATATGGAATTGTTTGTTGTATTCTTGTGCTCTAACTGATCATTGATGAT